>QVRM01003270.1:0-637500 GCA_003439945.1 Dermanyssus gallinae | reverse complement strand
AGATAAAGGTACCACAACAATATATTAATTTGCCAGTATATAATGCACATGGGACGGGTGTTACAAGATACGATCAGCTCAGGCCACCCTTGTTACTACACGCAGGCCGGTCTCTCATTCGCAGCTGTTAACATACGGTCGGCACGCCACACAGAGCGCTACATACATATATAAATATATATATATGTATGTCACTACTCCGTGCGCGTTGACCGGCGCATATGCACACGCGCTGGCGAACGCGAAGTCAGCCTACGTGCCCTGCACTTTATCTCGCACCTGTATGTGGGGCAGAAGTCACCCGAACGTTGGCCCGGGCGGGCGCCTGCACGTTGTCGATGTGCAAGTGCACGTCAACTTCTCCCACAACACTCTCCCTCTTGGATGCCACTCACTGCCACGAGGCCGCGTGGCGACAGAGATGGCCGGCTATCCAAGATGGCCGCGGTAGCGGCGGCGACTACAATGCTATATATGTACCCCTAGGGATACATACATATACATTAGCAATCGCCATAGACAGAAACGAGGCGATTTTTGGTGTTTGGTGGTGACCAAAAACGCCGGATCTGCCTATCTGATGATACACTAATATACTGGGCACCAACTGCACACACGCACAACACTGCACAACACTTAAAACACTGGGTTTCTACCTCGGCAGTATCCGACCGGTTGGTCGGTTCGCCGCCGATGTTGACACACTGTATCGAATGCACGGTTCCACAAAACTCGAAATTTTCGACGAATTGTTGGCAGCGGTGTGCTGGTGGGGTTGCACTGGGTCGACACCTTGCTGGCACGATGGTCTGTGCGCTTTCCCGGTCAATTTTGGCGATATTGTTAGCGAACAACACCGATTGACCGGGAGCGAGCGAAGATGCGACCGTCCGCTGTGGCGGCCGGAGGCAGACTGTATATATTTGTATATATACATACATATATATACAAATATATATGTATATATACATACATATATATTTGTATATATATGTATGTATATATACAAATATATATATACATACATCTATTTGTATAAGTAAACATGCATACGTATACAGACAATGAGTGTGTGGGGCAGCAAATGACTCAATGAATAGTACCTGTAGTTTTACAGGGCGCTCAATCGTTTGTCAATGTGTTTGTGAGAGTTCGCATGAGCGAGGGCGGGTTGTATCCGGTCGCAGTCGCCGGTTTGCGTGGCACAAGGTGTGAGGCGGCAGCAGCAACGGACTAGATAGTGGCGACCCAGCCAGCCAGCTATCCAGCCGGTAGTCTTTGTTCGTTTGATCGACAGACAGTGCTGATCGCTCGCATAGGCCAACGTGGCTCAAAATGGCCGATGTGTGTTTATGTTCTTTGTTGTTGTTGATGATGATGATGTTGTTGTTGTTGTTGTTGATGATGATGATGATTGAGGGTGAAGATTGGTCTGTAAAGGTCGGCAATTCATACATGTTGTTAATCGCCGGAAGGTCGCTGTCGTCCGATGTGTCGCTCGGACAGTTTGGGTTGAATGCAGGCTTATTGTCACTTGAGACATCTCTCGCCTGGGCCGAGTAGTGGTGTGGAGCAGAGTCGGCACGGGAGTGCACTTCCGCGCGGTGGAACTCTCGCTTTCAGTCTTTACACACCTCCAGGCGATGTCCCAAGTAATTTCACAAGCAAATGGGCGGACGGCAAATGGTTCAACTGTGTCTATCTCTGCGCAACTTACCCGGGCGACCTGTACGCTTTTAAACCGGGCAAGAATGAACGCTGGTCATGGTCGTAAATCGGTCTTGTTTTGCGCAACTTACCAGGGCGAATTGTACGCTTTTAAACTGGGCAAGGATGAACGCTGGTCATGGTCGTATTTCGGTCTTGTTCTGCGCAACTTACCCGGGCGGCTTGTACGCTTTTAAACCGGGTAAGGACGAACGATGGCACTATGTCTTGAACTCTGTCGTTCGTGGTCGGGGTTGATCGCTTATCGGATCTCGTCGAGTATGGACGGTGTCGTGGTCGGCGTCGGTGGCCGTGGTCGGGGAGCGTCGTCTGCTTCGGTGGCCGTGGTCGGGGAGCGTCGTCGGCTTCGGTGTTGTTGTCGTGGTCGTGGCTGTAGTTGGCGCTCTCGTCGTGGTCGTGGTCGGCATAGTTATCGAAGTCGTGGTCGTGTTGGCGGAAGCGGGTGGACTGGCGTTCGCTGTTTGGTCGATGTTAGTGGTCAGTCGTGGTTCTGCCGTGCTCGGTCGTCGTTTGATGCGGCCCGTGCGCCGTGTCGTCATGTCCTGGCTGGGCAGATAGAACTGTCGTTCGTCCGGAAACCTTTGATTGTCCATGATGGCTGATTGTCCATGATGGCTGAAGTGGCGGTCGGCGGTAGAGATAGGTGGATGCGAGTCTGGGTCTGTTGAGCTGGCTCGATGGGAGCCTGGAACGGTAGACGTGGCTGGACGGGAGTCTGGAACGATTGGCGTGACTGGACGTGAGTCTGGAACGGCTGACGTGGCTGAACGTGGGTCTGGAGCGATTGACGTGATTGAACGTGGGTCTGGAACGGTTGACATGGCTGGACATGAGTCTGGAACGATTGACGTGGCTGGACGAAGGTTTAGGTCTGTGGACTGGTATTGATTCTCTTCGTCGCGTTCCGTGTGCTGTTTCTTCGTCGTCCATTGTCGCTTCGGTTGGTACGCCGTCCGTTGGTAGAAATCGAAGCATCTCAACCGAATGTAGCGTTGCTCACTGGCATCGTCCGTTGTCGCCTCAGTTGGTTCGCCGTCCGGTGGTAGAGAGAGATCGAGGCATCTCCACCAAAGGTAACGTTGTTGTGTTACGCTAAGTCAGCCTTGGGGATGTAGACTCATCCGGGCGGGTACTGCAGCCCGAGGGACTCAGGAACGATGAATGACGACGCGCAGCATTGGGTCTAATGCAAAGCACGGCCGAGCAACGGATGAGGATTAAGCCATGCTGCTCGGTCTATTTATTGGTTCACGAGGCACCGCGGCGTGCTGACACCCCAAAGGGTGTCAGAACGCGCTCTCAAATCGGTCGAAATGTACAGCAGTTTGTGTATGTTTCGTATAGGAATACAGGTTAAGTGACTGTTTGACTTGGACTGCCGATCATAGGTCGACCCTCTCCCGATGTCGGCCGATGATCGTTTGGATGGCGGAGGACGTTGGGGTTTCGGCGCGAAAGGCTGTGGCTGTTCTCGGCTGGCTGGTTGAGACATGTCTTGTTCGGTTGAGACATGCATCATTCGGTGATATCCATTCCTTCCCTATTCCTTGATAGCGTCGTTGATTTCTTTAAAATAGGCATGAGTGACGGTGAAAAACTGATCATTTTGGCGTGTTTGGAACAAAATTCGACTTTGTCAGAAAGGCATGAAGCGTGACTAACGAAATAAACTAGTAAGAGCTTAAAAAATTTAAAGCCTGTGATGCCAAATATTTATCGTTCACGTTCAATCGATGTTTGCAAACTGTTATTATACGGACACTCAAGGCGACTATTTTTTTGTCGCTAGTTACGTTTGATGCTTTGCAAACGAAGCATAATTTTCTTTATCGAAGAGTTCGTTCTCTTGCAATCGCAAATTTTGTAAAGCAATGTCCGGCCAGTCATATCGGTGTTACAATTTTTCTGGTATTTTTATTGTAAATTTGTTATTTTAAATTAGAAATTGGATTTGTTTTATTTTAACAAGTTTGATGACACCCTGAAATCTAACCACTTTGATTTGGGCACTATGCATATATTTTTAAAGTACACACACATATATATATATATATATATATATAGAGAGAGAGAGAGAGAGAATTTATATGTTTCACACAAAACAACACCTACATAGGCGAATAGAGATGCGAATGCAACTATAGATTACACTGGATGACTAATATACCGTCAGCTGGAACTGCCTTGCTTGTAAAAGTGCGTAAATCTCGAGGAATTGTATCATTGTTTTGTTAATTCTATTTATCTACCCTCCATGACCCATGTGCTGGGAAGATCCAACAGCATGGCATGTACGGAGGATAAAAACGACGTAATTTTGCTCAGAACAGGCAGAGTCCCTCCTGGTAATGCTCGGATACTATGTCCGAGAAAAAATCTGGGAAAAATCCCGAGGGTTGCGCAAAGTTCTACAGAAATCTTAGCGCCCCTTTTGGTCACCTTATGTACAATAGACACACTGATAGAAGGGAAGCCTTTGTAAACAAACTTTAAAAAACGTATGCAATTTGGCGTTTGCGATGCACCTGCTGCCTATTCACAAAAATTCAGAGATTTTTATTGAATTGAGAATTAGAGGTACCGCAGTAATATTTCCCAGCTACAAGGACCCATTTACGTATTGTGGTATGCCTGCTAAGTAAAGTAAAATGCCTGCTAGAACAAACAAACCATTAATATTTTTAAATTAAAATTAATATATATCGTTCTATCTATCTACATTTAGAAAGTACAACGAATACCCTAGGAATGCGTCCTTTGATCTGTCTCAAAATGAAGCAAAATTTCATTGCTAATTCAGAGATTTAGCATTTTTTTTATGATTTTATGATTTAGCACTATAATGCTGTTGTACTTAACACGAATTTGAGACAACCGCTTGGATCACACAAAGGTGTTTCTATATATATATATATATATATATATATATATATATATATATATATATATATATATATATATATATATATACAATGGTAATAATTGACCCTTGTTGAATTATGTTTAGTTTAGTTTAATCCGAACTCTTGAAGAGAACAAGTTCAAATATGACGGATCGTATATGTATATATATATTTTCCTATGTATATTCCTAATCTTATATTAAATTGGCATTCGTATGAGATAAGGAAATTGACTATATTCTATTTAAAGCGTCAGTTTAATATTTAAAAGATTAAAAGTATCGGTAAGGCCGAGAAAGTACCTAAATGTACCCGTTTTTACTAGGTTATTGCAGGGGTGATCAAGAGTATCTTGCAAGTAAGCCCATCCGCAGCGCCAAATCACTAAATATCAGTTGTGTATTAGCGGTTATCGCGTTCAGCATAATATTCAAAAGCTTGGAGCGGCATATGCTAGGTTTTAACGGGAAGTAATGTTTTGTATTTATCACCCTACGAAAATATCATTCTAGATAAGCCATACTTTTGCTGTATACTTTTAGTTACCAGCTCGGAAAACTACAATTACTGCAAATTTCCTACGGTTCTACATTGTTTGTGTGAAATGCCAGGTGCGCACTAACACTTGATTCAGGCAGTAACTTTGTATTTACTCTGTCAAAGCACGACGTGTGAATTTGCTTTATTTTGCTACATAAATAACTTCATATATTGCAATAATAATATATTGCATATGCCGCACTGAGCCACCTATACCCATTTGGCGCATTATGAGTAGAACTTATGGGTAAAAAAACAAATCTTGTAGGAACATTGTAGAGACCGCCTAAAGTGCATTAATTTAGCTTTCTGCATATGTTTCATTAACACTCAGAAATATCACCAGCAAAATGCATTCCCTATGTACCGTTGAATCAGGCGTGCCAGGTGACTAATCTTTCACAAAGCTTTTACCACATCGTATAGTTTGTTTAAATATAGTGCGAAAATATTACGTCATTTTTTTTATTTAAACATTCATGTCTTCCGTTTTATTTTCGTCTTCTGCCCCTCTGCCCATTCCGACATTCACCTAATCAAGTTTGGCAAGCATGAGCATCATTTTAGGAGTCACTTATTTGTAGCCCATGGCCTCCCAAATGCAATGCACTAACTTTGGTATTAGTACCGATGTCTAAGCATTACAATAATAATAATAATAATAATAATAATAATAATAATAATAATAATAATAATTTGCCCTATATTGTAATACAAAATAGGGGTGTGCGTAAACCCAATGTAGCGCACGCTGTTATGTGTTGTATTATTGTAAAGTACAGGTTAAAATGACATGAACATTTTTTACGGCATCTATCACTAAAAAAAGACTTAATAGAAAAGAAAATGATAAGGTCTATTCAAATAATGATAAAAATACTGTCATACAAGATTTGGTGTATGATCACCTCGTATAATTGCGTTGTCTGCGCGTACACCTTCACTTTCCTAGATGTGCCCATTCGTTTTAGATCGGCATTTAGAGTAGAAGCATTTAGTTAGCACAGGATCGATAGAACTACGATGATAGAGCGCTGAACAGAAATAGGTACCCTATTACATTGTTCACGATTTCCTGAAACATATGCCGTGAGGAGAATAGCGGGCTGTGGAGTCCTCTGGAAGCCACGATTGGTGAACGCGTTTAACTTAGTGAATCTTGCAAATTATTTTAATATAATAGTAAATAGGAACAACTAGGGGAGCAGCTCGGTCTACAGTTGCGCTTTGCATAATGCTATCTGATACGCATTGTTTTCCTCCTTCTTGTTAAATCTAGTTCACTTTCTCCAAACTTCTCAGTCATCGTATGATCTACCCTAGAATTAAAATGTTTTTAAGGAGGTTGTTATTTATTCTAGACTATCCTTCGTCCCCTACGGGCTTGGAACTTAATCTGAGATATATCTTTAATGCACCGAGGGCCGGAAATGTTAAGATATCTAAGGTGTCCCCAACAGTCCTTGTGGCAGCAGGGCCGCTGACTCTCAGCGCTATCGTTCTTATTCTCAATGAGCATCGCTCAAAGAAAATTCAATCAACAACAGGGATCGAACCGGCGACACCCCGGTAGATGACAACCATGACTAGCGCACCAGTCCTTTAGACCATGCCGCCACTTGTATGTTCTACCCTGTCTGTGTATAACTCTTCAAAGAACTCGATCGTAGGTTATGACCGTTACTGCATTGCCCGGTCCCACTGCGTTCAGCTTTGGCCCGTGACGTGCAACAAGTGTTGTCCAGTGCCTGCCAGACCCTGTTTGTAGGTCTTGTGTTGATTAGCTTGTATTTCGTACTTACTAAACCCTTGGCCCCGACGAAGATGAACAGAGAGATCAGAAAAAGCCTTTAAGGTCCGACGATTTCCGCGCTAACTGGTGCGCGGAACTCTTGGGTGCGTCTTCACGGCATCACCGAGCGACGACAAATAAATACGCTGTGAATCTCAAAGTGTCTTCCGTAGCGTAAAGTTGTGTAGCGCAGTAACGTGTGCCCTGTACGTCGTGTGCGTTTCTTCGCGCCAGCCGTGACTAAACCGTGATGACGGCGAACATGATGAGATGATCACTGTGGTAAAATCATGCTGACCCACGGACGCGTGTGGGAATAGAATAGAATGGTCCGCCTTCTTCTGTCGAGTTCGCCCTATCATTACTCCCTTTCGCTTTCTTTCTCCCCGCCCTTCGTTGCTATTAATATTATCCTTGCGCGCGCTTTAACTGTTGGTCTTTCTCTCTGGCCCGTTTTGTAGAACGCTGTACAATGGCCAGTGCTATTGGTACGCCGGCATCGATCGCGCTGTGTGTGTGTGTGTGTGTGTTGGGCATGCGTATGCGGCGGTATTATGCGGCGCAAACGATCGAAAGAAAAGGCGGAAGCAACTGTTGAGGAAAAAACAGGGAAGGAGAAGCAAGTGAGACCGAACGAAAAAAAAATCCGTCAGCCGTCCAGCCATTCGACGCCATCTAACGCTGGCAAACATCGGTTCGCCGGTGGGATTGTCGCCGACCGATCTACCTGTCTACAGGGCCTGTGCGTCGATTTGCCTTGTGTGGATGTCTAACCGTAAAAACGTCGGGTAAACATCATCGTCGGGTAAATTGTCGTGCTAACGTGTGTCTAAAGTGTCTATGTGGATATTATCGTTATCGATGGTTCATTTCCCAACATCTCCCGTTTCGCTAGCTCGATCCTTCTTCCGTCGCTTGCAGTCTTTATTTCTCGCAATAATTCCCTATCTCAATCATTTCCTCTCTCTCTCTCTCTCTCTCTCTCGCTTTCCTATTAATAAAAATTTCTTATTAATTAACTTTCATGGATGCATCTCTTTCTTTTTTTTAGTAGTTTACTCAGGCATCCCCAGACACTCCGTAGACGGTGGCCGGTCAATCGCTGGACCAGTCGGAGACGGAAGTAGCTGGCTGACAATATGGATGGCAGACAGGAGGAAGCAGCAACGACAACGACAACGCCGCTGCCGCCAAACCATGAGACACTCAGCACGATCAGACCAATAGCTTCCACGAACGACCATTTGACCAAGCGCCACTACTCGACGCAAGTTTAGCGACACCCAATTCGACTTGGCGGAAGACCGCTGGGCATCAAAAAGACGACGTTTCTTGAGAATAGGAGCAATTTCTCTTCTTTCCTCGTTCTCTCGATTGTATCCGTTTCTGCTGCGGCTGCTGCTGCTGCTGTGGCTCTGATGGGAACGGGGTGCCGTGGCGCGGGATCCCCGCGAATCCTCCCAAAACCAGCGTCGCCGGTGCTCGGGGTAACCACCGCCGCCAATGGCGAAGGTGGTTACGTCGACGACCTGTGCTGCTACAAGGCGTGCAGCTGCCGGGCAAGTGCCGCATTGCATGCAAGGCGTAAACAATCAGCCTTATCTCATAGCTCCGCTTACAGGAACCATGGAGATTTAACATATAGCCTTGTTTGCATGGACACATATCGTTGCATGGACACAGCAGCGTGGCGAGCTGCATGGCTTTCTTTTGTTTCAGCGTTTGAAATAGGCATGCAACTGTAGCGCGATTGTTGAGGTGGTTATTTTGGGACTGCTTTAACTGGCTATATACTTGTGCATATGTATATATATATATATATATATATACAGGGTGCGTCAGCTAAATTTTGGCGGGCTACCCAGCATAGACGGAACGCGTTAATTCAGATCGGTTTGCGTTAGCAGACAGCCCACTCACAATAGAACAAAAACGCATTGTCATCATGAACGGCCGCCGCAACCTGGGTCCAGAATATGACCGAAGAAGAACCGTTATCCAATTGCTTTGTGCCAGACATCGGCCAGCCGAAATCGTCAACAGCATTGGATTTAAAAGAGCAACGGTCTACGACATTGCCCGACGCTACAGAGATGCAGAAGAGACAGGGCTAGGTAGTGCAACACCTGGAAGGAAGATTCACAACCGCCGACGAGAAGCAAGGACGCCAAAAGTGATCAAAATGGTGCAAAACTGCGTTTTTAAGGATCCAAGTCTATCGATGCGCCGTTTAGCGATCAAATTCAATATGAGTGATTCTTCTATGCGTCGGATTATCAACGAAGAATTGCGCTACAAGTCTTACACGTTTAAAGTCAGACAGATGTTGTCTCAGGCCGCGAAAAATAAGAGTATGACTTGCTGCCATCTCATCCTCACGTTTTTGAGACACGAAATGGCGGGACATCTTCGATTCTTCTCCGACAAAAAAATCTTCACCATTGACCAAAAACATAACCCGAAAAATGGCCGGTGGCTCGCAAAGAACCCTGAGGATGTACCAATCGTGCATAGAACCAAACATCTTGCCAGTGTGCACGTCCTAAGTGTTGTGTCGAATGAAGGAGACGTGATGCCCCCACACTTTTTTGACAGACACGAAACCGTAACAAAGGAAGTGTATTTACGTGTTCTGCGAAGCGTGGTAAAACCATGGATTGATAGAGTGTCCAATGGAAGACAATATGTCTTTCAACAAGACGGCGCTCCCGCCCACACCAGTAATCTCGTCCAGGATTGGCTACGGGGCAACATGACAACGTTCTGGGACAAGACGTGGCTCCCTAGCAGTCCAGACTTGAATCCCCTGGACTTCTATGTATGGGGCGTTGTTGAGAAAGAGTCTAACAAGTCTCGACATGCAAGCACAGAAGCGCTACGCAGAGCCATTGTCAAATCGTTCAACCCGCTAACTTTGAAGAAGGCCTGCGGGCGCTTTCGCGCCAGAATTAAAAGTGTAATTGCTGCTGGTGGTGGCTACATTGAATAAAAATGTTCCTCAGGAGTGTACCTAACGGCACGTAAAAAAATTACCGAAATATCTGTTTTTCTTTAGACATAACTTGCGAAACGGGCGATAACGTTTAGTCCGGATTTAACTGACGCACCCTGTATATACATATATATACTCGTAAACTTAAACCTGTCCTGAAATGCTGTTTAGTGTGTGGACGCAGTGCACTCCTCACGTTGATCCAAGCCCTTCATCTACCATCAAAGCAACGTTGAGCAGACACTCTAGATTATCGTTGTAGTTTTCATGACAACGAAAATATTTAACGTCTTTTATTCAATCATACGTAGTATGATTATGTAGTAAAAATGCCCTAGCTAAGGTTTCTTAAAACAACACGTGTTCTAAACGACCTGTTTTCTGAGAGAGTCACTTGCAGCCACCGCCAAGACATGCTGTTAATGTGCAATTAACCATTAGTGAAGCGTGCACGTGATTAATTAGCCGACGTTCTTCTGAATTCAGTGCGATACTTCGAAGTCTCTAGATTTTCACATATTTTATGCCGCCCGTGATCGGCAAGCCTATGTAAAAGATCGTACAACGAAAAGTACATCTAAACGAAAATCTAACCTACGAAAAGTGTTGCAGATCTTTACAAATGACTTGTCGTCAATTCGTTATCGACGCATTCAGAACATGTCAGCTTGAGACGCCTGAATTGTTTTTTGCTATTGGTATAATTCATCCACAATACCTTGTACCTTTGGTCTGGTCCTGTATTGTCGTCAGTATGCCAGTACGTCATAGTCGCCACATCTGCATCAGGTACATAGTCTATGGTTATCAGTACCTGGTATGCTCAAACGCCGCCGTTTACGAGCAGTATAAGCTACGCATTTATTTATTTTTCTGCCTGCAGAGGTGTGCCAAGTACTATGCAGTAGTGTGGCACAGCACTGGTACATACATTATTGTGCATCTACTCTTGCCAGACACAATCTAGCTCTCACGCGCACTGCTTCTATTGTCTCTCGCGTGAAGACAGATAAACGATAATGAGGACAAACTTTAAATGAAGTGTTAATTATTCGCAATTAAGTGAAATAAACAGAATTAAATCAATGATTCGTAATTACAGCACTTACAGGGTATTCCGTAGACCATAATAAAGTGACTATTATTTCGTCATTTTTCATTGCTGTTGCTATGTACTTGTTCTCTCTCCATACATATTATTACTTAAAATTATTCGAAAATTATGAAGACATTCGACCACCTCACAACTAATCTTCAATAAAAACCAATCGGTTGCAAACATTCACACATATATTATATATAACATCAGTTTTGAGCAGTTAATGATGGACCAATATAATTGGGTGATTAAAAATAGTACCGACATTTTAGCGGAAAGCCTTAGCGTGCAAACGACCGGTAGGGATGCGAAAACCGGCATAAGCGCGACATACGCTATGCGCCCTTTGTTGGGCACAGTCTGAGAGGAACAGAACACTGCAACTGTCACGTTGTCAGTGTGTTGTGTCTATGCATGATGGTGGATCCAAGAAACGAATTGCTTACCACGCCAATACGAGAGTCAGTTAAGCGCGACAAAGTGAGTATATATATATATATATATATATATATATATATATATATATATATATATACATATATATATGTATATATATATACATATATATGCATATATATATATATATATGTATACAGAATCGTTCCATGCATACAGCGTCTGTATAGAGCTTCCTGTCTAGCGGCCGATGTCTGCATTGGTTAGCCAAGTAAGCAAGCGTGAAATCCGTTATCGCATTGGCTAGTGAGATAGACAGACAAAACATGATGGTATTAGAAGCGTATTTGCCGTACAGCGACACACCCGGCGGCAGTAGCATACGCTTAGCAATGCTATGCACTCATTGGCGTTTGGTTTAAGCTCCCAGTAGTAACAATGGGCTAAACTAATGGCCGTCATATTCACGTAGCTAGTTTTGCTGTCACTATCTCCAGGATCAGTCGAATCACGAGTTTCAATAATATTTCTATGATGACGGATGACAACACTAATTTATCGTGAGTTTATAGAACAAATAGCTGACGATCAAAATCTCCATCGTCATCCTTGTATTAGACAGTCTGTACTTTATTACGTTATGTATTTATTACTATGAATGTGCTGAATATGTAGTAAACAGTTTTGATAAATTTGTTGAGCGTGAATTTCATTCATTAGTCTCCTACACAACAGGTTATGTGAAAGTTTTCACAGCCTTTTTTACAGGAGATCTAACTATCGGCACTGTTTCTGCCGTGGTAACGCCGCCTCCTGCAGTCGAATTAGGAATCGTCATGGACATCATAAACATAGCGTACGTAGACTTGTTCGTTCGACCTGTCCAGCTAGTCAGACGATCTGATGAATACATTCGAGCATATTTAATAAATAATAAAATACCATGCATGCACATGATGGGCACTTTACTTAAGAGCGATATATTTTTCCTTCAGTGATCAAATCACATGTCGAGGCCACTGTGGCAAACAGATTCTTTTCACTTCTCGCCAGAGATGATTTGTGTTTATGTGCAATCTTTTGACGTTGCGCCGCTCTTAACTTGTGTTTCTTAACTGTCGACACGGTCACCCTTGTTAAATACTTTTACTGGTTGATTGGGCTGCTTTCAGCGATAGCGGCGTGAAACACAAGTACAGAAGCCGTGTTCCTTGCGCGGTGCACCGACGGTAGCCGAATTCAACTGGTTTGCAAATCGAGCCACTCAGATGAGTGAGTGGTTGCTCTTGTTCTTACATCTGACCGTTATGTTACCGATGATCATAAGGCACTTTCACCTCAGATAACCAGCGAACACCATATATAAATACCATCAGATTCAGTGTCACTTTGGAGTCGCCGAGGATCTGCCTCCAACCGATTTACGTCACCACAATGACTGAAGCGTCTACTGCCGTCCACGTTAACGAGAAAAACTGATTCAATTTTTTCTCGAGATGTGCTAGCGCCGTATTTACAAGAGCGATTCCACGTAAGATAAGTTTCCTGATGCTCGGGACTGCAACCTGTTTGCTATTTCAACAAGCTTTTTGTACGGGAGGTTTCAGGTAATGCGCATGCGTCCCTAGTAGCTGTCAGCGACAAGTGTGAGACTCACAAGCTCACTGTTGTTATTGCTGTCATTTCAGTTATTATTGCTGTAGTTGTTGGTCTTGTTAGCAGCGATATTGTAGATGCCACGGCTCTTAATCTGGAATTTCTGTTATAACCATACGTAACCACGCAATAGTAGGTAGAATTGTATAGATCATCGTGGTCGGCGTAATGCTTATGACTTTCGCTGTTGCAGCAACATTATGGTATTTAAAAGCTTTTGGGCCTTCGGCAAACGTGACATATCTACAATTTCTTCGAATTACTATATTTATTTAAATATAGGAATCTAAAACTTCTCGAAATGACGTAATATTTTAAATGCCGTACGCACCATACATTTGTCGCTAACATTCTTATAACGTATAACGCGTATCTATTAAAAATAATTGCACAATCCTCATTATTACGCGTCAATCGTTTGCTGTGTATATTTTGACTGAAATCAGATTTTGATAGGGCTAGCTACCAAATGCTGCTCAATTGGATACGAGCGGGAGTAGCCATTGTAACCCGGCTCGACATTTGACAATTGGTCTTCGAAGGGAAAAACATGTTCTTACAATTGATGACATATCCTGCATATGCAGATGCTCCTAAACGATATTATTGCCCGACTGAAAATGACACATGTCGCCGGTTATTAGTACAATGAGTTGTAGACCAGCCTAGACCAGGCTAGCCTCAAACTTTGCTGATGCACGTTTGTACAAATGGTGAAGTATCAACTCGGGATGTAGTACCTCACTTTTTATAGCTTGGTAAAATCGAAAGGTTTGAATATGAGCAGTCAGCAAGACAATCCGCAGGCTTACCTAGCAGTTTAGTGCCTTAATACCGCCGATAATTATAAGAAACATAAAAAAGCTTGTCCATATTTCTCGTTGTTCTGTCAGTGCAACAGAGACGCTAACCCAATGCTTTACCTTGATGGAACCTACTTTTAATAAGTAAGGACAACACTACAAAATTCGTTTGTCGAAGTGAACACATATTATTGTTACATAAGAGCATAATCTTTCTAACGGATGACTTGTTATAATCTTTATCAATTAAGTAGTTGTAAGGCGATGTAGCATTTCTGCGTTATGCGTATGCACTATATATATATATATATATATATATCCTTCGCGCTCTTGTCTCTTATGAACCTACTTTTATTAAATAAAGACAACACTACAAAATTCGTTTGTCGAAGTGAACACATATTATTGTTACATAAGAGCATAATCTTTCTAACGGATGGCTTGTTATAATCTTTATCAATTAAGTAGTTGTAAGGCGATGTAGCATTCCTGCGATATGCGTATGCACTATATATATATATATATCCTTCGCGCTCTTGTCTATTTATGAATCGCTCGGCGACGGGTGGACTCCTTTTCCTTTTCGTTGGCCCGCCCTCTCATGTTCGCCCTTTGTCGAGCGTCACTAAAATTCGGGACGTGAACAGAGCCGGCGGGAGTCGACAAGTATCGATACGGCGTGCGCCAAGTTGCTTGAGCGACACCAAAGCACACGCAAGGAACCGACCACCGACTACGGAGAGGCTCGGATCGTAAGAAAACGTCGAACTGGATCGGATCGGGTCGCTATTGAATCGAGCTCGGGCCGCATCGTTTGACAGAGCCCTCAAGCACGGCGGCCTTCTCCCCTCTCTCTCTCCCTCCCTCTCCCTCTCCCCCTTCTTTCTCTCTATCTCATTCCTCCCTCTCTCTATCTCCTTCCCTCTCTCTCTCTCTCTGTCGTGCCCCTCTTCGCCGAGGCGTCGGCACGCAACGCGCGTGCTGCAGCAAGCCTGTTGCTTGGCTATCGCTGGCGTATCTACTGCTGCACTGACAAATTGAACGAGAAAATAGCCCAAGTCGATTGAAGGCTACGGTTGGCTGGATACGTACAGACAGCTAACTATACTCGTTATTTGTACACCGGCGACGACGGCGGCGGCGGCGGCGACGACGACGACACCAGTAACGACAGCTATTTTTTGACTAGGCCAGATGACATTTAACTAACCACCCGCTCGTAGACTGTCGCTGGGCGGCCGCGACGACAATCATAATGGCGATGATGGCGATGGCGATGATGACGAGAACGACGACGACGACGACAACGAGGTTGCTTGGTGGGGCAACGTCTAGGCGCGTGTGGGAACGGGGCCCACGCACGGGGCTGCGACACTCGTATCAATCAATAGCCCTGGCACTGGCTGCAGAGATGGGGTGGGGGAGGACCCCCGCGCGAGCGGTGCGTGCAACAAGCGGAGTGGTGTGAAACGCCGCTTAGCTTATCATCTACGATCTCGTCTATCTTCCTTGCCTTCTTGTGCTAGTGTCCATTCGACTAGCACCGAACCTCATGAAGTTTAGGGCTCACCTACGGCGATCGCTGGCTGGATCGCCGGTGCAAGACAAGAGAGGCTTATGCCGACCGTGCAGGCTGAAGCGGCTACCTGTACACGGCACGACGCGCTACGGCAGTCGAGGAGGCTGACCTCCTCCGACGTATTTATCCTGCACTGTCGCCTACGAGCTTAGGCGGGGTAAAGGGGGCGTCTGGCAAGAAAACATCTCCTATTCCTCTCTCTCTCCCTATCTGCCTCTCTCCCTCTCACACCGTCTCTCCTTGTCCGTTTTGGCTCGCACTGCGTTGTTTTCCCTATGTGTTCCGTTCGTCTCCTTCTCTTCTCTTCATGGCTATCCCACGGGTTCTTCCCGTGGGCTCGGATCACCCGACGATTCCGTACTGATGACAAAAGTGCAGAGATTGCCGTGGACGGATTGCCTACCTACAACAAGAACTGCAACTACTACTACTACTACTACTACGACTACTATGACTGCTGGTCCTCGCAATAGCTACGTGGTGGTCAAAGGACACCTACGTACAGACATGTATGTATATATATATTTATATACACAAATATACCTATATACATATAAACCTATATGTGTATGCATATATATATACACACACATACATACATGCATGCGTGCATACATACGTACAATCATACGTCGCCAAACATCGGCAATGTCAGTGAGAAGACAACTACTAGCCTGGCCGAACGACAATGGGAACCAACCATAGCATCAGCAGCACTGAAGCTGCGAGGCAACAATCTTCTCCCCACGCACGCGAGTCGCTTCGGTACAGTTACGCAAGCGTCATTCTGACGTCCGTTGTCTGTTGCGTTGTTTGTCTAGTCGGCCCAGATTAGAAGCTGCTCGCCTTTATCGTACATAGCACGCTTTGGTCGGCTTTGTCTCATTTTTCTATATATATGTGTTGACGTATTTTTGTGTGTGACTATCAGACGCGCGGCTTCTACCGCCAGGCCGGACAGAGACGAAAACAGTTAGCAATCAAATGCCAACACAGTGCATGCCAGTGTCTCTCGCAGGCAGAACGTGAGGTTGATAGTGGTTTTGCCCTAGCCGACTAAATTAAGTTATGTTAAATGGCCACATCGTGGCTGTAAATCAGCAAATAGCGATTTAGTTGGTAAGCAGTTATTAACGAGCAACGATCAGCGATTTTTTTTATCCAGACTCTTTGACCATCTGATCAATTCGAGAAATTAATCAGATCCGTCGTTCTAATTGTTTGTGATGCCAGTCATAATGAAGGAATACTGCAAATATATTTATTTATATATAGATGTATATATATATATATATGCGCCTCTAGTTTCTGTACATATATATATATATATATATATATATATATGTACACATGCGCCTCTGGCTTTTGTTTCTGTTTTTTTTTGTGCCGATACTGTTTTTCGGCGTTGAATCTAAGAAAATTACTTTAAAATGTTACAGCACCATATAAATAAAGCGCATTTCTCTGAAAACATAGCACATTTAATTGCGTCGGCGGTTTAGTGAAGGCAAGCACTGCCGATAATATAACCAATCAGACAGATAAAAGGGTCTTATTTTCAGAGAAACGCACTTTATTCCAATGATGCTGCAACATCTAAATCAATTGTTAGATTCAACGCCACTGAACAGTGCCGCCACACACACATATATATATATATATATATATATATATACATATATTATTGGAAACTGACAACACAACGCCTCAGACAATCCTCCCGAAGCCCGCTTTCCTTCTCGCAGAGCTATTGAGAAGGCAAGTCGGTATGTGGGAAAATATACTTATCCTAAGTCATTCCCTCTTAGCCTTGCTGCCACTGACAAAAAAACTAAAACATTGCTCATGCCGAACCATGATTGATTATGTGCAAGGTACGGAAGTCCCTCGCCTTCCCCTACGGCTAGCCACAGATCCGGTTAACCTCATGGGGCTTAAGAGAAACATGAGGTATGCATTATGGATCAAAAGCGGCCTGTAACAAAACTTCCAGAACCTGTCGGGCCTGCAGCAGGGCGACCTATTAAGTGCCCAACAGTTTCACGTTGCAATCAAGGATTAAATAGATTTCCTTGCGTGCCTGCGTATTGTATGGTACTTGAAGCATGGCATGCTATCTGGGTAAAGGTGGCTCGAGATATTCAAAATGTCCTGGCTTTTGCGAAGAAAGGCGGGCCCTCAGCACAAAAATATACAAATATGCGAACTATTTTTTTTGCCGGAATCGTTAATATTTGACTCCTCACTGAGAATGATCATTTTACTTCTACCAGACTCCATTAGGGCCGATATGACCAATCTTGAATTACTGGACGTACCACTGTCTGATGGCGGCATGGAATATCAGGTATCTCATCGAGCCGCCGGAACCTTCTAGGTACACATAGGAGCTTGTTCATTTTGCAATCCTGCTTCTCGACAGCTCGGGTACACTACATGCTCCGGGGGGATTAACCTTATGGAATGTACCAAAGTTCCGGAATGCTCAGCACTCACACGTCGGAATCCCACTCCTCACTGCTTAATTTAAATCTGCTAGAGGCCGCTTGCGTACAAGTTCTCCTACCCGTAGCGAGAGGAGGCCTAAAAAATCTAAGACTCTGTACCGGTCGCAGGCTCTGCGGCTGTGGCTTTAAATGCGCCTGGAAAAGAGCGTTAGACAAACTGGATCCCCCAGGTATCGAACAGCTCGCAACCGTATTAGAAAATTCCAAGCAACGTTACTTACCGCGCATCAGATTATGCTTTCAAAGATTCATTTGGTTATATTTGTGTCCTCCAATCTGCGGGTCTGTGCACAGACGGCCCCCAGCGACCTGATGGGACGACAGCCTTTAAGCGTGAGAGGGCACTGGTCGACGTGCTACTCTATATTTTTAGCACCCTTTATTGAGCAGTCACGGTGCGGAGACTAATTAGGCCTTTTGCAGGCGGCGGCAAATAAGTGTCGAAGATCTGCATTTATTGGGGATTCCATGGATTTTCGACATTTGCCTTCGAGACTTTAGTGGGCCAGTTAAAGTTACCGAGGGAATTATAAGTATTAGAAGTAGGGTATGTAATTGTCTCAGATTAGCTGCCGGCAACTCAAGTACTTACGATTTTTGCCGGTTTTCCTCAAATGTGGTCGTTATATATATACTAAGTCGAGAAACGTAATTCGAAAAAATTGGGTGACACCGGAATTATATGCCCTTATTAAAGAGAAGGAACAGGCTTACGCAATACACAGAGCTGACCCCACACACAACGGCAAATGCAAAACTTATCGTATACTCAGGAACAGGGTGACAAGATTCTCACGCAAATGTAGAATGGAAGCGAACTGCAACATAGTTACAGACAGAATTAATAACCGGAGAGGTCCTTGGGAGGCAATCCAACCTGTACTTGGAGGTGTTCAGGATAAAAAATGTACCAAACTTCTTGTAAACGGGGAACTCGTGACCGATGAAACTTCGCTAGCTAACATATTCAACCACTACTACGCAACATGTGTGACCCGTTACAACGAGTGCTCATCGAGCTATGCCATTCCGGATAACTTCCCGACGCCTGCCGAACAATTCTCTCTGCGGCCAGTCAACGTTCACAGAATTCACCACCTTTTACAAAATGTTAAAATATGCTCCACCGCCCCCGAACAGATTCCATCACTGGTTCTTCGTAGGGCTGCGGACGCACTCGCATCGTCTCTCGAGTATATTATCAATCTTTCCATCAGAACAGGAGTATACCCCAATGTCCTAAAGCTATACCGTGTGGTTCCATTGTTCAAAGGCGGGGATCGCCTGTCCCGAAACAACTATAGACCTATCAGCATTCCCGCGCCAATATCGAAGGTCTTTGAAAAATGCATTTTTGAACAGTTTACAGATTTTATCGAAGGACACAACGTCCTACATTGTAGGCAGTTCGGTTTTCGACCTAAGATGTCGACGGTGGTGCCTGTCATGGATTTTGTCGAGGACATACGGAAACACTTAAAATCAGAGAAGACTGTAGCAGCGGTATTTATTGACCTTAGAAAGGCGTTTGATACAGTTGACTTAGACATTATTTTAAAAAAACTCTCTACTTATAGGGCTAGTGAAAATTTTATAAAGTGGATGCGCTCATTCATCTGTGAAAGACGCCAAGTTGTCCAAATTGGACAATCTTCTTATCATATAGAAAATATATCGATTGGAGTGGCTCAAGGGAGTATCAGTGGTCCGCTATTATTTAATATTTTTGTTAACGATATTTTTAGTATTCGTAACCACGCAAAACTAACCTTGTTTGCTGACGACACAACGGCTCTATTCGTGGGCGACTCTCCCCAACAAGTTGAAACAATGATTCGTGAGGATATTGAAAGGCTATCTCTATGGTTCAGAAATAACGGCCTCTATATTAATTGGTCAAAAACAGGAATTGTTCAATTTAAAACTCCAAGAGGCCAATCGACAATCAATCCTGAAGCTTTTGCATGCGACCGCAGGCTTAATATACTAGTTGAAGCGAAGTTCCTGGGCATTGTTCTTGACGAACATCTGACGTTCCAGGCGCATGCGAAACATGTCAGGAAAAAAATTGTCAGTGGCGTAGCCGCCATATACCGCACACGCAAAATCCTTCCCCGCCAATGCCTTACGGCAATGTACCACGCGTATGTACAGAGCCACCTAACATACGGTCTGGAGGTGTACGGTCTTTCTTATGCATCTAATGTAACTCCGCTTCATTTGCTTCAGAAAAGAGCACTTCGTCTTGTCTTAGGCCTCCCACATCGCGGCTCAATAACGATAGAACAATATAAGGAACTCTCGGTGCTCCCGTTACCACATCTTATTAAATTTACCATAGTTGTCGAAATAAAGCGTATTCTTCTTGGCCATCATCCCAACCTGGTTGGCCTTATCGAATCTGCAAGGACCCAAAACACCCGAGGCTCGGCATCTCACTTGCTTATTGTCTCCCCGGCCACAAGTACGCAATCAAGGTTTGCACTATGTAATTCAGGTGTTACCTTGTGGAACAAGTTACCTAGTGACATTAGGACACTAATATCGCTTAGTCAATTCAAAAACACTGCTAGAACGCACTATCTTACCTTACTTGCGTCTGATTAAACCATATTTATGTAATCATGTACACAATCTATAGATAAATAATTGCAATAACACGAGATACTACGGTGATAATGTATAAAATCTTACTGTAACTTGTACATATGATTCGCACTAGCCTGTGGCTATATGAAGTTGTAACACAAACGAGAAACTACAATTAAGAATGAATAAACGTCATATCATATATACAGCGCGGGAACGTGCTTGGCACTTTGTTCAGGGTATTTTTTTACAGGGGCCGGGAACAAAAATGTATAACGCACATCTTTTGGTCTGGATAGTGTGGGACTCTCAAACCCACTAAAAACCTGGTGATTCCCTAACATACATGACCGGGATACTTGTGGTATTACTTCAGTGATAACCTTGTTCAGGGTCTGGACGTAGGGCTGATGTAGTTTATGTGCCCGTTCACTGGGGTACAGTTATTTCTACCTATTCTGAGCATATATATATATATATATATATATATATATATATATATAAATCATCGATATAAATCGCTTTGCTTTCTTGCGTGATGTCTCCTCTTAACTCTGGAACTTCATCAATGGACTCTGTGGTAGGCGACATGATCCAGTGGAATTACCGTCCGCGTTACTAGTTGGCGAGGATGAAACATTAGATGATCCAGTAAAATTTGCAGACGAGCTGTAAACCGTCACTTTGCCACGTTAGGTAACACCACGGTCGTTCACCTCGAGAAGAACAGAGATATGGCCACCCTACTTGACGAGGTATGAGAAAAAAGACAATGTATTCTCACTCTCTGCTGTCTCTGTCCCTGAGGTTCATGGTACCCTTCTCTGTCTTAAAGCAAGCTGGAGTCGAGTGGTCATAGGTGTACTTGCAAAACTGTTGAAGCTAGCACCTCCATCGATCGCAGGTCCGCAGACTGTCATTATGAATCGTTCGTTTGAGTCTGGCAGCTTCCCATCACGTTTGAAAGATACGGCGGTGTTTCCTCTATTTAAGAAAAAGGGTGAGCAAAACCGCGCAGCCTATTATTAGCCAATCTCGGTCGTTGATTATATCTCAAAGGTCATCGAGAAACTGGTGCTGGGAAGGCTAGATCGACATTTAGAGACGATCAATTTCCTTTCGTCAAACTAATTCGGCTATCGCAGAGGTAGGTCGACTAACCTCGCGTTGGCCCACTCATGGCAGCGAGTGTCCGACTCGGTTGAGCTAAATAAGTTTTGCATCGCAGTGTTTCTCGACGTGTCGGCGGCTTTCATTTGCCTTGATCATTCCCTTCTATTCCAATTGCTCGCTTAGCTGGGTTGCTCAGCGCCGGCGGTTGCCTGATTTATTTCCTATCTCTCAGGACGGAGACAGGTGGTACGAGCTGGTCAAATAGAGTCATCATGGCAGCAGGTCGATATCGGTACCCTCAAGGCTCGGTTCTCGGACCTTTTATGTTTCTTATTCTACTGAATTTTATTCTATTAAGGATTCAGTGGCTAAACCTTGGCTCAGCTATAGAGGCTTCTAACATTACCTGACAACCAGATCTTTAAGACACGTAACATTGAGCTCTCGCTGACCGCTAGTTACCTGGGCCTCGTTCTCCAGGAAAAAAGAAGTGGCATCCCCATCTGTATTACATTGCACCAAAGTGCTATGCTGTAATATCGGGATTCGGTCCGTGACTTGTTCATTCGTTTTAACCTACTCATGGTAGAAAACATTTACTCGCTGCGGGTTTTAATGTTAGCGTACAAAACTTCGCGTGGTTTTGTGCCTATGGAGATCGCATTTCCACTAGTTCCTACAATGAGTCGAACTAGGCGTGCAACAGCTTTTGCAGTGCTTTCTGTATCCTTTAAGTCTACTCAACACGCACTTGCGTACCGTCTTCCTAAAACATGGACCTGCATTCCCAAACACATAAGATGCCTCACTACGAAACACCTATTCTCTCGCGAGCCACTGTTTTAAGTGGCTGTTAATTACACAGTGGGAACCAGGCGTGTGATCTAGGTATATTTGGTATTAGAACTGTTGTGCTTCGTATACGTGAATACACTTAGATTTGAGTGTATTTACACACATGTTTTTTTATAGTTGTTGTAAATTGTGTTGCTAGTGGACTACTTCGTTTGTGTGGTATATTTGCAAGTTTCTTGCTTCATGTAGTGTTTGGCGTTCTAACAAACGCACCATAGCTGCTTTGAAGTTCTTGTGATAATCATTAACCACTGTATTACCATTTGTTTACAGTGCTTATACAAAGCACTCCTTGCATTTTGTAAAGAGTACTTATCTGCTTCGTTGTTTGATTCATCTTGATTCAACCATTTTTATTTACCGAGAACTTAAGCGTTGTGAAACGCAGTTCCGTGAATAAACCACGTTTGAAATTGAAAAAATTGATATATATTTATATATATATATATATATATATATATATATATATCACAAATGTGTACCTTGATACACATAAATCATATATATATATATATATATATATATATATATATAATATATATAGATAAGCAAGAACCAAGTTAAGCAAGGGTGACGTGTTTGTCTGGACAAAGACATTAGGAGACAGGTTCGCAATATATTATCGCTTGCTGCAATACTAGTAGAATCTACCGGCCAACTGGATTTGGTGGCCACGAGGGAAGACATCGTTGGGGAATTACAATGTTTCCCTAAGAGTTCGTCGTTCCTGGACTAGATATTATAAGGCCCCATTGGTTGGCGGACCTGTTTGTGGAGGCGTTAGGAGCGGCCGCTGTCAACCCTCCTAAGGCACTAGCTGGTGTTGTGAACGTATTACGGTATGGCAACCTTCCGGACCGATGAAGGACTATCGTCTTCAGGGTAAAATTAGTTAAATAAGTTCGATAGATCAACGAGACTTATTATATGTTCATAATGTATTCGAAAACTGAAAATGTTTTCTGTACCACAATAGGGATGGTTCAAAAAGCAGCGGGCATTATATCATAGTGCGTCATCTTACTTTTCAGAGTGTTCAATGGTAAAACTATGCGACGTATTATATAACACGAAATAGCACATTAGGTTACCAGACGTGCTCACTCCGGAAAGCGAGCGACCTCATATAATCAAACGGGTGCGGTAAAAATCTCAAATGTTTGTTGCACTCATCAATAGATTGTGGCAATATATCACTAGCCTAAACACTTTTCGGGTGGACTCTCAGCCAACATTTAACGTCCCCGGAACCGCGCTCACATTGCCTCGTAAGTCGACCTTTAATAAATGCAAATAATAGCAACGATGGGGATTGAACCCGCACACCCACGTATCTCTTCGGGTTACAGGGCGCACGCGAATGCACTACGCTGCCGGCTCGACGATATCTAACTTTCTGGAAATTACAACTGGCATGTTAGTTGTACGACCGAGATATGCAGCCAACTTGCATTTTGTCTTAGTAAGTAGATCTGCCTAAGTACGTGACTAATGTGCATAGTATGGAGCGGTTTCTATCGAACGCCACCTGCTAAAAGCTTTAATTTGCGTGCAGCATGCTAAAGTACCTTGCCGGGCAGATGTTGACTCTATGTGAACGATCAAAGGTACCGTACATCCTTAGGGAAAATAGCAGGTTTGCATTGCGCAGCTGTACTGCTATTTTCCGTCGCCCCAACTGATAGCGCAAGTAAAGCGGCGCCACCTCGGCTGCTGTTTTCAGGACTATCTGCCGCTTTGTTGTTGTTGTTAGATTAAGCTCAACGTTCGTGATGCGTCCTGGAGGGGGCGACATTTAAATCTAGTCTTGTCTAGGTCTGGGGTTTCATCAAGCAATTGGCGCTGCGACCGAAAGTCTCGTATTCCAAACACAGCAATCTGATACGATGTTTTTCCAATTCTTTACATTTGTACAATCGTGGAGCTGTTCTCAGTCAATCGAGGAAACTGTCAAGGGCCTCACGTTTTTTTTGCTGCTGATACTTGCCAGAAACGGAAATCGTTGAGAATCGACTAATGATGACACAGCAACCTGTATTCCAATGTTTCTCCAATAGTCGTCAAAACTGCGATTGAACTGGCCGTTGATTTGGTCCCATCACGCCTGGGCCTGCCAGAGAGCCTTGAGCAGGACAAACTTGACGTCGCAACTCGTCCGCCTAACTATTCAGTTTATTCAAGTAACTGGACGAGCGCGAATCTACTCCTGGAAGGATGGTCCATGCCTTTTTCCGGTTTTCGCTGTATGGATTGAACGCCGATGGTGGGCGCGCCACAAACATTTCGTGTGGCTCGCCCTTATATCGGGGTTGAGGATCTTGGTTTATGGTCCCTTGAAGCCACTGCGCTGCGAAGCTGTCTGCTTATCTGCCCACGCTAGAACAGTGGTCTTGAAGAGCTACGAAGAAAGAATCTTCCAAGGGTATGCCAATATGCCCCCTCCACTCAAGTGCGCTCATTATACGTTCTAAATAACTGCGTGACAAAAGTAACGAGGGTCCGAATAGTTAAGAAGCGCAAAATTGTGTGCCTGCTTCAAAAAATGTGTTTACTTACCTGTTTATTCTCTCCGGGCATAGATCGAGGCCTTAAGACAACTGTTGGGTATACGAAACCAAACATTTGCACAGAAAAGCGATTCCGGTCCATGCTTGCGTGTTATATATGCATTGCGTTTTTGTTTGGGCCTATCTGTAAAAATCGGGCGCAAGACGCCGCTCTGTGTAAGCGAGCCTTCATCCGCGGAGGGAACCACACTACAAGTGCAGGTAACGCCGCATTTTCTTTTTTTTTTCTGTAAACACCAGCTAGTGTAGTTTGAGATTTTGTCATAAACAATATTTTCCTTTATTTGATATTATACCGTTCGCGGTTATCCTGTGTCGACGGGTGGCCGTAGATCAATCCAGTGTTTACCTAGATGGATATGCTAAACTATGTAACTATCAGACATGCGTCTCTATGGGATACAGTTCTCGCATATCACAGGCGTTCAACGAATTTTCTTTGAGCGCTATTCATTGAGAATATATGATAAATCATGCCGTGTGTTAAAGATCATGCTGTCACAAGGATTGTTAGGGAAACTCTAAATATTGTAGCATGTCCGCCTGAGCTGCTGCCCTATGCGCCCCTGACATAAAATGCTAAAATGTGCAGTTAGGCATACATACCCTCTCCGTGATCTGCTTTTTACGGCACAAGGCTGCCAAATACAACGGATTAGGTTACTAAACGGAAGGGCGAGCAAAGATGGAGAAAATTTCAAGAAACGTTACGCCTACGGATCACTAGAAGCGGCTAAACTTTACCAACTGGGTTTTTGAGATAATGCAGCGTGATGCTGGTGCACTCTATTGCAGGCCACGGGCCTTCGATTGAGTTGGAAGGGAGAAATTGGGAAGAACAGTTTATTTGTTGATAAAGCCCACTTCGATTTAAATGGAAGTACGAGGTACCAAGACCACCGTATCTGGGCAACCGAAAAACCTCACAAAGAGCCATTACGTGTGTCATATGTGGCAGTCCAGTGTGGCCTCTAGTTCAAAAGAATAATTGTACTCTATTTTTTTTTTATTTATTACTTTCTTCCACCGGGACAATTCAGTCTTTGAAGGCTAAATGTCTCGGGCGAGTAATCTGGCGTAACTGGGACATTCGCTGGCCTTCAAAATCTTGCGATTTACCACCGTTGCGTGTTAAAGAATAGGAATCTTTTTATTTACTCAAAAATACTGATATTTTTAAAAGTAAAGTGGACACTAATATTTTCATGAACATGACTTGTGTAAAGCGTGTGAAACCCAAAGAGGGTCACTGCCTCACCTCAATATTGCATAATTGGACTGAAGCATTATATTTGTACAAAACTAGTTTAAAAAAGTTACATTAAAAATATCAGATTACGTTCTAGACACCATATATATGGTGGCGTGGTCTCCAATGCGCTAACTATGGTTGTGAGTATCGCAGGTCTGATGCCTTTTGTTGATCGAATTTTGTGAATAGATGATAAAACGGGCCGCTCTAAGCGCACCTAAGATAAAGACGTGACATGTGTAATTATATATGTGTGTAAGGCGAATGATATATACATTCCATAGACATGTTGTTATGGTGATCAAGCAGTGTCGGAAAACTTTAAGTATACGTGGTCAACCGATTTCGCGACGGACATGAAATGGCCCTCGTTTGAGAAGGCTTTCGACGTCATTAACAGAAGAAAACGGTGAAAAGTTTGTGCTATCGAACAGCTATGTGATGGAACAGTTGTAACAGTCTTGACTGATATTTTGTTAAGTCCGGTGGCGTGGTGCATTCGTCTCCGCCTCGCGACCGGAGGAGATACATAGGTGTGCGGGTTCGAGCCCCACCGTTTCAAATTTGTATTTATGGGGCTCCGTCTATGAAGCAATGCGAAAAGCAGTCCCATGGACGTTAAGTTTTGGCTGAGAGTCAGTCTAGAAAGTCATTTTCGACTAATAATTTATGGCAGCAAAATGTGTTCTCTATTTCCGCAGCCTCTTTATTCGCCGGACATTCTTCTATTCCATGGATGAAAAGAGACTATAGAGAAGAGAAAAATTTGCAGGAGCAAATCAGACCGATTTCGAAAACGCGTTTCAAACATGTTTCGAAGAGTAATAAAAAGTAATAAAAAATATGCACAAAAGCGTTACAGCAGGCGAGAGCTATTTTGAAGGTAGCAAATACATTTTGGAAGATTAAACAAATCTTCATTCATTTATAAATATATATCAGAACTTTTAGATCCACTCTCGTGTATATATACGCATAATTTACGTAAGCATCTTTACTAAGCAGATGGCGGAGTGCAACTGTCACTAAGTATTTGTTCTTTAGTATCGTGTGTGCCGAATTGTTCTAAAAACAGTCAATTAATCAATTGGAGTCTATATATATATATATACGTAGGTCTATGCATACCCGTGTGTTTACACTTAGAACGGATGAAGTTTTTCACGTCCACCATCGGGGTGTATCGAAGTGCGACGGCGTTTACATGAAGTGCTCGCCTTTAAGATGTGTACGTAGGCTTTCTGTGAACAGTCGAAAAATGACAGTGCAGTCGCTAGCGAAGCTGTATCGTACCCTTTCGCTGGCCATTACATTCTCAAACAAAGCGCTCCGATTCATCTGCGCCGCCTGCGTCTGTCGCTCCTCATCCGAAAGCGTACTGAATGGTAGCGCGCAGGTGCTACCCGGGTCCGTGATGGCAGACTCTAAGATGATGGGCCTGATCTGTTGCTCAAGGACTCGGGCGCAGTTTGTTTCCACCATGTTTGTGGACAACGCGGTTGAGTCCGTCCACTCTTGAAGCACCGTCACTAGCTGCTGAGCCTGTTCTGAGCCAACATCTGAATCGAGACTGCTGTTTTTTGCAATCGAATCGTTGCTAACGTCAAGCGCGCTGTCGTGTCGGTGGCCGGAAGATGGATGGGTCTGGTCGCCTGTGTGTGTCGAATTCGGTCCTAACCTTGAATAGACATCTTTCAAGGCTGCAGCTAAGCAGCGATTAACGACTTCGTGCAAGCTCATGCCGCAAACGCGATACAACTTCTTCTTGGCGAGCTCTTGCCTCGCGTGCAGTACAATCTGTGCGAGTTGTTTCGTATTTTTCACTCTGGTTTCGATGCAATCCAGTTGCTTCTTCATATTGCCAGACGCTTCGCTGATCTCCACTCGGCGGTCTATCGAGGAGCGCAACGTTAGCCAGAGGCTCATCGTATTAACGTAACTTGACTTGTTTGAACGGGGCGGCGTGCACGCCTTCATGTGCCATCTAATGGTTTGCGCGTTTTCGCTAACTTTTTCGTGGTCACTCATCTGCAGAACGGAGTCGCGCAGTGTACGCGACATATCGTTAACAATATGACTGGCCATTACTACAGACACGATTTTACTAAAAGCTGTGGCCTCAGAACTAAACTTTTGCTGTTGAGCTTGCCTGGTCCGTAATGCGGCTCCAAGTCCGAGGGTCATGGCAAGCAGGCACACAGCGCTGGAGGACATGTTCACCGATCTTATTCAGGGAGTCTCGCGCTGAGGACACTTATAAAGCTTGACAAACTGACTGACTTGACTGATCTCTTTTAAACAGTGACTCAACCAGCTTGCCAACGACAAACGGAACATTGCGTGACCGTAAGCAGCCGGCGATCGAACTAGGCCCGACACGCAACTTCTCGTCAGCAATGTCTCTTTTGGGGGGGAAGTTAAATACACCCAAACAGAGGCATACGTAGACACATACAACAATACAATGACTGCCAGTGGCACGAGAATGACAACAACTTCTGTTCTCGTTGAGCATGACAGACACACAGTACCTACAACTGATCTCTAGACAACACAGTACTTACAACTGATGGCTAGTCTACGTTGTTTGTCAAAGTTATTCAGAGTCACCACCTATAGTCTTACGACATGGTTTGCACTAATTAAAGCACATCCAACCGAAGTTGAACGTATATGCATGTATTAGCTCTACAATTACCACAGTTCATTCCAATTAACAAAACACATCCCATTAAATTATAACTGATTTAATGAGCCATTTGCGGTTTCACCATTCAAAGGTATGAACTGAAACATGCATGGCTTAATCTATTTGCGCTCGACAAACGGTGGCCCATGTAGACCTATTGCAATTCAAGGCAAGTTTTCAAACTACGAGCTGTTTAGACGCAACAATTTTAATCTACGCTATTGGAGCTGGAACTACCGCAACTGGTGGCACCAGATTTGCCCTCCAATGGTTCCTCGTTAAAGGATTTAGAATGTACTCATTCCAATTACGAAGCCTCATTTAAGACCCCCATTGTTGTTTTTTGTCACTACCTCCCCGAGTCCTGGATTGGGTAATTTGCGGGCCTGCTGCCTTCCTCAGATGTGGTAGCCGTTTCTTAGGCTCCCTCTCCGGGATCGAACCCTAATTCCCCGTTACCCGTTACAACCATGGTTAATATACGTTGTTTGTTACGCGATCTATTGCGACTCAAACGTTAACAGACTGTCTGACGGGGACTGTCGCGTCCAATTGTGCCTTCTTTGGCTTAACTGATTGGCTTTTTATTCGCTTGACATGTATACAGAAATACATATGTCAACCTTTCATATCAGGGGCGGAACTTAGAGCGGCGGAACAAGCAAACATGTTGGGATATTTAGAATTTTCTCAACAGGTCTTGTGACAGCATCCGATACGCGCCTTCATGCAATGAGAACTGGTATCTGGTATTCAACGAGATATGAACCTTTCAAGTGAAATGTAAAAAAACACCATGAGCACTCGAATTTTTAGCAAAGGTTACTTAGTGTTCTCGCTCTTTGCGCCGGATGCCCCTAATAAGATTATAAAGTTTTCTCCTCTTTTAAAAACGAATGTTTTCAAGATTGCGATAAATTACGCGGCTGCCGAAGATACAGAGGTGGATTCTTACATAGCAGAGCAAAATATTTATAATAGAGTCGGCTGTAGAAAAACAATTTTTTAAACGAAACTTTACAAGATTGCAATTCATTATGCGGCTAAATACAAAGTCGGGTCTTTACACAGCAGAGTAAGCAATTCACAATAGAGTGCACTTTCCACTATACAAAAGTGCTTTTTGGACAATCCTCGCACTTCGATGCGCGTTTTGGGATCCAAACCTAATGTCTTAATATGAGTCATTATTTGAACTGTCCGCGAGGGCCTCAGGTCTCGTCTTATCCCAATTTGGCAAACACATTCCGACATTAAAACGAACATCCATGATCGTTATCGGGTGCTCCTGAGTCCTCTCAAGCAGCCGGTCGTGTTCGATTCTTCTCTGACGAGAAGATATTTACTGTAGACGTAGAAATCAATCGGCGGAATGACTATTGGCTTGCCCGCGATCCAAAAGATGTCTCCTACGAGGAACAAAATAAACTTACACCGTCTTGATTGTAGTGTACAGAGATGTGATGACACCATAATGTTTGTTAGCAGCACGACGCACCCGCTTATAATATTTGTTTATTGAAAAGGTGGTTGGCGGATCATATGAGCATTCTTAAGAATACATACGCGTGGCCGGCAGAGCATATACGCATGTCCTGAATTACAAGCGTGTGGCGTTATCACGCGACGTAAGACAACATAGACTTGCTCGCTATCTCAACAACTATTTCAACAAACATTTGCCAAAAACAAAATTATATGCTAGCTTAAGATGCCTGTAGGCGGTTTTGGTCGCAGATGGCAGCAGCGATTCAGGCAAACGATGGTTACATACAACAAATGGGCCCGTTCGGAAGGCACATACGCACACAAAATAAAGTTTAAGTATTTTATTCATTTAAATAGAGCACTTAAACCAAGAGGCACCAGTTCCCCTGATATATATTGTCACGACTGACATCGTGTTGTTATATTTTTATAATGCTAGTGCATCATTGATCCTACTTATCACGGAAATGTAGCATTTTATAACTATATGATAGCTTAGCCTTGCAGAAGTAAACCTAGGGGCTTTCATTGATGGCTCACGCATGTGGCAGTGTACGGGACACGATAGAAGCTTAAGTATTTTTCTATTGCATCTGTTTACGTAAAATATTTGCCCTGCTATTTATTAAGGATGCAAGTGAGGCGATAATTGTGTCTCGAGAACGTGTGCAATGGGAATATCGCACAATCTCGCACTTAGTTATTAATTCGCAACCCTGTCTCAATAACGTATTGCCATCGATAACCTATTTATTAATCTTGCATTGTTCCAAAAAAAGTTTTGTTTTCCGGAGACCGATGCTTCTGGTTCTGGACGTTCTCAAAGCACCAGGCATGATATGAGGCATTCGAATAAAGAAGAAGTTGTATTCCCCATAATTGTTTGCTTATGACAATAAATTGATTATCTATATATAAAAAAAGCAAGAAGTATACGAATCGATAGATTATCGTTATATATATCGTTAGCTTTAGGAAGATGTAAACTGTGTACACGCACTTGTCAAGCGAATTCAAAAATAAATCAATTAAATAATAAGGCTATTGATATGAATACTATCACAGGCAAGGCGATCTTTACATGATACCACACAATCAATATTATGACTTTGCAATGCCGTTCTACTGAATTACGACTAATTTTGCAGCAGAATTGAACATTGATAAATGAAAAAAAAAGCTAGCATTAATAAATAAAAAAATGGCATTTTAAAAGCTTAAAACTAATCCAGGTGATGCTGTGGAGCGAGAGTTATTACAAAGTTAAATAACAAGGTCACCGCTGTTTCTAAATAGTGTAGAGTTCAATAAGAAACTAGTATAGCAAAACATCCAGAATAGAGAAAATTCCTGGAAGGCCATTATCCTTTTCAGGAAGGCATACAGAAAAAATTGTGAAGTAGGAGATATTATAGTGTGAGTACGGAAGGAGTTCAGAAACGCCGTCGTCGTTATATATGCGGATGACATAGTAGTGGCCCACCGGGACCGCGGAGCCATTCGTTGAATTATCGGCGACGTGGAAAGTTACCTTCATCGTAAGGGTCTACAAATAAACACGCGGAAGACGAAAGCCATTAAGTTTCGCCGTGGCGGTCGATTGGCTGCAGCAGACGTAATACCCTGTTGTGGTCAACCGTTGGAGTTTGTTAACTCCTATTTGGGTCTGCGACTACACTATATGGGAACGATCTTTCGGCACATCGGCGACAGGCGTCGGGCGGCTATTGCCTCTATTCACACAGAGGTGAAAGACTTTCAACGACTGTCTCTGAGTGCCGCAGTGCATCTTTTTGGGCTTAAATGTGTACCAATGTTGAGCTACAGCCTTGGGTGTGGGGCACCTTTGTCGTTCAGCGGCAAACTTTGCACAGCTAGATGCTTCACAATATATATGAAGCGCGTTCTTTGCTTGCCGCGGACGGCTAGAAACCGCCTTGTGTACCTGCTAGCGGGTTGCGGATCGACAGTGGAAACAATCAGAATCAGGCTTAAGTCACCTATTACTGAACCACTTCAGCAATTTTTGTTAGAGTGGCAGGGAAAAGTGACCGAGGCCTCGGCTGAGGTAGCGCAGTTAGACGTGTACCTTGCCAGGGAGCTTTGGGATGGAATGGCATGCACTAGCCGGCACGTGTACACAAGGTACATTGTGCATAGCTATCATCACTTGGTATTTTCGACCCAAGGATTTCACCAAGTAAGCAATCAATGTCGTTGCCGGTTCTGCGCGCAGACATGCGCTAAAACCACGTAGCGAGCTGCCAGTCGCGATACGAGATCGTTGCTCTTTCTTGTCCGGTGAGACGGTCGCTAAAGTGTTAAAATTGTATATAATGATGATTGTATTGTAATCATGTACTATCTTCTATGTATATGCGTGTGGGTATAGATGGAAGAGAGAGAAAGACCTGACCAAATTTCATTCCAGGTATTGCGAGGGGCAGCTGATGCTATCGCTGACTCCGTATTATAACAGATTATTTTGTCAATCGCGGCCGGTAAATACCCCAATTCGCTTAAATGATATCGCATCATCCCGCTTTCTATTCAAGGAGACATTAATCATTGAACGATGAGACAAGATTCTTAGGCGTTGTTTTGGATTTTAGGTTATCGGTTGAAAGTTGTAGGGAACATCGCTGCCCTAGTCAAAAGCCGTAGTATTATGCCTGGTCGCCATGTACTGCGCGTACGTCCATAGTTATCTGTCCTACGCAGTTAAAGTATTTGGAATAACTTATACGCGGTGTTTTTGCCCGTTACACCGCCTGCAAAAAAAGCCTTGTGAGTAATATTGGGTTATCCATCGTAAAAGTTCATGCGTTGTAAATACGTAGGGATGTCAGTTCTGCCCTACCCTCTACAAATAAAGATGCCTGTTATCACTGAGATAAAACGAACCTTAATGAGACTTCATTCCAACCTCAATCTTTCCCAGTCGACATTAACTATGAACAGAAGGGGACCTCTTTTGTCATTATTAAATATCGGTGCTACATACATTGGAACAAGCTCCCTCCTGATGTGCGCGCAACTTATTTTTTTAAAATAATATTCAAACAAATTGCCTAACATAACTATTTAGGTACCTTACTATAACATCAGCCGAACTCTGCAGTAAGCTAATGGCAATATAGAAAATGATAAGACAACAAGCAATATAAACACTCCATACTAGTTGTTCATGGCTTTGAGGAGCTGTGATTCTCTGCACAAATGCAAAACACTCGTGAAAATATTGAAACCTATTTTTCGTACCCCTGATATTAAAAGGTTACATGTGCATTAAGGTATACATGCCAAGCGAATAATAAATCAAATCTATCTAGAAAATTAGAACAGGTTGGTCAAAACTGAAACTAAACTTTATTATACGGATTCAAAGGTGAGATTTCATCAGTTACTTGTTCATTAGACTCAAAGGTAGAATATTGTTTTGTTACAATTTGATTTTTTTATAAGTTTATTAGATTAATAGTACCGGTAGTCCGTAAATCAAGTATAGCAGCGTTACGTTCGTGTTTTAGTTCCAATCATGTATGCGCGTAACTAAATTAGAAGTTGTCGGACAATTTTCATTTTTCCATGTCCCACCTGTTACCGTTCTGTTTTTGCCGAAGAACAGTATTTAGGTTTGAAGCTTAAATACTTTGTAAGGCGTCGTCTACCCATGACTAACTTGAATTATTCTACCAAAGCGGAATGTTTATGAGTTTAACCTAGTTTTGGGATTGATGAGACTGTAAGTTCTGACCAGTTTCTCCATTTCCTTTGGGAACTATCAGATATTGTACATTTTGACTTAACATCTTCAGTTCTTTTTGTGTTCACACTGTTCGTACGGTAGAAGCGTGCGATTGATTTAGCAAAGTTTCCAGCAGACACTCGCATCAGCCTAGCTACGACGCTGGGGTGCTTGTTTAAGCAGCTGGGCCGCGGCAAAATAAATATTGACTCAGTCGTATCTAGAATTTCGTAGTTCGCAATCTATTTTGCGAAAGTAAATATGCCGTTTGCACAAGGGTAACTAAAGCTAGACATAACTAAACATTCGTTTGCTGCTTAAAAGTTTATTTTAGCTCAAATCATTTTGATTGAGCTTGCATGCGTTGTCGTCCAGTGAGACAAGTCGTGAAAGCTTTTGGATTTGCCGATACAACTTGCTAAAAAAAATACTTTCAAAACGGCGGATATCAGTTTCCCCGAAAAAAATGTCTTCATTCTCATTTAGAAATCGAAAAGTGTTTCTGCCGCACTTACGTCAGCCCTTGTGCTTGATGACAACGCGAGTCTCAAAAGATTAAAGCAATTCACTACTTTTCTGTTCATTGAAAAACAGGTTAGATATTTGTGTATTATCATTATAGTCTGACTGATGGCGTTTTAAGATGCAGCCTAGGCACCGCAGTTGAGTATATGGCTAGCCAATTATTTTCAGCTCGAGTTCAAGCAAATCACGTGTTGGAACGCGCATTAATTAGTGTGCAGAGAGTTACGGGATGTGCGTTTATATATTCAAAAAACATTTTTGGGCTATAAAAACTGCCCATTCATTGTCACTAGCTCGAACGAGTTTAGACGCTATTATTTCCGAAAACTTTCTTCTATAGCAAGCACTTATTAATGACAGTGTCCAATAACAAGCTCATTGCGGCTTAAAAAATAAGTTGACGACACTTTGTTTATCGCTGCAACTTGCTTGATAATTAATAGTGCTCCTGCGGCCTCACGTACGCTCCCCTCTTGCAGACTCATTGAAGGCGGGTGACCGAATCGGAACCTCGTTTAATACAGCTGCGAGTGCGAGCCCGCTGAGATAAAGCAATCTCCGTGTTGTCGATCTGATTTCTATGATTTGTTATTCCCCGGTATCTGTTTAATTTTGGTGGCTAACGTTTTGCCGAGTTCACATTACATTTAACGACAAATCATGTGAACAAGTAATAAATGTCAACTTTCTGGTTAACGATCAGTTAATTGAGATATTTGGAAGGATCCCTATACATATTAGAGCAGTCTTGGTTGGTGTTTGCGACGATGCGACGATATTCGCCGGACACTTGTGTAGGTGTTTTGTACAAACGCAATTTAACATTAAAAATAAACAGTGTTATTTTCGCGCAAGAAGTAAAGATTGAACTTTGATTGTCGTTTCAATGCTTGAAATCTAACTGCTCGTTAAATTTAGAGGGGGGCTTTGCAACAACGTGCTTGCCCATAGACGAGAAACAGGCACCCTGACACTAGCACTGAGCTATTCATGTTCAGCGACGTTTAACTACAATCAGTACAACATACACAAAAATAGCACACATCATTACTTTTGTCGTTGTTTATTCGAATTATTTGCTTTAATAAGAACTTGCATACATATAATTAGAGAAGCAACGTATCACAAGAGAATGACTGGATCTGTTTCGGTAAAACGGGCAACGCGACACGCGTCCTTCTTGTCGTATAAACTTATGTTAAATCATACAAATAGCTCCATGATTTGATGACAGCAAATCACCAGAATATAGCTATGCAATTAACACTATATCATAAAAATAGTTGCACAAGTAACAATAATTTATAAAAAGGGCTACATAGTTAAAATTAAATCATAAAAATAGTCACACAATTAACATTCGACCATAAAAGAGCTACTTAATTAACATAAAATAATAAAATAGCTACACGCTTACAATTTAATCATAAAAATAGCTACATAATGAAAATTAGGTTATAGAAATAGCTACTTAATTAACATTAGGTCATAAAAAACGACACACAGTTAGTATTCATTTCTAAAAAATGGCGACACGATTAGCATTAAATCATCAGTCCATAGCTACACGATTACTTTCATTATTGTTACTATTAGCATATGTGATGACGCAATCATAACTCAAGGTTGTGCTGAATTCGTAATAATTAAGGCTTTTGCCGTATTTAAAAATAGGAGATACTTCTTCTCAGCAAAACTCGGCAGCAAATCTACACGTCATGAACACGTATTGTAAATGTTGTTGCTGTAATCATACATACAAACATGATCCACATAAACGTATTATACCAGGGGTGACGGTCAGCAATGGCAAACCTGATTACCAACAGGAAGAAAGAGAGGTATAGAGAGATCTTGCAGTGCATATCATCAATCATCATTAAGGTGAGCATCGGGCGATGTTACCTTGTTATATTCGCTCAGTATTTAATCCTCTCTCTCTCTGTGGTGTTTATGAAATCTGCCTTAGTATCAGGTGTTCTACGAGCTATCACCCGGAACATATAAATTAATTAATTAAATAACAACACGTATAATTATGCATAACCAGACGTATAACGTGGCACTCTCTGTAGCACCATAAAGCATCGATTTTGCATACTATATTCTTGCATCGCCTATCTTTGCCGTATACATTTGGCTCGATGATACTCGGCCATTAGCAGCTATCATATTAAACATCACAACCAACATATTGCATAAATAAACCCATGGAACGAAGTTAAGTTTGCGAGGAGAATTGATATATATATATATATACATATATATATATATATATATATATATGTAACAACTAACCGGGGGGCAAGGCATACGATAGATTTGGGTGTCAACGAATTTATATTGTCATCCTGTCGTGGCCCATTCGAGGGCTGTTAAGGCTACTGCCAATACGGGGGGCTTCTGCTGCATCGAAGAACCCCGGGCTGGACGGTTAATGCCCCGAGTGACACTCGGTGGTACCGTCCGGGACGCCTGCTGTCTTGGCTTAATAGGCAAAATGAGTGAGAAGTGGCCACACGAACGCAGACCACCGGTCGAGAGGACCTTCTGGCCCCGTATTTTACGGGGAACCCCTGCTCTGGAGTAATCAGACGTCCTTCGGGAGGAATGTATATTCTGGGGTGTAACGCGGAATCGCGATGTGAACGCGTCTAATAGGTACGGTGGAGTAGTGTGGTACCCCCATTCCGAACCTCGATAGGGGGGAGGGTGGGGGATCTGCTGGCCTGTCAATTCGGGCTGGTGGGCACTCCCGTTCGGGTCCGCGCGTATTAAATCGCGGTTAAAGGGCGGGAGTGTAAGTATTTCTCTCTTTTGTTATATATATATATATATATATCAATTCTCCTCTTTATATATATATATATATATATATATATATATAATGTTGTAAAACACAGACTTTCCAAGCCACTGTGTACCATGATACGAGCATGAGATGGGCGACGCATTCAATCTAAGCTTCCGCCGGCAGGCTCTTACGCAGGTGTTTGCCTTATAACCTGCATCAGGTGTTCTGCTTAAGAGAGACGACGTCGAATTGTGACGACGCTTTGAGCACTTTTGTCACTGTCGTTTTGTTTTTGTCGCACATTGCCGCGCAAGAGAGGCCTTGGGACACGCAAATCAGCCGAGTCAGTGGGAGAGTCATCGCTGCCTCAAAGTCATTGCCAGAACACGCAATCGCTATCCTTAAGCTGGCGACAGTTCGACGTCGAGCAGCGCGTCGCTCGCTTAATTTGGCTTGAAATCAAGGTCGGTATCAGCCGAGACGCCGAGTCGACTGCAATGCATCAATGTTCATTCAGTGTTTCCAGGGTCCCCAGGTGACGTTCGGCCGGTAACTGTCATCGTCTGGCTTGTTATTGATCGGGCGTGCTCCCTGCGCGTGCAGAGCCAATCGCGCAATGAGATAGTCGGCGACCTGAAATCAGCCATAGTGCCAGCCATAATCACTGTTTAGCCATTCGTCGTCGTCATCGTCGTCGTCGTCGTCGTTTTGTTACATTCTAATGAAACGTGTTTTTATTATTTCATTAAAAACCTAACTTTTATAAACATACTCAGGGCAAGTGTATGGAAAGAAACACAACTACGTTTGAAAATGCCACACGTAATAGAATAGAATAACAAGCTACTTTGATGTGCTCCGTTCTTGCAACGCACCGGGGCACATGCGATATTTGGCTTCTGCGATTGTTCTTCTGCGGCCGCACTTCAAAGAAGTGATCTACAAGACTTGCGCCCATAAGTTGAGCTAAAACTCGTCTGTTATTACTTTTCCTAAATGTGTCCATTAACGGCGGTATTACAATGCCGTTCGCTTTGAGGTAACATTTTCTGTGGTGTGTGCGTCTCTGTAAAAGTCTCCTTTGAAAAAAACTCTCTGTAAAAAGACACCTCTGATCACAATTATGTATTAACACAAATATGAATGCTATACGGGTGAACAGTATACAAGTTTGGTTAACAAAATTGATTTGTACAAACAAAGATACACCGTAGGCTGTTACAAGTATGGATGCTGCTTTGACTAGTTCTTTGACATGTGCAAAAAAGGTGAGGCCCGCCGAGATTGAGACTCCAAGATTTCGCGTCACGTTGGCAGTGCTGATCCGTTAGGTAAGTGGTTGAGCTCAGACAAGCCGTGTTTTACAACGAGGCAGAGTTTTTGAACAGAGAGCTGCACAGCTCATTGTCAACGCAGCATCGGCTGACACCGTCCACAGCGGACTGCAGCAGTTCTGTGCGCGCCTATATATTTTAAGATCTTCTGCGTACAAAAGATAATTAACGGCTGATGGTATATATAGTTTCATATCTAGGACAGATATTATGTACACAAGCAGAGACTGCGGCACACCAAACGGTTCCGGGTGCAGGCAGCTTAAAGCGTCTTCCGACTTGACTCGGAAGGCGCCCGGTTGCGCAAAAACTCTGCAAGCCAGTCGCGGGTCTGCAGATGCGCTCTTAGTTTATGAACGATCAGAAAAGTGCACTCGACAGATCGATCACAAGATCGACTCTGTCGAATGCACTGCTCTGAAATTCCAAATAATTACAATTGAGATGTCTACTGGCGTTTATTTATAACGACGAGTCGTGCGTCATCTCTAGCAGTTGCCGGCACGTGGATCGCCGGGGCACAAAACCATGTTGCGCCGCCAATACTATCATAATCTTTCATCACCGTCACGTGCACGGACGGGCTAGGCGCCACACAAAAGCCTAGTTTCTAACAATTTCAACATCTTGAGCAACTTGGAGTGCGTGATCAGTTACGCCAGACGCCGGAGGTTGTTCGACCTTAATGTAAATACTGTGAAAGTTGTAGTTGTTTTCTTTAACAATATGTTTGAAAATGCGAGCAAGTGTTCACCTATCGTCGGTACATAGCCTCTAGATTGGGGAGTGCAATGTTGGTACGAGCAACATTGCAGCGCCAGGATAGACGCTTCATGAGCCTGTCTTGTGCGCATTGCAGCAGCGCCTTCTCCATGGAAGAAAGGTGGCCAACGGCGTGTGCACAATGCGTCCATTTTGGTACAACTAATGCTTCGTACAGTCTTATATGTCGCCACAGCCTTGTATACATTTAATGATCTTCTAAGCTGAACGCCCTAAAGAAAATTTGGCACAGTCAAGTCGCTGCTGTCGCTGTTTCAACTATACGTGGACGGAATTTACCTTAGCGATCGAACGCTGTTTCCTGATCTTTGCGCGCATTTACTTTATGTTTAATGTCTCTATCCAGTAGTAACTCGGGTAATTAAGAATATTTATCTCCATCCGATTAGCGTCGGACCAGCTGAATATATAACTGGCTGTTTTCTGAAGCTTTGTGCGATCATGGTCTTATGTACCTTGGTATAAATCCCAAGATCATCAGCATGCATTTTGTATGTACGTAGCATTAAAATGGCTGAGAGCACGACCCAGAGAGTCGCGTACATTATTAGTCTTATGCAAGGGCTCGAGCCCGGTGGCGTGGGGCGTTCGCCTGCGCCTCGCGACCCGAGAAGACACATAGGTGCGCGGGTTCGAGCCCCGCCGTTGCACATTTGTGTTTATAGGGGTCCGTCTATGAAGCAATCCGAAAAGCAGTCCCGTGGACGTTAAATCTTGGCTGAGGTTTCGCCCCAAAGGTATTTACATGCAAGGGCCTTACGGAACTTTCTTCTATTATAGCTTGTCTTGTTAATCGTCAGAATATCAGGCGAAACGTAATTTTGTAATGATTATCTTGACAAAAAATTGTGCTGCTGTGTTGTTAACAATGATTTATCATGACATCGCCAAATAGTTGCCGTATCTTATAGTAACAGCGCACGATTTACTATGTTTTTGTTAAGAATTGTAACCACAGATCAGCCGGCCAAGCAATTAAATTCAAAGAATATGCCGCTACTACAGAAGCAGTTTTTCGGCTTTTTCCCTATGGTCTACGCATTGACAAGCGGTAGCAACATTCTGCTAGATCTACGCATTGACAAGCAGTAGCAGTGGACTTAGGCAATTAAATACTTAGTAGTATTTATACAAAACAACGGCGAGAGTGACGACGACAACAATAACAGCACGTTCAATGTCTTAATAGAAAAAGACGCCAATTTTACTGTTGTGAGGGTGGTAAAGTAGCGCTGCGCGGCCCCATAGCGGCAAAAATAACTAAATACATTTATATGTTGCAAAAATAGCCCGCAGACACCCGAAATCGACGAACTTTTTAGAAACCACTGTGGTTTAACGATAGTGGCCATACTTCTTTCATACTGGAGCGACCAAAACCTAATGAGTGCGTCTCGAGTGCGTGTGTGTGTTGACGTTGTTATGTTAAATAATTCTTCAACCATCATGACATGATGCCAGAATGCGCGACGCAGAACGCTACAACAAATTCTCAAATGCTTTGCTTTCTGCTATTGGCGGCGCTTTCTGCTGCCTAACATTGGCACGTATGTGCGCAGCAGCTCTGTGTCGAACAAAATAAAAAATACTTTCTGGGCTGACTCTCAGCCAAGATTTAACGTCCATGGGACTGCTTCTCACGTTGCTTCATAGACGGGCCTCCATAAATACAAATGTGGGGCAACGGTGGGGTTCGAACCCGCGCAGCACCTATGTGTCTCCTCCGGTCGCGAGGCGCAGACGAATGTACCCACCACGCCACCGGGCTCGACGGGTCGGGCAAGACAACAGTACCAGATTTACAATTGATTGGGTGTAGGTATCTGGGCGGCTATACGTATATGTTTGTATGTATGGAGATACGTGAGCATAATGTAAGCATATGCAATTGTCTTTTCACAACAGGACGACTGCACAGGCCCCGCCTGCGACAAGTCAGTCATTCCTTACCCTGTATTGCAGGAATAAAGGAGTTTTCTATTCCATTATGTTCTATTGTTGCATCGTTACCGAACAACAATGCGGAATGTACAACAACCTAACCGACGAACAACAAACAAACAGAGAGGTACTGATTCAGTCAGAAGACAATACCATGCATGAGAGTAGAATGGCTCAAAGCGCACTACTTGTACGCCTTCCAGACAACAGTCTCGACGTAGGGGTGATCGCTGATACAACTTACCTCTCGAAGCTGTTGGTAAATGTTGTTGTATTCGCAGGGGTCGTTTACGAGATCGAACAGGCATGGCTGTTGGCCTGGTATACAGGGCTGGGCATCCGGATGTCGACCACACTCAACTCGGGTTTCTTCCCTCCACTGCCAGCTCGGCTCTCTTTGATAGTCCTGCTCGCGTCCTGCTGTAAAGTGGCAACGGCATCGTTCAAATGAAACAATACGAAACTGCACTGTTAGTATAATTGAGGGCTTGATTCCAAAAGTAATCTTAAGGAGTCTGAACACAACGATCCAACCGTTTCACGAGCCGCAAGACTCTCTGTTCCCAGACTGTTCCCGCGGCCGTGATAAGAGCCAGGGTCTCACTGTGCCAATTTCAATTCTTAGTTCGAGCTCAAGCCTCTCCTTTTGAAGCGGTCTTTAGCGGACCAAACTAACGGAAGTTGCAGGGCGACATGTTAAGTTCTGCACAGCGAATGCTCAAGCATCACCCACTTGAAGTCGGCTTTTTCGGAAAACTTTGCGCGCTCATCTTCCCGTAAACCAAACGCCGATCACTTCTTACCAGGTCGCGTTCGACTTTGTTGATTTGTTCGGCCGTGATTACAGTGGTTGTCTGATTTTGTTATGGGTCATCATTCAAACACTTCCGGCCTTCACGAAAACGAGCACTTCATTTTCTTACTGCCTTGCCAAACGTAGAGTGTTCCCCTCTACATACGGCCACCACCCGGGGATGAATAGCGGCTGGTCGGACAAACAGTTAGAAATCTCATAACACGTTATTAGTCTTCGATCGTCGAAACTGATAATGGGAACGCCACACGATGTCCTCACACGCACTGTGGTGTTAATCGAACGGGACACATAATTTCCGCTACATTCTCTTAGCGGTCATGCACCGGCGCCCAGGACGCGCACAATCACGCTGGACAATACACTCGCATCTCTGCATGTCTCGCTGCGTTATCCCAAAACGGCATATTCAAATTAGAACAGGTTTGGATGTTACGACGCTTTGTACGTTTTCATTTAAACATTCCACTTATTTTGCTTCTGTAACAGCCAAAGGCATTGTACCTTTCTCTCACACCAGTAATTAAGCAATGGGGCAAAAACTAAAAAGTTTAGCAATGCTTATTGTATGTTTAGAAGTACTTGAAGCATCTATTTGGACAAACCGCCGCACGCACATGAAATAGGCATTTTATTGATTGTTTATTAAAAATAGAAACGTCGATTGTAACAAGGTCGTCGAGAGCTTAAGCTTGCTAGATAGTCCGAGAGCTAGAGCTAGCTAGTAAAATTTTGGCAGCACAATATGGGTTTTTTTTTTGTAAAACAAATTATTTGGTTGCTTGAACTTCTCACAAAAAGTCATTACCTTTCCACCAATAGCCGAGATCGCGAAATATGCGCGCCACGACCGACTGGTCCATGTGTTTCTCGAGAGCAAAGTGCGACGCATACGCATAGCCCCGTCCGTCATACCATCCCGTTAGGTTGTATTGCTTCCCTAGAATTGTATGCATATTCAACCAAAAACAGCCCTGTTAATTCCAAAGACGATTTAACTGGGGCATTCACTAACGAAATAGAAAAACAACCTTATTTTAGCGAAACGTCCTTGGTGTGACTAACTGTAGCCAACATGAGGATCTTTCAGACAAAGCGGAGCACGACTTTTTTTCTGTCGAATATGACGACGTGTCTGGCTTCTCACTTGAACAACTTGTTTCACCGTAATGGCACATTTAGGAGTGATGTCCAGATTACCGATAACAGTATAGCAGACGATTATAATGTCACTGTTACTTTTAAACAACACATTTCCGCTCTCTATTCCATCTAGAAACATACTTTTTTAAACAGGTTCTACGTCCTTAGAATTAGCAACTTAAATTAGGCACACCCTGCATATATATATATATATATATATATATATATATATATTAGGCACACCCTATATATATATATATATATATATATATATATATATACACAAAAATCAATGCACATCGCCTTACCATAGAGGAGTTTGTACCGATCGACACGGATTGCAAGATCATTCTCAACGGGGTCTATATTGTACACTAGTTCGGTACGCGGCGAAGGTGCGTTATTTGAAAGCGCATTCCACAGATTGAAGCCGTCCACGCGGCCAAGGGAGGCCACATCGCCGCCTGAGCACATCATGGAGCATCGAGTTGAAAGGAACAGGTTAGTGGCCAAGTTGCTGTAATCTTAAGGCAGACAAATTGAATGCAACGCTGCGCTAACAACGCAGCAACAATGCTCATTTCTGTAATAAGATAGGAACAATCGAGTAACTGAATATGTCATCCTACAACCTACTATTTACGTGAGGCTTAGTCTTCCAGGCCTGCCTATTTGTGCTTATTGCCATGTCGATCAGCTCACGATTATGCTTATTTATGTTAAATAGACAAGTGCTGCGTACCCCGTGTCGTGAAGAAACACTTCGATCAAGTCCGAGAGACGGACATGTAAAGGAAAACAAGCTATACAGTACAAAAAGCACTACACAGGATATAGTGACACTCTGCAGGTGACCGCAGGCGATCGTGTTTTCATTCCTACGTAGTCGACTAGTCTAAGTTCAATAGACTAAGTTATTAGGTCAGTGTGTACAGTTTACGTGCATATTAGTGGCTTACCCATGCCATATACACCCATGCTTATCGCCATGTCGATCAGCTCGCGATTTGCGTTGGTAGCCCCTGATCGAGGTCTTAAAGCCGAGAGGCCTTGAAATTCTTTGCGGAAACTGATCCCTACCCATAATCTGCAGCAAGCAGAGAGTATACACATGGTCTGACACATGTCACATAAGTAAGCGATCAATGCTCGGATGTCGGCCTCGGCGAGGCTTCTAACCAGAAAGTCTGGGGGTCTTAGAAGGCCCCTAGCTGCAGCTTACTCGAATAGTAGAACGTGGCGCGGCGTAATTTGTGTACTTTTCCTTTCCTACCTGCTAGATTGTAGATCGTAGGCAACCAGTCGGCAATGTGTGTAAGGCCCCGAAACACCCTTCGGGGCCGCCGGATCAGTGGACTCCACACGAATGCCGGCACTCGGGTGCCGCCCTCAAACAGAGTACGCTTCTGTCCACGGAGTGGAAAATTTGATCCTGCTCGAGATCGGAATCAAAAGTTACAGCAGCATAAGATCGACAGTCGAAAACAAGAACAACAACAGCAAAAACAAACACAGTAGCAACAGCCACATAAATAAAACGAACAGAGTGTGCTAATAAAACAAAAACCGACTTCACGCAGTGTAACAAATATCGCTTTATATTCAATATATAATTTTGTATGCAAGTTTTAGTGCCTAGTCCTAGTTAAAATTCCTTAAAGCTCGCTTGTGTCTTGCATTTCTCGAAGAGGGCCACTATTGAATCGTTTACGTAGGAAAATTACTTTTGTAGAAGCCACGATAGAAATGCTAGAGGAACAAAGTTCCTGATAGTTCTGAGGCAGTTGTCGTCCTTCTCACAGTCGCGAACACACGAAACGTTTAATATTTCGTCCAAAATTATCACCAATTAAATGTTTATGTTACTTGCACGCATACGTGGGTAAAATGCTTTGCATAACACGTATATATATATATATATATATATATATATATATATATGTGTGTGTGTGTGCGTATCTATATATTTTGATTATTCTGAAATCAGCGCGCCATCAGTTCTTCTCCACCCAAAGAACAACTGCACTACTATTACAAACACTAGATACGTCATGGCGTGTAGGTGGCGTACCTGTGTTCTCCATGGGCGCGGTGGCTTGACCCCCGTTGTCGGAGGAGAACAGAATGACTGTGTTGTCCAGTATGCCCTTGCGCGCGAGGGCTTCCACCACCTGGCCCACCGAGACGTCGAGTTCAGCCAACATGGCGGCGAACGTTGTTCGATTGCGATCGCCAATGTAGGAAAACTTTTTCACCGTCTCTGGCGGGGCCTGCGTAAGACACATCGACAAGTCGGTTCTCTCGCATTAGCTCGTCGACCCGTTTGGTTGCTCATTGACTCAATTACCTAGCACCTATAGACTGCCCACTATATATATATATATATATATATACCGAGCAAAATGGCTTAGTGGCAAAGCCTTTGCCTTGCATTCAGGAGGACTGGGTTCGAGACCCAGACCGGCCACTCTTAAATTGGTTTGCATGGTTTCCAATTTAGACAAGGTAAATACCGGAGTGAATTAAAATTAGCCATGACATGAAAAAACCGTACACGGGCAATAGCCTTACGGAAAATCTTGAAAAAATAATATATATATATATATATATATTGTGGGCAGTATATGTATATAAATATATATGAACACAGAGCAGACACATGGAAATGTCTGCTCTGCCACGGCAGACCTATGCGAGGAAGCGGCGGCGCGCCCTTGCTAACACCCTTCGGTATACCCTCGAAGTTTAAAACGCTCTGCGGGAGAAACCCATGCGCCCATCGTTTCTTTAATTTCGTCTTTTAAACTATTTCCTACAGAAAAGCAAGCAGCTCCCGAAAATTATCTTTCCTTAAAGATCTAGAAGTTCTTAGATATCAAAAACTGATAGAACTACGCATATATATATATATATATATATATATATATATATATATGAGAGCGCAAAAGCTCGAATGCATATTTAAAAAAAGTACATATTTATTCTTACAAAATGTTATTGTTATTGGTGTTGGATCTACGTGGTCTAAATTGATTTGATCGACTCTTTTCTTGAGAGCACAACTGGGAGGATTACTCTCTATGTCTTAACCGCAATACCCATGATTCATCTCCTGTGATCGCTCCATCAAAGGAGAATCCAGAATACTACCTGAAGTTTCAGTTCGGACATTTCTTGACGGGCGTTTGTTTGCTAGAATTTTAATATTTTTGGAACGGGCTTTGCTGCCAGTCTTCTGACGCATAAAATACTCCTCGCCGTGTTTTGTTCACTTCATTGAGCCAAAAACCATGCCACCGATTGGCGCGAGCGTAGAAGGTGAATGGCGCTTGTAAACACAACAAACGGGAAAACCTTGGTGGTTTCGGTTTAAGTCTTAAAATGCTACTTGAAAATGTGCAAAAGTATTCGAGAAAGTGTAACGGCAATAATACTGAGGAATTATTGGTATTTATCATCTCTTTTAGTGCGACAGCTGTGCTCTTCATTCATGACTGATTATACCCCACTCCTGCATTCACCATGTTTAAATCAGAAACAATGAAACCCAATTTCAAACTTTCCGGTCCAGACTTAGACCCACAATCTTCCGAATGCAAGACAATGACTTTTCCGCTTAGCCACCTTGCTCAGTGAAGGTGGGTTAATGGCAATATGTAATTACTAACTAAAACTTCATTTCGATTCAAAATTTCAATGTGAGGTGTTAGTCGGTAAGTACATACACAGTGCGGCATGAGAGATGTCGAAAAGATAAGCTCGACTTTCGCCTGTGAATGCCGGACTGTGCGGACAAAAAGAGATGGTTCGCAAAAGTCCTACCTGAAACGGATCCTTTTCGGTCGCCCGGTGTACGGCTAGATGAGCGAAGTAGAGAAAGAGCGGCTGATCGGCATCGTGATCCCTGATGATCTCCTGCGCGCGATGGGTGAAGACCCGCGTAGCGTACTCTCCGGTTTTGTACGGTGTTTCGTTAAAGAAAAAGTCCAACGCGCTATAGTTTCGCTAGAATGCGACAGCAGAACGCAAACACATTGTCAGCAGTTGGTCACGAGACGTGGAAGAGAGAGAAAAAAGGAGACAAACTATTATGTGCTGTCTCGGTCGCTTATATGTTAGTGATTGGATTTGGCCATAGTTGCAAAGAATATATGTGCTTTAGTGGAAACCCAAATTAGACTTTGCGATTACTGCTAGACAAAGAAAACTTTGACTTAGTGGGAAATTGGTTACTTCATATGAATTGGTTTTAAAAGAAGAAGCCATTCTAAGTCATGCACATAAATATATCGCATACATATATGCACATAAATAGAATAAGTTAACTTCATTATCACCAGATTTACAAACCCTGCAAAGAATACGAGATTAGGCCATCTAGGTTCACGCATCATATCTTCTAACACAAAGCATAAAACAGTGTAGAAAATTTCAAGGCTTAATCAGAAGCGAACAAACAGTTGTGACTGTTCAAAGAACACGCACTTAGAAAATGCTGTCCGTGGCTAAATATAAAATAGGGGGGAAAACAACTTTCAGTTATGTAAGCGATAGCGCAAAGGAAACTACGTTAAGTTTACCAAACGAAATAATCAATGCAAGCAGTGATGTACACAAGAGTTTGCTTGTAGCGAGTCTGCGGCACGCGTTTAGAACGACGCCAACAAATACGATATCACGTTGTGTTTCAATGTGTCCGACGCCGACACGCAACAAGCAACGTAGGCCAGCCAATTGTTGAAATTAGTCATCATTATTATTACTAGAATCACTTGGCACTGACATTATTTTTCAACGGCCACTGTTAGAACACGTGATAGACACTGCCTCTTCTCATTTGGTGACGGCATATATGCATGTCTATTAGAAGTTAGCCAACCGCTTGAGTCGTGGTATTTTGTCACGGGACGGTGTTAAACGGAACAAACAGACTACCCAATGAACTTAATGAGTCATTAATATTATTTCAGATAATTATATGGCACAAATTGCTTCTATGACTGCCACTACTACTACTACTACTACAATCACCACAGTAAGACGACGACATATTCGTACGTCGCGCGTTGGAACTGTCGGTTCTCGATTTGGCAGGCTGATACAAAATATCTGTTTGTCGTCCTGTTGTTGTTGTTGCTACTGTTCTCGTTACCGATGTTGTCATTACTGTTGCTATTATGGGTTGTTTGCTGATAGTTGTTGCCTACACAATTGGTTCACACATATATCGAAAAAAAGTAGAGGTAATGAGATACGACTCTAGCAACGGGAATCGCAGATTCAATACTAGTGCGACACGTGCCTTGGTCATGGTAGTTTCTTGAGATTTGCCAAATTTCGGCAAAAACTGTACATATGACGTACATTTGACTGCACTAGCTGGAAATCTCATGCAACATTTAAAGTAAAATTATATATATATATATATATATATATATATATATATATATATATATATATAGTGTTTTTATTGTTGATCATTAATATTATTGGTATGCTTATAGCTGCACTTATTGTGATTATTACTTTGCTTATTCTTGTTGTCGATGCTGGTGCCGGTGCTGATGCTGTTGTTGTTTATATTTGTCTTGTCGCCACTTCAGTAAATAGTTGGGAGCACTTACGAACGTATGGTTGTGCGTGAAGTAGTCTATGTAGCCGTTATAGTAGCCGAGATGTGAGTCGAAGCCCCGCTTTGTCGGCAGGTACTCTTCTCGGAACTGGCCGAGGTGCCACTTGCCGATGATGTGCGTCGCGTAACCCAAATCCTTGAGATACTGCGGCAGAAGCTTAACATCTAACGGTAAACCCCACGGCTCGCGGCTTCGAATTACGTAATGTTGCATGCCTAGCAACACAACAAAACGGTACAGGCCATTGTAACTCAATTGTAGCCAACGAACACATACCGTATGTATATATATATATATATAGGGTATTCCAGACATACTTAGAGAGGGACATAGCAAATCGTAGAGCTCGTTCAGGTAAAAATGATTTCAATGGAATATGGTCTCTGAGAGGTCTTGTTTTGAAACGAGAGTGATATTAATAAAATCTGTGACACTGTTGTTGTTGCCCGACATAGGAGCACAAAATGTGCATTTGCTAGACAGTAAGTCTTCCTATACAAGTCTTCCTATATAAATATATATATATATATATATATATATATATATATATATATATATATATATATATATATATATATATATATTTATATATACAATATATATTTACCGAGCAAGATGGCTTAGTGGCATTTTTGGCTTTTTTTTGGCTTTGCCTTGCATTCGGGAAGACTTAGTTCGAGACTCAGACCGGCCACTCTTAAATTGGTTTGCATGGTTTCCAATTTAAACAAGGTAAATGCCAGAGTGGATTAAAAATAAATTAGCCATGACATGAAAAAAACGTACACGCACATTAGCTTTACAAAAAAAATACAAGAACTAAGCACATAGTCGTGTTTGAGAAAAATCTTGTACTGTGAATGTACAACGTTTTGTACAGCCAGAAGATACAAAGATGTTTTAGAAAATAATTCGCCAAAAAATAAGTTTTTTATTAGCTTTTACTCGCAATACGTTAAGATCACAACCCTATTACCATTCACAGCGCTAAAAACTAGCACATTCAATGAACATTTCATGACGATAATTTTGGTGCCTCTGGCAATGCCGTGCTTGCGAAGTACTTCCGATTTTTCAGAGCACATGTCGAAATTAAGTGCATGCATAAATGTCCAAAAGTGGTTTATCTGATGGAGTAGATCATTTATGCATGTGATCAATCTCGACATGCCCTCCGGAAAACCTTAACTACAAATCGGGTTGCCATATATTTGGAACCAAAATAATCTTCCTAAAATGTCAGCGCTGTGAGTGTTCGTAGGGTTATAATTTTGTAGGTATTGGGAGTAAAAGCTAATAAAATAACCTATTTTTTTGCAAATTCTCTTCTAAACGACCATGTCGCATCTTCTGACCAGCGCTATATGACCTTCAGGCAGATGTTTCTCGGAAAAACGACGATGTCCTTAGTTTCTGTATAGCAGGATTTGTTGTCTTGCAATCGCACATTCTGTGCTCCTATGTTAGGCAACAACATCAGTGTCATAGATTTTAGTAATATTACTTTCACTTCGAAACAAAACTTTTCAGAGAGAAAAAATATTTACTTTGACGAGCTCTACAGTTCCCTATGACGTTTTCTAAACATTTCTGGGAGACCCTGTATATACATGCATGTGTGGGTTTTCATTATTATTATTAAAACGACTAGCTTGCATTTCTTCATAGCCCTAATTTTTACTAGTGGCGAAGCTAGAAACGAGAAATATTCGCTTTTAAATTAATTAATGCTATTAACAAGCAAAAGATGCCTAAATAAATCTGCTTAGCGTTGCAAACATAAACAGCTATTGCGATAGAACATGCAGTACATTTGCGTTGTTTTTATTTCTATTTGACATATATCTAAATTTCTACGGTATTTTGTCGTGCGTATAAGTACTCGAATTTGCTCCTATTTGCTGGAAAATTATGCAAGGTTGTAATCGGATTTACAATTTGACATCACTTCTCAACAAATAAGAGTGGGATCATATATATATATATATATATATATATATATCTATTACGAGATGATGCAATACTGCTACAAACTAATTACCAGTTACCCTGTTATACCAAAGAGAGTGTTACGTATTGCGTACAACATTATTTGTTGACCTCTACTATAACACGTTCAACATGGAGTGGAAACATAATGATGAATGGCGCAACCTACCAGTATTAATAGGGTATCTTCCGGTCAGCAAAGCTGCCCTCGACGGAGTACAGAAGGGCTGCACGTAGTGGTGGTAGAGGATGACTCCGGACGAAGCCAGCGCGTCGAGGTTCGGCGTCGGAATTTGGCTTGAGCCCGTAAACGACACGTCGTTCCATCCCTGCCAACAGAATCGATCGTGAATCACAATCGTGTCTTTAATCTCGCTCTTAAACAGCGGTCCCGTACAAATAATCGTTAGAGATTGGGGGCAAGGCCAATTGAGGAGCACCGGTGTCCTTGTGAAATACGGGTGGATATCTGGAAAGCCCTTGGGCTCTCCTACAAAGATCGGCCAAATTTAGACCGGCCACTCTTAAATTGGTTTGCATGGTTTCCAATTTAAACAAGGTAAATGCCGGAGTGGAGTAAACATAGCCATGACATGAAAATCCGTACACGGGCAATTGCCTTACGGAAAATCTAAAAAAAAAAAATCGTCACAGCAAAGCCTTTAGGCCAGCACCATTGCCGTGCATCCGAGAGCCAACCGTCTTCCCGAGACGCGACGAAAAAAGACCGGACGGTCTCGCGCTTATCCTCTCTAAAAGGGGAAAGGCGCTTGTTTGGAGTGCGACAATAACCGACACCATCGCCACCTCAAACCTAAAGGCCAATGCATCCACCGCTGGCTCGGCGGCACGCGAGGCTGTACAACTAAAGGTTAGCAAACAGTCCCAGCTTGCCAGCGGGCTCATTTTCGTGCCGCTAGTATTCAAGACACACGAGGGATCCGGCCTCGAGATATGGTCGCTTCTCCGGAAGATTGGCAAACGAATCGAACCGGCGATAGGTGAGGAAAAAAGCTCTTGGTTGTCTAGTTCAGTAGTTATCACTAGCAATTTATCGAAGCATGAATGGACACAATGAGGGGCTCCGGCCTGCTCCTCACAAGTCCCTGTATAGTTGTTATATATCCCTTAACCTAACAATGGATAAATATTCTGTGGAAATAAATACAAAAAAACGTTACCATATCGTCTGCCATGATGACGACGATGTTTGGACGTCTCTGGGGTCGCGGCGGCGGCGGCGGCGGCGGCTGCTGCTGCTGCGGTGGTTGTATCTGCTGTGGGGGCCCAAAGGCAGCTCCTGGATAGGCGAATGGCGACTCGAATGGTGGTGCGTCGTCAAAGAGTCCTCCGTTAAGTCCGAGCCCGTTCTGAAGCACGTCCGGATAGTCGCCTTCGGCGCCGAAGTCGATGTTCTGCGCAACAATGCCCCTGAGTAGTAGGGCCGACCACCATAATAATGACAGAGCATAGCGCACTGCCGAAAACGCTGCAACCATACAGACAAGCCCAATACCGACCGCCGTTACCTTACCAGCTGTTAATTACTATGGAAAAAAGGGACTTGAACTGAGGATTTGACACATATAGCACTGTAGAAACGAAAAACTGTGGGTGAGAACATGACTGTTGCAACGCACACTCGCATTTGCCCTGTCTAAGTTCAAAACCGTAGCAATCTAAAATTAAGGGCAGTCGATCCACGTGTCTCACGTGACATCGCAAGTGCAACGCAATGCCACTAGGTCGTCTTTTTCAATACGATATATATATATATAATGTAGACTGCTTTTGTTACATACAATGTGGACAATTGAAAAAAAATCTATTTAAAAAAAAAAATATATATATATATATATATATATTGTATATATATATATATATATATATATATATATATATTTCTACTGTCCAAATTGTATATATACATAAATGTATATATTGTAGAAAATTAGAATAGTTTAGGAAACATGAAGCATGTATACAGAGCTATCAAAACACGTGCGTGTGTAGGAATAGCACAATCCTTACATAAATGCATGCGAGCTATGTAAGGCGGGGGCTCGTACATAATGTTTGGGAAGGGGCTGCCGTAAAAAGCTCTCTTTTTAACCATTGCGTGCATATCCCGAGGAAGACAATTTGCACAGAAAACTTTTCAAAGTAAACATTCAAGGACCGGCGCTAGAAACGATTTACACGCTGTCATACCACATACCCATAATGTGAAGCATGCATTTTTTGTTAATGCAAACACATATTAGAAACGCGATAATTGTTAAATTAAAGTTTATAGTAATTACATTTAAAACGTTTTGAAGAAAAACATTCTGATTGATCAAATATTCGGCTTAATTGGCCTCTCTCATGCTTCGTATATCGTAATATGGGTTTGCACTGGGAAAGTCATAAGTTAACATTTATGACGGGCTACATCTAACTTGACTTCCAAATTGTATAAAGTAAATGCCGAAGTAGACTACAATCGGCCATAACCAAGCAATAAAGAACACATAAAAATAGAGAGCTAATATCCCTCAATAAAGAAATGGCACATTGCCACACCTTCATTACTCATTTGGAAAAAAAATGCAGGACTAAAAATATGTCCAGGCCCGTGTCCGAAATCTTTCAATCCCTATGCACATTTAGGCAAGTTTGAATCTATACTGATTGTCATGTGGTTGTCATGGCTGCGTTTTGGAACGGCACGTCCAGGCGACTCACGCCACATTCAATTTTAGATCTGCCCCTACGCGACAATACACTGCTGAGTTAATTTTGGGCACCGCTTTAGCTGAATTTACAGCGAACACATTTTGTTTATCTATAATGACAGCTAGGTAAAGCTTTTATTACAGATTTGCCCTCGTAAGATGAAAACTCTCTGCTGGAGAAACTCTTCCGGTCATTGCTCATTTAATCTCGTATATTAAACTCTTTCTGCAGAAAAGCAAAAAGCTTCAGCCAATTGTATTTCTCTATAAGTTTTTAAGTATGAACTACGCGTATATATATATATATATATATATATATATATATATATATGTACTTAATTATGAAAGCGATTTATTTTAGTCTTTCAAAATGTTTTTGTTCTTTTCAAAACAGTTTTCGCCCGCACAGTTAGGTCGCCGAAACATAGAAATTTAATTTTTCATCAAATAATCCGAAATTAGTACTGATAAGGCGCCGGCGCGTTGTCGTGACGAGGGATTTAACAGTTGTTTGCCCAGAGTTCAGGTTTCTTGTATTAGAATATTTGACGTCCTTGTACAATAGTCTCCAAACTAAAAACTCGCAATAATATTTCTTATTGGCCGTAGAATCAGTTAACAAACATTTGTTAACGATGATTATCTTGTATTTGAATAACAGTCGATCGACTCTCTCCTTGGAAGCACCACTAGGGGCATTTGGCTTTAGCCTCAATGTCGTAATCATATAGAAATGACTTGAACCTAATCACTTTGTAATTTCACTCTCGCTCCGAAAAAAAGACTTCTCCAAGAATCATAATCATATTTATTTCACTCAGATTGAGTATGCACATAGGCAATTAATGTCAGTCTAAACACATAAACAGTTTTCACCTGCCCGCAGCTTGCTATTCGAGAGAGTTAGTGCAGTGATCTCTTTGCAAGGGCCAGGCAGGCGAACGCATGAAACTTCGTACACACCTGAGAGCACAGTCGACAGATGCACTTTGCGTACTTCTCGTGGGAGCTCGTATTCGAACAGACCAGGTGATGATAGCCATGAACTATGTATTTAGTATGAACGCGGCGATTGTCACATGCAAGACCAGATCAGAAGCGAAAGCACTGAAAATATCCAGGCTTCCAACCTCTCGTCGGACTTGTTCAACTTTACTTTTCCATTCCGAGATAAAGCTTTTAAATGGTACTGTACGCGGCATCTTCAAACTCAATCGAAATATCCCAACAACCGGTGCACAGCCTGACATTAGGTACACAAAACGGCTTCTTGCTCGCATTAGAGACTTCACTAAGGCAATGTTTTAGGGAAAAAAAATTAGTTTTACGAGGTCTACAATTTTCTATATCGTTGTCATCTGAATAATTTTGGGTTACCTTATATATATATATATATATATATATATATATATATATATATATATACTCCTCTAAACCATGTATCTGCGTTTGTGCTCCACTATAGGATGTACTAGTCATACTTATATAAATATATAACCTATGGAAAAAAATGACAAAATGTATTTGTCTATTTCTACTCGTCACACACTACAAGCTTGTGTCTGAAAAAATTTGCGACGTTATTGCACAACCGTACAAGCCCCACATACGGTGTACGTAAAGGCAACTATAAAAAAATACACCATGTTGAGTTGCATAACAGCTGGAGAGCCGTATGTATATGTATACACACTCCATTCTTTTTAAGAATGAGAGCAGGTAATGCGGCGAGAGGTAACTCAGTGACAGCAGCTCACGATGTGGAACTGTGTTTAGTACAATACTTCATATACTAGAGCATATATATATACTGGGTGCGCTGCCCGAACATAGGTATCGGCAGCGGATCTTAGCGAAGGGGGTGATCTTAGGTGAACATTTGGACTGGTAAAGACCTCAACAGGCAGTTACTATTGTCTATTCCGGCACCGCTGTCCACCACTGGCCGTTAGCTTGTCAAGCGTGACGTCAAACTTACCCCCCTCCGCTTATAACAAACATCAGAAATTGGCTACAGGTGGGGGCAAAGCGTGTATCCGCCAGCTCTGAGCAACTGAACAAAAAGGAGCACGCAAGATAAACTAGACATTTACTGCTACAGCCACCCCACAACGCCAATGGCAGAAACTTTCGTTGTCGTATATATATATATATATATATATATATGTGCAACAAATGCTGTCAAAAACACCATGATTTAAGCTGACCAACAGAGCTTCTTGTCCCCATCAAACTCATCTTACACCCTGCGCGAGCGCACTTCATTGCTTTGTTTTCATACACGTTGTTCAACTTAACGAGTTTTCTATAATCTTCGAATGTATCAATTTGTTCCTTTTCTGTTTTAGAAATAATACTAATGAAGACAAACTGACGTAATAAAGGACTGGCGCAAAATCGAGATAGACTTTTTTAAAAGTAATCTGACAGAAATAATGGTAAATAGTCTGGCGTGTTATTTTGGTGGAGAACTGCAGAGCAGTTCTTCAAAGTTGTCGTTTTCCGTACTGTAGGAAACTCGCGCAACCACGGAATGCTTCGCGATAGCACTCGGTAAATGTAGTGTGGTATAAATGAACGGTGAAAAATCTCTTTGCATGCATCGAACCGATGCATGCAGTACTGAAAGATGGTATTAGCCGATATGAATTTTAGGTAAAATCTACCAATTTCTGTTGAAATAAACTTGTGTAAAATCTCTTTGCATTCAAACAAAGACAGACAATTTTTGGAGCTGCTCTCTCCGCGTTAATTTGCTAGTTTAGGCGTTCCTTTGAACTAACACCCGGGGACTAAAAAGTTGAATCACGCTTCGTGGGTCTGTATATCAAAAACCACACAAACGGGAGAAAGTGTAATTGAAAACGTCTAAGAAAACCGCCGTTTTGCACTTCACTGCGTAAAACAGTATATGTAAATATTTTACAGTTTCAAATGAAAACAAGTAATTAGATACCAAAAATAGCATAAGGCATTGCTTTATTAATGCCTAGCTTTCTAAGTACTAAGAAAATTATCCTAAATGCTGAACACTTATAACGCAATATATATATATATATATATATATATATATATATATGCAAGTATCAAATTACTGAATGTGTTGATTTAATATATATATATATATATATATATATATAAGTATCAAATATACGAAGGCGGAAATTTGAACGTTGAACCAAAACCGCCAAGGTCTTGCAGTGTGTTTTGCTTAGAAGCGCCATTTTTCAGCTACAAACAAACAAAATTTTCCGCCAATCGGGTGGTGTTCGGCGAAGGTGCCGAAAAATAGAAAAGCAACGAATCTGCATCAAGTTGTGTGTTAGAAACCAAATCTTATGTTCTGAAGCGGTGGAAATATTACGAACTGCTTACGGACATGTCGGTAAATGTTCGAATTAGATCCTCAGGTGATAGAGGAAGACCCTGGGACACAGAACGCGGAGTCATGGGAAATTAGCGCAGGCAGTACTTCAATTACAGAGGCTCGAAAAAGCTTGACATGACAGGGGACGCAGAACGCAATGGCTGATTTTGGCTTAATGTCAATTGATGAATTGCAAGTGAACCAGCAAATAGATGCAGCTAGGTAGAATAGCTCTTGTTATATATTTTACTGTATTGCACCTAACATTGGTGGCTAGAGCGAGCTTATACACAAGGAATCTCGAGAAACTAGAACGAGAAATGCCTAATCATTAAAGAAGAATAAATTGATAATTTAAGAAATAGTAACGAAATCATTGACGCTTGACGCTTAGTAGTTTGCTCAGTCTTTCACTGTCAGTATCGCCTCTCGGCTGCAGGGATGCGGCCAAAAAGTTCCAACCAACAAAAAGACTTGTGCTAAAGTGCGAGGAAATCGTTGCAATGTGTCTGCTCGTTAATAGGCAACCCGATATAATATGTTTGCGTAGCGCTAATTTCTTTTCTTCTGTAGTTTGACAATATTTCTTCATATTTCTCTATTCGCCCGCTATCAGGGTGTATGGGTGTGAGTCAATGTGTGGCGTTATCGCGCAGCCATACAAGTCCAACAGACGCTGTGTGCGTAACAGCAAAATGCAAAAAGTCACCAGGTTGAGAGCCACAATCATTAAAAGGCCTTTTGTATATACAGATTCTCAAATATATATATATATATATATATATATATATATATATATATATATATATATAGGGAGAGAAAGAGAAGGATATATATATATATATTTAATAATAGAACAACTTGTTAGTTCGCGCTATTGGAGCAGCCGAGCGCGCCCCCATTTGCTCGGTCGTAGCCGACCAGCGCTTCTACATACTTTAGCTTAGGTGCTGCCCAATTTGGGCCCGTGCCATATCAACTTCTTTCGACACTCTGATTTTCTGTATGTCGCGTTCTATCTTTGTCAACGTAGCAGTGGTAGCAACAGCATGAGACGTCTTGGTACAACCGGACCGGCTATCGATTCGACAGCTCTACCTGATTCGGCTGCTTAACTACACAACTTTCGCGTCCTCGACAGGACTTTGGCCTGGCTACAGCAACAACAACAACAACAACATAATCACGTGCTGAGATCAAACAACCTGGAAGCAGCAATAAACCTCGCTGCCATTAAACAACAATACCAACGACACAATTAATACTGGTGTCCACAACAACATGGACAAACCTAAAACCGAATTCTTAACTACTAAAGCTAGAGTAACTGCTAGAAAGTTCCAGTTGAAGAGACTTTTTCTAAATCTCTTCTAAGTAAATGTATGGCTCATCAACTTTTCAAATGTATATACTCCCTATATGTCGATGCATACGAAGCTATTTCTGCTTCTATAATGAAACAGTATTACGACAGTACAATAACGGAAAAAGCAAGATCTTTAAAAGCTGACAGCTTCCAAATATTATAAAAGGGCCACATAAGCACTTGATCAGTACCGTTAGTGGAACAGTAACACACAAGCGATGCAGTTGTAAGCAAACTGGCAGCACTTCAATATGCTTTCAACAGATCAAGTTGTATTTCATAACGGTTCAGATCTGTTCCAAAAATAACAACACGTGACAGTTCTTCGTCAGTCATGTACCTACCTGTCTATTGATGCCCCTGTCTACTGAAAGTACTCTCATAGCATTGACACAGCTACTATCACAATACATTGTTACAGCTAGATACATCACAACAACTGCTGACTCGTAGAACATTATGATATGAACGTTAGGTGCTAGGTACAGGTGTGCACGGTGAACGCTCACCCATGGTTTCAGATAGGCGGGTGATTCTACGATCGGGCGTCGTGCGGGTCCGCTTGCCAGCTTCGAGCCAACCGTTGAACGAAGGGGGGGGGGGGGGGGCGGCGGTTCTATTGTTGACCACAGCACTCCAGTGCACGTTTCCAGTACGCCAATTGTTGCACGGCGAACAGCTTCTGTTGTTGTCCCTTCACGAAAGCACAAGTTCTCTCTGCCGAATGTGCGACCTTGTCACTGACCTGGGCACAGGTGACCCCCAGCAAGCACGTTGTCCCATCTAGCCGGCACCGGGTGCGCGGATCATCGTCTCGGCGCGTAGTCTGCGCGCCGGAGGAAACCCCGCAGAACAACAACAACAAAGGCAGGAACAAGCACTGGCTTGCCGTGCGCTAGTTGCTAATAAAATTCAACATCAGAAATTGCCTTGTTGTCTGGTTGTTATTTATTACCGCGTCGTTGAAACATTGACTTGTCACTTAGCGGACGGTGGCCCGGCGACACCGAGTCGGGGTCGGTCACAACCAAATGGTGTAGAGCTGCTGATCACGATTTAGCTTGCTGTACTGTCGTCCTGTTTATGCTGCTCCTGGTCAAACTTTGGGAGCTAAACGGACGTTAAAGACTTTCCGACGTCTTCCAGGGGCTAACCAACGACGAGGAGCACCTTGATAAACGATGTCACGAATGTAGTTCTTCCAGAAGTGCGTGTTTCTGTTGTAGGCAGTCGATGCCAGTCGACAACAACAACAACAAGTACTACAACTGCCACAACAAAGCAACAATAACAACAACAGCAGAACCGAGCAATACCGGTAAAGCCATTTCGTCTTAGGGCGTCTGCCTATGCGCACTCGGCGCTCTTACCAGAAAACGGCACAAAGGAAAAATGGTCCAGCGATAACGATCGAGGCTCCCATGTTCTTCACAGAGATCACTCGAGGCAATGATTGATTGATTGATTAATTGACTGACTGAGTGACTGATTGATCAATCCAACGATGACTCAATGACGTTTGAAGTTGTCGTCGCTACGCTGAGTCACTAAAAAACTTCCAGGACAGCGATCCAGTTTTTCAAATTTTCAATCAAAGCGACTCAATCGCCGGCACCGGCAACTTGTTGCTTGCTCACCCGGCCACCCGCCCAACGAAGTCTTGGTATCCTCCGCGCACCACCGGACGTCGCTGTGCGTGGCTTAGCGTGGACGAAACGCGCAGCGCTGCTTCTGGACGCGACAGACACGACAAACACCCCGACGAAGACAAAGTTGACTTGCCAACTTAAAAGCGACTAATGCCCGCTCGAGTCGGTGTGACGTCGATTTCAAGACCACAAGACGAAAAAAAAGTAGCCGAGAGGGCGTCATGTCTTCCGTTCGTCCGTCAGTCCGTCTGGCCACGAGAGACGGCGCAGCCGCCCCTACCGAACATCGGGTGGCGCTTGATTTATTCTCCTTCTTCTTCGTCTTCGTTGGCGTCCTCGTTGTCGTGTCCCTTCTCTGTCTGCTTCTCTCTCCCTCTGTGTCTGCTTGCCTGTCTCTCTTTCTCTCTGTTGCGTTTACTCTCCTCAATCTCTTTCTGTCAGTTTCCTCCTTACCAATACCACCCCCCCAGGCACAGATTCTCACATCACTCAAACACCCAGCAGCTTGGTCGGCGGCTAGCTTCAAGCGGCGAAGCTATCTAGTTAGATTTTTTGCCCGCCGGTTGGCCGGTTTGCAACGCCGGACGTTCTTCTCACCGCCCGGAAGAGGTCCGTTCCGTCCGCAAAGTCGCCGCGATGCTCGCCCCTCTACAATCAGTTACTGCACTGGTGCAGCGATATATATATATATATATATATATATATGGGGAAGCGGACATTTATTCACAATGGCAGGCTTAGATAAACAAAGCACACAGTTTGATAAACGCCTCCTTTCCTTTAGACAACACTACCACACACACGGGCTACATTCACACACGTCCATGCACACAGACTTCGACAACCCCCCAAAACAAGCCAACAACTACCCCCTAACCACTGTTACCACGACTATTTTTGCTACGGACAAACGCTACTATATATATATATATATATATATATATATATACAACAGCAATTAAAGTAGTAGTGTTATTTTTTTAAATTAAAGTAGTAGTGTTAATAAGATAGAGATGGTAATTGGCAACATTTTTTGGTTACGTCGAAACCAGATCCCTTATCCCCCAATTTGCATCGTCTCTTCCTCCCCCGGTAGCCCGGGGAAGGGCGGGGGGCGGGTGTAATTTACGCTGTTACGATTAAGTATATTGGCTAGTTTTAAAGGACGCCAATTAGTACTGGCGGTGATTGGCCGACAGATGATGTGGCGCGATGCATGGGGGAAAAGAAAGGGTAAAAATGAACATTAGTGGCGTTTGACAACAACAACCGCAGCATCAACAACTAAAGCATCCATTACAACATCAGCAGCAACATCGACAACACAAACAACAACATCATTCGTAACTGCAACAAAAACACCAACAACACTCAAGACTACAAAAAACAGAACCACAACAACAACAACAACGGTGACGATAACGGAACCCAGACGGACAACAAGACAAAAGTCAAAGAAAGTGGAACGAAACGGTAAACTGTTAGCGCGACTCGTATTGATGTCGCATAGTTGAAGCGAGAGCGATAATCAATAGCTATAATTACATTACGGCACGGTCGCGCAATAGTAGCAGCGGTAGTCCACAGTAATGACACCGACCCACAACGCCGAGCGGCCACACGCCAATTACTCGGTTAGGTAACGGGGTGGTGGTGGTGACGGTGGTTAGATAAAACGATTAGGCGTCCACGCTGGCCGCCACAGAAGCTTATACGCCAACGCACGGACGCACAGAAAGCTTCGGACACTGACGACGACCGTTTGGCTATTCGTGGTGTGGTGAGTCGTGAGTCGTTTTTTTGCTGGTTTAGTTTTGCACTGGCCAGTGTTGTTCCGGATTCCCCCCGCTTACGTGTTCCACTCTGTGTTCCTCTTCCTCTGTGCTGTGTGGTGTCTCGGCGGAGACAGTGCGGAGCCATTGCCGTTGCTGCTGCTGCTGCGGCTACTGCTATCCTAGCTTCGAACAGGGGAAAATGCCCCGCCACTCTTTCCCTTCCCCCCTCCTCCCTTTTTTCCGATAATACCGTACAAACACTTAAATGTGGATAAAAATAGATCCGGATCCGCGTTCTTTCAGAAGCGTCGGTCATCCGGCGCGGTGCCTGTGTCGCGCACAGCTATCGCCCGGGCGCCTAATTGCCATGCTTCGATTGTCCGCTCGTGCATGTTAAGCTCGCAAGTGACGGCACATTGGGCACATTCGTAATCGCGACGGCCATTACAAACGGTTACACGGTTGTCACCGGGACCGTTAAGTTCCGTTACGTCAACAAACGTTTAAAGGGTCGATGTTATACAATGGTCCTAGCCAGATCATCATCATCATAATCACGAACAACAACGACAACAACAACAATTGCCATTAACGCCACCAACGATTAAATCTATGATTTGGTATAACCTGTTTGGGCTGTATATACATACTACTGTTCTAGGTAAATACGCCGGCTGAATAATTAGTCAGACAGTGCGTGGAATTTGGACGAATCTAAACAGTATCTATTGACTGGCCCGCTTTCAGTTACGCCGCCTGAGCGTCAGATACAGGCAGACTTTACCTATCCTTATAGATAAAATACGTGTTTTTGTACTTGTCGACAGCAACTAGCATCGTATCTAATCTGCTGTACTGGCCCATTTGAATATTGGCATACGCATTCGAACCGTGATAGAAACATACTGTAATTCTACTTAACTTTAGGCATTATACCATGAAACCGAATTTTGTTTTACAAGAACTTACACTTAGTAACAATTAGCTAAAATGTTACAAAGACCGCACATCCATTACTCTAGGTCCTGCAGTTGTTAGTACACCTGTAATATATATATATATATATATATATATATGTGTGTGTGTGTGTTTGTAGGAGGTTCCGCCGAACTTGATGCGCGCATTCTAAGGAGTTACTGGCTAAAATAGGATTTTCCATTTGCAAGGGGGGCTATCTTAAATCCAAAACAATATTCGATTGCGAATGAACAGTTTAGTCAATAGAGACACTGACACTTCTCATTCGTCTAAACAACATCCAGTGTTGGCTAGTGGAAGGGAAATAAATAGTAATAAAACATATACTTTCCCGTGAATGAACACTTTAAAAGGATTATATTGAAAACAAATGTATGGTAGTTTGATTTGCTGTTGTCAAGTAATTAAGGTTTAACAGTAGGCATGTCGGACATTTGTCTTGCTTAATTAAGCGCGTCTGGACTGACATGAAACTTTTTTATTATATGTTGCAAAAAAAATTCCGAAGGAGCAACTGTCAACAATGAAACACATTCCGATAGCGATTGCAAATTGAAAGCTATTGTAGCACACGTTCTAGCCGCACCATGTCCCGCACCATGTTTCAGCAGCAGCGAATGTTCTGGCGGCCAAATTGTAACGCAAATCAACGGAGGGGGGTTCGAAGACGCGACTTTTTAGGTGGCCAAAACTCAATAACTTAGATGATCGCGACGGGCAAGCAACGGGTTCGCCTTGGCTATTCCACCGATTCCCGGATGGAAGCTTTAGATAAGCTTCCCACCGCAGCGTCAACGTGTGCCAATACTCCACCATGTTGAAGTCATATTTGCAAGCGGATACTTTCTAAAAAGTTCATTGGCAGTTCTGGTGAGGTTCTGTTCATAAATGTATGGCAAAATTCTACATATTTCCAGATAGTGGGAGCGTACGTGCGTATAGAGAACAAGCAGTCTCATAGAAAGTATATTTTCATAGGACAACATTATTGCAACTCTTATGAGCCTCTAATAATTAAAGTCTCTCTAAGCTCTAATAGTTGTCGAGCCCGGTAGCGTGGTGCATTCGGCTGCGCCTCGCAACCAGAGGAGATACATAGGTGCGCGGGTTCGAGCCCCACCGTTGCACATTTGCATTTATGGCGGCCCGTCTATGAAGCAATGCAGCAAAAAGCAGTGCCGTGGACGTTAAATCTTGGCTGACGGTCAGCCCGAAAACTTTACTTTAAGCTCTAATAATGTCGCGCAGCTATATAGCCAGGCTGCCTAATTGCCATGTTTCGATTGTCAGCTCGTGCATGCTAGGTTCGCAAGTGACGGCACATTGGGCACATTCGTAATCATGACGGCCATAACAAACGATTACCCAAACGGTTCTCATGGGACCGTTAAGTTCCGTTACGTCAAGAAACGTCTAACGGGTCGACGTTACCGATGATACCGAGCAAGATGGCTTAGTGGCAAAAGCCTTTGCCTTGTACTCGGGAGGCCTGGGTTCGAGACCCGAACCGGCCACTCCTAAATTGGTTTTCATGGTTCCCAATTTAAACAAGGTGAATGCCGGAGTGGACAAAAAATCGACCATAATCGAAAAAAAACGCGGAGCCCAGATGTCTCAATAAAAAGGGATGGTGCATTACCATCCAACCCCCCATTAAGTTAAAAAAAGTTGTATACAATAGTCCTAGCCAGATCAATATAATCACGAACCACGACAACAACAATTGCCATCAACGCCACTAACGATCAAATCATAGGTATTAACTGTTTGGGCTGTATACACATACGTTCTAGGTAAATACGCCGGTTAACTTATTAGTCAAACGGTGCGTCGAATTTGGACGAATCTAAACAGTATCTATTGACTGGCCCGCTTCCAGTTACGCCGCCTGAGCGTCAGATACAGACAGACTTTACCTATCCATACAGATAAAATACGTGTTTTCGTACTTGTTGACAGCAACTAACATCGTATCTAATCTGCTGTACTGGCCCATTCGAATATTGATACGCATTAGAACCGTTATAGAAACACACTGTAATTTTACTTAACTTTAGGCATCATTATACCATGAAACCGAATTTTGTTTTACAAGACCTTACACTTAGTAACAACTAGCTAAAACGTTACAAAAAACGTATTTCCCAACCACTAGTTTCCTATGAAATCCCCATGTTTTTAAATATGTAGCTATGTCGTAATAATAATGATAACAATAAATATTATTATTATTATTATTATTATTTTAGTAAGAATGATTTATTTCCTTTTACCTCTAAAATCTCTAGTGTCATTTTATTTAACTCACAATGGGGTGTAAACAAGTGTACCCGAGATTTGTCTTCTCATAGTATAGCGCCAACCATGGTGGAGATATTGCCTGTACGCATTGCAAAAGACGATGGTTGCTCCTCTCTCTTATTCGCATTATAGGTTCCCTGTTGCTGCTTCTGTTCAATTTCAAAAATGCCGTCATGGCTTGTCATGCCGTCATGGCTTGTCATGCCGTCATCATGGCTTATTCATCATGACGACATGGCATCATGAATTATCCATGCCGTTTCATCACCTAAAGACACTAACCTCTTCATAGCTATTGGCAGCACACAATTGTTATTATGCTCTCAAGATTTGCGGGCTTAGGTTTTCTCGCCTTTCCATCACCCCCAGCCCACCCGGTGCTGACGGGGGGAGGGGGGTGTTATGGCACAGGTAGGAGGGAACCACAATGCAGCACACTGTATCACCTTAAGCCAAGCCCTCTACATGCGGCTACAAGGTAAGGATTGTGCTACCAGGTACCTTGATATTATGTCGGCTCGAGACCTTGGAGCCGGTTTCTGTTACCGGAGAGTCTTGAGTCCTAAGGGCTCGTAGGTAGTCTGTATCGACTTTATCTCCGCATGAGCCATAAGAAAAGAGCTCGCATACTAGAATCCCTGCTGTTATAGCGAGAGCCATTTTGAAAGTAGGTGGGTTCGGCACGTTGCCAAGTTGTGGAGGTGGTCCAGATTTGAGTCATCATCCGATATAAGAGTCCAGAAGATCCAACCTAGTCCTATTCTCTATTTTTACAGAATAGGTTTTCTGCGTTTACCACTCGGACGTCGGATGTCGCTAGAATTAGCCCATGTACATGTCCCAGAAAATGATTCATACAAATATTCCGCAACCTTAATATAATGGGCTGCGCGTTGTTGGACGCCAACAGAGATGCAGGGGGACTCCTACAGCTCAATAATATCTTGAAAGAACCATAATGATCGCACTAAAGGGGGTGAATGTACAATGTAATGCATACTGTGAATTAATTTACTCTTCATTCATTCATGTTTGTCTATCACCAAGCAGGTATATGAATACAAAATATGAATAGATGTTTCATGTTCACCATAAAACATGGTTACCGGGCAATTTTAGATAAGGCTACCCGACGCGCCGCATGCATTCAAACGACACCAATGGTTACACTAGCACATCTCAATTAACTCGTGAAAACCTGGGCGCTTGCACTTTCCATAGTGGAACCAGTGCATGGCGTTTCTTACAGTCACACGGCGCAGTGTCGTGCAAAATCTCTCGAAGAGATCATCGATAAAGCTTAGTGTATCGGTTAGCAGGTGTCGCGACTGTTTCCCATCTCTGTGAACGAGTCCATTCGCGTAAGTCGAAAAGCAGTCAAAAAGTGATATTGCTCAAAATTAGAGTCTAGGGACGGAAACGTCGTTACAGTTGTGTTACGGTTTTAACATTTTCAGCAAAACCATAATTAACACTAAAATCAACGCTGCACACTAATTTGCGTACACTCATACAATGCCTCATACCTTATTTATGAGGGTTGACTGATATGTATGTATGTATATATATATATATATATATATATATATATATATATATATATATATATATACATATATATGTATTTATATATACGTATTTACTTAATACATCAAATATATTCAGAAAAAAGAAAGCAGCTTCCCTTCAAAAGTAGCCACACTCTTAATGGTATTTTTCCCAATATTGTTGATTTGTTTTTGGAAAAATCAACGCAATTAATTAACTGTCAATCATATAAAAAACGCACAGCTGAAATTTTCCGTCTCTCGATCGTTGCCCCAGAACATCAAAATTAATTTAAAACCAGCATTAATAACCATCGTCCTATAGCGCCGGAGTCGACATCCCGTCTGCTGATAAAAAAAAAAAAAACGTTTCTGGTTGACCACATTTTTTGTTTTGGCCAAGGTTTGTTAGATGACCATCAACATGGCTTGACTAGAGTTAAGTTCCATAGCCACCCAGTTAGTATTGTAAATTGTCCAAGATTGGGCCACCTTCGACGAAATGCGCGTGCACATCGACTGCGTAGGCTTTGATTCTTCCAAAGCTTTCGATCTGGAGTGCATCCTAGGGTACTCCCAGGCACGGCAAGTGGGAACAGAAGTATAAGAGGTTTTCGAGGCCGGCGAGGCGGTTGAAAAACGCGCAACTTTGAGTCAAACGGGTTCACGAGAGCTAGAACAACGTATACTGGACAAGTGGGGAAACCCGTATGTGACCCTGGCCAACTGATCCGATAGGGCGCTCGCCACTTTCTGCTGATGGCTCATAATTGTGTTTGACGGTGCGTCCAATCCAAGCCAAAAGTGCGTCAATAATGATATGATAATATCGGTACCTAAGTGCGCGATTGCTGCTCTTGTCAAAATGACCACGAGTATATTCTTAATATGAGGCCGATCTCAAGTACACGTTCGATCAGAGATCTCGAAGTAACAGTAACAACTAAACCCGACTTCAACCTGCACATCATTGATGTGATTCGGTCGGTCTCACTAGCAACACCACATTTATAATCGCTTTATTTTATTGGTAATCACCTTTTAGTGGCAGTTATTGACGTAGCTTCTAGTATCCAGATTCATGTAGGCTAAGGAAACTGGTTCTGTTAGCAAAAGAGAAGTGATGACTCTAAAGACTGATCTAGACAGGTTGAGAGTAGAAATATTTATGACATATTGTGTTGTCATCAAACGTTTGCTATAACAAGAACCCAGATTTGTACAGAGGTCTGCTCAAAAGCCTGGTCGCGCCATTGTCTTTGTGTTACAACGATGTATGAAGACCTCATCTTAAAAAAGACATATCGAGAGTTTATATTGTGCCTCAGCAATGTTTCTTTGCCGATCTACATAGTTGGAGATTCGACGTCTCGAAAGGCGATCTTTTGCTTTCCGACAGTGCTACCGCGAATGCACAAAAACTTGCACAGAACGAAAGCTGAGGCCACTCTTGACCATACGGCTAAATCGTTTGATAGGTAAACAATTAATTAGGACTCGTGCAAGCCAAAACTGACCGCTCAAAGAATATGTTTGCCTGGAGAGTGCGCCGTCAACTGCGGACTGAAATATATATATATATATATATATATATATATATATATATATATATATATATATATATATATATATATATATATATAAATATACGGCTTCCCATTGGCTTTAAAAAGTGCATGTGATATGAGGTTGAATTACTGACTCCTTAACCCCACCTAAAGCCATTCATGGTGCGATCCAGGCGGAGCAAGATGCTAACACGGCAAAGAAAGTACATATTTACAAAACACTCGCCAAATTCCACCCTTTCTTGTTTAGTACGTTTAATAGAATTAGGACTATATGCAGGCATTTCGACCTTGCATGCAGTCAACATTTCGACCTTGCATGATTCGTCAGGCAGAGCTGTCATGAGATACGGCATTACATTGTTGAAATAGATATCCCACAAAAACATAGCTTGCGCTCTCATTATCTTTCTCTCTGTGAAAGCATAACGAAACAGTTCATTAACAACGCAGACTGCTGTGTGTTGTCATAATTAAATGCTAACGTAACCCTGATGCAGTCGTAGTAAAACGAAAATATAAATAGATGTGTATACAGTGTCAGCACTTCTAATTTCTGCTGCTTAACTATGACCATGATCACTGGGCAGAGTTTCTTCCGCACAGGTTTTTGGGCAACATTTATTTGGCAAAGTCGCTCTTGTTAGTCTATCCAACAGCCACTTGCAGCGCTTCTAATTAGAATTCTTCTGTGGCGTAAATGGCAATGTATCGACAATAGCGTTGCTTTCGAAACGCTATATATATGAACTTGGCCCTTACTTTGTTTTTGATCTAAAAAGTATTTTCGTGGGCAGTTATGTTAAGTCGCACAGAATTATGGGCAAGTAACCATCTTTATTATTTGTGTGTTTAAAAAAATAAATGCTTAAGCACACAAAAGTTCAGGTATGCAACACAGGTTTCGCACTGACATATCAGAGCATAACTTTAGCAGAAGGTTATATATAATCTCCCGTGTTTGGATATTGCCATTGAACACTCGAGAGGCGACACGGTAACCATCGAAAGGATAGCAAACAGAAAGCTGTGTTTAGGTATCAGAATCAATACCTTCTAAACTATTTGGGCAAACAGGGTTATATATATATATATATATATATATATATATATATATATATATATATATATATATATATATATATATATATATATATTAATTTTTTAACCAAATTTCACATACTTGTGACCAATTCAACTTGTGGCTGTCTAGGGAATCAGGAATTCCAGGTAAGTCCTTAATAATCTTCATTTCGTATTCTTCATACCAGAACCTAATTCACGTCGACAGTGGAAGAGCGTCCCATTAATGATTTAAGCTTTCTGTTTACTGTATTTGTTCTAATATGAATAATCTGTGTAATGTAACAAACGTTTTTTTTTAAACCTCGAGCGGTAACACATTTTGCATTCCCTCTACTCGACGCAGACTGCCAGATGTGAACAACTTCGAACAGTGTTCGCAACGTCGCACTTTTTTTTTGCCAGTCCATATCAAGTTGCGTGTCTTGAACGATAATAATCGGGCGATGAGAAAAGGTAATTAAGGCTATATATTAAAATTCAAATTCGCTGTTTGGTCAAAAAGATGATCGATCGGGTATGCATGGAGTGTAAGGTAGGTCACGTTTACCATAAGTGACATTCATTCGATTGTCATATTATAGGTGAATCTCTACGGCTCAAAATGGAGCCCTAGCAAAAACATGTTGCAAAAACAAGTATGGCCAGAAAGTCGAATAGCCAAGTGAGGGTAGAGACAGTATTTACAATAATTTAGTTGTCAAATCTTTTCAAATGGTTTAAAATTAGGGTACGGGTTTCTTTTGAAGCAACAGCGCATACAAGAGAGACTTTTTTGGGTTGCTACATCGTTACCTTGACGGTTGACATGGTGCTTATTGGCTTACTGGTACTACAATGTACTTCTGAATATATATCAACACTTTTTTGGAACGTGTCGGAAGTAACATGTCAACATCCTGTATGAATTATACCTACATCCTTTATGCTACCAATAAACGAACTGTTATTTGATCGTCGCTTGTTTTATATGTCACTACAGTAGCGCACTCGTTTTGTCTAGTACGCTGTCTGGAAGGTCTGTTATACCTTTATGGAATCAGTTCTAGTAATGAGTATCAGACCATCATGCCACGACACTCTCTCTGAGGGTATCAGCTGTAAGAGCCAAAATGACAGAAAATAGAAACATATCAGAATGTCCGCGTAAAATTTGTAAAGTCAACTGGACTTACCTATCATAAGACAAGGACGATCCAGATGAAATATGTTTTATTATAACACACTTACACTTTGTACATGTCAGAAAAACGCCATCACACAGTCGAAAAACAACCACGCACGGCATACGTTGCTAAAATCTTGGATTACTGTGGAGATCTTATAAACGAGAGAATGACGCGATAATATCTTCGGATTTAAGAAGATATCATCGTGAAACTAATCTCGAATTAAAAACAACCTCAGCAATTAAAAAAGTGTTCGTATTTCTAGGATCTTCCTATCGTCCTAACTGACGGTCCTGTCTCTGTCTCTCAATAAGTATAAGAGTGAGTTGCTCAGGTCGTTTTGCTTCTTGATTGTACAACTGAGGAGAACCTTTTGCGTATGAAGAAGCCCTTCAAGCAGAAGGCTCTGACAAGAACCTTGTTTAAATGAAAGTATCGGCTCTGGCTATGTTTGCCCCGCACACAGTCAGTTGCTTATTTATTCGCTAATAACGTCGCCGCATTGGCTGCGGTGAGGTATTGCCAGCGTTGCTACCTTACAGCTATGCCTCGAGAGAGACTGTTCTGCCGGAAAGACTACAAGGCCCATTATGCTAACCCTTTTGGCCAACCGGGGTACATAATTACCTTGATTGCGTCCGACCAGGTATTTTTTGTTTCTTAAGAACTATATCAACGGCTAGAATCAGCAGTTTATTCTGAAGGTTTACCCCGGCTTACCCTTGACACTAGAAGTAGTGGGTTCACTCTTCAGCATGACCGCAGAGCGGCCAGCAATTATGCTAAAGGGATAGGTTTCTTAGACGTGCGCCAAAGCTTTTTACTATTTTGATGAGCACAATATTCGGAAAGCTTAGGCAGATTTTCCAGGAAGATTCAGATAGGTGAACGAAGACATGAGACGCGTTTACACGCAAATGCGAGGCCCGGAAAAGCACGGGAGCATGGTTGAACACTGCCTTTCCCGCGGTGATGAAAGATTCTAGAGGTTCTGGGCTCAGGGCCATTAACCAATTTCAGAGCGTTTGCGATCACATCAGCAAAACTTCAAGCGATAGCAAAGCTGCTGAGCTTCTGCTACAACGGTTGCCACTAGGAAAACCGCAAACGCCGATGCGATCTTGCACATTGGGAAGCTGAATAAAGATGAATTAACAGACTCACCCTAAAGCGGCCGGGAAGGAAAACTTAATCAGGAGAACTTTCCGTTACGCATATGCAAATATAGGTTTGTAAGTGTCCTTGTAGTGGAATCATCGCGTTTGATATGAATAAATACTGTCGTACCACTCACGCGATGAGAAAATACCGTACATGATCTACCGAAATGGACAGCGAGAAACTTCAGTTACGGGCGGCAATTTTGTATGTAATTTCAAAAAGCCTTACTTCTGCGGAAACTGTTTGAAATATTTGGGCAATATTCGACGAGGACATTCGTTTAAAGATTTTGTGCAATAATTGGTTCGCCAAGTTACGTTCCGGCAGCTGAAGCCTTCTGAACGAACCCCGTTCTAAACAGTCTATTACGTTCGAGGAAGACCGCTTGCAGAAAACTGAACAGAAGCTCCGAGTGACTATGCGTGAATTAGCGGGGGTGTGTCACCAATCGTCGTCGCATGCTTTCGCGCCCATGTTTTTGTGTTAAAGTTGAACAAGTCGGAACCTCATCATTTGAGTGTCCGTTCTTGGGTCGAATTAGCGCCTTTGACGAAAATGGGCCTTCTACGACAGTGTGAAGCGTACATAATCATGGTGCGCTCCCAAGCCAGACGCCAAAGAGACTCACCCATTCGTTTAAGATTTTGCTCGGGGTATCTTTCTAGCGGCTAAACGATAAACACGATAGTTTCTATCGTGACATAATCTTCTCGTGAATACCAAAAGAGTGTTATCTTTTACTAAAACAAGGCGAACACGCCTGTGAGTTTACCGAGCCTTTGCAAGATAACAAGTTTTGACTGAGAAATTTTGCCGCATATCACCGGGTATCACACCCGTTGAGCTATCACCTATTTACATGTTGCAGAACTATCAAGGAAAAAACTCACTTAACCAGAAGCTGTAAAAGCACACGTGGAGACATTTATCGGGATGCAAAGGCCAGAACTATTTGCCATGAGAATTAATTTTAAAGTTGAAATATTCCAGTTAATTTCTGTCCTGTTTAATATATATATATATATATATATATATATATATATATATAATTAATGTTTTAAATCAAAACGTTAATACATTAAACATTACGCATTTCTGAAGCATTGCCTGGATTCATAGAAGAAAATGCATGAGTCTAGTGTATGAAGTCGAGGAGCATGGTACTAAACGAAATGTGCTTAGTTGGTAACGTTGAGTACACTAGCCATAATAGGGGAGACAAGCGTACACGTGACTCGTCCAATTATCCATCGTATCTGCCACACGATACTGCTTGACGCCAGATGCTAGAGGGACACACGCTCGAACTAATAGTCTAATTTGTTCCTAATTACAGTGCGCTAGTACACTATAATAATCTGTTCCTAATTACGGTACTTTAGTAAAATATAATCTGCTCCTAATTACAATACACTGATCGACGCCCGATTCTTCTCTCACTTTGTTCACTACCGCCAACAACATGCACATTCAGAACACCTATCGAAGCTGTCTAGATCTGAGGACGTGCATCAGAGCTGTCGCCCAATCTAATCCGTGCGTTCGAACTTCTACTATCTATTGTCAGACTTTCAAGCACTTTCTTCCACACGCGGATATCACTTGATTGGCTGATAGTGAAGCTGCGTTTTTTGCCAGAGCTGTAAAATTTCATTAAGAGATACATCGTACGTATATGTATTTATGCGACCGTAATTACTTTTATATGTCTCTGCACACATGTGTAAATTGATGGATGTGACTGAACAACATTCACCACTGAATGGGCTGTATTCTGGGACGATACTGAAAACGCGTTTAATTTGGCATTTATTGTTGTTGCTGTGGTTGTAATTGACGTTATTGCTATTGTTGTTGTTGTTGTTGTTGTTGTTGTAGCTGCTGCTGCTGTTGTTTTTTAGACCACCATCAGAGTGACGGCAAAACACTAACGCGTCAATACCGCAAAAAAGAAACGGCTGCTGGAACCAAGCCGATGGGGAGCCGACGATAGACGAAACTCCTTTTTTCGAGGTCCCGCTGAAGGCTGAAGGAATTTTGGAGGGCCTGTAATCCGTGGTCCTGTGCTCGAGCCCAATATGGTCATATATTTTAAGAATTTGGGTGCAAATGTGCGATTTTGAACGTTCAGTATTGCTCGTGAGCACCGTTTCAGCGCGAGCAATATGCGTGATGCTTTTGTCTAGGCGCCATGGAGAACGGGCATTTCACCTACCGACTGATATTGCGGTCGACAACTTTCTTTCACACATCTATTATGAAGAAAGACGACTATTGATGCGGCTGTAGTTAGTCTGCTGCTTATGGTTGCCGTGGCTATATATATATGGCTGGGTGGAAAATACTCTTTCTATTTTATTCACTATAACACATGCTTGTACCTAAGGCATCTGGGTCCAAGATTTACAATCGTGAAGTTGATATATATATATATATATATTGTATAACCCATGCTAGTAGGTTTAGCTTATGTTTGCTAGATTCACTCGTTATAGCTAGAGTTACATCTGGAGATCACCATTGCGCATATCTAGAAGTCCGTGGCCGGTTAAATTTATTTTTCGTAATAATAATAATAATAATAATAATAATAGAATCGCAATAGTTGGGATTGTGTATTTAAACCAGCTAAAAACAGTTTCTCACCAAAATTTTGCATAGGATAGCTTGGTGTGCTTTGAACTTAAGTCTGTAGTTCGTTCTTATATGCTAGTAGGCCAATTTTAATCCACTCCAGCATTTACCTTGTCTAAATTGGAAACCATGCAAACCAATTTAAGAGTGGCCGGCCTGGGTCTCGAACCCAGTCCTCCCGAATGCAAGGCAAAGGCTTTGCCACTAAGCCATCTTGCTCTAGAGAATTGTTTTGATATGTGCAGTTTGCACTAGGGATTCGTTAAAATTGATATATTTATCAAGTATGTCTCTTTCTATTTATCTGCAGCCTTAGAACTAGTTGTTATATTTTTTTCTCTATTCACTTTTCTGGTATAGCATCCGGAGGTGCGTGATAGCTAAATGTGTGTCACAAAGCTACGAAAGTCAAGTTTCCAACTGCGTCGCGCCACTTTTAAATTTCTCATTACTTGGGGTCACAACACACTAAAAAATAACGCACAACTTATAAAGAAATAGCTGTTTAAATCTAAAAATAACTCTTTTTAAGAATAGTGTAGTTTAATGCGGTTACTTTGAAGGCTCCTCCATTTTCTTCGAAGCACTGGAGAAACAATTTGCAAAGTCGATCACTAACAATATCTTTCCAGGTATATTCGTAAAGCAAGTAGGTAATATTTGAGACAAAGCGCTTCTTCATAGCATCTCACTTGTGATTACAAAAAAAAAAAAAGTTTTTTAAAGGGTCCACATAACGATAGTATCACATTCTAATTGTGAAGTTCTTTTTCTCTACTATAATTATAAAACCGATTAGCTTCACTGTACTGCTTTAAAAATAGCTTGATGGCCTATTTTAGCCATTTGTCTATTCAGTGTGTTCGATATTTCCTTCTTGTCGTTAGTTACCAAGTTCAATCAAATTGTACAGCCCAACTAGTTGTTTCTTATATATATATATATATATATATATATATATATATATATATTAATATGTATATACTGCGCTCGTCGACCAGCACCAAGAGAGTCGCAATGATAGGAGAGGCAGGAGTGATAATCGAGTAACATGAAGTATTACAATCAGTTTCACTGATGTATAAATGAAAGCCATAAAGGCACAAAATCACATCTTTTCGCAGATAACGCAGCCAGAATGCGTCGCCTACTTTCCTTAAACGCCATCAGTCCGCCGTATTTTTTGTTTGTTTTTTTGGAGTTCTTTCAGCGTTTTTAGTCAGACAGAACATTGCGCGCAGACTTCGCCACATTGACGTCATACTCAACACCGGCCTTCCTATCAACGTTCAGTCGTCGGCGCAGCCAAGCCAGATTCTCCGCCACACACCGAATAGTGGGTTGGCGCTATTACGATGTCTATTACACATTTTATGGTATGCCCATTAACATGCGCACAACGTAACATGCATATCAACACTGTCTTGCTGCTTATAGTCGTCCGAGCTCTGTACTGAGTCGGCCGTATCATGGGCGGATGTTACTAAAACGATTATGATTAAACATCATGTGTTTTTATTTGAGATAAATGTCTACTAAGTGTCCCTGTCTTAGTCTGCAGACTTGTATGTTAAGTTTTATTGTCATTATTTGTATTAGGTATGTTATTGCCTGCGGAATTCGGCTAAATCCCCGTAGAATAGAAAACGTCTTTATCTTGGGTATAAATAGACTACATGTTTGCACACAGCCAGAAATTGTCATCACACGGAGCAGGCTGGTTGCCTATCACCTATAGCTTCGACTAACAGGCACTATAGTCATGACCACATCACTGAAAGTGGCAGTGCGTTTATGCAGCACATCCAGCAGAGCTGTAGACGCGATACCAACATTAACCCTAGAAAGACTGGGCGAAAACGGAATTGCCCATACTTTGCAGTTCAGTTGTGGTGCAATTCAAGAAGTCCGCAAGACATACCCAGCAGTTGGACAACTGAAAGGTTAAGGCTGTTAAGCTTTCAATGTCGGGCACCTGACAGCGTACTGATCTATTACGATATCGATATAAGCGATGACCTACACCCTGGTAACAAATGCGGTATGTAAAATTATTTGGTGGAAGGAGTGGATGGAGGCGAACGAAATCCTTAGAGAAATGCAAATTAGGGTCGGACTAAATTGGCGTGATAACATTTTTATGCTGACAGCATTAATAGATTGCATTTCCCCAGCATTGTTTGCACTTGCTCTGGACGTCACCCGAGCATATGGCAGAGTAAATAAAGAACTATTCTGCAATATTCTTTACCATCACAGTATAAACCCGACAAGGAACAACCTGATCAGACTACCTAACATATTCACTGTTCAACAAGAGAGCCAAGCATCTGACGAAAAGCAAACGATAAGACAATACTGAAGATCACTACAGAGGCCAGGAACAAGCTTCACCTTTAGCACGAAGAACGCTATATTTATCTTTCGCGGCACAACCTAGAACTGTTATGTATCCAGAATATTTAATTTCGGGATATACAGCAGTCTACCTCAACAAGATAGTAATAACTATATCTACAATGGCAAGCGTTGTATACTGATTTATTTTAAATAACCGATTAAAAATGTATTGAAGCAAAAAATATGTGAAACAGTCTAAACATAGAATCGAGAGCGCTGGGGCACTAATCAAAAGATAAAAGGGACCTTTACGATCAAAACATGAATTTGGATCTAACGCTAAAATGACTTGCCCCGTTATATCGGGTCATGTCTTGCCGACGGGACGATTATTTCCAATAGAGCAATCAATAGAGAATCCCACACCACACCATATATATAAAGCGGGTATTTATGTAGTGGAAAATGCGTTGATCGCAGAAAGTTTAATGCGTGTGATGTGAGAACTGGCTACTCAGCAACAGACTGAGGGCTAACCTTGCCACCTTCCTTTATCTCCACCGTACCGTCAACAATTTCCTGGCCGACACCATTACAGGATGGGTTCCCTGACACATCACAGATGAAACCAAAGCAACGCACCGCAAGGATCGATAGTACCCGGGCGGTGCCTAAGCGTCGCATGCATAAAGCTGCCCTAGACCGAATTCCATTACAACGTGGCCTTCAAGAAGATGCGCGTACAGGCTTCGTTTGTCCATCTCTTGTTAGTGGATGATGTGGTCTACGGCCCCGCGTTTTCTTGTGCACGATAGCCGAGGGCGTATGCGTCGGAAAGAGTGACGTCCCTCCGACGCCAGCGTCCGATTATGGATCCAGTCCCGGCTGCTAAGGCCAACCGGTCGACGCGTGTTGTTGCTCTGCAGTCCATCGGCCAGTACCCGGCTTATCTGAAAGCGCGCCTGAGATGTCATCGATGTCGTCGTGGCGGGCCTGCGTAAGCCCCGCCAGCTTAGTGCAGCTAAGCGGTGCAGGCCGCGTCCTCTCTCTCTGAGTCAAACATGGCATTGCTAAATCTGAAGCTACTGGCGGCACGGTACTAGCACGGCATGGTACTTAGTGGCTGATGAGTCCGCCGGCAGGCGTGGCCACTGCAGAGGCGCAGCTATGTGACGAGACAAGGAAGGCGGGCAAGGCAAGATTCATGGTTGAGTAAATGTCCGTCCATTCCACCTATCAATACGAAGTCCATTATTATCCACGCTGATTTTTACTGTCGTACTGGCGAATGAGAGAAAGGGGGTAGAGCTTACAAAAGTATTTTTTTAATCTGGGATTTCGATTGATAAATAACTCATAGACATACACATATTTTGTAAAACAAAAGGAAGCGCAAGTACAATCGATCGTATACTTGTGTCGACAGAATTAGCCCCTAATACAACAATAGAAGCCATATGACAGTCTTTTTTTTACAGATGTCTCTCTTAGGGCACTCTGCCAGCCAAGTGGTACGAATGCTTTCTCAAGGTTATTCTAAAAGGAAAATGAGACCCTTCCGCGCGGCGGCCGATATTAACAAGGAGTTGTGTCTATAAACTACTCTCAAGCATTCTAACGAGATGCCTCACGGACTTCCTGGCAGCATTGGAGTTTCTTCCGGATGAGCAGCATGGCTTTAAGTCTAGGCGTTCCGTTATATCAGCTTGTAAACAACTTTTTGAGCAGATCACAATCTCATTGAACCGGAAAACTTCCTCTGGGTCCGGTTTTTATTGATTCGAAATCTGCTTTGAACATTGCATTTTGTGATATTGTCTTAAAAAGCTGGGACAGGCTGGAGGGACCTTTGCGGTAACATTTTTCTATTTGCGAGGGAAGTGCCCGCATAACGTATAATTCGTGTGCATCGCGGGAAGACACGCCGAAATAAGAGAAATAATTATTTTGCGATAATTTATAAACTATGATCATTTTTGCTGCTGTAAAACAACTGGATTTAGATGCGAAAAAAAAACTCATTTTATAACGGTTATTATAAGAGAATTGTAATTTCACAAAACTTAGAGAAAAGAAAATAGGTATATCAAACTTAAAACCGCCATAAAAAATGTTTTGACTCTAGATAGCCCTATCACTCAAATATTGTCAAATAGACATCGCGCTGTATTTGACCCTAGCAGATTTTCAAATCATTGATCAGGTAAAAACGTTCTATGTAGGTCTGGCTGAGAACTTATCTGCTACACTTGAACTGAAACTATGTAACAAAATCGTATTCGTCGAAGATTTAGTATTAGACATGTGCTTTTTAAATCAAACAATCAGGAAGCGTAGACAGCTTTTGAAAAGAGAAAAATCTGAATTTCGAGACAAACAAATATACAGACATGCCAGCCCTCAAACCCGAATTGTGGAACAGGCCAATGGTAGCCCGTTTGATGTGTAATAGCGACTGCTCCGTGAGTTTGTCGATCTGTTCTGACCTAATCAGTTTGATGCTTATCACTACCCACACACACGTATTTCCGTTTAACAGCCAGAGTACTACGCTACGTCACATGCTGCTTAGCTGCATAAAAGCATAGTCATTGCTGATGCTGCAGAACATTAGTTATAATTTTAATAATACATTTTTTAACAAGGGTTTATTGTTTTCAATACGTTTTATCATTAGCTCAGATGGGGCTCGCCCCCATCCTGTTTTACACCCCTTATCTTCGAAGCACGGATGTTTGCACTAAAGAAAAAATATGGATCATTTTGCCCGATCACCTGTTTCTCAGTCGTTCGCCGATTGGCGATTAAAATCGGCTGTCACGATAATAAGTATGCTGTTTTAGCAGCTCTATGCGATCACCAGCTAGGATTCGCTACCCCTGGCAATACAGAGGTAGCAGTACACTGTGTCTGTGCGTTTCTGTCAAGAGACCATCTACTCCAATCCGTCAAGTTGTGGGTACACTTACTCTTTCACCAGACGAATCTTACGGTCAGTCATCACATCTGGTCATGCCCCATAACACGATGCTATCGCAAACAGGTTCTGGTGTGAAGGCTTAATCGTATGTTCGATCCCGGGTATGAGTATCAACATTTTATGTTCAAACATGTCAGGATTGTATAAATAACGCATTAGAACAAAGGTTGGCTCTCTTTAGTGGTACACTAGTGTTTTGTCACTGGTCATCAAAATCCAATTATTCAAAAAGGCCCACAAAAGTTCAAACGTTTTACTGCAAAAAGTTCCAAGACCTGGAACAAAATTGCACATCAAAGGGCGTAGAAGTTTACACGAATATGTACTTTTCGTCTGTTCACGTACCGCTGGGGCACCCTTTCACAACTTGTTGTACACCGGCTTCTAATTCTCGAGTGTTTCTCGAACTACATTTTACCGATGTGTGCACAAATAAGAAATAAATTATGCTATGTTCTAGATATCTGAGGTATACGAATTCGAAAAAACAGGCCCTTCGATTTTAGGTGCGTTAGGACAGATATATATTCTCGGCGCATGTGTGTCTACATGCATAATCTTCATGAGATGTGACGTAAGCTTATTGATAAATCCTAAAAGCAGAAGCTTAGTGTTCGATCTTTTAAAGTATAATATTTAAGACTTTGTGTAATAGAACGACAACATACTTTCGTCCTTTGATGATTTGCATAAAGGAGTACCAAATGGTGCTTTTTACCCAATGTTATTTATTTGCGTACCCTTTTATAAACGGTTAACTGTTAGGCGTCCTGCAAGAAACTAAGATGTCTAGCAGTGCCATCGATGTCAGAGTTATCGACGAGTAACAACAAACGATAAAATCGCCTTCCGTATGTGCTACAGTTTGTCCTCGTCGTATATGTATTTTTCCAGTACTGTACCCCTGTAGAAAGAACGTAACTAATTGCCAAATAGCAAGTACCATTTGAATTTGCATGCGCCCATTTGGTCATCCGTTTAGAAGACAATGCGTTTATAAATGCTTAATGGGCCACCTTTAAGGGTGATTTATCACAGGCTCCTTCATTTCTTAGAGTGCACATAAGAAAGTGTTCTAGCAATTCACATTTTGTTAGTTGACGAAGGGCAGATATGCTGCCTTACTCGGAAGGTGAGTCTATACTAGAAACAATGTCAGCTGACACAATTTGAGGGCATCCGAACGACTGGCGCCTCAGGAACGTGGCCGCTAACATACTTTATTTGATTAGATGGAGCTCCCAGGCACGAGAGCAATGTGTACATTTAGGAAGATCAGGATAGTTATAACGGCGAATGTAGACATGAGGAGTCATTAGAATAATGCAGCGAAAAATGGTATTAAAAAAGCCGGGAAAACGTTTTGTTTAGGAGTGAGGATGAAATTTATAAAAGCAGTTATTCTGTCTTTTTTCTCCTACATAGTTGTGCAAAATCTGCGTTTGCGGGAGAACCAGTCAGCGCACAAAGGAACCGATCATACCGGCGTGTTTGGCGGAATATTCTGCACAATAAAGTATACATTACTAGCTTGCGTAGCAAAAAGCGAATAGCCAGATTAAGGAAAGTCATAAAAAGTCAAAATGTTACGTTAACGCTTTTTTGTGCAACATCGTAATTTTTTCCATTACGACCAAAAATGCACGTCCAAAAGACTACTCTCAGGCAATAGCAGATTTAATGCCCACTACATTCGTACCAAAGTGATGGTGCTGCGTTACGTATTTGCCAAGTGACTAAGCTTTTTCGACAGTCATAGTTGTTATGTTTCACGTTGAAGTTTTCACGTCCAGAACCGTAGCATTTTGCCAAGACGTTTCCGCCCCCTCTTTCCATTAGAAAAAATTATTCTCTTGCTGAGTTCTACCAAACCTCAAAATATGTACCTAACTTTCTCATACACCCTATGCAAGTATGCATGCCTTCGCTCTCGATATGACTGTCGAAAAAGCTTAGTTACTTGGCAACTACGTAACGCAGCACCATCACTTTGGTACGAATGTAGTGGGCATTAAATCTGCTATTGCCTGAGAGTAGTCTTTTGGACGTGCATTTTTGGTCGTAATGGAAAAAATTACGATGTTGCACAAAAAAGCGTTAACGTAACATTTTGACTTTTTATGACTTTCCTTAATCTGGCTATTCGCTTTTTGCTACGCAAGCTAGTAATGTATACTTTATTGTGCAGAATTTTCCGCCAAACACGCCGGTATGATCCGTTCCTTTGTGCGCTGACTGGTTCTCCCGCAAACGTAGATTTTGCACAACTATGTAGGAGAAAAAAGACAGAATAACTGCTTTTATAAAATTTATCCTCACTTCTAAACAAAACGTTTTCCCGGCTTCCACCCATTGGCAAAAATGATTTTCTCACCGAGTTTGACCATACCCTAGCGTTTTGGACACACAAATAGGAACACCCTGTATATGTTTTCTTTTCATATATCACAATTACGGAATTTCAGCTATGGGCCAAGCTCTTAATGTGACGGTCGTCCAAGATGATTGTGCCATAGACAACTTTTGCGGTGGCATGTAGACCGCAGCTTTCCGGTTTTGTGTGCCCATGTTGCGCGCGTCTCCGATCGTAATCGTAAAGCTACCGGAAACGTAACTAATGAATTTGTCGACATAAAGAGTGTCGGTGGCCTATATCATGTGTATCAATAAAATACAGTCGTTGATTTTACGGTCGAAGGCAAGTACTTTGTTTCAGTGCTGAGTATTTTAAGCGTAAGAGATGCCTCGTGAAGCGTAGGTGGTGAAGTCATGCTGGGCAGGGTCAAGTAAGCGGTTTGTAATTTATAAGCAGCATGGTATAAAGCATTGCGAAATAGACAGATAGCTCTAATTTTCTCTCGCTTTCGAGCCGACTTTGTCGACAGGGGTGATAAAACTGAATATAAAAGCTTGGGCACAGCGTTGTCGTTATAAGACCTCTAAAGATGAGTCTTAGTGGCTCGACTAAAATTAACGCAAAATGTTTATAAGAATAAAGGAATATTTTTAGACATAAAGCTAGTCTTCGGTTTATGATCGAAAAAAAAGGAATGCTCGGTCGAGCTTGGTGGTGGCGCAGTGCATTCGCGTGGGCCTCGCGACCGGAGGAGATACATAGGTGCACGGGTTCGATTCCCACTGTTGCATATTTGTATTTAAGGGTCCGTCTTACGAAACAATGCAACAAAAGTAGACCCGTCGACGTTAAATGTTTGCTGAGAGTCAGCCCGAAAAGTTTAGATTGCATACTCAGAGAAGATAATATGATAATGTACGACAACTAATTAATGTATGACTTGAATACATTTACTCAGTCCCAAAGCTCCCTGGCGAGGTACACGTCTAACTGCGCTACCCCAGCCGAGGCCTTGGTCACTTTTCCCTGCTACTCTTACAAAAATTGTTGAAGTGGTTTAGTAATAGGTGACCTAAGCCTGACTCTGATTGTTTCCACTGCCGGTTCGCAGCCCGCTAGCAAGTACACAAAGCGGTTTCTTGCCGTCCGCGGCAAGCAAAGAGCGCGCTTTATATATATTGTGAAGCATCTTTCTAGCTGTGCAAAACATTCGTTTATTGTAATCGTAGAGCGACCCGGAATTTGTGGGAGGGCTGGATGAGCTGGGAACTAGGCAACCGCTTTCTAGCGCAAGTGTCCCGAAGGCCTGTTACCTAGGGCTTCCCCAGCAGTTCTTGTGGCAGCGTCGCCGCAGTCTCAGGTCTATGGTTTATCATATATTATCATCTATGAGCATCGTCAACAACATAAATCTAATTTGCAACAATTTCGCAAATGACAACCGCCAGATGTCAACTCTGGAACAGTGTACGTTCAAAATGGGTATTCAGCTAATAAGCATTTGGCTTAGGCGTCTGTGTGACGGCCCAGCTTGGCACACTGCTGGACGATGCGACAACCGGCATGGATGATGGCCTGCGCTTGGTGGTACCTTGGCCACCATAAGCTCTCGTGTATCCGTATAGCAAAAAAGAGTTCCAGAAATGCACGCGCCGAAGAAACACGCATTAAGATCTGCTCGGCTCAACCTTTGGCAATTCTCTATCGTCGACTTAGGACGGAAGAAAGACACACTCAAGTCATTTGACTTGACTTGACCTGCCTTTATCTGTGAGCTGTTTTTCCGATGCCTTTTGGCCAACGCCACTAGGAATCGTATTTGTTCAAATTTTTTTAATCCAATACACAATCGTTACAAACAAATTGCAACGTGGTTTTGGTATGCACTATAAACGCTCCTACGATTCAGCGTCAAAGTGGAAATACTCATATAGGAGAGGGTATTTTCGTAAAATTCCGTAAAAAAATATTTATAGAAGAGGGTATTTCCACTTGTCAGCCAGGTAGACTGAAGCAAGTCGAGGATGTCATCATCCAGGTCAAGGGTCGATACTATGTTTGAGTTTTTGTGCTGACTGTGAATCATCCAGTGCAAGATCCAAATGACGTTAACGCAGAGGCAGTAGTTCAGCAAAGCCTATTTGCTTTTGCCGCACGTGTGATTTATAATTTTATAAAAATGAAAAATCGCCCGACCCTTGACTGTTGCGTCTATGTAAGTTAACACAATCAGTATACAACGCTTTTCTAGCGGCACAGAGGGCACTGCAGCTTCTTTTACAGCTTCTACATACGCCATTTTAGTTTTAGGTGAATTCGCTTTAGCATGATGACGGTACTCTTATTGACGTTCCGCCTAAGGCGATGAAAACTTGACAAAAATAAGAAAGGAAGCTCCATTTGATAGCGAGCGGAGTCCGGAACTTCAACTAAGGCAAACGTGTTGTCGCAATCATGCAATAGAATATATAAAAGCCTCAGATAAGTTCGTACACCCTTACGTTACGACGTTTGCCGAATACGTATAATTACATAAGTAACATAATATCAAAAAAGATGTCAACACTGACATTAGCATGTCATCTGACGTATCCAAGGAAGTTTTCCCGCTAACCCTGTCCTCAAGACTCGAATCTGAGAATGATACAACAACACACAAATAGTCGAGAACGAAGACGTGATCAAAAGAGCTGGCCTAACAACGGTAAACTTGTAATAACTTTGTACTGCGATGTGATCAATACAGGATTTCGAGAGAACACGGGTAATCACGTTTATGATATGACAAAAATCCCTCGCGGCGAAGAACGATACGTAATTCCTTGGTGGGGGAATCTGCCAATAGATTAACATCTGCATAACTTAAAATCATCTGATATGGAAAACCACCACTACGAGGTATAATGTCATCTAACAAGCTTTGCAGCGCGTCGTGTGGTTTATGTGACTAGAATAAATTCCAACAACAAAACGCTAAAAAAAGAGTATGTTTAGTATTTACTTGAACTACTTATTCTATAATATTACTAAGATTTACTCTACTTTTGCTGAGTGAACCTCTCAACATGGTCAGCCACTGGTTGGAACCCGCATGCGTCGAATATTTGCGATTTCTGACAGGCAGGTTGTTAAGGCTAAAAGATCCTCTCTGAATCTGCTATCTAGCTCTAATTAGTAGTGTATTTGTATGCCATCATCAATATTATGTGTTATCTTTGAAAAACTGCTTTACCATATTTTTATTTTCTTCAATCCAAACTTCCAACATGCTTGTTGGTTCAAGGCAAATCCATGGGAACTTAACTCGTCGAAATGACTCAAAATTGGGCACACATGATAAACAACAGACTGGGCTTTAATTGGTATGTATTTTGATTTCTCAAAGGCATTAAGGCTCAAAGGATACTTGCTCCATATCATATATTGCTAGTTATCTTACCCGTAGAGAATTTTGAGTGCGCGTAAACAATAGCTTTAGTCAGTCGTGTGCGTGTTTCTCTTGTGTTCCTCAGGTATCAAGCCTCGGCCCACTTTTATTTTGCATATTTATTTTATATCTGTAAAGCGTTATTTTTAAATCGATAGCGTATACGTTTTATGCTGATGATCTGAAACGATACGAACCTTCACACCGCTAACGAAAAATTAGTACTATAAAGTACGATTTAGGTGTTTTCTAAATGGTATGTGGATAACGAAATGCTTATATCAGTGCCGAAATGTGATATATTGTGTTCAAAGAAAGCCCATAACTACATGCTACATGACTAGGTTATTCCTAATTTAAATAGCTGTTTATCTATCTAAAAAGCTAAATAGTCTGGAAGGTTAAACTCCCGCCTCCAGGAATCAGGATATCCAATTTTAATTGCGAGTAAATGAGTAAACTGCGAGTAAACTTTACAAAACTTTGTATAAAAGCGTCATTTCTTATTTTGTACAGTAAAGTGCATGTCAAATCGCATATACGATCGTATTATTCTCTTATCAGATATATCAATTAATTAAGCCATCTTAGAAGCGGTAATACCTCAGTCAAAACAAATTGCCAAGACAGATCGTGTAAATAACATGTCTTTTGAGGTGGATGACCAGGGCACTGAGAACTTAAAACTCTATCAGCGCAAATGTCGGCACACATGTAAACCGACTATTGTATGTATCTAGGTAACGGTTTGTAAAATGCAAATGATGTCTTCCTTTTGACAAAATAAAGGTGCATTTGAATTAAATTGACTAATTTGTGAGCGATCATTTGTTCTGACTGTACTGGTTTGAGTCCCATACATTTAGCCAGGGTTAGGGAGACGTAAAATCTTTGCAGTAGTATGCAACTTAGTCTTCTGGAGTACAGATGTTTATTGCTACTGGTGTCGTTGCTTGACGAGTTGTTCGCTCTACAATTGCTCTGTTTGCGTTCTTTTGTCGAAAATGCCCTCTTGTATTGACTACTCTGGTGTTTAATGTCCTTGCAAAATACACATGGGTGTCTGGGAGGTTAAACTCCCGCCTCCAAAAATCAGAATATCCAATTTTAATTGCGAGTAAATGAGTAAACTTCGAGTAAAACAAAACTTTGTATAGAAGAGTCATTTCTTATTTTGGACAGTAATGTGCATGTCAAAATCAAAATGCCTTCAACATAAGAATACAATTAAGTATTCCGTCGAAATAGCACAACTAGATACTTATAACTGTAAAAGTCTCATTTCAAACGCAAATCTCTTTCTGTCATCGCATGTTTTTGAGGGGTTTGCCTAAATTTGCTGTCTGGATTGTGCTCCTTAGGCCCCACACGCATAACTTAAAGTGTTGTCTCTAGGATTTTAAATTGAGTCCGATTTATGTCGGTTCTCTGGGCATTTGTGCTGTTAGGCTCCTCTTCCTTCATAATGTATGTTGTCAACGTTGGGTTAAGGTTGGAGTCGAGCCCGGTGGTGGCGTGGTGCATTCCTCCTGCGCCTCGCGACCGGAGAAGACACATAGGTGCGCGGGTTCGAGCCTATTTATGGGGGACCGTCTATGATTGCATTGCGAAAAGTAGTCTTATAGACGTTAAATCTTGGTTGAGGTTTAGCCCGAAAAGCATATAAGGAGGAGTTAGGTCCGCGGAGCAGAATGACCTCTGAGCCACTCTGTAAAGTGACTCCACTGATGCCAATGAATTGCTATTTTTTACATCTGACACCAAAACGATTGCCCTCTAACTGTAAGTTAAGTAAGAACACTTGTTGATTGTGATCCTCGAGAAATCCCTGCCCTTCATCCAAGATCTTGTGAACCACTTTCAACTCCAGCCTACGCTTTCACTCCAGTCAGCGGCGGAAGAGTAACTGCCAGACACGATCTCCGACGCTCTCTGTCCAGCCCCTATGTAGACTGAGTTGTGGCGATATCTGGTGAGCGAGGGACTGTGTATTCTACCGTGTCCATCAGGATTTTCCCTATGCTCTGCACGTAGACCTGGAAGTGGCCATGACCCGTCAGAGCCTGTGTGGCAAAGTACGTGAGCGGTCCCGGTAGCTCACGGGCACGGCGCGGATGAGGCTGCGGGCTCACATTCCCCGCGTGCCGCCGTGAGGAGGGTTGATCCACGTGGCAGCCCAGTCGTGGAGGGTCAAAGTGCTCGCCTGAATCCAGGTGAGATCCCTATCCAGCCTCTACATGGCACGCTCGCCCAGCAGGACGTCGGTTAGGGAGACGTAAAATCTTTGCAGTAGTATGCAACTTAGTCTTCTGGAGTACAGATGTTTATTGCTACTGGTGTCGTTGCTTGACGAGTTGTTCGCTCTACAATTGCTCTGTTTGCGTTCTTTTGTCGAAAATACCCTCTTGTATTGACTACTCTGGTGTTTAATGTCCTTGCAAAATACACATGGGTGTCTGGGAGGTTAAACTCCCGCCTCCAAAAATCAGAATATCCAATTTTAATTGCGAGTAAATGAGTAAACTTCGAGTAAAACAAAACTTTGTATAGAAGAGTCATTTCTTATTTTGGACAGTAATGTGCATGTCAAAATCAAAATGCCTTCAACATAAGAATACAATTAAGTATTCCGTCGAAATAGCACAACTAGATACTTATAACTGTAAAAGTCTCATTTCAAACGCAAATCTCTTTCTGTCATCGCATGTTTTGGAGGGGTTTGCCTAAATTTGCTGTCTGCATTGTGCTCCTTAGGCCCCACACGCATAACTTAAAGTGTTGTCTCTAGGATTTTAAATTGAGTCCGATTTATGTCGGTTCTCTGGGCATTTGTGCTGTTAGGCTCCTCTTCCTTCATAGTGTATGTTGTCAACGTTGGGTTAAGGTTGGAGTCGAGCCCGGTGGTGGCGTGGTGCATTCCTCCTGCGCCTCGCGACCGGAGAAGACACATAGGTGCGCGGGTTCGAGCCTATTTATGGGGGACCGTCTATGATTGCATTGCAAAAAGTAGTCTTATAGACGTTAAATCTTGGTTGAGGTTTAGCCCGAAAAGCATATAAGGAGGAGTTAGGTCCGCGGAGCAGAATGACCTCTGAGCCACTCTGTAAAGTGACTCCACTGATGCCAATTAATTGCTATTTTTTACATCTGACACCAAAACGATTGCCCTCTAACTGTAAGTTAAGTAAGAACACTTGTTGATTGTGATCCTCGAGAAATCCCCGCCCTTCATCCAAGATCTTGTGAACCGCTTTTAACTCCAGCCTACGCTTTCACTCCAGTCAGCGGCGGAAGAGTAACTGCCAGACACGATCTCCGACGCTCTCTGTCCAGCCCCTATGTAGACTGAGTTGTGGCGATACCTGGTGAGCGAGGGACTGTGTATTCTACCGTGTCCATCAGGATTTTCCCTATGCTCTGCACGTAGACCTGGAAGTGGCCATGACCCGTCAGAGCCTGTGTGGCAAAGTACGTGAGCGGTCCCGGTAGCTCACGGGCACGGCGCGGATGAGGCTGCGGGCTCACATTCCCCGCGTGCCGCCGTGAGGAGGGTTGATCCACGTGGCAGCCCAGTCGTGGAGGGTCAAAGTGCTCGCCTGAATCCAGGTGAGATCCCTATCCAGTCTCTACATGGCACGCCCAGCAGGACGTCGGTGCTAACCATCCTGTAGGCTCTGCCAACGCGCATAGCCGTGTTGCGCTGGGCGGCACAAAGGGCCCGGCGGTTACGTTGGGTCTGTAGGGCTAGGTCGGGCCAGACCGGGGCCTCGTACAAGACCGTGGATTCCGCTACGGCCGCCAGCAGTCGGCGACGCGTATCTCCGCTCTCCTCCTCCTTCGGCAGAATCTTTAAGAGATTGCGTGAGACGTGCGCTACCATCTTGCCGACATATTCAATGTGGGCCTTTCCTGTAAGGCCGGTGTCCAGCTACACACCTAGGTATTTTGCCTCTTTCTTTAGGGTAATGGGGTGGCCTGCCATATTTAGATGGTTTTCGCGGGTCTTCTTGCGGCCCGCCAGATAAAGGGCCTTCGTCTTCTGCTGGGCGAGTTTAAGGTGACCCGACACCATCTATTTGTTGATCATGTCCAGAGCGAGGTTTGCCGGCGTCTCTAGCGAGGTTGCCGTGCGGTCGCCAGCATCGCCACATCATCAGCGTGGGCAATCGTTTGAACCCCTGCCGGCAGGTCGGAGATCGTAGGCGATGTTTCAAAGAACCGAACCGAGGACGGCGTCCTATGAGCGAGCGCTCGTTTAAATACGACGACACGATCCGATTTAAGGTAGGACGGAATCTGGCAATCTTCTAGAACCCTCACAATTATGTCCCAGTTTACTGTATTAAACGCGTTCTTAACGTCTAACAAAATGAGCAGAACATTGTTACGTGTGCCGCGCGACGCGGTTGCCTGCCGTCCCGCGCAATGGATGATGTGCTCGATCGCGTCGAGGGTAAAGCGGCCTCGCCGAAACCCATATTGGGTATCGGAGAGACCACTCCGCTCCTCTAGCGCCGCCTTGAGTCTGTCCAGGATCACGTATTCCGTTAACTTTGCCGCCGCTTCGAGGAGGAAATTAAGTCTGTACGAGGGTAGACCAGTCGGGCCCGATAAGGTCTTAGGGACGCGTACAAGGCGGGAGGTCTTTCACCTCTTTGGGAAGCGACTTTCCCGCAGAAGGCGTGTAGCCAGATCCGCCAGAATCTTGGGGTGTTTTGTCGCTATAAGTCTTACGACCTCCGGGAGCACTTCGTCGGGCCCGGGGGGCAAGACGCTCGACTCCATTTAGTATTTCCTCGTCGGTCACCGTGGGAATCTGTTCCAAGTCGATCTCTACGCGGGTATACGCGGGGGCTCCGGGGGTTGTATGAGGGAAAAGCCGAGACACTAGGGTGCTAATCTCCAGTGCGGGGAGTAGGGGAAGGGGGAACTCTAAGGCGGCCCATTACTATCTTGTATGGAAGCCCCCCACGGGTCAATCTGGACCGATTCAATAAGGTCTTTCCAGGCTTCTGCCTTTGATCAGCCTTCCAAACTTACAACGGCGTCGGCGGTACATATCGACAATGGCGTTTTGTTGAAAAGTTGTAACACTCGAAAAGACTCAAGTGCCGGCCGCCTCCGCGTGCACAGGACAATCTACGAGCGCGTCCGTCTGGCTGCGCGGTTTGCGCGGAAACTGTGGCCTGGCTTAATCTGCCACTGCTCATGAGGTGCCTGTTCGAGTCCTTTTCTCAACGCCATCGGTCGTCATCCATTATTTTGATTTTTGAAATTTGATTGTCATACATAATCGTTACACATTTAATCTCCTTTTAGGCAAACTAGACGCCAAAATGGCGCCCGGATCGCCGCCGGTAATTCGTCGATTTTTTTTCGTCACACGTTCGCCACTTTACTCTTTTTGCACGGGCAATTGTCGTCAGGTAAGTGAAGTACCTCGATCTTGCAGAAGCCGCGATTATACATAGTCATGCGGAACCTATTGTTGTAACTAGAAGGGTGCTTCATATATGCTTGGCAACATGTCTTTTATGAAACAAGAAAGCTCTGCAAAGGTCGATTAGGTTGTTTGATTTCCAAATGAGTGGCGTCAAGGTCCTACGAGTCTTAAGAATAGAACAATTGAATGTTGTGCTCGTAAAGCAAATTTAAGGCCCTAGTTATTTTAATAATTTCACATTTACTACAACTCTCAGCTACTAGAGACATTTCAGCTGGAAGAGTCAGGCCATGGAAATATGCGAGATTACCACCGGCTGGTGGCTACATCAGGGAGAGTATGGGAGCGGCCAGTGGGAGGGTTTTCTGTTTATGTGGCGTCTTAAGCATGCGAAAAACCTTGTCAGCGCCAATAATATATCGATATTGAAATACAGTCTAGTGAGCAGCAAGCAGATGATCCGGGGCAAAACTAATCACGGAAGTCAAGATAGTTTCACACGAGATACCGAAACAACGTTTGATATTTATAGTGTAAATTAAAAAAATACTGCGTGTTATTTTAGTGCTTTCTTCGGAAGGCATATTTCTTGCAATATTTTACTTTTCCTTTCATGCTGATTCTGCAAGGCAGTTTGTGCTTTTGAGACTAACTCGAAGGTGTCGGCGATAATCTGTAATGTTTTTGAAATGGGAGAAATGACAACATGTTTTTTACTTTATGACTGGTGGGGGCTGAGCAACCCATTTACGGTCTTATAACCTTACTGGAGGTGAAATACGAAACTGCAACGTTTGCAAAATAACAGTCAGAAATTGTAGTATTTAATAATTTAAGTTGACGCCGGCACTTCGATGTTTCCGAAACAGATATATGTCGAATTCTAAATAAACATGCTGCAAAAACCTGTTTCCAGTGGATGTAGGAGTTAATAGGAGCTTAAGACAAATGAGAATGCCGGCTGAGCCTATAAAATAGGCGGTACGGCCAGGCCAACACACCTAGTGATGATAAAAGCACACATATAACGACCGGGTACCTAAAATCGTGTTATATGACGCGTCGATCATATTTGCGATTTCTACGGCCAGCTAAAACAGAAATTGATTCCCAGCCAAAGATCGACTGAAGTGCGGACACCGTGGTGTAAAAAGGGTAATTTTAAACTGTGTCACAATCACAAACCTAGACACGCCAGGCATGAGAAGGCTTGGCTGTGTAAAGAGTCGCTCTCTAAAGGCAACCGTAGCAAACTCGATAAACGTACTAATTTATCGTACGCAATGAGCGAGTCAATAAGCAATGACTCGCTCATTGCCTGATGAAATTTTAAATCAGCAAATTGCTTTTAAATCAGCTGTAAAATCAAGGCGGCCATATTCCTAAACCGTAACTTTTGTCACAGGCAAATGTGGCCATAATGAAGCCGGTTTCTACCCTACGTCGTGGAACAGGATCAACAAGGGCAGTTGGAAAAGTATTTTGTAAGTTATTAATGGACAATACTACGCCAGCAGCAACACGTGCTCTAACCGCAGGAGCTCACATTGATTTTTGGAAAGGGCAGAAATACTTACGACGCAATTTAGATCCTGAAATGGGAAGCAGATATAGCGTTGTCCAGGCGTCTATATGTTTATACGCGACTTTTATTGATTGCATGAAGATGCTCGACAGAACTCTTTGCAACCTCTAAATTGAGACCTTCGGACAGATGGGACATTTTAGGCAGTGTAATGACCTGCATCTTTGCTACACTTTTGGTTGACAATCTTATTCAGAAAGTGAGGCTGTAGTTTCAAAATGCTTTCGTAGTGATCTACTATACGCTAGTGACCTTGTAATCTGTGACTGCAATTTCTCTGCTGTTGGCAGCATTGTCACCGTAGCCAACTGTTTTCGTTGCTTCAAAAGGCTGCTTACATATACACAAGATTCAAGACATTAACATTTCAGAAAAACGACTGGATAGCCGCCCCATATGGCGGTGACCAATATCTTAAGCGCATTTTAGTAACTAGGCAATAGAAATGTTTAGAATTTTTATCAGAATAAACGCTGTTTAGAATTTAGTATGAAGTATGTCTCTATCAATAAAGATCATCATTTATCCGTTGGCTAATTCAGTACAAGCTCTGAACGAATCCTGCTCTCCCTGCGTTCACAGCAAACCATCATCACATTTATTGCACTCATATTAAGTATGCATATAACCTTGACACTTACACAGTTGTCAGCTGCTCTCGGCATGTTATTCGAGAGAGCAGCAAACCAAGCAGTAGGAAGGGTCACCTATTCTAGTTATTCCAGGTATGGACACATTTGCTTTTGTCGGTTTTGCGCGTAGATTTGCGCTAAGGATCACGCGGCAGGTTGTCTACAGCTGGAAACGCAAATTCTTCATTTATCTTCGCAATAAAACGGCCAAAGTCAGAGATTGCAAAAACGGTTGTAAATGCATAATTTTTTTGAGAATGAACATTTATGTATATAACAAAACTTTTGTTAGCTAGCTTATTTGTGCAGGAAAACCGCATACTGTACGAGGTTTCAACGTCTTGATTTTTAAGTTTATCTTGAGCACTGTAGCACAATGTTTATGATCGACTACAGCGTCACCGGCTTATGATAAAACAGTTTCAGTCTGTAATGGGTGTATCACATCTGCTTACAATGTTTTTTTTTTTTGGAATTCAAGATTGACTGGTAAAATGCACTACGCACACCGGGCGTCGTTGTTGAAGCCACCGTAATGTAGACCTCACAAGCCAACCTAAACCTAGTCGTCCTCTTTGCTCTGTGTCGGGGGCAGTTGGAATACTGCCTTCTCTAGGCTACTTCTATGCCATTAAGGCTTATGCTCAACTTTGTGCGGCGGTTATTTTCGCTAGCTCGGATGACGAGTCAATTAATTCGAGAAAGCGTGGCGCTGCTCTGGGATGGCACAGTTAACGACACCCTTTAAGGCTCCACGGTGGGTACCGGTGTTTTCCGATTACCAAATTCGCCTCCTAGCCATTGCGAATATGGAAGCAGCGTGGCACCTTACGATGGACCTACTTGAGACAGACGCAAAGGAGCTATATATATCGTCACCGGTGACAAAAGGACGAACACCTTCAGCAGAACTACCGTACTATCAATAAACAGTACGATAACACCGCTGCGATACTGAAGACTCTAGCTAGCAAATCTCAGCAAACCTCTACTGCCTAGGTTAAGGTCGGGCAACGTGGAGGTAAGAGGAAGACTTAGCACACGTTCACTTGGGGACAATTCTGCTCCCCATTTAATCAAAACAAAAAAACGAACGGTAAACAAAGGTAAAAAATATTTGCAGCCAGGGGGCTTAGACACGTATATTCACATTCTCCAATGATAAGCAAAAAATCTTGAGTTTTACTTTGCATATTAATTACTTGAACCTATGTGAAAACATTTAGTAGATTACACGCAATTTGCATATTGCCGTACTATATGCGCCTTGTTTAAGCACTCCAACTAATATCTAAGGGCAGAGAAGGACGCAGTACGAAGGGACACATCCGACATCTCGTTTATCATCATCCACCTAAATCTTGAGACATTAATCAAGCTGCTTGATTCACATATGTACATCGACTCAGTAGCCAATTGCTTGCCAAACCTGTATGAGTAGCAGGTTTTCAATTATCAGTATTGTAACTATCAGTCATTTGAGGAACAACAAAGGCTGCTTTGTTAGGGTATTATTTTCGACTCTGTGCTTCCACCATTGGCTTCTAGTGCATGCATTGTGTAAAGCAAAGTTTCACGATATCGCTTGACGCCAATACGTTCCAGAATGCAAGCAGTTGCCTTTTAAACAAAAGGTGTACCGATCGTGGGTGTTATCCGTTTTTCAAACGTTCAAAAAGTTGTTTGCAAAAACCGTCATCCAACTACGATGTTGTGCCTCTTTCTTGTACAGGAAAAAATATATAGACAGACATATATACTCGGCGATAGTTCGCATGCTTTCCTTTCCGTACTACCGATAAATCTTGCCGGAAATAATAATATTGATAATAATAATAAGAGTGACGACGACGACTCTTAGTATTACTTTGTCACATTGAGATCTTCCGCGCTGTCACGTTACCCCTGTACGTACCAGCACTGAATTAGCAGTTGATCGGTTTACGGCTGGCTTATGGTCTGCGGCGGGCTCCGACGATTGCCTTAGTCGATAGCAGGCGTAGCCGAAGCGTTGCTGACGTCACCGCCACCTCCTCCCCCCCCCCCCCCTCCACATGGAACGGCGGCAGCAGCAACAACAACAACAACAATAACAACAACTCCACCAACAGCAGCAGCAGCAACAACAACAATAGACAAAGAAGAATGGCTTCTAACCCCTCGCCCCTCGCCTAGCGAAAGAAGCAACGAACAAACGCCTTCACGACGGCCTTCACACACCGTCTTCACCAATCGTCACGAACGTCATCGTGATCGTGATCTTATGATGCCGCCGCTGAATCCCTCTCTTCTACTCTCGTCGAGCGCAACGTTCCTGTTCCAACGCCCTCGTTTCCTCGTTTTCCGTTGCCATTCTATTGTGTAATTTGTTCCTGCCTTGCCGTGCCTCATTCGAACGCACCCCCTCTGTCTACCGCTCTCTCCGTTCTCTATTTTTCTCTTTACCTTCGTCTTTGTTTCGTTTGTTGGGGGTTGTTAGCCAGCTAGTCCTCATTGTTGCCGTCGTTGCCGTTCAGACCGGTGTCGGACCTGTCTGACTGTCTCGTGGGGGGCGGGGCAATCTCAACGAACCTGTACCGCTGCGCCGCTGATCTCTCTATCTACCAGGAAAGGGGTCAGCATCTGTGCAGGCTTGCATCCGTCTCACCGTCCTACCGCCCTATAGTACGTCCATAAATATAAGCAAGTCCAATCCTCGATGATCGTACACGACGTAGCGAAGTAGTCTACGGCCCTGACGCCCAATTGTCGGTATCGGTGGACTTCGGACAACTTCACAAATTGGCTGCCACTTTTCTGCATATAGACCGCATAGCAGCGGCTACTGCAACTCGACCAGTAGCTCTCTAGTAGAGCGTTATTTTAGTATCCGGCACTAGCAGTTACTTCAGTTTGCTCAGCTTACTAGGGAACGTTACGAAGTACAATTACTACTACCTACAATTACTAATCGTCTACTAACTATCCACTACTAGATTCCACCACTCATACAGCAAGTTCTGTTGCCTACTACGTACGTATATGTTAAACATACGCGTGAGGTTGCACATCAGTCGTGGGCCACTCGGCCACTAAACCTTACAAACCAATTACAAATTGGTTTCTCTTTCTCCCTCTCTCTATCTGACTACTTCTGGACTCTTGACCATTGGCCGGTACTTTTCACCTTTAGCCATTAACCGGGTTTCTACCGCGCGTGGTTGTCGTTGCCGCTTTGGTATGGAGAGAAAAAAACACGGGCAGTGTCACAGACCGAGAACACCGAAACAGCAATAACGAATTCGTTTGTACGATATTGTTTTCAGACAGTACGCGCAGCAGTACGCTTGTGAGTAGTGGGTAGCCGAATAGGGAACAGACGACGAAGACGAAAACGTAGCAAAAGAGAATAAGTTGCTGGTGGTGCAGTTGCTATTTGCGTCATTCACGCTTCGGCTGCTTCTGCAGTGGGTGAAATTTGCTCTCACATAAATCTGGCCACACTTCGGCATCCTTGACGCGGCGATACGTACGGAAAAGAACAACTTCTTCTTCTTGTAAACTAAGGCTCGTTACCCGTTCTCGACCGTTCTGCTCCTATGGCGACTCGTCTAGCCGTCGCCGTCGTCGTCGTCGTCGTCGTTGTTGTTGTTGTTGTTGTTGTTGTTGTTGTTGTTGTTGTTGTTGTTGTTGTTGTTGTTGTTGTTGTTGTTGTTGTTGTTCTTTCATGTTACTCCTTATACTTCTTGTTCTTTTACTACTTTCGCTCAGTTGATAGATTCATTTATCTCTAGCATATTACGTTCTCTCTCTCCCCCTTTCCCGCTATCGATTTCTTTCTCTCGTTTAAAACGCTTGACTCTCTGTCTACCGCTTGGCTAGTGTGGGTGGACAGTTACGTGACTAGTTAGCCAGTTACTCAGTGCCTGTTGTTGTCGTTGTCGTTAATGTTCGTTGTTGTTGTCGTCGTCGTCGTACTCGTCGTTGTTGTCGTCGTTTTCAATTCAATTTCTCGTTTGACTTTTGCTGACGTTTCTGGCAGCTTCATCTCAGTTGAACTGAAGTAGCAACAGTAGCAGCAACAGCAACAAAATGTCGTGCAATCATACGGCTTGTTTAGTGGTTGTCACGTGGGGCACCCACTCGTGACTTCACTCATAGACACTTTACTGGCGCCGCTGCCGTCGCTGACAGCAACCAGAACAACAACAGCAACAACAACAACAGCAGCAACAACAACAACAACAACAATAACAACAACAACAGCAGCAACAACAGCAACAGCAGCAACAACAGCAACAACAGCAACAACAGCAGAAACAGCAACAACAACAACAACAACAACAGCTTTTACTAAATACGAACACTGAGAAGGCCGGAACAATTGCGAGCGAGGGGGGGGGAGAAGGAGATTGATAGACGGGGCGGGGGAGACTTCAAGCGTCAAAACTGCACAGTGCCCGTTGCACAGTGAAGTACAGCGAGCAGCTTGAGTACTTGAACAACTGTTGTTGAGTTTTCATTGCGCCGACAGCCACCGCTACTCCTACCCCGCTACCGCGAGCGTTGCGGCCGCCGCCGCTGCGGCCACCCTGCGGCCGATGCCGTTGCCATCGCCGGCGCAGGCGCCGCCGCGGCGGACGTCGCCTTCGATATCCTTCGCTGTTACATCGGCGCCTTCGTTGTCTTTGTGCTCGGCGCGCGTATTCGGCGCCGGTTCTCACACCGTTTTCACCGCCAGCCAATTCGTCCGTTTGTCCGACCGTCCGTTCGTCCGTCTTCTGATCTTTGTCGTCGTCGTTGTCGTCGTCATTGATCCTCACGTCGACGCCGGCTGACAGTGCTCTCACCGTCAGTCACCGTACTCCGGCCTCCATCACCACCACCACCACCATCATCATCTTCATCTGGATTGTGCTAATCATCAGCATTGCGATACTGTAGCCATCAGCAGCGCCAATCATCTTCATCACCATTGCGATACTGTAGTCATCAGCGCCAATCATCTTCATCATCATTGCGATACTCATAATCATCACCACCTTTCTTAAAACGTGTGTGCGTGCTTGTTGTCTTCGCACAATCGTGCCGCCAAATATTCGCTGTGGCGACTCGTCGGCGAGGCGTTGTGAACCGTGTTTTTTCAATCGTCAACCGATCGTCAGCCGCTGATAGAAACGGCTGTATGTAACAGTAACACTACGTTAACGCTAGTGGTGGTCATAGTTAGATCAAGTAGTAGTTAGTTATAGTTATAGGGGGTTGTTGTGCTCTGTGACTCATCGTACTACGACGTAACGCGACGTGTACCACAACGTACTCGTCGCCACGTCGCAACAGCTACTCGTGGTTAGGACACGGGAACACACGTGGATGACGGGACCTGGGTGGATGCTCTCCGAATGTCTCGTGAGTGATCTCAAGGTTTCGACAAACAGAAACCAAGGAGAAAACGAAGAAAAGAGGATATTTGTCCACTTATTCTTCAACGCTCATAGTGTCGCTCTAGTGATTTCAGACGTACGCCGGTGCTGGATGTAATCGCTTGCTTCGATCAGTGCTCAACGTAATATTGAATATACATCTACCAAAATTGTAAGTATGACGATTGAACCTTAATTTTTCTCTAGTTCACATAAGGAAAAGATCATTGAACTGTACGGTTTGAAAATAAAATCCAAGTCGTTTGAAATGTGTGTGCACTGGTATTACCGGTGCCCCGCAAATATAAAAAGAATAGGTCAATGGAGACGGAAATAGGTGGCCATATATGCCTATAATGTTCCACTAAATGTCTATGTCTTTGTTTGTTTGAACATTCCGTACTTGTAAGTATTCCAACATGGATATGTTTTCTTAAGTGTTTTGATCGATGCAAGCTATTTTGTCTAAGAAGTTTAAGATGTAAACACATTGTCGTTTTTAAATTTAGCGTCTTTTACTCTCTACGAGAAATCTTTAATAAACGAACACCCTACTTGGATCTACTAGCTGCTTGTGGGTAGTTAAGAAAAATGGGCCACATAAGTGACAAAGATAAGCTACGGAGTCTCAGGGTCTATCCGAGCAGACGCATAGAAACTACAAGTCCATCCCCCACAATTCCCAAACGATCTTGTATTAGTAATATGCAGAAGAGAACACGTAAGTCCGTAGTAACAACAATAAAGAGTAATTAGCTGGTAGCTGCTCGTAGCTATTACGCTAATTGTATTTATAAATACAACCAATGTGGTGAAAGTGATCGTAATTATTGTATCATCGCAACATACATAAAGAAAACAACGACAAACAACTATATATATATATTTTTTTATATATACTTTATATAATACCGGCCGTCTTATAAGTAACGAATTCATGCACCTTAAGTTTTCACTAGTTCACATAAGAAAACTATCATTAAACTGTACAGCTGGAAACCAATATCAAAGTCGCTTAAAATGTGTGTGCACTGGTATCACCTGTGCCCTGCAGATATAAAATATTAGGTCAATGGAGAGCGAAATAGGTGGCATATATGCATATAAATTTTCCACTGAATTTGTATGTCTTTGTTTGCTTGAGAGATTTTTTTACCATGTTTAAATTGGAAACCATGCAAACCAATATAAGAGTAGTCGGTCTGGGTCTCAAACCCGGTCCTTCCGAATGCAAGGCAAAGGCTTTGCCACTAAGCCATCTGTACTCTTAATTATCAACGTTTCATATTGTTTATTTTGATTTTACACATTTATCTAGTATATGAGACACTGAGAGTCGCAGGCTCGATCCTGGCACGACACGTGCCCTCTCGAGGCGATCCTTTTTGTGGGTATATATATATATGTATTTTTTAACAACTAATATGACCCAAATCTGTAAATCTCAAGGAAATTTGTGGGTATGGCGCTTGCGCTCCGTAGTAGTTGTATATTCGTTGTTTGCTGAAGAAAGTCCAGAAAAGTCTAGTATAAGCACACTAAAAGAGGCTAAAAAGAAAATGTTGGCAGATAGTTGTTACCCCCACCCCTTCCCTGATAATCCTTGGAGCAGAAAGGTTTCAACCTGTTGTAAAACTTTTCCTTTTAATGGAATGGGAATATGCATTTGAGCTGCTGCCTATGCAGTATTAGACTGATCTTGGCACAACTTGTGAGATGTACTATAAACAAGTAACAATATTCGAATAGACATAGCTCGGTATAAGTTGTATATATGCTAATCGAAAAGCCTTACTGACTTAATATCCATTTGAACAAAACCCTTGCCTGGCAATTGACAAATGTTGATGTACTTTTGAAACAAATTTTGGCCAAGGGCATATATTTAATACTAAGGCCGCGCCACTTTCACCTTCATTCCGTGATGAAAACCTTATCATTGTTAAATATCACACGTGAGTGATATTTTTAATTGTTTTTGGTGGTTTCAGTTTGGCTAATAAATGCCATTGTAAACACTAGTAGGCCACAGCTGAAAAAAACGAGAAAAACGAGAAGCACAGATCAAGCCTTAATAACCATTTGATGAATTCCTATTTGTTCCATATATTACAAGGACTGAAAATTCATTTGACTTTCGTATTTCATACTATACTAAAGTGAGGCTTTAGTTCGACCGGAACGACTAGGAACGCGGAGGTCATCGTTTTCTGACTGTTTGTTACCCAGAGTTTAACCCATGTACAGCCACTGTAGCGATAGAGCTACACTCGTGTCCGCTACCCCGTCCGCCATGGGCCTTGATGATTTATTATTCACTATCGAAGGAAGTTTTTTTGTATATGTTGAAGTGTGTGTATGTGTGACCCTAAACGTTTTAAGAATTGTATTACGTTGTTCAGTTCTAATCTTATGTGCAGTTTTAGAAATATTTATTCTGCAAAACCTGGAGAGGTTATGCAGTATAATTGTTTCTGAAACTTTAATCGTATAGATAAATCGCACTCTTTTGCGATTTTGTGCTGGAACTTTCTTTGCATTCCGCATAGCTATAATAAAATCGTTTTTGTTAATCGAAGACTTCGGAAATGCTTGATACACGTGCGTCGCTGGCAGCTGGCGGCGACTAGTCTAGGGACTCGCGAACCCACTAAACCCCATGTTTCTCCCCCACCTGTTCAGGCTCGGAGTTGTACTGCATTGCTTCAGAACCTCGACAGGGAATTTTCTGGTCCCCTTCAGGGTCGGCCCCGTAGGCGCCGGGCCCAAAGCTTGGTCGTCAATTTTGAAGGGGTAGGTCGAGATCCCATTGAGGGTTCTGCTGCTCTTCGTTGACCAGCTATATTCACGTCTTGACGCTGAGAGGCCTCTAAGCTCTTTTTTCATTTTAGTTGTTCTGTGTCGGCGTTTGGTCCGCTCAGCCTGTGTGCTGACCTGCATAGTGGCTCTCGTAGAAAGTGCAATCTTAGTTGCAATGCGGAAAACACGCCGGTTTATCCGGTTTACGACACAGTATAAAAGTGCGTTAAACTGTCGAGTTGTTACCAGAAATTGTCGCTAGCACTTGGTCGAGCTCCGCAATTATCCTAAAGTACCTGTCTAATCAGAACCAATTTGTTCTGGCGCTATTGAAGAGATATATGTTCCAATTGATCTGCGTTCGAGATTTAATGCGTATTACCTCGTACATGTTTGCAACTATATTGTAATATTACCCAAATTCTTAGTGATCAGATAGTGTCTTGTATTGCTTTGATTATCCAAACGCTAATGTATTGTACTATGAAGAAACTATGTACTGATATACTAGTTTATATTGTTTTATGTTTTATTACTTCTTAGTCTACTTACATATATATATATATATATATATATATATATATATATATAGAATATCAGAACGTAGTTTATGTGTGAAACTTTACATTACAAAGCAAACAGCTCCTCGGTGTGATACAGCATTGTAGAAAGGAAATACGCTTAATACAACAGCATTGCCGACCCCTTATATAGTGGCTTCCACAACTCTTGAATCATTTAGCATCTCCACAGCTCTTCACCTCGCAACGCCTGCCAATACCCTCATCGGTCTCCTATATCTAAGCCGGAAGCAAGATACTTTTTTAATTCCTGCACAATAACACTCACAAAGGGGAGAGATCGTATGCGCCCTGGTAGGGCGCTAAATATAAATACATATATATATATATATATATATATATATATATATATATATATATATATATATATATAAAAAGTTTAATTTTAATGACAAACTTGCGTTGGGCGTGCTGGAATGTCGAAACCACTTAGCTAGGCACTTGTTCGGGTCACCTATGGTGCTGTGTCAGATTGTTCTATTTGCAGAAAAAGGCACCGTAAAGGTAGAATCGGCGCTTGTCAATTGTAGTATAGCCGTATCATACGAATACGTCGAATTACGACGTCGTACGGGCCGTCTGAGTGCTGACAGAAAGAAAATGGGAACGCTTTCGTAAGGTACTCCAAGCAGCGTTGATTGTCCTAGATCGGCTCGTATTTATATCCGGCAACGAAAGAGAGAAAGCACACATATTTGTGACGTATAGTGGCTGCAACCAGACGCGTTCTCCCAGAAGCAACTACTGTCTTCTTTTGACAGGCACATCGGTACTATAATAGTTACAAGGTGGACAGTAACAAACAAGGTGAGCCGACGACCCCTGTCTCGTGCGTATACAATGAGAGCAGAACAGAGGGCAAACACGTTTCCTATACACGTACAAGGCACGGGTGTGGATCAGGCCAGGCCAAGCAAGTGTTAGGGCGCTTTCAGTCAGAGAAGGCAGAGGTCAAGGTCGAGAATGGAAATACGCTCAAACTGCTAGGCAAACTGCCAGAAATGACAAGCAGAAACGCCTATCCTAACTAGTCGATTAGCTATTTGTGTGCACACAGGAACATTTGCGTCTTTTTTTAACATTTGTTTTTCCACCGCATTTCATTGCAATTCTGAGACCAAGCGGCTTCTATTTGCTTTGCGTTCGCGCTTTAGATCGATGGGCCTTCACTATACTGTCTCCTTACTATAGTGCACTGAGCGATGACGACCAGCAGTCTGATGGGAGAGGTTTGTTTAAAACATGGCCATGAAATTACTTTGTACAGTACTACGTGCAGAGTTGATTTCTGATAAGATATGCGACGAAAAAGTAGAAGAAAGGAAAGATGAGAATTCCAACTCACTTAGTCGTGTACACGCAAAACAGTCACATGTTTACCGCATTACCGAGCATGGTGGCTTAGCGGCAAAGCCATTGCTTTGCAATCGAGGGGTCATGGGTTTGAGAGCTGGACCGACCACTCTTAAATTGATTTTTGTGATCTCCAAATTAGACAAAGTGAATGCCGGAGTGGACTTTCATCGGCCATGACAATACCAAAAAACGGGGAGCAGAGGTGTTTCAATAAAAGAGCTGATGTATTACCATCCACCCCAATTATTAATTAGTTAAAAATTATTTCAAAAAACGTATATATATATAACGTGTGCCGTGATACTAATGTAGTAGCATGCACACTATCCCGTACGTGCCAGCAGCCGGCTTCAGAAAATGAATTGTTTATTGGGCGTTAAATGCACCAATTCCTCATCGATCAATACTGTGATCGGCCTCGCCCGATGCCGTTGTGACTAGCGCAATGAAGCGCCCCCGAACTTGTCTCCGTGAAGGTTAGAGATCTTAGTGTAGGCCATCAGCATATTTCGTTTCGTGGTACTCTTAATAAAAAAAGACGCCCATTCAAGTCCAGCACGGTATACCAGTGCGGTATGACTGTCGAGATAAAGCGCGAGACACACTCAAAGATAGCATAGGGTAATCTTCAACACCAGCCCACGCAGAAGAACTCATTCCCTAGCGAACTTTTGATAAATGGCCGAGGGAGTCATGCAGGAACAGGGGCTGTGAGTTTGCAGCAGTCGGCTGTGGAAGCTATCCTTTAGCCGTGTTGGACTAAAACAGAGGTTTAAAGACCGTGGTACACACATTTTCCAAACTTGTTGGTTTGTGACTAACTCGGGCAGATAAACGCCGTTCATTTCCTGTAGTTTATTTCTAGTTGGTAAATGGCAGCTGCAGCAGCATCTGGCAGTTATCTGGAGCGAAACGAGAGGCCCCAGGGTCGTGAACGGCTATAATAATAATCCCAGATCTCAAAAAATGGTACCAAGCGAGGACGTGGAAATTAAGTACTTCCTAACCCAAATTTTCATCGGTCTTGGCAACTTCCTGAACTATATGGAAAGGTTCAAGGGGTTTGAGGTAGACATATGTGTCTTGTGCGACGCCGGCAAGACCGATGACGTGTATCACACGCTTTTCGCGTGCAGGATTCTCGATGATACAAGGCAGGCGGCCTGGTCACGACGAAACGTGCCAAGCAGTACGATAAGAGATCAACTTTCAGTGGTGTTGAGCTTGAACAAAAAAGCTGGGACGCATGCTCTACACGCCCTCTACATGCATTGCATATCACAAATATCCCGGTCATGCCGAGCAAAATGGCTTAGTGGCAAAGCCTTTGCCTTGCATTCGGGAGGCCTGGGTTCGAGACCCAGACCGGCCACTCTTAAATTGGTGTGCATGGTTTCCAATTTAGACAAGGTAAATGCCGGAGTGGATTAAAAATTATCCATGAAAAAAAACGTACACGGACATTTTTTAGCCTTACGGGAAAAAAATTGGAAAAATGTAGGCTAGGGTATCACAGGGTGTGCATTACGCATATTTGTTCCTGCCACGCCTGTAAAACACCGAGCAGCAGCGGCAACCTACAGCAAGCAGTAGATGCGCACATGGGCGATGCGATCCGACAGGCAACTTTCTTAATTAATTGATTAGCTAAGACACGCCAACTAGCTAGGGGTATGTGCGCTTGCTCATTAGTGGTCGTATTACTAGTAGAGGGTGGTGATGATGATGATTATGAAGCTATCCGGGTAGCGTTCAATCAACGCTCAAGGCGTCACGGCAGTCATCACAACCGTCATTCACTGCACTTACACTACTCGGCGCAGCGGCTGGCGGGGGGCTCTATCTAGCTGGGCGCAGTTTTGCGCAGTCGCTCACTGACACTGGGTCGCTGGCGTTCGTACCGACGCCTCCCTAGGCCAGCCGTTGCTGGTTGAAAACGGTTGGGGGAGTGCCTATGGCACCTGCATAGCGCGGGCACTGCCTAGGCCTTGCTCGCTCCAGAATCGGAGTGTCCAGTGCGCACACCGCGCTAATGTGTTCTCGCTTCTTGACGCTTGACAACCATGAATGATCCAACGACGATGTGCGCCGAACGACCAACGACAATGGTGACCACGAAAAGCGCCCGACATAAACGACGATAAACCGTCGCACGGACACGCCGTTGGCCGATGCTGACTTCGGCAGTGTGACTTTGCTGAAGCGAACCGCCACGGTCAACCCGGCGGGTCGGGCTGTTTGGCGGCGCTCGAAGCCGACCAACTGGTGAACCCATACAGGTTCATGGCAACCGCTGGCACTACGCCCACTCATCAAGCGACGAGGGACGAGAACGGGAAAGCACTCAATGTCGATGTTGTAGTTGTTGCTGTTGGGGTAGTTGCCGTTGTTGTTGTTGTTTTTGTTGTTATTGGTATTATTGGTGTTGTTGTTGTTAATTATATTGTCAATGTTGTTTTTATTGCTGCTGTTATTGTTGTGGACGTCGTTGTTGTTAATGATATTGTCTATGTTTTTGTTGTTGTTGTTCTGGGTGTTGATGTTGCTTCTGGTGCTATTTTCGATACTGGTGTTGTTCTTCTAGTTGTTGTTGTCGTTGTTGTTGTTGTTGTTGTTGTTGTTGTTGGTGGTGTTGTCGATGTTGTTGTTGTTGCTGTTGCTGTTGTTGTTGTTATTCTTGTTGTTGTTGTTGTTGTTGTTGTTGTTGTTGTTGTTGGTGGTGTTGTCGATGTTGTTGTTGTTGTTGTTGTTGTTGTTGTTGTTGTTGTTGTTGTTGTTGTTGTTGTTGTTGTTGTTGTTGTGTTGTTGTTGTTGTTGTTGTTGTTGTTGTTGTTGTTGTTGTTGTTGTTGCTGTTGCTGTTGCTGTTGCTGTTGCTGTTGTTATTCTTGGTGTTGTTGTTGTTGTTGTTGTTCTTGGAGTTGTTGTTGTCGTCCTTGTTCTCGTTGCCCCGCCGTCTTCACTCACCCACGCACCGACTGGCTGCTAACGAATCAACCATGACAACCCTAGACACCATGTGCACCCTTACGGTGAACCTTAAGTCGGACGCGGTGTGTGCTCCTCCCTTAGGGGAGCGCCGACCGCGCGTCATCTAAGGGTAATGACTGACAACTGGTACCGCTGCCATTGCCACAGCAATAACAGCAACAACAACAACAACAACGACGACTATTAGGACTACCATTTGCTATGTCTCGCTCACACTAAGCTAGCTGAGTAAATGATATTCTCTCTCGCACGTTGTTGCTCGTTGGCAGATCGGCTCAAATCCGCCAGAAAATGGCGGCTGAAGTCGTGCGACGTTAGGAGAACTTTGAGTGTTTTTGGAGCGTCAAGTTCGACTTTTTGAGCCGCCTGTCTCGGCGGCTGCTGCTGATACTGATGCTGATCGTTGTTATCGTTGTTCGGCTATGTTAATATTGCTACATTTCTGGCATTGTCGACCACTTGATTCACCACCGCTTTGACTGTGTGACGTTTTGGCGGGTTTTCTTCGTGTGGCAATCGCGCTAAACAGACGGCGCAATGCAAACTAGACAAGTAGAGAGACATGGAACGGGGGAAGAGAGAGAGAGAGAGAGCGAGATATAGCAAGTAGATGCGAAAAAAAAACAAATATGTTTACAAGTGGAAAAGCCTACCAAATAATAATGCTAATAATCATAAATAGCTTGACATTGTTGGCGGCATGTACAATTAGTTAACGCGCCGTAATGACGCCGTACACAGAAAAGCTCAATTTTTGTCCAATGCGCTTTGCTTTTTACCCAAGCTGCAACACTGCGTTTGTTCACATGAGATTGTGTTACATAATGGGGTAACACGCAAGTTTTTTATCAGACGTGCCGACGGTCAGAATAATACTCAAGTTAACGTCAACATATAGTTTTGCGTTAGATAGCTGTAGGTTTTCTGAGAAGTTTCTTTGAGCCATGCTAATTGAGTACAGATGATAAAGCATGTTCCGCTAAGAGCCAGCGGCGATGCTGCTACAAGAGCAAACTGTTGGAGAAACCCTAACCTTCCAGCATGTCCGACTCCCGGTGAATTGAAAGATATGTCACACGACAGTTCCAAGCCCGTAGGAAACGGAGGTTGGTCTAGAACTATGCACAACCTACGTAAACACCCGCCATTAACTCTAGATAGCTTAAGGTTATTTAGCTAATCGTTAGGTAGCTTTATTACGTTATTATTGCGCTAATTGGTAGTAACTCTACGTTAGTAAGCTAGCTAGCAGCCATACGTTACAAAGTTACTTGGTTTTACTAAGACAACTGCATCGCGTTCGATAGCATTACGCAGTACGCCTTGTATCTACGGTGTTCACTGCTGTGCTGAGTTGATTTGAAGGTGTCTGAATTCGTTTTTCGTTTGTCCTCGTTCGGGAATGCGTGTGGCAAACTTTGTTGCGTCCATCGTGCTAAGAAAAACAAGATCGCATTATATGGTCCATAGTTTGGCTACGTTGTGACTGTGCTACGCGAGCGAAACGAATGTCACGAGATGACAGTAACATTGTGAGTGAGTATACGACATATATGTAGGACCTTCTTCTGTTGCGGTCGTGGTACTTCTGTTGCAATTTTATGTTTTGGTTGTCTTTAGTTTTAAAACACTTCAAGCTAAGGGCATTTATATATATATTTATATATATATATATATATATATATATATATATATATATATATATATATATATATATATATATATATATATAGATATATATATATATATATATATATATATATATTTACGTACACACATTTGTGATTGTTGCAAGTGTTCCCTGTGTTCCAAGTGAGCTGCTGCGCCTGCAGCTCACTATACATACCACTAGACCGCGGATGAACGTCCTAAATATTTGTAAGGTTCGACAAGAATATACGGGCTTGTAGAGGTTTATTGCAAACATAAACATGTGTACTAAAGGTGACTATCTTCGATAGGCAAACGGGGGAATGATTCTCGGAAAATTCCAAACTTTATATTCGAATTAAATGCACTCATTTATATATATATATATATATATATATATATATATGTACAAGGTTCAATTCACTATATATATATATATATATATATATATATATATATATATATATATATATATATATATGTATATATGTACAAGGTTGATTACATATAAAATGCATACAAGCAACTGGTGTTGATTAGGTATGCCCTGTTGGGATTTACTCTGACAGTGCAGGTGTAAACCTATTGTCCGGGCGACGTACTTTGTGCGGTACATTCTCCCTCCTTTGGGTTATGTTGGTTGAGTAGCACAGTAGCATTTCTTAAATTTTCTATACTCCTGCTAGCACAGTAGCATTTCTTAAATTTTCTGTACCTCGCTCAGATTATTAGCAACCCCGGGGGTGTTGTTGGTGAAATAAACCACTGATACACAAAGAGCAAAAAATTGCCATGTCCAGGGAGACCCGTACTTCATAGCTAGTTTGTATTCGGCTAAAACGTTGCTGTTTTGGCTTGGGTTGCGCATGCGCCAACATTGCCTTTCTAAGCTCGTAGGAGATGGAACTAGTGTGCCAGTTTTATTGGAGACGACGACAAAAAGCGACTACCTAAATAGTGGTACATCGGGCACGCCGCTTCGTAGTGCCTTCACACGTATCCCTTGCTCGGTATGTGGAGTCTCAGCAGTTCAGACGGGCGGATTTTACACATTCCGGCTGATTGGCTACTATTATGGTAGTGTGTTGAGTAGCCTCGTGCTTCGTTTGTAGTGGGAAACTGCTGTGTGCTTCAGATGTCACCCAATTCGCGGCCTGGACAATGTCACGCTTGCAACCGTACAGGACGTCTAGGTTTAACTATGTTACGCCGGGCAGCTTTCTGCTACTCGTGATTAGAGCCATAATAATGCATTCAGTCACTTATTTTTCGTATAACACAAGATGTATATGTTACACATAAGCAGTAATTTATTATGAGTTCGTGGCCACGTGAAGGCTCGACACGTTGGTCGGCGTCACCGTTGTGACTTGCATTCTGTCACCAATGGCAAACAGTAAAAGATACAATGGATCTTTTACGTTAGCGTAAAGTGTACTGCTGCTACAATGTACTAGGACCACTAGGACCAGTGTTTGTCCTGTTAGGTCGAGAAGTGCAGTATCAGTAGTCTGGCGAGCTTCGAGCTTCAGCCTATGTTTGTTCCTACGTCTCTTACATTACTGTTGATGCTTGTCGGAATTCTGTGCCGTAGAGAGTGATTGGACCTGCATACCAATCTCAGTAAAGATCCAAGTGTCAATATCAAAACATCTTTAGCGGTTTATATCGTAGATTAGGCCTAGATAGTCACTGGTGCACTGCAATGTGGCAAAGTTAATAGAAGGTTAATAGTTAACAGTTAATAGGAGGCGGAAGTGGAGCGCAAACTTCTCTACGTCTACCTCGTATTTTAGTCATACAACAATATAGAGGGTCAGACACTCGGATTGGATTGTAATATTTCTACGTGTTTTTAATCATAGTTGTAAACTGTGAAGACGCTGTGAACTACTTCGTTTCTGCGTATATTTTCAAGTGTGTTGCCTTATATGTTGTTCGCGTTCTAACTAACGCACCAACTGCTATTTTGATGTTTCTTTGACGCTCAATGGTTACTGTGATTAGCGATTGTGTAAAGTGATTATAAAAAGCACTCTTTAAACCTTGTCGAGAGTGATTTTCTTTCTATTTAGTTGCCTGAATCATATGTTTGTATTTTTTATCTTTATTTATCGAGAACTTAAGCGTTGTGAAATGCAGTTCCGTAAATAAACCACATTTAAATAAAAAAAACAAAAAACGCGGCAAACGTAATTGATTTCCCTTCGCACAAGTGCGGTTCGGCATTCGGGGCGCCGAACAATTAATAGATCTACACGTAGATGCGAGCGTGAACACCGTACTTGATTTGCCAAGACCCGTGATTGCACGTACAGCCAACGCATGGGCAATTTTTAGGAGTAGATCTCCTAAATGCCTAATAAAGTGATTTTCTTAATAAGTAACCTAGTAATATTTGTCCGCGCTGTGCCTACGCGCTGCGCCGCTTGGTATAGTGTTTTTTTTTATATACGTAACTCGGCAAGCAATGTAGTTGATAACACTAGCATATTGGTTTGTAGTGCTATTCACAGCCAGCAGGCGCTGGAATTAATCGGGTTGGGTTTTTTGACGCTTGTAAGGATTAGTTGAATCGTCAAAGACTAGCATGTCGAATCTTGTAAGGATCCTGGTCATAATTCATCTTGATGCTCCGACAAGACGCTATTATCATACTCAGAACATTAATGTTTGTACGCATATTTGGGAATATATATATATATATATATATATATATATGGGCTTCAGCCGCCACCACGGGCCTGTCTATTCGGCAAGGTCAGCCAATTCTGCAAAGGACTCATGCCACAAATATTTACTCGAAACAAATTGCTTGTCACCAATAGGTGGGGTAGCCAATGCGGCCTACTCGACGTGTGTTGCAAAGCCTCTTGAAGACCGCGCATATCGATGTGGTGCGCCTCGTGCAAGCATCACTTCGAATTCGTCGGGATCACTTCGAATAAATTTTACTTTGAAATAAATTCTTACAATTGTACTGACGAGATATAGAAGTCGCTAAGAAGTCGCCGTCGTAAGTGAACGGCCGTAAGTCCTAGAAGTAGCCGTGAAAAAAAATACAGTGACAAAGTCACTTACTTATACGTTCACGATCTGCACACAATGGCAGCAGAGGCAATTCGTCTCAAACGCGTGTCTTTTCTGCATCTTGATTAAGAGTGACGCATAGAACACTGTTGCATCGATGTCACCGTTGCGAGTTGCGAGTCTAGAGCCGGCTTATTCACCAGAGAATTTCGCAAGTTCGGAAATGCTTTAAAGCATCAAGCGCAAATGCGCGATACGGCATGGAGTTAATACCCGGGGCGTTGTCCCGTTTCACATCGTCGCTCGATTACGCACGTTGTCCCCTGTGGTGGTTCATAATAATAATAATGCTAATGCTTATAAGTTATGCGATGTTCGTTTGATTGTGTTTTTTATTCGAGACAGCCAACATTGGCAAGCGGCAGATCTAAGCGGGCACCAATTTCGCGACCGTTTTATCGAATAATTTACATTGTAACGATGGGAGACACATGTCACTTCATCGGCGACTACATCCGAAGGTTTCCAGTTTTAGAGAATTTGAGGGCCAGAGGCGGCAGCATACGCTGACGTTACTACTCAGAATATAGTATGCTTTTTGTATTATTTGCTGCACTACGAGCCCAACTCGAGTTGTATACAGTTCAACTCGTGAATTTTTAGAATTCATTTATTTAGAAGTTTAACTAGAAATTTGTATATATATACATATTTTTTTTGATTCTCCGTAAGGCTAATGCTTGTGTTCGGTTTTTCATGTCATGGCTAATTTTTAATCCACCCGGCATTTACCTTTTCTAAATTGGAAACCATGCAAACCAATTTAAGAGTGGCCGGTCTCGAACCCAGTCCTCCCGAATGCAAGGCAAAGGCTTTGCCACTAAAGCCATCTTGCTCGGTATATATATATATATATAGTATACAATAAAGGAAGACAAAGCATAAGTAACCATACAAAAGCAATTTACCTATGCCTACATAGTTTGAACTGTACAATATATATATATATATATATATATATATATATATATATATATATATATATAAATATATATATATATATAATGTTTCAAGGAGATTAACTGGTAAGATACATATTGCACACAAGACGTCGTAAAGACACATAATGTATAAATCATCGCGAACCCAGTCGCCCAGTCCAGTCGTTAAATCCAGTCGTCTTCTTGAGATGAACGTGTTTTAAAATAATATCAGTTAAGTTGTTATTTAGCTTTATAACCCTTTAGATGATGTATGTTTTGCACGTAGAAGAACACATTTTCATATGGAAACCATATACAGCAACTCGTGCGATCAGGTGTATATTCTTATAATTGCAGCGCCTTCACGAATTACACGTCATTGTCTGGGTGTTATAAAACAGCGGGTCTACCATCCCATTCTCTCACTCAGATATGTGCTTGTTGAAAGCTACAATTTTCTGTAGCACGCGTTGTCTTTAGTAGGTCCTTAACGAATAGCGGAACCATTTTTTTAGGTCAGGAAGTATTGACTTCGTCTACTATCCAGAGTAGCCCGGTTGCTTCCAACTACTGATTTCACCCATTAAGAGTAGTATTTCTGCAAATAGTAGTCCTTCCAACTAGAAAGGATCTGTCTAGCAAGAAATGCAATTTTTGTCGACAGCAGTCTTAGAGAAAAATGCTAAGGCTACTGTCGACGCCGTGCAATGTCAACAAATGCATGCTTGGTTTAGAGATAGCATTCACATGTGTGTGCACATATATAAACGCATGTTTACATATCAAGAAATGCTACACAGAGACCGCGGCTATAATGTGGGCGAGTCCGTTTAAGCACAATGACACATTGTCATCCCCTGGCTTCGTTAAGGGAGGAACCCTTCGAGGTGTGGAAGGTTTTTATGTTGCTGACAGCTGTCATTGATGCTAGCTTGTATAATAGGTTGGCAATTAATATATATATATATATATATATATATATATATATATATATATATGCTATCTCTCTCTTTTGCTATATATATATATATCAATTATGTTTATTTCAATCAAATTGACTAAAACATACATTTCATAACGTTGTCTCCATAATCATTTATCTACTTCATGAGAGAAGTGGTGCAACGATTTATGCTTCAGTGCTGCTCATTCCACTGCATAGTCTCTGACACATTTTTGCAGGCAGAACCGGTAGGTGCAAAACTCGTAGTCCTCGCGAAAAGCGGAAGCTTAAACATACCAGGTAGTAATATAATAACCATACACCTAGTGTATACGTGACGACTAAATAATAAACTGTCCAAACACCCCGATCTCCCATCTCGCCTGTTCGACTTGAGCTTCCCAATCCGACATAAAACATTTATCTTCAGTGTAAGTCGGATTGCTTAGTAGCTGGTGAACAGCCTGACATGAAATACACGAAGCGGTTCCGGCATCGACAAACAAAACACTCTCATTATATGTGGTAAAAAGCGTCTCTCAAGCGTGTTGAAATTCCCTAGATGGCTTCATACGCTGTCAAGACCATACACTAAGCCTGGAACAATTTAGTAATAGTTCCCGTGTAAGGACCCCGAAGGCCAAAATAGGGGAAGAAATAGCAAACTCCAACGATTGGCCTCAGCAATGTACTTGTATAACGTCTCTGGAATTTCATGATTTTTCTGAATTTCCTGATTTTGATCTTTGCTAATCTTCAGGCGAATGTTTTCCAGTTCCACACTTTCAGTTCTCCAACCGCTCCTGCAGTTTGGAGTGTGCCGAACCACAGTTTCACAAAATAAATCACTGTAGTTCACTCAGACGGCCGTTGAACGTCCCCTGGCTTAGTGTCCACGCGCAACAGATGCAATGCGCACCCTTGGGAGGCACAAGGTTCAGACAAGCCCCGGGGAACACTTTTGAGCAGCCTTGGCTGCAAAACATTAGTTGTTCATCCGCCTTTGGCGGAAGCGAACACATCGAATAACCGCATTTCACGACTGCTAGCGTCATATTTATATATATATATATATATATATATCAGACGAGAGAGAACTAATAAATAGTTTCAAATCACACACGCACGTTGTATAGAGCTGCACGGGTGGCAAATGTATTACAGTTATATATGCATACACAAATATATATGGTTGCCTTAGAGTAGAGAGCTGTGACAATGTGCTATCGTACCCATGTGTGCAGATGTACTTCTACTACTACCTAATGTGTATTTAATTTTCTTTGACGCAAATTGATTTTAGATGTAGTGCCTGCCCAGTGTCGTGCTTGTCCAGCGGCTCACAGAAAGGCAAAATCAAAGAAATCAAAGTTCTCTGCATATAGGATTTACCCTTCTGGTTGTTTGAGCAACTCGTGGAAGCTAGATGATGTGATGAAAGGCTATGCCCGCCCTTGCAGCTAATGAAGGCCTCACCCGCTTGAGAGACGCTGACGTTGCCCTATGATGAGAAGGCATAGACGTGGCCAGCTCTCGTCGTAGAACGATGATCAACACTTTGTGATGCAACACGTTACATTCATGAAGAAGAAAAATAATAAGAAAATATAATGATAATACAATTCAAGCGCGTATGGAAATATCAAGCTGTGCGGGAAGTAAAGAAGCTGTAAATCACTTCGTGAACGAGAGGGTGGCCTCTTTGTGTCTACGCCCTAACAACAATAAATGGCATTCTCTCTCTCTCTCTCTCTCTCTCTATATATATATATATATATATATATATATATATTTATACGTAAGCGGATCGCTATAGTGAAAAGGATGGCTGTTAATAGCACCCGTACATGTTGAGTATGTATACACATGTCTCTGGAACATGGTTCCAACGTAAAAACGCAGGTGCATATTATTTTAACCTTGTTGAAGTTCATTCGTCGAATCCACTTTTATGAGCGAAGCTCGTCAGGAACAGCAGCTTTCGTACGCTACTCCATGATGTTCCATTTTTGTCAGAACCGAGCGACTATTCATCCAAGTAAAAATATGCTTCCATGAGAACAGTGATCGGAAAATGCATAGCAATCTCGTGGTGCCGCTAATTCCGTTCAGGTATGACTAGCTTCTAGTGTATATTCTGTGTGCTAGGTTTGCCGTACGTTACGGAACAACGTTAAGTTCGTGAAAATCGCCTCGCAGACCTGGCTCTTCAACAGCTTAGTTAAGATCTTTTGAGCCCTCGCTTATTAATTGGCTCGTCGGCGGGGTAGCAGGTACTCCCTGACAAACCCTATGTCACGCAGGTGTTCCTCCGCTAGGTAAACATTAACACTGAAGCTGACATAAAGTTGTTTCCTTCATCCGACAGAGCCCTTGCAGTCGGCGACGATAGGATGTTTATTATGCTACTCCTATTGAGCGGATCACGATACTTAAGGGACGGTCGTTTTACATCACATCAAGATAGATACGCTACGCGCTTCTCGCATGCACCGTCTAGTCATTACAATTTATAGAAAAGCCAGAAAAGCAAAATGCAAAAGTAAAAAGATTTACACCTTCGTGGGTTTACATTTACGATCACTAAAAAGGTGAACAGGCAATGGTAGTTTAATGCCATGCAGTTTACTATTTCTACCATTATATGACATACATTTGCCACGTGATAGGCTTGACGCGAATGTGGGTTATTAGGTCTAGACTCAGTTTCTTGATAAAAGTGGGCAATGCTTCCTACGCGTTGTCACTGTGGGGCGTGGATGTTGTTCGGGCTACCGAATGTGCCCGGGGTCACATCTTGACATCACAACGCGGTGTCGGTTGAGCATCTATTCAGTTCTTACTGACTGATTCAACCGGATGCCATGCACAAAAATACTTTTTGAGAGAGTTGTTTTTAATTTAGTGTCATCCTCTGCCTGAACTCCAATGCACCGAGGGCCGGATATGTTGAGATATCTAAAATTTCCCTAACAGCATGGCCGTTGACTCTCGGCTGTATGGTTTGTCATCTATTCTCAATGAGTATCGCTCTGTTAACATTCGATTAACAGAGATAATGAACGAACCGGCGACACCCCGGTAGACGACAATCGTGACTAGCGCCCTATTAGTCGCCAAGGGCATGCCGCCATGAACTATGTACTACTCTTATATATATATATATATATATATATATATATATATATATATATATACAGGGTGTTGCAGGAATATTTGAAGCGCGATATACAGAATTGTAGAGCTCGTTAAAGCAAATATTTTTTCCAATGGAACATGGTCTCTGAGAAGTCTTGTTTCGGAGTGAGAGTGAAATTACTACAATTTGTGACACTGGTGTTTTTGCCCGACATAGGAGCACAAAATGTGCTGTTGCGAGACAACCAGTCTTCCTAGACAGAAACTAAGCACACCATCTTGTTCGTGATAAAATTCTGCTCCATCTGAAGAATATGCAAGGCCGGTCAGAAGACGCGACATGGTCGCTTAGAAGAGAATTCGCCAAAAATAAAGTTCTTTATTAGCGTTCACGCCAAATACTTTAGAATCATAACTCTACAACTACTCACAGCGCTCAAAACGGACATATTCAGCCAATGCGCAATTCATGGCGATCATTTTGGTACCAAACATATGTCCATGCGAGCTGTGGTTGCGGAGTAATTACGATTTTTCGGCGGGCATGTCGAGATTGAGTGCATGTAAAATGACTGTGTGGCGACGTTCACTACCGCCGACGTGTCGCGCGACAGCCGCAGCGCGTCATTTTTCATGCACTTAATCTGGACATCCCGCCGAAAAATCGTAATTACTCCGCAAACACAGCTCGCATGGACATATGTTTGGTACCAAAATGATCGCCATGAATTGCGCATTGGCCGAATATGTCCGTTTTGAGCGCTGTGAGTGGTTGTAGGGTTATGATTCTAAAGTATTTGGCGTGAACGCTAATAAAGAACTTTATTTTTGGCGAATTCTCTTCTAAGCGACCATGTCGCATCTTCTGACCGGCCTTGCATATTCTTCAGATGGAGCAGAATTTTATCACGAACACGATGGTGTGCTTAGTTTCTGTCTAGGACGACTGGTTGTCTCGCAACAGCACATTTTGTGCTCCTATGTCGGGCAAAAACACTAGTGTCACAAATTGTAGTAATTTCGCTTTCACTCCGAAACAAGACTTCTCAGAGACCATGTTCCGTTGGAAAAAATATTTGCTTTAACGAGCTCTACAATTCTGTATATCGCGCTTCAAATATTCCTGCAACACCCTGTATATATATATATATATATATATAGGGGGCTGGATGGTAATGCACCATCTCTTTTTATTAAGACATCTGTGCTCCCCGTTTTTTTTTCGATCATGGTCGATTTTTAATCCACTCCGGCATTTACCTTGTGTCAAATTGGAAACCATAAAAACCAATTTAGGAGTGGCCGGTCTGGGCCTCGAACCCAGGCCTCTCGAATGCAAGGCAAACGCTTTTGCCACTAAGCCATCTTGCTCGGTATATACATGGAACGATGTCTTCTGCTGCAGGGGCGTGCTAACCATATGAACCACAGTTAATTATACACAGTATTAGATTATACACTCGCATCCTTACATTCGATCCCCTTACATCTTCTGCACATTTTTGACTGTTGGTGACGAAGATGGGTGGACCTGAATTAACCCGCAGGACATTTTTTAAAGTTATTTCGCACCATTCGTTGCTAGTCAGTCAGGCTGCAGCGAGCTTAACGCGCTATAAATTACTCGATGATATGAATAGTTAAATAGTAATTAGCTGGCTGTTCAATAAGCTTCTCAGTATTAGCGTACGGCATTTCTCTCTCCCTATGAATACGCCATACGACCAGATATCTTGCTACAGTTTGACAAACTTTGCGGGAAGGAAACTAGATGAAGGCTAGTATAACCTCGTATTACTTCTGCATTGAAAGCTTTGAAGGGAGATAGGTAGTAGCCAGGATAGAGATGTAAGAAAAATTGCGTCGGATTAGGAAAAGCAGTAGACCTGGCGCCAATCCGTTCAGTAGGTTCACTTTTTTGTTTAGCATTTATCTTGAATTGTTAAAAAACAACGACGTACAGAATAGATTCGAGAAAGACAAGAAAGAAGCAGAGTGCAAAATGAGGGTGCTCCATTAAATTAGCATGAAATATTTGTAACAGTCTAAAAGGGGCGCGTTTTGTAGCCGCTCGGGACAGTTTGAGTAAAGGGAGGGTAGTAAAGAGAGGGTTAAAGTTTTGCCAACGGCCTAACTAGGCACCATCCATAAACTTATTCTGTTGTTGTAAAGTACGCTTAGTGAAGAGCGCTTTTCGGTGATGGTCCTCCTACTATTATTTAAAAAGGCTTTTATGTCATTTAATGGGCACATTTTATTACTATTTTATTACAAAGTAGGCTGTTTAGATAGCTTTTTCTCGTTAGATATATATACAATGAACATATTTATCTAGGCATTAATTTAAATGTTGTACAATAATGTGTGCTGGGTAAACCGTCGTTTAGATAGCAGCTGCGTTTGAAGCACGCTCCTTCACGTAGATTTTTGCTCTTTGCTATGTGTATAGCTCGAGTTCGAGCGGGACAAACTCGACAAACTAGCTGCATGCCTGACCCTTTATTGGGATGGGCAACTAAACGTCTGGTTCGGTATATAATATGAATCGTTTATGGTGCTGGTAGATAATGATGTGGATAACTTATGTGCATTGCTAAACTTTAACAGCTGCAAACTTTACCAGCTTGTCTCTATTGCACGTACATACCGATGTCGTCTGAGCTACGTATAATTGTAAGTGCTTGCTGTATATTCGTTTTGTTCATCATCCCTTTGTTAGTTAGTCCGATAAGGGAATGGTGCTAAACAAATGACAAAGGGAGCCGTTGTGAAAGATGCATACTTTTACATTGACGCTAGTATATTGAGCAGCACTTTAGCAGGTAGCAGTAACACAACAATATATATATATATATATATATATATATATATAAATTGGCTAAGCAGCGTTTGACCCGTTCTATTAAAAAACACAGCATTTGCGTTCCCGTATATATATATATATATTTATATATATATATATATATATATATATATATATATATATATATATATATATATATATATATATATGCAAAGGTAATGAATAAAACAAACTAGCCATATATTGGGATGGTCCAATCCAGTGACGATTTGCAAGAGTTATTACACTTGAGAATGCTTATGATCATTGTGGTCGTCGGCATCGCCACTGTCTGCCGCTGCTCCGACTGTGGCTAGAATTGCTTAGAACAGCTCTGTAAAGGCTGCTAAGAAACGTCTGTTGTCTGTCGTTGACCATAATTTAACCACCATAATCGTCACTAACTTCACTGCTAACCACAGACAGACGGTGACTTGTGGAAATCAAATCTCTTTCGTCTATGTCCGTCCGATGGTCACGACCGGACAACAAAAACTATTTAGACAAACCGCCAAACAGCGATGCGCCTTGCCGATAGTTTAATAGTGTCATGACATTCACCAGATATGGCTAGGTTATAATGGTAGGCTTCTACCTTTACCCTGCTGCCTTGGATAAGAGGCATAATGAGGAACTCTGTTTCCTTCGAATAGCCGGTAGTCGTATGTAATATTACTAGTTTCGGCACTTAACCGATGAGAATTGTTTTTTTTTGTGCGGGCCAAATGCTCACAAAATGCCTTATGCATATATACAGCGTCTTTACGAAGTGTTTGAAGATTGACAATTAGAATTGTAGAGCTCGTTAGAGTAAAAATGTTGCCAATGGAACATGATCTCTGAGAAGTCTTGTTTCAGAGTGAGACTTTGACTACTAGAATCCGTGACACTGATGTTGTTGCCCGACATAGGAGCAGAAAATATGCAATTGCAAGACAACCAGTTCTCCTATACAGAAACTACGCATATTGTGTGTTCGTAAGAAAAATCTGCTTTCTCTCAATTACATACAGCGCCGGCCAGAAGATGCGACATTTAGAAGATAATTCGCAAAAAAATTGAGTGCGTGCATTAATTACCTACTCTATAAGATGGATCACTCTAGGTCATTTATGCGTGCGCTCAATCTCGATATGTACGCCAAAAAATGCCAATTACTCCGCAATCACGGCTTGCATTGCCGTAGATTTGATACCAACATGGCCGTAGTGAAATTTTGCATACATGTATCTGTTTTGAGCGCGGTAAATGGTTGTAGGGCGATGATGTTGAGGTATTGGTGTAAAGGCTAACAAAGAACTTAGTTTTTAGCGAATTCTCTTCAAAACGACCATGTCGCATCTTCTGGCCGGTTTTATATGTTCTTCAAAAGCAGAATTTTCTGCTTTTCACAAACACGACGATGTTCTTAGTTTATGTATAGGATCACTTCGCAATTGCACATTTTGTGCTCTTATGTAGGACAACAATACTAGTGTCACGGATTTTAGTAATTACACTCTCACTTCGAGACAAGACTTCTTAGAGATCATGTTCCATTGGAAAATATTTACTTTAAACAGCTCTACAAACCTTATTATCGATCCTCAAATATTTCGTGGAGACTCTGTGTATATACATATATATAGTCGCAGAGAAATTCATGAGTAATTTAGGAGGTGAGGTAACTTTCTGCCTTTAGAATCTATATCAATAATAAGGCAGCAAACGACATCACCTCATTATCTAACATATGGTGCTTGTTAAGCGTCGAACAGGCTGTTGAGATTGGGATTCGAATGTGATCTACTTGGCCGTTCGCCAAGCAAAAAATAAGTTCCGTGTGGGCCACGACTTTTGGCTTAACGGAGCATTGACTCTCAAGACCTAGGCATCTGACATCAAAATTGGCTGCACTTTTTATTTTGACACTATGTCGATTTGTTGTTTTATTCGTTTCCTTTGTTAGTTACTCGTTGTTTTCAAACAGACTCATTTTCTGCTTTCCTTACATGCTTACTAACGGCAAATTAGATTTTTGTTTTCGAAACATAATTCAAACAGAAATATCGTATTTTTTATCAGTTCTATTCTATATGTTGCCGTGCGTCACGTGCGTGTTAAAGACGATCCAAAAAGATGTGACTATGAAGCTATCCAGACGACGTACCCGTGACCGTGCAAAATAGTGCGGAGCTTGCAAGTGGCGCACACAGTGGAGCTAGTAATTAAATTTCTAAATTTATGATTTGTTTTCAAGAAGTAGTACAGGTAGTTCTACAAGTTCTTAAAATGAGCTTTTCAGAATTCGAATTTTTTCGCGCTTTCACCGCTATTGGAAACGGCAACTTTTCGATTGCTAGCAGTCAAAATATTATGGTGATTGGCCGTTGCGATTTCGTTTGATCGTATCGGCGTGATTTTGAAAAATGGAGAAAAAAGAGTTTCGAGTGGTTATCAAGCGTTTTTATTTCAAAAGTTGGAATGCGACCCAAGTGAAAACTGAGTTAGACGAGGTGTACGGTGACTCTGCGCCATATTTTGCCACTGTTTCCAACTGGATTAATGAGTTAAAAAGAGGTCGCAGGAGCACCGAGGATGAACTACGTTCAGGACGCCCAAAAACGGCAACTGATGAGGAAAACGTGGAAAAAGTGCGGAAAATCGTTGCCGCAGATAAGCGAGTGAACATTAGGGAGATAGCGGAGGCCTTGGGGATCAGTTTGGGTAGAGTGCATTTCATCCTGCACGAAAACTTGAAGATGAAAATGCTCAGAGCAAAATGGCTGCCGCATTTGCTCAACCAAGGCCAGAACGACGCGCGTGTTTCCGCTTCACAGCGAAATTTGGCCAAGATGTCGAAAATTCCGTCGGATTTTTGGCGCACATTCGTAACCGTCGATGAAAGCTGGGTCCATCACTACACTCCCGAGACCCAAGAAGCATCTCGTCAATGGTGTGCACCTGGTGAAGGACCTCCGAAGAGGGTGCGGACAACGGCATCGGCCGGAAAGATGATGGCTACGGTTTTTTGGGACCAACGTGGAATAATTCTGGTCGACTACCTTGAGAGCGGTAAAACGATCACGGGAGAATATTATGCAAGACTTGTGGACTGCCTGAAGCAAGAACTCATCGTGAAACGGCCCGCTTTGCAGAAGAAGGTTGTCCTGTTTCACCAGGACAATGCTCCCGCACACAAGTCGCGGCAAGCAACGGCAAAACTGGCCCAACTGAGGTTCGAACTTATTGAACAACCTTCCTATTCTCCAGACGTGGCCTCCTCTGATTATTTCCTCTTCGGACATTTGAAGAATAGTCTCGGTGGAAAGCGTTTTTCCAGCAATGAAGAGGTTAAGGCTGCTGTCAATGCCTATTTTCAGTCTAAAGACGCGGAATTCTACTCAAGAGGTATAAATGCTCTAAAATCTCGGTGGGAAAAGTGTATTGAGCTTCTCGGGGAGTATATCGAATAAGAAAAAATTAAAAACAAGATTTGGAAAATTCTTGGTTTTCATTTTAAGAACTTGTTGAACTACCTGTATTTACAGTCCTAAAAGTCATCAGACGCAATGTAAATATATATGCCAGGATAAAAGACCACCTAAAAAGGGATATAGCTATCCGGCGTAGAGCCAAGCGATGTTTAAGTATATGCGTGCGTGTATGTAACAGTCGCGCATCGAGACGATGTGTAATCGTCTATAATAATAAAAAAACAAGTCTAGGTAATAAAAACAATAATAATAATATAAAAACAATCTACCGCTGTGCTGCTGCCGTTAATGGTGGTTATAAATGCAGACAGAATGAATGAATATATATATATATATATATATAGCGTGTCGGCAACACTTGCCTTAAATATGTGCGATGAGAGAACAGTTGTTGAAGGCTCAGTACTTCGGACCTATAAAGAGGATACAAATTTAAAATTTGTTGGCGCTAACTATACTGATGGTCCGGCCTTTTGTTCACAAACATTGAAAAGGGCCATGCAAAGAAATCGCTCGCTAATCTGCCGAATCATTTGGCACGGGTACCACCGTATGTATAAAGCCGAACTGTTTTAGTATTGAATGATGTGTTTGTAGATTCTGTGGAGAATATGATATCGGACACTACGACGTTTCTGTATGTGCGAAAATTTACGGAATGTTTTTAGCATATAGAGTTAATTATGTATTGTGAGACCTTACTGTCACATTACGATACATGAATCTACTGCCAATATATATATATATATATATATATATATAAGTATATATGTATATATATACATACTTATATATATAAGTATGTATATATATATATATATATATATATATATATATATATATTTATATATATATATAAGTATATATATATATGTATATATAAGCCGATGATTTTGCCAACAATACGCTCAGTTCACGGATAGTTATCTGGCCAAATAGAGTCGACCATGCTAACAGAATAACAGAATCAGCGAAGAGGAGGGCCGTCTTCGAAGTCTTTTGCTAGTCTTTGGTTGTTTTGCTTTGCTCGAGTGGTGACGACAAGAAACCCTATGGCGATCCAGCTCCCTAAGCCCGGGCAGCACATATGACAATGATTAACACCTAGCGGTCATTAGTACAGTCAGGCGGTTTGTGAGTCTGGCTGTTAAGTTATACTAATACGAGGGTTTTGGATGCATTTTATAATTACGCTACTTTTTTAGGTATATTATAAAGTGTAACGCAAGATAGCAGAGAGCGTTGTGGTTGTGGTGGCTGTATCCAAACAGCTAGCGGCGATTTCCGCGGTGACCGGGAACAAAGGACTAGCATGGCATCAAAATACGCTCTTTTGAGAAGGGCTCTTTGCTCGTTATGTGTAATCCGGCTAAGCAATGTTCGGCTACGACACCCGTCTGCCGAAAAAAAACAAACAAAAGCCTATGTAAGTCCAGTAAGTGAAAACGTGGACCAAGTCGGTCTCAAAGTAGCGTCGAAGTAGTGCTACATATACGTAGTAGTCTCTAATCAGAGTAAGAAAAAAATTGAAAATTAAAAAAACGTCTCGAACCTAGTTTAATAAGCCTGAAAGTAATGGTCATGACTGCCGTGCCATATGTACCGTATGGTAGCCACCACAGGACAGAGACTGCGAGGTTTTGGGGGATGAGCCAAAAAAATCATGGAAGCATGGTAAGGATCACCTCGCCAAAATCGAATCATTTCCTAGTGAACGTATCGCTTGCGTCTAAATAAAAGTTGAAACATCTTCTCTTGTCAGCATTTGCCCACAATAAACGACCAAATAATTTATCCACTAATAATTTTGCCTTGTATGTCGCTTTTAAGGCGAGGACATATATATATATATATATATATATATATATAAACGCGCACGTCAGACCAAAATTATATATGTATATATATATATATATATATATATATATATATATATATATATATATAAACGCGCACGTCAGACCAAAATTATATATGTATATATATATATATATATATATAAGCGTGTTTGATTTCACTACAAGTGAGCCCCATACTACCGTGGCTTTAACAACGTCGCCCGGTGTGCATAACGCATCTTCCCAGTTACCTCTATTAAAAAATAAAATTCTATATATATATATATATATCTACCACAGAATATTAATGATAAATTTTGTAGATATAGTTTTGATCAAATACAGACTTTGAAAAGCGCTTTTTGATGTTACTGGTTGTATGGAAAACACTTTAATTAGGACTTTCGCGAGCATTACGTACATATATAAGTTCCTATCGCCGAAATGTGTACGAGCATTTATGTTTACATACACACATGTACATACGCATATAATATATTATGTTAATTCTACTAATTGTTTCAGGTGCAAAAACGGATAGCTGGACGGTCGCGTATTATTTTGCAAGTCAAACGGACGATGGGGCCTGGTGATCGATTCCCGATTGCCACGATGCTAAGGCGACACATACTCTATTCGGGTTTCGTCGTTTTGGCGGTAAGTGAAACCGGCGCCCATTGATACACAGTGTAATACACGCCGCATGGGATAGGCAGCCAACAGATATATGCTATCATAGTGCTGACGTCCCAAGACCAAGTCTGTCGTAGGTCGGACAGACGTATCTGATCCGGCTAGCCAATTTCTGTTCAGCAAATAGGACCCACCATAATGTATAAGGCACCTTTGTAAAGAAACTCCACTGGATCCACCCGATTAACTGCCAACTGGTCTTCTTCTGGCTTTAAGGTCTGGTAGTCTATTTCATTGACTCTATGCAGACATCTATATAATCACGAGGGCACAGAAGTATAATACAAATGATATGCCATATGTAGTAAATATGTGCGACAGACTATTTATTAATTAATCTGTCTCATCTCGACTTCTTATATAATTTTACAGTGTTTCTCTACACAATACAAACACGTAAACTAAGTTATTCATGATTTTGTCAAGTATAAACAAAAGCAATCACTGATATTGTAGGTTTATAGCATTAACTCCTTAGTGAGAGAAAGCCTTTCACCTCTAGTCAGTTGTACTGCGGTGGCGGATTACACAAACAGTAGACTAATATGAGGCTTGTCCGGGGACACAACGGATTGGAAGTTTGCTATTGACATGCCTCAAATAGTGTCGATACCCGCGCACGTCAGAATCTATACGCACCATAGGTAGATAAGTCTACAACAATAGGTGTATCCTATTCCTATTGCGTTTTTTTTTGTCTCAGCTGCAATGACAGCAAAGAGCATGCAAGTAACGGTGAACGATTTGTGGCGTTGCTGTGAGAATAGGTAAGGTTTAAGTGTTGGCGCTCGATCTCATTGCAGCGAAACGTCCGTTTGTGTGGGTTAGGTTGGCACGATACAGCGACCACCATATGTCCGAACCTATTTCACAACGACAACAACCCGCAACAATAGGCTTTTGGAAAATGTCTCTTCTATCTTTGATACGTTTAGGAAGTATGTTTATTCAAGCAGAGACATTTGGGTACAAAAACTTGCGAGGCAGCTGTCTTCGCGTACGCCACCCTCTCGACAATACACCCCACGCACATATGGTTAAGTCGCGATGATATGCGACTTCCCGCGTTCGACATGATGGGCCTTCGATTGCTGATTTCGGCGCAATTGGTGGATAACTGGTTTATTCGCCGTCAGGTCGAACTGGAATCGTTACCATAACGTCTGAATTACTACGCCCAAGAGTGTTCTTGGTGGCAAGTAAATTGCTTTCACAACTACGGTATACGAAGCAAAATAGTCGAACAGAGTAGAGTAGGAAGACTCAGTAATGCTCCATTAAAGCGGCTCCTTACCAGAATCTCGACATAATCATCGAGTGAACGAACATTTAAGGCGGTGCAGAATACGAATCAGCGTGCCGTGGACGTAATTTTGGCTAACGTAAAATTGATGTTACCGGCTTTGTTTATAATGATACGTAGCTAGATAACGCAGTCATACTATTACTCTACAGTATTAGTTGCGCAAAGCGACGTCGCACACGGTGTCTCAGTTATTTTATGCTTGAACAAATCTGTAAAGTGTGCTTCAACGATGCAATCAAGAGTAGATAAGTAAGATAGAGTTGTATAAAATGAAAAAAAAACATGAAAACCCCGTACACGGGCATTAGCCTTACGGAAAATCTAAAAAAAATTAAATAAAATGTGTGTGCTGCCAAGTAGGCGTTGTTTGTTAGGCCGATTTGCCTCCTATGAAGGTTATCCAAGCGAGCTGCGCTTAAGGCTGTGGTATCATATCTGCCGTTGCTTTCAAAGGAGCGTTCATGAAAGTATATCCAACCATCCCGCTTATACGTAATGTCAAATTAAAGTTGACTCTATCTCAAAAAATATACAATGGAATCGTGATTTGATAAGATCGTTTTGCTGTGAAGCGTGTGCGTTTACGCTCCGAGAAAGTGTTATGCCAAAGTAGCGACAAACGGGGCAGATTTTATTTTAATTTAAAGCGACCAGCCGAAAAACGGTAAGATCGTAGAAGGTGTTGACGTCGTTTTTTTTTTGTTGTTAACACACAATAGTTGCAAATACATAAACGAACAATTTGCTATGGTCTTGTGAAATATTCGATTTTCGCAAGCACAAGACAGGCGCCAGTCCGCTGACAAAACATTTTCGTTGGATCGTCTACCCTAAGAATTCTACTAAAGTTTCTGAAACACAAAATTTGAATAGACGCCTTAAAGGCTATACAAGCCTCAGACTACTTGTCGGCTGCTTCTATGTTCTTTGTCGCGATATAGTGGCAATAATCGAGCCCGCTATTGCGGTGAATTGCTCGCAATAGTCGTCACAATGTAAAATCTGCTATACATAAATTAGCTCACTGTGTCCAGTCAGCGCATGCATAGAATATGCAATAAACCGACGAGTGCTGTTTTGTAGAAAGATAATGTTAAACTACTCTGTTTTGAATCGTCTCAAGAATTGGAAACTATAATATTGCCTTTATTTTGCTTTTTCTGCAATTTTGCTTTGCCCGTACAGACCGACGGCTTATGTCTGAACATAGCTTCGTCTCGTATCAACAGTTGCATCTATATATCGCCGCGTTAGGTTCCGGCAATGAAAGAGTTAGACGCCAATGGCTATAAGAAAATATGTGTCACTCTTAGAAAAATATTGAGCATCAATATTCTTAAAAAAATAGTGATTGTAGAAACAAACACGGTTTTGTTCCGTCGCGGAACTTCCGTAGCTAGGGGATCTGATTACCTCATACCTAGCGGTGAAATCGTCAACTATAAATAGTAAATGTTTTTTTATGTAACTAAATAAAGTACGCTTATATATACTTAAGTGGAACTTGCTAGAAAAAGGGTAATAATAACAACAACAACAACAACAACAACAACAAAAACGAAAACAACAACAAGTGCAAATGAATACCAGAAATTATGTTTATAGATACGCACCAATGATGGTTTTAAAGTTAGCTACGCTCACTTGCTATGCCCCTCCCCCCCGGAGGAAAGGCGGATGGGGGTCGGTCCAAGTGGCTAAGCCGTAAGCGTGCGTTAGGAGGGGGGGGGGGGGGGTGGGGATAATATGTCATCGAGGGGGACATTTCTGGTATCTTTCATTGCGGCACCACTGACCACTAGCCGCTGATACACACCGCGTCGAGCATTGTTATAGATGCCGCCACTATGGCATCCACAACTCACTACTACAACAACAACTCCTAACTCCTGCGAGTATTCTGAAAACTATATAACCATTGCTCTGAGTACAGATACAGAAGGTCATCACCATATGCATGACGACTATGCAACACGCGTGCACAGGCCGCCGCATTCAACCTCCCCCTCTCGGCCGGCGGCATTTTGCATCACTGCTGCAGAACTGCACCGACGTTGATCCGGCAACGAGCTGTCTGGAAGAATCTAGCTGCATCTATCTATTTGTCTATGAGAAAGTATATCGTCATGTCGCTTTGTATCGCCGTGGCTCTTCTTGTTGATGATGTTGTATTACGGATATATGCTTATATATAAATATATATATATATATATATATATATATATATATATATATATATATATATACTTATGACATGGAATCTTTCTTTAACGACAACAACGGTAGCAACAATAATAATCGCAAATTTAAACCAAGGTCCTTTAGGCATCAAGCCTGTACAGCACCTATTCGTATCTATCTGTTCTACACCCCTTCTTTCCCCTAACATGTAACAGGTAGCTACTGCAGGCCAACTACAATGCCGGACAGGTAACAAACAGTCCATTCAATGTGTGTATATATATGGATTCATGTTAGCAGTGATATAGCTAATACATACTCGTATAAATATCCCTTATGTTTGCATGGCATATATATATATATATATATATATATATATATATATATATATATATATATATATATATATATATATATATATCGCTGGTGAAATTCTAGTTTAGAGACAGTAACTTAAAACCCGTTATTTTTTTCATATATATATATATATGAATGGACTGAACTGGAAAATATATATATTCCAGTTTGGAGGCGGTATTTATTTCTTAGAAGAATACTATTTAGCAGTTTACCCCAACGGCGTCATCGCATTCTCATAAGTTCGCCTTTGTGCTCACACTTTGTGCGTACGAACATACCGTACGAAGAAATGCTGATATGGTTAAAGTGCTCATGACATTAAAAGCTTTATGAACTTTATAAAAACTACAAGAAATTATCATCTCCGCGTGCACTATCTTTAGCTGTCTTGAGCGTAAAAATGGCGTGAAACAGGTCCGTCATATTCTTCCACTTCGCTTTCATCGATGTCATCATATAGCTACTAACCACCTGGGCTGTACAGTAGATCAATTCCCCATGTCGGCAGTCAAGCCGAGTTTTGAGGTCCGATCTCAAATTATTGGTACCCCTGCACCCCTGATCACCCCGGGTGTAACATTCCTCCTGTCAGAGCGCAATTGTGGTACTCCTGGTTCTGGCGAAATCTAGATTTTCCTCCAGAAATATATTGATTCTTTGTTCCGCCACTAGGCCCCGTGGCAGCATCTCAGTCAAGACCAAAAGAGCTTCGGTCAAGAACGTCCGGTACGGTTAACCATTCTATTCTTCTTATATTCGTGTTATTGGAACAAGAAGGCTATTGAAAGCAACTAACGGGGTCGCTTCCCCGTTATGAATTTCAACCTAAAATATGCTTTAATTTTTCGGAGTTCTAATATCATGCTATAACCTTGCCACTGCTTTTATTTGTTCGGCTATTTTTTTGTATATATTTTATTTGTGTTTGTTTACGCACTCGTTGCGCTTGATCGGTGTTTTTTTGCAAGCTGAATCAAATTTATTATCGTGTTATTGGCACGAGACGAATGTTCTTAACTGGCATTCATGCCCAAACAGTTTTTTTTTTTCTGGCCAAGGTACTGGACCCGTACGTGAAGCATCTTCGAGTACCATAATCCATTCTTCAAACAGCACAACGCCACATCGTGTCACAATGTCAGTCGCAATTCTTATGACCGCTAGCAATTTTACCTAACTTACTGCTACCAGCGTCACTGTGACTGGTACTGATTGATGACCATATTTTGGCTGCTCGCTAATGTTGTTGTTGTTGTGGTTGTTGTTATTGTTTTTGTTACTGCTGTTGCTGTCATAGTAATAATGGATATCCACACAGCTCTACTATAGCGAGCTGTTGTTGACAGTCTGCTGACGCGCCCGGCGCAGGCGAAAGTCGAACACAATAGGGTTGCAAGTCATCGCGATCAGAAAATGCCCACAGCACTGCAAAACATTGAACTTGTGTGACACACTATATATATATATATATATATATATGTTCATGCAACAAGTAAACAAATATCTGGACGATAAGAGAATAGCCATTATGATGCAGCTGAAAATCGGCTCCAGGCATCGATCAAAGCATAAAGCAGAGACAAGCACACACATCCACATACACACATACATGCATACATATATAAATCGCATAAGCACACTCAACCGCTTCTTCGAATAAACTATCTCCTACGGGAAGTTCTCCTCAGGCGACATATTCCGCAATCGATCGGCAAGCTTTGCAACGGCTCTCAGTACCAAACATTGCGACGCGATAGCTCAAGGTAGATCCTGACCATTGTTTTGCTGGTACCGGTAGTAGGATTATTTTGAAGGTCTCTTGCTGCCTCCTATTCGCTCTCTCTCTCTCTCTCTTTCTCGGGTCCTTGTTTAATGCCAGCTCTCAAACGTATAAAGCACTGTTTGATACAACATCTCTAGTATATATATATATATATATATATATATATATATATATTTATATATATATATATATGTACAGTTGGTGGTAATCACAGAGCGGTGCACAATAACAATACAATTATACTAACAACAATGCTAAAAATGATTATTGTTATACTCAAGACATTTCACTAACGGATTGAGGCACCAGTAAACCGTACAGGAAGCCACCATCGTATAACAGTGCTAGCCTAGTAGTAACCCATATAATGTGATCGGTTTTTACTAATTGTAAGATTTAGAGTTACACTAGATAAGCGAAAAATATTCAATTTAGTTGTCAATCTATAGTAGTAATCAAACGTATGCTAGAGCAGCCCTGCCATCAGTGCGTATACCAGTGGCTCTAAGATGATCTAGATTTTTTTAGGCTTAGAAATAGTTCGTTTAGAAATAGGCCGGTAGTTTTTGTTTTAGCGCCACGTTCAGCGCCTAATGAATAGAGCAGATGTTCTCATATGCCAGAGAAGGACAAATGTGACTAGTCGATGTTTGACGTCCTACCCAGGAATATACCATTAATTATATAAGATGGATGTTGAGAGAAATTGCAACGAGTACAACGAGTCGAAGCTCCGCATGCACGAACAATGTGGTGGGTTTTATTATGTTGTTCAACCAAAGGAACGGATAAGAAGCACGTGCGTGTTTTAAAGACATTTGGGCAATTCTTGTGGTTAAAGCTCTATCCAAATTGCCTGCATATGGCTGGCATGATGCCAATGGAGCGACAATTGTCTCCCGAGAACGTGGGCTGGCATTAGGAACCCAAGAGTGCGTATGCATCGCTTGGTACATAAACATCGAACTTGGATGTTTTGCTGCTGCAAAGATTTCTACATGGCTGGCTTTACAAGTGGGCACCTGACTAATTTCTGAACGATACTGTCACGCTGCCGCAACAGATATATATATATATATATATATCATTACGGTTGTTATAGAACTTAGTGCACTAGCTAGGAAAGCAGATATCGTGCTAAAAGTAATCGACCTACTTTTAGCATGATTTTTTAAAATTATTTTTCTAATTTTCCAATTATTAATAATTTCCACTGATCTGCGTGCGGAATACAGCAATACGCTTGATCAACTTTTAATTAGTCTTGAAACAGCTGATCAACTTCCTACCATGCCCCTTGAGTCTCTGATGCGTGGGCGCCGGATATTGGGACGAGCCGGTTATACTGCTTCTATTCGCCGAAAGGAGTGTCCAACCTTTGTTTTTTTAGAAGTCTGAGCTTTTTCCTACGAAGCAATCCGTACCAGCCCAATGTATATCAGATCTACCTTCGGAGTGCTTAACGTTTGCCGAGAGTCCATCGCAGCGCTTTCCTTCTGAAATCTTGCTTCTCTGTGTCCCGGAACTTACCTACTACGGGGTATCGATTGTTCTGCCCGAGAACAAATGCGTCCTGACGCTTCTTACAAATATATATATATATAAATTTTTTATGTTATATATATATATATATATATATATATATATATATATATATATATATATATAGATATATATATCGCACCGCTATCCAGTGTATTGTTGTACTGTTGGCTAGCGCTATAGGACTAAAATAAACTAGCGTCTAAAGGTTACACGCATCATCTGCTCGAGTGTTAACGATTATTGCCACCATGTCAAGTCTGTTGTACATCGTTGGATGGCATTGGCTGCTTCCCAAAGTATGTGTCTAATTCGTGCTTACAGTGCAATCTATTCCATTTGCCTAACTAGTCGCCAGCCAAGAGCTAAACGAACAGAAAGCGTCCTAAACGCATATTGCTAATCGAACAGCCAGTTCAGCGGTTATTTTGAGCGGCACGTGTACGACCGACTTTAGCTGCTTTCGGCTGTAAATGGCCGTTCACGTACTTCGCTAACAAGATCTATTGATTGTGCCTCTAAAGAGGTAGGATAGCCCGACGAGGAGGTGAAACAAGCATGAGTTGGAAACTAGAAATATTGACGACGATAACTACCACGACAGCAACAACGTCAGGAGGTTAAATCGTAATTGTTCAGACACTATCTGCTGACATTGAGGAGAGGTGTTTATATATTTAAATATGTTTATATGTTTATATATTTGTCTTCAACAAAATGCTGCGGTTATTACTGTTGGCATCTTGTATTTGTTGTTGTTAATGATGCTTGTGGTGGTGATGATGCAGCCGCTGCGTTGTGGCTGTTTGTATTGTAAATGTTCTGCTTTTCGTAAAAGTGGTCGTCGTAGTTGTTCTCGCTTGTGTCGACCTTTGTTGTTGTTGTTGTGGCTGTTGTTTTTAGTGCTACTGGGGTCCTACAATAATTTGCTGTTGATGCTGATGAAATGATCCTCATCATTTGTACATCATACAGATCCCGCAGCGCAATATAGAATTTCTAGAGATAGTGCCAACACACTGACATAATTACAAATGTATGCTCTGTAACTTTTGTTTGCATGGGTTATGCTTGTTTCTACCGCCGGTATTAGAAGTCATTGTGAGCATTTCTGTATCAGCGTAGGAAGATGGGTACACATGATAGGCTCGGAGACGTCGCGTGTTCGCCGTGTTTCTGCTGTGGTTTTTACAATTCGTAATCTGTATGTAAAAGCAGCAGTAGATGTAGAATAAGAGGAAAATAATTCTCAATATATATATATTATTTATATCTTGTTTGGTTTGGAACGTGGGCGTGGTAAAGTCTACGGCGAATTGAAACGCCAGCTGCAATCAGCTGCCAATCAAAACAATAGCAGTTATTGGCAACTTGTTTACACAATGTTTAACAACATGTCGAGAAATGCGTAGGACTTCATGTGCCACTTAACCAAACAGAAACTAACGCTAAGCCAATTGAGACCAGCCAGTTATAAATCAGTCACTATTACAGTTATTATTATTATTATTATTATTATTATTATTATTATTATTATTATTATTATTATTATTATTATTATTATTATTATTATTATTATTATTACTATTATTATTATTATTATTATTATTATTATTCAGGCACTCGTAGAAGCAGTGATACCGTAGCGCATCCCTCCGTGCAGCTGAGTTTATTAAACAGCTATATATAGGCCGTAATTGCAGTTGAACATCAGGATGGTCATCGCGGTAAAATATCATACTATGCACCTACACAACCCGGCGAGAAAGTAGCAGCATTGTGAAAACTGTGATAGACGACAATTTCAACAACATTAATAACAACAACGAACGCAACACCGATGAACAATGTACTCGTCGGCAGCAACATCGAGAGATTCATTACGCTCAACGAAGACTAATACACGTCGTATGAAACAAAGCAATACTACTTATAGGCAGGATTGGAAGAAACGGCGGAACCATTAGAACAGGTGCAAGCGTAAAAGCATTAGTATGGAACGCGGCGACAACAGGTCACAAACCATAATAGCAGCAACAACAACGACAACGCCGACAACAGGAAAAACAACAGTAGTCACTTGCGATAATGACCGATGATTTTGGATAAGAGAAGCAGCCATAGCAAACAATAACAATGCATAATTTAGACTAGCAATAGTGCTCATCGGCAGCTATATTGTTTCGCTCGCTGACGACTCCAGAAGTCCGACTGGGTAAGCAAAGAAGCGCATTGTTCAGGCCTATCAAGCTTCCACGGAACAGACTGCACCGATAACGATGCGGGGGTTCAAGGTCCATAGTGACAACAACAACAACAACTACTACTACTACTACTACTTTTACTACTATGGGGGAAATGCTTTTACGCACACCCAAAGCGGGTAGTGTGGGACTCGATGCCGATGTTGTTGGCATAACACCCACTAAAAACCTCTCACCTAAATGGCCCCAGGAAGAGGCGACGAACTGGAACTATTCTTTAATACTACTTCAACCCCTACTTTTTTTTATTGAATATATGTTACAACAATTTTCATCGGAATTACTTTCGTGTTACTTCGCTGAAAATGAAGGTCTTTCTATGCACTCCGTTTATATTTGCTCCTCTCTAGTGTTGGTTTTCGGCCGCCGTTAACGCCATCTCTTTGCCGCCTCATCCTTTCAGCTCACTGTTGTTCCACTTCGTTTTTCCTTCTCATTATACCTTCCACCAATAAAATGCCCTGCTCCCATTTAAATTCGTCCTCCAGCATAGCGGAGACTAAGTCTATCACCGTTGTGTCTGGAGAAGTCATTGCTGGTGAGTTCTGTCGTATGTCTTTGAATGCTGGGCACCGGAGGATTGCATGAGACACGTCATCATTCTCGCTTGTGTCGCACATGACGCATTTGGCGCCCGGAGCTTTGCCTATCCTATGCACGTATTTTTGGAAGCATTCTTGCCCCATCAATACCTGGGTAAGTGACCTCTCCGTGCTCTCTGTTGAACCATTTCTCAAGGTCGGGGATGACCTGACGGATCCCAGGCTCCTGATATGTGTGCCGGTCCATTCCTCGTTCCATTTCTCAGTTGTTAGTCTCCGCGCCTCGGTTTTTCGTAGAGATCTGTTTGTTTTCCTCCGCATTCGTTCTTCGATCATTCTGGGCCATGGTATCAACCTTGCTATCGCTAGGATGGCCGTCGTTTCTACTGTTCTATATGCAGTGGCGATTCGTATCACCAGTTTACGTTCCGCTTTCAGGAGCTTTTTCTTGTTTATCTTCAGTTTCATGACGTTCGATCCTCACGTTGATGCGACGTACAGGACGGTAGACTCTGCCACTGAGGCAAGAAGTCTTCTCTTGCCCTCAGTTGCGCCGCGTGGCCTCGGTAGGATCTTAGCTGGGCTATTTGCTGGCTTTTCCGCCTTCGCAGTCACCCTGTGGATGTGCTCGTTGCCAGAGAGAGAGCCGTGTCGATCATCACACCCAGATATCGGGCCGACCTGTTGACCTTTATGCTCACGCCGTTCAGAGCTAACCTGATGTTTCCGTGTCTCTTGCGGCCCGTGAGAAGTACGGGCTTAAAAAGCCTCGCTTTTTTCGGGCGCTAGTACTACTAACTGCTATTAACAACTACTGCTAACTACAACTAGCACCAACATGGATTTTCCGCTATTACCAGGCTTGATGAAGGTGGTAGAAGGCAGACATCGGATGCGAGCTGAGCTGGGGCGCCCTAGTTCAATACACACTCACGCATCGGGTGCATGTCGAGTGCCAGCCCGGTTTTAATTGTCAGCAAAATACAACTATCGCTATATGAGTCTCAATTGCCGCGGGAGCAATTTTGGCCTGTAAAGAAAGGTGTGTGCAGGTCAACACAGTCCGTCGCAAAGACACCGCAAAACCTACTCCCAAAGTCCGCTTCTATGATGTAACGTCGTTGACAAATCGGCACGGCAGCAGTATTATCTTGCGCTTTATTTCGTCAAATCAAATTGAAGGTAAACAAACACGGGCGGACGAATGTAGGAAGTGAAGCATTATCCTGCCTCTAATACAAACCATTGCATACTATTGTACACTGCCTATTATTTTTACAACGAAAGAAAGCTATGCTACACGTAGTTACGTAAAATACGCACTCTTAATCACCTTATGATAGAACTATTATTGTTGCTATTGTCGTTGTTGTTGTTGTTGTTGTTGTTGTTGCTGCAGTTATTGTTATTGTTGCTACCGCTGCTGCAGTATCAATGTCACATTGTTATTGCGTAATACCACGCATACGAGCTATTTGCTTCGACTTCTGTGCAGGAGTGTCCGATTAAGGATCGTAATAGCAGTAACAGTAGAAATCCATGGTGGTAATCGTAGTAATGCCAGTAATAGCTGGAGAGCAACATCATGACACGCGCACGGAACTTACCCACGTTGACTTCCGGGTGTCTGCAACAATCGGCTATATATCTACTTCGCCAGTTCTGCAGCAGCGGTTCAATACGAGATTGGGCATTTACGGCGGAGGCGGCAGCGGCGGCGGATTTCAACGCAACTAGGTCACTTCGATAGGACTTCAACTATAATAGGGACAACATCAAATTTTAACGACGACTATTGCGCTATTACGCGCATAAGACATACAACAATGAGATGATATCAACGACATCATGCACCGAGGACCAACGAGCGGTCGGACGGACGGAACAACCCGTGTCCCACAAGCGTTCAAAGTTTGAAGACCGCGGGCAGCGACTGCAAACGCGATTGCCCCCGGCACCGGCACCGGCGTTGGATCCTCAGAAGATCTGACAGAAGTTCGCCCTTTACCCCCCGACGGACATGGCATAGTAACAGCCCGAGGCTCGTTTACAGGTCACCGCCACCAACAGCTGTTCTCAGCTGTTGCATTGTCATCGATGATGTCAACGTCGATACAGTTGTTCTCATTGCTCCCTTTATGCACTTCCTGACTGACGGGCCGTAGCGGGCCCCTGCGAAAAGTCTCTCTTCAACCCGTCTTCTTCGTCGTGCGTCCCGCTGTCGCTACCCCCATCGACGGGGCCCGCCAAGCGCTGCTAGCGGCCAGAAAAAAACCCCTGCGATGACCGCCATACCGCTAAATGGACGCTAAAATGCCGCCGCTGTTTGGATAGCGTGATAGCCCAGTTGGTGTTGAATGGGCGAAGGCGTCGTACCGTACGATGAAGATCATTCATCAGCATCATCATTACTGACATCGTCGCCGACATCGTCGTCATCCTCAACCTCAATATCATCATTGTCATCGCTAATAGTCACGAGGCAGCTGGCGAACGTTGCTAATGGAACGTCGCCGACGTCAACAACGCGACAGACGCCCACGGCTAGGTTTCGTGCCATTCGTGCCGTCTCAATTACTATCGATGCACAAGGCGAAACGAATCTACATCAGTACTACATACATGCTTCTTAAACTTCTAAAACCGTTCTTCCACCCACCTGCCCACTGGGAATCACCAATTTAGTTATTATCCACACTTCTAATAGATAACCGATAATAAGAAAAATATTAAGTAAATTGCAGAGAGTAATAACTACAATGATATAGGTATTTGCAAGGCTATTGCCTATCGGCTTAACATGGTCGTTGCACGACACTTTTTATTGTCGTATTCGTTAGCAAATTAAAGGGTTACACAAGAGGTAGTCCACACGACATCTTCCCTAAGCCTAGCTCCTTTTTTGCCTACCCTAACTCAAATCTCAACCCTGCAAGAAGTATTTCAATGCTTTCTCCTTCCTCAATGTTTGTTTGCATTCTGGAAGCTGGACAGGAGCGCCAGACACAATGCATTATGGAGTGCAGAAGCATCTATTCACACGTGGCGAATACTGTGCGGGAGCGTGTAGCAGGCATATCGCGACTCCTACTAGCTCTAGGCTACCTGACATCGTAGCCAAATTACTACTAGTCAAGCATTTGACCCGTCAGACAGCTTAAAACAGACCGCTTATTAGGTGATTGTGGCCGCGCGGGAAATACACAAGCCTGTTATACTTTGGATGCCAGCATTAACACGTACCTGCGCACAACACTGGTGCACTACACACAGCAAAAAGGACCGGGAACTCACGACTTTTCGAATTAAATGCCTTGGCGGTGTTCTGGAACATGCCAACAATGGCATCGCCGGCAGATGAACCCAGTCATATTGCAAAGTGCAAGTTGCGTGAACGCGCTAGGTGGAACTTGTACTCTGCCTCCGCGAGCAAATTCCTCTATATGTGTATACCTGCTTCATTAATACAGCAGGTACTGATTTGCCCAAATTACTAAAATTGACTGAATTTCTGTGGTTAAATAACTGGACACTGTGTGGCCGGTAATTATTTAAGTCGCTCCGTGAACCTTTGTTTAACTGGATAATTTGCGCGCTATTAAGGGACTCTGGGAACACTGACCGACGACTGACACTCCGAATATATGCACTAAAGCAACTGCGATAAAAAGAATAACACTTTTCAGTCACCTTTGAGGCCATCTTGTTTAAAGCGTTTCCCAGGTTACAATTATTGACTTAGCCTGGCTTGCAACTGCATCAGGAGCAATAAAGTCTAGTTAAAATGAGAACGTCAAGGAGCCACGCTGCAAGCAGTCACAAGCGTTAGCATCTACCAGCGGAACAACAGACATAGTAAAAAAGTATAGAATAAGGCAAAGGACCTGTGATTGTGAGGAATTTTAAGGAGCGCGATAGGCTGCTTCGGCCTCATGGCCGTTTCAATTAGAATTTGGATGAGTCTGAACAAGTATTTTTTATTCTTCGTCAGTACATAGTCTACGCATGACCTTCTATCCCCCGGTCTGTATGTATTTCTTCTATCCGCGGAACCGAATTTAAAAGTTGGACCCCGCTCGACTCTGCTTGTTAAATCAGTTTCCTGCGGGCAGAAAACTGTCTTCTCGTCCATCCAGCTGTTTAATATGTGCATCCTAGTCTCCCGCATATTACCCTTCCCTTATCCTGATATTCTCCAATTACCTTATGTACTCGTCTAAGCAGCTTCTTATCTTCCGTTCAGTATTGCTTGGCGCTATACAGAAGGCAGATAAATCCGCACTAAAGTTATCGCCCGTTTCGCAATTTGTATCTAAATAAAAACAGATATTTTGGTTAAATTTGAATTCCGTTAGAGGCACTCCTGAAGAACATGTTTATTCCATGTAGCCACCATCAGCAGCAATTACATTTTTTTCATCTGGCGCGAAAGCGCCCACAGGCTTTCTTCAAAGTTAGCGGATTGAGAATCTTGAACGATTTGACAATGGCTCTGCGTAGCGCTTCTGTGTTTGCATGTCGAGACTTGTTAGACTCTTGCTCAACAACGCCCCATACATAGAAGTCAAGGGGATTCAAGTCTGGACTGCTAAGGGGCCACATCGTCTTGTCCCAGAACGCCGTCATGTTGCTCCGCAGCTAATCCTAGACAAGGTTGCTGGTGTGGGCGGGAGCGCCGTCTTGTTAAAAGACATATTGTCTTTCATTGGACACTCTATCAATCCGTGGTTTTACCACCCTTCGCAGAACACATAAATACACTTCTTTTGTTACGGTTTCGTGTCTGTCAAAAACGTGTGGGGGCATCGCGTCTCCTTCATCTGACACAACACTCAGGACGTGCACACTGGCAGGATGTTTGGTTCTATGCACGATTGGTACATCCTTAGGGTCCTTTGCGAGCCACCGGCCATTTTTTAAGTTATGTTTTTCGTCAATGGTGAAGATTTTTTCATCGAAGAATAATCGAAGATGTCCCGCCGTTTCGTGTCTCACAAACGTGAGAATGAGATGACAGCAAGTCATCCTCTTGTTTTTTTCGCGGCCTAGACAACATCTGTCTGACTTTGAACGTGTAAGACGTATAGCGCACTTATTTGTTGTTAATCCGACGCATGGAGCGATCACTTATATTGACTTTGATCGCTAAACGGCGCTTCGATAGACTTGGATCTTTAAAAACGCAGTTTTGCACCATTTGGATCACTTTTGGCGTCCTCACTTCTCGTCGGCGGTTGTGAATCAGGTCTGGCACCACCTAGCCCTATCCCTTCTGTATCTCTGTAGCATCGGGCAATGTCGTAGACCGTTCTTTTTTAAATCAAGTGATGTTGATGATTTCGGCTGGTCGATGTCCGGCAAGAAGCAATTGGGTAACGGTTGTTCTTCGATAATATTCTGGACCCAGGTTGCGGCGGTCGTCCATGATGTCAATGTGTTTTTGTTCTATTGTGAGTGGGCGGTCTGCTCACGCAATCCGAACTAAATTAACGCATTCCGTCTACGCAGGGTAGCCCGCCAAAGGTTGTGCGAGTTTATCTGCCCCCCCATAATCTGCCCATATTGTCCCCTCCAGGTATATCTCTCTAACCACCAGATATTTTAGTTTGGCATTATCCTAAACCTGTTTTCGCCATTGTCCGTATTTTAATTTGTACCATACCAATTGTATCATATTAAACCCAACGGCACTTTCATTTCACAGAAATGCGTCTCTGTTACTATCATGACCTTATCTTTAGTAATTTATGTAGTTCTTCCCACTTGGCGTTCCCCCTTTTATATTTAACGTGACAGCCCTTTTGAAAGGCGCATTACTCCCTTGTTTTATTTTTGCCCTGCTTTCTCTTTTGCATCTTACATCAACATTTACCTCTGTCTTTCGATGCCACTAAACGTCTGATGATTTCCAATGCACGCTTGATCGCAACTGCTCTTATGTGTCCCCTGTCCTTCGGAAAATACCTCCCATTGTACCGATCCTCCCTGGACCCATAATCCTTCCTGTTGTTCAACTTCTCCCCGTATTCATATTGCCTTCCTTTTCTCTTTTGTCCTTGTGGCTGTTCTTCCATCCTGTGTGACTGTGTTTGGGATCTACCACTTCCCTGCTACCCCCGTGTCTGAGTTTATTTATTTAGGGCTCGCATTTCCAGTGCGCTGCCCCCATTTCGTTGACTCCACGTCTGCGTTGACGCCTCCAGTGCTCCGTCCCCTACTGCCCATTGACTACTTTAATTGTAATGGGTCTAACATTGAGCCAATCACATGCCCTTTTGCTACTTGGCCGTGCCGCAAGTACAGCACATACTTCTAGAGTAGTGTACCCCATCGGAGGCCATGGCCCTTGGATTGTTCTGAATGTATTCCAGAGACCGACTGCATATTCCTGACCGACTGCATATTTTTTCTACTGACTGCCTTGCACGTACCCCGATAGTCTCGCCCTTCTTTAACATCCACCACCATTGGAAGATAACACACTGTCAACACTACGTTTTGCTGTTTGCAAAATTTGATTAAGTCTTGTACCCGCTTATTCATGTTGTTGTGACACGAAAACGGCTTATATGAACGGTCACCATAATATAATTGCAAGCAGAAGGCGGCACCTATGAGGCAAGCACTTTACAACGCCAGAAATGATGTGCTATTTAGAGCCTCTGCCGTGCGCGCCGAACCGACACATTTGTTTAAAGATGAAAACAATAAACCAGACGGCAGAACCCTGACCCCCTGGGCGGCCATAGAAAACTGCTGATCTGAGACGTTTCGAGTCGAAACACCTATGCGCCAAGCTGCATGGCGATTTTCTACTCGGCAGGCGGGGAAGGGCTCGAAGCGGAGTGTGAACACGAGAGGTCTTGTTGTGCAATTTTGCTCCAGGTTTTAAAACTTTTTTCGGATTAACTATTTTCTTGCATTTTTGTGTGCATAAAAAACCTTTGTGACGTCGTGGATTGGACAATGATAAACAGCTAGTTCGTCAATGAAGAGAGACGTCTTTTTTTCTAGTGCGTTACCTTTACATTCCTGACATGTTTGAACATAAGAAGTATATACTCATACTATAGTTTTATTATTATTATTGCATGTTAAACAATGTTACAGTTGTAAGGTCTAAACGTTTTATGGCAATTCTGTTAAATGATTAATCTATGGCGCTTAAAATAGGTACCGCATTCCCTCTGCAAACGGCCAAAGACAACGCTTGTTCCAAAAATTGATCCTCTTTTCAATCGCTCGTGGCGTCCTGAATTCGCTTGCTGAAATCCTTAAGGAATACTTTGGTTCCCTTGCTAATTGGACTTAGTGTTTTCATGGCAATAGACACAAAAATATACCTTATTTCCAGTCTAAGGCATTTATTCCGTTTCCTGGCGTCCGCGTGCTTTCATACCCACCCCGCCTCAACTGAGCTGTGATGTAAGTAGGGTGCCGCGGTTGTGCACGAAACAGCTAAGGACTTCCCATGTAACCTTAGTGCAATCGTCGCCCCATCAGGTCATGCTTCGCCAGCAGGCTCTAAACCTTTCGGTTCAAGTGTAGATGGTATACCGGCTTTTCTCAGCGACCTTATAATCACACAGTTTAGTTCAGCATGTCTGGACGATCTACCAGCGCTCTTTAGGCAACTCAGTGGGTGTAGGCTACTGGAATGTACCATTTTTCCACACAATTTGCACAGAAACGGCTCGCAGACAGGAGCGCCTATTCTAGGTGCTGACATCATGCGGAAAGAGTTGGAATCCAGTATGGTGCCGAGCTGAGGCGAGGGTAAGGCGCTAAGCCAACCCCCACTGAAGTTATCTTGTCCTGCTGAGAACACGGCGCGGTCTCTTCGGGAAACAAGCCCCTCTAAGATCTCTCTGCTCTTTTTTTGCTTTTGAGCTCATCTAGCCAGGATCCAGCATTGTTCCGATAGTGTCCCGTGCTTTAGTGATTTCATGTCTTATTTGTGATTGAACTGCCTTCTCTACTAGAGAGGTTGCCACCGTTCCAAATTGGACCAGTGAAGCAGCGTTGCAGACATGGGCTAGGTCAATAACACTTCTCATTCCCAGATCACCTTCATGTATCGGAAGACTTGCCCTCTGCCAGGTGTTCTCTTCTAAATGGACGTTTAGGACTTCACTATGTATGTTATAATAATAATAATAATAATAATAATAATAATTATTATTATTATTGGGTAGTTAACGGTATTTTACGTCGATGTGCAGCAAACCATATGTAACTCTCTCTTGAAAAATGCGTTGTTGTAAAATATTGAAACTGAGACTTTGCTTACGCAATCAAGGCTGGTCCACTTCCTTCCGCCACTTTTTTTTTAATATATATAACCTGAGGTTGAAGGTAAATCTTGCATAAGACACCGGGCGATACGTTGGGTATTCGCCGCGGTAGTGTCAGATTCTTACTGACTAAACCCCCAAGGGCGATCCTTGCCCTCTCCAGGTGGTCCTTGCGTTTCAGCAGCTCTTCCGCAAGCTGGGCTCCTTTGTGCCAGTGCTCCTCCGACGCGCAGATATACCTGACGAAGCCTCTCATTCCGTGTGCGCCGAGCTCTCGGGCTAGTTGTTGATCCATCCGCTCCGCTCGGACGTCCTGCAGCGCACTGCATAGTAGCAGGGTGTGCAGTGGGGAGTCCACGTCGCAGGCGGGGCACAGTGTACAGCTTTCAGCAATATCCTTAAACCTGGCCAGGTACTGTTTGAAGTCGCCGTGGCCAGTCAGGAACTGCGTCATAAAGTACGTCGTGCCGCCACCTGGTCTGTTGATCCATTCTCCTATATCCGGAATGATTTCGCGTGTGGAGGCGCCGGGTCGGTTTCCGACTACCGTGTCCCACCGGGCCTGCCACGCGAGCAATGTTTCGGCCTTCTGCTGCTCTGCGGCGAGTGTCGGGTCCGCCCATTTCCTTCTCCTCTCCTCGGCCTTGAGGTCCCACGGGGCTGTGCCTGCGAGGACACACGCCGCCTCTTCGTTAACGTCCCGGTAGGCCTGGAGCGTCCGGAGAGCAAGTATGCGCTGGGCCTTCATCATCGTGTTTCGATTGCACTCGGTCCGGAGCGTAGATTCCGCCCAGACCGGTGCTCCAAAAAGCATGATTGATTTGCCGACGCTCGCCAGCAGGCGGCGTTTGCCCTCCTTGGGTCCTTGGATGTTAGGCATGATCCTGGCTAGCTGTCCGGCAGCTTTCGTCGTTTTCGCCGCCGCGATCCGTATATGAGGCGACCCTCGCAGTCCACGGTCCAGGTGCATGCCAAGGTATCGTACAACTTTGGATGTCTTTATCGCCGTATCATCAAGTCGGATATCTAGGTCGCGACAGGCTTTTTTGCCGACGAGGAGGGCGGCCTCCGTCTTCGCCGGGGCGAGTTCGAGCCCGTTTTGCCTCATTCACAGCGAAATTTTCCACAGGGCACAGCGAAATTTTCCACAGGGCAATCCTTCCGCCACTACCGTACGAATTCTGCCCGTCCAGGTCACAGCCGTATTCGGTACAGGGGTCAAACGTGGCGTTTTCGAGGCTCATGATAGTCACCGGTGGCTAGAATTTTCCATTCACGCGTTTGAATACTTGTTGATGCTTTCGTAAGAGTATACGTACTGCCTGCGGAATGACGATGCTAGTTAATCTTAATAACGGCGGAATTACGGTTAAAGCATACTTAATGAGTTGTGGTTTAAGCAACATTGCTTACCTAACATTTCTATTGGCATCTTATCTAGGGTACAAGCAGTAGTGTGCTCATACTGGATTCACGTGAGCGTTACCCAGAAGTTGAATGAGGAACAGCTGGGCAATGCTCAACCCGAATTGAACAATAAAGCAAAAATAAATAATTTGAGTCCCGAGCAACGATTCCTTCCTATGCATGGCAACGCCTTAGTTTATGCGTCGAGCGTTAGCCAGTTTTGCCCACCACTGCTACAGCAATACTCGGAAGTGGTAGTTATGACAACAATCGATCTGACACTATATTTACTAATTGTACTTTAGTTACTTTTTAGGCATTATGTTACTACTGCGCTAGGCTTTATTTGTAGCTGCCCAAGACGTACCCGTCAGGTGGCGCCACAGGTACGCGGCCCTGCCCACCTGCCGGGCGCCATGACGCTGGATGAACCAACGTGAATGAAGGGCGACTGGATAAGATCACCACTCATCGACGCGAGACACGGCCACCCGTAAATGCGTCTAGCAACTAAATTCCTCGGATTTTGCAGATAAGATTTCCGTCTTATGCAGGCATATTCTGTGTTGAGTACGACAAATGGGCATTGTCGATTGCTGGGATTCTATGTAGAAATACTACATTTAGTGTCTACTAGGCAAACATTTTTTTATTATATTTGGCCTGTCGCTCTCCATTCTAAAGGAGTGTGTACGGTATGGCAGAGAGGATCGATACATGTAGGGAAGTGCGATCTATAGCCTTGCCGACGTTTGGCGGTAGTGAGCTCTTCACCCGCTTCCTCTCCTTCCGTAACAAACTCTCTCTATCTCAATTAGTTTCGTGTGGGTAAAAACCTCTTCAATGCATCTAATGGTAACATAAAAACAATTTATATATATATATATTTTTTTATTGTTTAGGAAATGAGAGATATATACGTGTATATCGAGATATACAGGGTCAATCATAACAGTATGTACTTATTTTAGAGTTTGGTAGAACTCGGCAAGAAAATATTTTTTCACAATGGAACTAGGGGCGGAAACGTTTTGTATGTGAGTGATAAAACTTAAACAAGTAGCTATTCTGCCTCTTTCTCCTGCATAGTTATACAAATACTATGTATACAAATTCTACGTTTACGAATAAACTAGTCAACGCACGAAGCACATTCTGCGTTGTCTAAATGAAACCCGATGCAAGCAAGCGAAAGGCGAACAGCGGGATTAAGGAAAATCATAAAAAGTCGTTGTGCTGTTATGTCTTACGCTAAAGCTTTCACATGCAGAACCGTAAAATTTTGCCATACGACCAAAAACGTACGCCCAAAAAGACTATTTTTCGACACTAGCAAATTTAATGCCCATCATTTTCGTGCCAAAGTGATAGTGCTGCGTTACGTAGTTGCCAAGTAACTAAGCTTTTTTGACAGCCATAATTGTTGTGTTCGACGTTGAAGCTTTTAAGTTCCGAGCCGTAAAATGTTGGCGAGACGTTTCCACCACCTCTTTCCATTGAGAAACCAAATTTTTTGTCAAGTTCTACCAAAACTCAAAAAATGTACCTAACGTTTTGAAACACCCATGCTGAAGGAGGCCAAAATGCTAGCAAGCATGTATGTATTTACTTCTGATATGGCGGCAACCACGTAACGCGGCACTGTCACTTTAATACGAAAATGATGGGCATTAAATTTGCTATTGCCTGAGAATAGTCATTTAGGCGTACATTTTTGGTCGCAATGGAAAACTTTTACCGCTCTGTATGTGAAAATCTCAATGCAAGACATAACATGTCGACTTCTCATGACTGTCCTTATTCCTGCTATTCGCCTTTCGCTAGCTTGCGCCCGGTATCATTCAGATTATGCAGAACAGTTAGGATCAGTTCCTTCATGCGTTGACTGATTCCCCCGCAAACGAAATTTTGCACAACCATGTAGGAGAAAAAGGCAGAAGAGTTACTTTTATATTCTTCATCCTCATTCTTAAATAGGACGTTTTCGCCTCCTCCTTCCATTAAGAAAAATTATTCTCCTGCCGAGTTCTGCCCGCACGTACAGATTGTTATGATATATATATATATATATATATATATATCATAACAATCTGTACGTGCGGGTATATATATAAATGTTCTGATACACCGCATGCTTCTTTATAAACCCTGTGGGTGCTAAGTTTCTGCTGTAAAGCCTCACAATCGCAGTCAATTGCAAAATAGCTATCCGATCATTAACAGTACGGTTATACACACAAGCGCAGTGCAATATATAAATGACGCATACCAGAAAAATGCGAAACAATGGTCATCGCAACAACGCAAACTGCACTAACAACAACACCAACTACGATAGCAACAACGACCGCGGAACTAATTAGACGAGGTGGCTCAATAAATATTATTATTATTATTACTACTACAACAATAAACCTAAAGTCGACGCTAATAACAAGATAATTCTAATCATATTAACAGAAACCACAAAAGTAACGACGAACCAAGCAGCAGTAGTATTAACTATATTACCAATTTAAACACGCCGTGAGTACACGTTGCACTTGTTTTTTCAATACATTTCTTCTCTGTGTATTAAGAACATTTGGTCGGATAGCCCGTAACGGGCTATCCGACCCCCACTACGGGTAGCCCCACTACGGTCAGTATGTATATAATAACTTTTAGGAAAATCTATTTTCACAGCATACGCTTAATTAAGTCGCTTATCCGAGTTGTAGCATCGACCCTGCGACCACACGGATCTTTGCGATAACAGAAAACTCTTTTTTAGGTAATTATAGGCAACGCTACACGTTATTTACTTCTACGGGCTGTATTTGGTTACCACTACCTAAGCTGAGGCTCAATGCTAAATTACCTAAACGCTGACGAAAAAAAAAATATATATATATATATATATATGTTCTATACGAAGTACTCATTAGACTGACCGTATTTGTAGAGCATCTTCTACAACATACAGACACTGGTGCAACCATAACGATTAGGCTTTACAAGAATCTACAGATAAACACATACTTTTTATTGATACTATTTTACACGCAATATGAGAAGTGGTATGTACACCAAACGACATTAGAAGCTGATGACTCAAATAACGATAACCACGTTTTTTGGCTTTCGAAAAAACAGAAGTTATTAATAGGCCTAATTTAAAAATATATTATAGCCCCCGTCGGAGGCCATTCGCTACGCTAGCGACTCAACAGCTATCAGAAAAGACTTTCGAAGATGTGCGCCCTCATAGACCTTCATAGAAAATGTGCGCTTTCTTTCATATCTGAGCCAGTGAGTTTCACGAATACCAGCTTACTTGCTTGAAATTGTTTGCCGAAATGCATATATCAGCACCAATGGTCGGAGACGATTCAGGATTTGTACATATCAATCCTGTTCGTATCTAACGTGAAGATAATATTGTAGCGTTAATATAAATTATAGCTATGCGCTATTATATACTCCGCTATTGTGAACCTTGGACGCTGAGATGAGTGAGTCCTCATTTATCAAGAATTTGCCTTAAATGCCCTTTCTTTTCCAATTTTTTAAATTAAAATGCTTGGAACAACGCTAGAATAAGTGTGTACGAACTCTGGAAAGACGGCGTCGAAGATTTTACTGATTTTTTTGAAATTACTGTTTTTCATATATATATATATATATATATATATATATATATATAATGCTTTATATTTAGCCCGTAGAATCTGGAACATATTTGTTTCATACCCTTATGTATACTTGTTCGCTTTTACTTTAGATAAGGCGCCCCAAAACGTACCCTCTAGTCTTTTCTACAACTGCAGCGGCCCTATATTTGGTTGCGCACTTAAAAATGTGGGTGCGTACCACTTCGTAGTATATCTGGCCACCAAACAGAACCACGTATGCCAATAGCCCCTTTGGGGAGGCCCAAAGTAAAGCTACCTATCGCCCGTGACTCTGAACAGAAGCACGATGTTTTCACTAAGCGTTCTGCCTCTGTATAAGTCTTTCCATAGTACTTCGTTCTTGTCCAGTCACTGTCATCTGTGATCTTATGAGGTCACGCAACAAGTTTAATGAAGGTGTCATACATGTTTTAATATTAAATTATACATATATAGAATGATACGTGTGTGTTATTTAATAAATATGACATACTACACACAAACTAATATATATATATATATATATATATATATGTATATATATATATATATATATATATATATATATATATATATATATATATATATATATATATATATGAAAGACTGGATGGACCCGCGTCTTCGCGTCAGGGGTCGGGCAAGACTCCCACTCGGACACGAGTGATAGATGAGGAGTGAGCTATCGGTGCCGTGGATTTAAACATTCACATGTATATATTAAATTCCTAAATAAATTATAAGAAAGTTCGTATATATGCAAGAGGCAACAATTGTCTCTTTATGAACGTGTCTCCTTCGGTTGAAACAATTATTGCAATCTTTAATAGCAATCATAGTAAAAGGTAGATGGTATGTACCATACTTTAGTGTTATGTTTGTGCCCAATTTGAGCCGTGACCTATTATAGTTAACTTCGGTCCTAGTCCGCCTTGTAAGAGTAGACTTTGCAAACCGTGTGCAAACGATATAGAAATTTCTGCTGGTGAAACTAATATTTGTTTTTATTTTTTTTAAGATTTTCCGTCAGGCTAATGCCCGTGTACGGTTTCTTCACGTCATGGCTAATTTTTAATCCACTTCGGCATTTACCTTGTCTAAATTGGAAACCATGCAACCCAATTTAAGAGTGGCCGGTCTGGGTCTCGAACCCAGTCCTCCCGAATGCAAGGCAGTGGCTTTGTCGTCACTAAGCCATCTTGCTCGGTGGAGGCAGACTTCTTTTCTTAGATAAGCATTTACACCCAAAAATAAACTGTATGCACCTAGACATGTTGACTTGTGGTGCATTTCTTCTAATCTGTATTGGCAGTAGAATTGGATTTTGAATTGACTACATTTGAGATGACCACAAGTCTACCGGGACGTCACGTTGCTAACCGACCACAACCGGTCTGAGCAACGTCATTAGCGGAACTCTAGCACTTACTCCATAATTCAAAATAAATGCATTATTTAATAAATAGGACATACTATATATCACATATGAAATTCACGGACGACTCGCACATGCGGTTGTGCGCCTTTGTCTCTTTGGAATGCTGTCGCGGGGCTGCAGCAGAACCGCATGCAGCTTTACAAGGCTGGCTCCGCTGTTGTAGTGTAATAATGATAATGCTTGCGATGCTAGCGTTCAAAACGATATATCGAATCGCTAAAGTTGCGACACTCTATGTTTCAGGTACTTTTGGTAGAAAGTTCTGTAACGTCGTCTCAGCTCGACGATGTTCGGTTTCTGTTCACGACCGGATTGCATTACCGATCGGACAGCGCACTGCCGCCAAAATTCGAATACCAAATTGCGATTCCCCAGCCCGTACAACCATACGTCACGTTCTACCACCAGGTAAATAAAAATTAACTACAACAGGTAAAAGTAACAAACGCGCCAACGTAGAACCACCCAAAGCTGTTATGATATGAACAATGCTGACAAAAACACGGTATAAGTGCAAACTTATATCCGACGATCGAACACGAAGAGACGACTGGGAGACGATGCGTTTTTGCTTATTGTAGGCATTGGGAATTAAATGAAAATCAACACAACAGAGTATAGATGAAGTCATCAGGAAGCTTTTCTTTTTAAATAGGAGGCAATAACTATATTTGCATAAAGCACTTCAGTTTCATGTACTATTGGCTTTTTGTTGACGGACGTCTCAATAACTCAATCAAGGTCATTAAAATAAAAACTGCATACGCTGTGCATTTATAGATAAAACAGAACAGTAAGGACAGGCAATGAAAATCGCCAGCCTGGTAGCCAATAGGTCTTCGTACGAAATACGAATTCATGTGTCTTTATTTGGACTTGCATCAGTTATGCCAGATAGTCAACTATTGAACTGCGGGAGAATTGCGAGTTTTCATTTCCTAATTGTTTGCCAGTTTACTTTGGCTTCAGGTGCATTTCGTAACGGGTTTAACTAAATGCGTTTTGCAACTCCTGCTACCTAGTTTTACTGTCATTTGTTTATCTGACTTACAGCTATACTGTACATGCTGCCGTAATACTATCTTATGTATGAAAACAAATGTGACATTTTAGTCAATAATACTAGCAGCAAGATTGATTAACACTATTTACAAATACATATTGCAACGATAGTCATTATATAGAATGAAAAAGCTACTGAGCCTTGGAGAAACGGCGCGCTCTGGAGAGGCTATGGCACTCGAATGCAGAATCATCACCGTTAAAGGATGGTTAAGAGAACAAGGTTAAAAAGTGGCAGAGTTAATAATGTCCCGAGCCAGTTATTGCTCGCAACGATCTAGGGCTTCAGTAGGCACGCATTGATCCTCGAAGGTATTCTTCTTAATACCAAGCAGCTTTGGCCTTCTCTAGTTCTCATTCAACGGCACGCTGAGATGGCGCCATGATTTTGCAAAGGCAGATTAAGTTTATGAAGTTTATGTAAACGCTACGTTACTTGTCCGTCTTTAAATATCCTAATCAACTAAGTAGAGCTAGAAAGGCCACATGGTTAGGGCCAAGATGCGATGCCGTCCCACGCGTTACCATTGCTAGAACTCCCGGCGGTTGGCAAAGATGAATGCCTAAATGAACCAACAAATCATCGAGCAAGATGGCTTCGTGGCAAAGCCTTTGCCTTGCATTCGAGAGGACTGGGTTCGAGACCCAGACCGGCCACTCTAAATTGGTTTGCAGAGTTTCCAATTTAGACAAGGTTAATGCCGGAGTGGATTGAAAATTAGCCATGACATAAAAAAAACCCGTACACGGGCATTAGCCTTACGAAAAAATCTAAAAAAATATATATATATATTCGCATAGTTTTGCATGACATGCGGGAGGCACACGAGAAATACTTGAACTCGGACCTTCGAAACAACGCTGGAAAGAACAAGGTTCAGACGAAAGAAAGCACAGAAATCTGGAACTATAAAGTATGGAGGAAGCAGCGCAAACCGACCAAGAAGAGGTTTTTGCTGCCTTTTTTGACACTTTCACCGAAGGCCCGGGGCTTTTGATACGGGCGTTTTCCCCACCCTAAATATAATCATATTATAATAAATAATAATATAAAACTAAATACCATAATAAAAAATATTCGCCGGGCTGCGTTAGAATTCCTAAACTACGGCAAATAATCAGAAGCGGAAAAGATTTAGACAGGTGCTGTTTCTTGTCGTTCCTAAAAAAATCTTCACCATTATAAATTATATACCGTTAATATAAACAAATAAAAAATAACGCGCAGCTACAAACATTATGAATATTATTAGCAATAAGAGCAGTGGGGGAAAAAAATGATTGCTACTAGCAAAGGAAATCTCAAAACGTTGCCAATTGGCTGTAAGACTTAACTGAGTAAAGACAGTGACACTGATTTGGCCTGCTATGGTAGTGTAGGTAAAACAGCAAAGGCTTCCAACACCTTGAGTATGAGTAAATGAGGCTTACTTAGGAGGCAGCAAATCCTAAACGTCAGTGGCACAAAACCATCTTTCGATGAAATGGGATGCACTGCTAGTCCAATAGCCAATTTCCAGTCGAACATGAGCAGTGACTTCGGAATAGTTTAAGTAAGGAAAAATGTCCATATGTCGCAAACTTTTTATAACAGTTTTCGAGTTTGAGAACGCAGGCTGCCGAGCATATATATATATATGCAGATAGGCTGATAAGATTTGCTCTCCACACGCTTTCACCTCGGATCATCTATAATGTTGCGCGGCGCCGATTTTGTCTATGGCCGGGCAGACATCTCCAGTGGTCGCAGTTCCTCCACCCCCATTGGCCGTATCGCGACCAGTGTCGATTCTGGAACAGCCTCTTCTACAACACGAAGGTGTCGAGCAGTATCAGGGTGAACGAGCTTACAAACACCAGAGAAAGCTCGCGCCCAAACAACACTACGGAGGTACCACGGCCGGTCGTGTAAGTTATTTGGCGATTTGTCAACCTATGCACATATATATATATATATATATATATATATATATATATATATATATATATATATATATATATATATATATACAGGGTGTCCCAGGAGAACCTCTAATGAATTGTAGAGCTTGTTAAAGCAAATATTTCTTTCCAATGGAGCATGCTGTCTGAGAAGTCTTATTTCGGAGTGAGAGTGATATTACCACAATCTGTGACACTAGTATTGTTGTCCGACATAGGAGCACAAAATGTGCAATTGCGAGTTAACTGGTCTTTCCTATATAAAAACTAAGCACATCGTCGTGTTCGCAGAACCGTTTGATTTATTTGAAGAACATATAACGCCGGCCAGAGAATGCGACATGGTAGTTTAGAACAGAACTCGCAAAAATTAAATTATTTTATTAGCTTTCATGCCCAATACCTGAAAATTATAAACCTACGTACATTCACACTGTTCAAAACTACCACATTCAGGAAAATGCGCATTTCGTAAGGATCATTTTGGTACCAAACGATTGCGAGCCGTGGTTGCGGAATAATTAAGATTTTGGCGGGTATATTGAGATTGAGTGCATAAGTGACTGTGTGGCGACGTTGCAGCTGTGGCGCGACAGATCGGCGGTAGTGATTATTTGCTTTAACGAGCACATTTTTTATTTTTAAGGTTACCTCTAATATTCTAAAAATTACTAAATATGACATAAATAACGAATAATGTATAAATACACGTTTAGATATTTTCTTATAATATATAAAGATAAATAAACAAATACTGCCAATTTATAAGGCAAATTCCGGATACTGCCCATCTATGGTATGTTAATCGAGCCTTTCCCAATCATTAAAAAGCAATTTTTTTTAATGAATATATGTATATGCTATATATGATAATCATTATCATATCAACAAGTATAAGAGCTACAATTTTATTTCAGCTGATATGCTTCCTTTTTTTGCTATGGGCATTTCTAGGCGCTGGCGTTTTCCTATGGTTCTGACCAGAGACACTTTTTTAGAACGGCGTTGGAACAACCTAGATACAGGTACGTCCTAGGTAGACATAACAACCAACCATTTATCTGAATTACGCACTGTGCACTTTCTTTAAACAAGAACCTTTACAAGAAGGTAGTAGGGCATTGGGTGAGTGCCGAAATAACGGTGCGGAATATGTTGCAATTTGCAGGGACAATAGTGTGCAATGCAGCAGTACTGTACAGCTTGTCCGGTTTGTTTCTTTTTCTATGATTCAAAACTATTCTGGCCATTCGTACCAATGCCGGACACTCTGTGACATTTCGGCAGAAATCGATTCGGTACAAATATCGAGTTACCCTGCATATTAGCCGCACTGCTTCCTAGAGAGCATTTTAGTAAACCATAAGTACTAAAGTGCCTAACTGTTTTTTTGTGGAGGAGGGTGAATGCTTTTACGTATGCTACGAGTGCGGGATGTTTCCACTCTCGAGCAGTGTGGGACTCAACCCTAGCGGTTGGATGTTGGTCCGCCAAGATCTCTACTCACTAAACACACCTCGCCCCATAAACTTCACTCTCTAATGGCCCAGATATCCAAAAAAAACAGTACTATAGGCCATTAGAAGAAGTGGCGAGCGCCTACCGGATCATTTGGCCGAGGTCACTTACGGGTTCCCCCACCGGTCCGACGTGCTTGTCCCAGCACCTGCGAACCCGTCTGATTACAAGCCACTTCATCTGTTGATGTCGTAAGCGCTGTCCGTTCTCTTCTGTACCTGCCAAGCTCGGTTTTATTTTTCATTACTGCAGTTGCCATTACCGCGCCCAGCTTCCATGCGGATGCTGTGCTGCCTATGTACTCCACAAATATTTTCATGTTACTTCTCGGTGGGTCTGGTTTTCTGGCTCCTCGTTTTTCTTCTTCTCTGGACCATTTCAATCATAGCAGCGCTACGGCAGTTGTTCTTGCCTGCTCTAGTACATTGCATTTCAGGAGTGTGCTCGGGGTCGTCATCGACGCCGTCCGCACAGTGCACGCAGGTTTCCGAGGGAACTTTGCCTACACGAAAGAGATAGCTTTGAAAGTCACCGCGTCCAGTGAGACACTGCGTAAGGAAAAACTTAAGTTCCCATGCCGGGCGGTCTATCAACTTTTTGATGTCCGGAATGGGCAAGCGAAGTGAATGGCCCGGTAAGCCTTTGGGTATGGCGTCCCATTTCTCTTGCCACGATCTTATCGTTTTTCCCCTCTCAACTTCTTTGCTGGACTCAAGCCCTGCTAACCACAGTCTTCTCCTTTCGTTTACTATCAAGTCCCAGGGTGGATAACCAGCCAGTACCAGGGCTGCGTTTGTGCTAACCGTACGGTAGGTCTGCACGATCCTAAGCGGAGCTGTTCTCTGCGTATTTCTCAGCGCCTTTCTTGCCGTCGTTGTTTTCAGGGTGTTCTGCAGCCAGACTGGCGCCGCAAAACGTGAAATTCATTCGGTGCTTAACTGTTAAAAATTAAATTATATATATATATATATATATATATAACCCACACATATATATTTTATTTAACTCATAACGGGGTGTAGCCACGTATCCTATATATATATATATACATTCTGTTTGTTTGCATACTGTTTGCATTTGTTATCGGGGGTCGGCCGTCCAGGTATACCCAAGTGGGCCTCACATACGGCCACAGTGCGGACCATTTCCGGCAGGACGGCGGCTACGGGCCTTACGACCCACACGGAACTCGCGAGTACGACTTGGCCACAGGAGGTCGGCGATCGTCGCGGTCGTCGTACCCCACCGTTAGACGATATTGACAGTCCAGCAACAGCATGTGTGACTCATCAATCGACTGCCACCTAGCGAGGTGGCCATGAACTTCATCATCTTCTACCTACCGAGTGCCACCCAGCGAGATCCATGAACTTCATCATCTTCGACCAACCGAGTGCAAGACAAAACCCAAAAAAAGCCAAACACCACTATGCCAGATGTGTAATCTGTCTAATTACAGTCTTGTGCTCATACGCCTTCTAATTCTTCTGCTCCTGCTTTTACTAACGATATATCCACAATTGTCATCATTACGACTGCGTTAACCGCCACTTTCATTATTATGCTCATATGTTGGTCGCCATTATATTAGCTGCTATCGTAGCAGGAGCAGCAGCAGTACCAACGCTCAGCGGTACGAGAGTGTAGTCCTATGGAGAGGAAAATCTATGCTGTCGCGTCTTACGTACTCGTCTGCTTCGGCGTTCTTGCAGCTCGGCAGACGACAGATTATCAGAGCAAACCGAGGGAAAACACATGGAAGATTGCCTACAGTGCTAGACCTTATGCCAGCGGGATCGTCCGAAGTGAAGGGTCCGTGAAAGGGATCGCGTACCGCTGCTTTAGAGTGGAGTCAAAAGCAAGGCAGCTTAGGACACGAGGACTGCACACGAGGATGAGTTCTAAGGATTCTAATTTGCCATACATACGTAATGCCGAACGCACTAACTACTATTGTAACAAAGGTAGATAAGAAGATCCGTGCTATGAACAGTACAAAGCGGTTTTAGAAAATCGTTATTTTGTGTTGTTTAAGTATTTAAATAAAATGCGCCGAAAAATAATCATATAATAATAAAACCAGTTTCGTTTTAAGAAATGTGTGGTTGAATTGTTTGTTTTTGCTGTGAATTTTCTTTAATAGTGTGTCTCACCTTCGCGTGTAGTATTAGTAACGGTCGCCATACGATTTGGCATTGATTTTTTAATCTAGTCCATTATTTGCTGTGACATATTAATTTATTCCTCCCGCATAACGCTTGGAACGAGCTTTGGAAATGTTGCTGGAGCTGAACTTGAGCCCAAGCCTGCAAAGTAATAAACCATGTAGTGATGGTAGCCGTGCAATGTCACTTAACAAACTAGTGCTCGGTTCTTCTGGACTCCTCTCATTTGTCCGAGCAAAACCGCTGATCCGTCTGTATAGTTCTTAAACGCAAACTTCACGTTGCGTACTTCCCAAAATTCTCTGTACACTGTGAGTGTAGCCCCACTAAGCGGTAGTCCGTCTAGAGCGAAGTTTTCTACAAAGGTTCGCTCGCGGCATAGTTTAAGCGCAAAGGTAGCAGATGCATTTTTGAGTAACTCTAGCATGCGCTCAATATAAGAAGCCCTTAAGCGGCCTAGCCTATTCAGATCGCTAAAGTGAGGAAAGGTGCTTGATGTACTTAGTTGCCGATATCAGGCGAGATCCTGAGACGACCACACATCCTTCGTGGACCTAACTTTAATCAGCACATCGGCCTTTCCGAATATAGAATATTAGAATGTTGCGGAGGAGAATACTATTAAAATTTAATAGATAATGATATTTAATAAAAATTCATTTTGCATTACCTCCTTGCTTGCCCAGCCAGAAGATTGGCTCATCTCTTGTTTGCCTGGCTATCGAGGGATAACATATACATTCAAAGACGCGAAGCTGGCTGGGTAGAGAACGGAACTTTAGGTCGAGCAGACAGGAGATGTATCAATACAATATCAGAATAATAAGGTTAAGCCCTAGACAATTTCCTTGAGCGAGAAACAAAACCCGAAGGATATTCCAAAAGTAACTCTAGAGGAGGTCAAAATGATTCGAAGACGGCCGACATCGAGATACGCGGTTAGTCCCAACACAGACTAGTTGCTAAGCAGCCAACTTGCTTTCAGACTGTGGCCAACAGACTGCTAAGAAAATGGAGGTTCCTAAAGCTTTGGAAAAAAGGCAAGCCCTGTCCTCGTCCCTAGACTTGGGAAAGTTAGGCCTTGACATCTCAAAGAAAAGTCCTCAAAAGTATTCTACCCAACATTTGAAATTGATGTTATGTACACTCTATTAGATACACAATTCGATTTCAAAAAAGGCAGATCTAGACTTGATTTTTAACTTTGTACTGGAATGAGCGGATCGAGAGTCCGTGAGAACGCTCAAGTAGGAGCATTTTTCTTAGTTACTCATATTAAAGATATTTTTAACACGATGGACTTGAAAGTAGGTATAGGGGCGTGGAAGTGGACGACATATCAAGGAAATATCATCGATTCTTTTTGTGGCTCTTATTTGAGTGGGCGTGGCACTGTGCATGACAGGGGGAGGGTCTACGTCAGCCCCGCGAGCACTAGCGATGAGTGTTAGCGAGGCGTATCGGACAGTTTCGACAAAAACTCTCCTGGTTCTAAGCAAGATGCTGTCATGGGAGCTGCTAGCAAGGGAAAAAATATTGCAATTTCTGAAGTAGCCGGAGACCTGTTATGCCGGTCAATCTGATTGTAGCCACCATTGCCACCCGGCAGGAGAAACTGTCCTAGCGAAAAGTCTGACAACAGTTGGACTGAGTGCCTGTATGGCACAGGTGCTGTTCGGACAACGGCAGTTCTAGAGCCACAGAGTCAAAACTAGCAAAGCCAGCAACAAGGGTGCGTACGTGCTATAGAATTGCAATAAATTTAATAAAACGGAACATACGATTCTGCGCTTCGAGGCCCCGGGAGTAACACGAGCAGCTAGGTTTGCCCAGCCTGCGGGAGCTGGCCGACTGAGGAGTTAGGCAGAAAAACAACCGGACAGCCAGCCTCGTCAGGTGACGGCGAGTCTCGACACACTCCCACAGAAAGAACCGCAGGCTTCTCTTGCTTCATCGGCACCCACGGTGCGTGGGTATGAGAGTACAAACTAAGGAAGTAAAGTTAATTACTGTTCCAGCAGCTTTAAAAATAAATGCATTATAATCTCAAACTGAGAGTGAATAGGAATTCGGGTGCGGCGATTCTGAAATATATATATATATATATATATATATATATATATGTAAATGCGCAAGCCAAGTATACCTATGGGAATCACTGAACTTTTATATATACGATGCGGCACTACACCGTTTATGCCCTTTCATCGTATTGTGTATCAAAGAGTCGTAACTTAGAAATACAGCAAAAACATACAATTATTTACTAACAGTTGTTTGTGTTCGTGCACAAAGCTCCTTTTCCAAAACATGCTGTCGGTCAAGACATTTCTTTATGGCCGGGCGCAACTTGTGATGTCAGTCAAGTTCGACCTGCTGAAACGTATTAAACAAAAACAACGAATATAAAAGAGTGGAGTGAGTTATTGCGCATACGTAATTAACGAGTCATGCGACTAGCCGGTTAATTCCTGTACATTTTCAAAAACAAACATGTTGTGGTATAACTTTAAGAGTTTAACAAGAGTCCTTAGGTACAGCCGCCCTGTTACTAGCGTACAAACATGGCAGAGTGTGTACTTTTATGTGCTTTAACGTAGACACTATGTTCCTGAATCGAGCAACAGCTGGCACGCATGCCATATTTAGAAAGCAATTTGAAACTTTAATGACGAAATTCTCTGAAAAGGGATTTTAGCTGTTGTAAGCCTGTTTGCCGTAAGGCAGGCAATGCTATGACCACTATAGGTGTCTCTCGTCTTTCTCACTGTTTACATACCTTATCATTGCTAACATAGTCCACAAGCAGCGGCGGACGAGTTTCTCAGCAACAAATCCGCGCGTTGGAAATTTAAGTAGTGTCGACTTTGTAAATAGGTTTTCTTTACGAATTCCTAAACGATGCACAACAGTGTTTAGTTCAATATTAAAACTCGGCGGAGACTTGACCAGGTATCTTGGTATCATTCTTATTATCAAAGACGTCTCGAAAAAAGTATTTCTCTGATCCATATGGTCGGTACTAGTCGTTGTAGAAAGTATACGTAAACACATTTATTAACGCCAAACTGTAAATTGATTAAACGGAAAACCTTGATTATGTAATTGCTTACCGGTCAGCAAATAACGCAGAATCGTTAAAGAGTACTTGTGTCAGGAGATCCGCGGGAGCCGTACAACCTGTTAGAAGTAACATCGCTGCCGTCCGATACAGTCATCGTAGACCACTCTTGAATTTCTGCTGATCCAAACATTTGGAATACCCAATCTGTTAAGATTCCAACAGTTCCCGCTAGACAAAAGTTGTACGACCACATACGCTGGGAGTTCTGAAAAGAGTGAATAGAGTGTAAAATGAGTTTATATGAAATATATATATATATGCTGCACTACATGACTTAACTAAATGAGCCGTTAACTGCTTTAATGAGCTGTAGTTTAGCGCGATCTCATCACAGGTCATGCAGTTTTCACCTTATCATTCTTGGCCGGATGCACCCATTACGTTCGTACATTTGGCGACAACGAGAATAGTAAAAGTCAAAACGATTTCCTGCTATACACGATTTTGACGCTAATTGTCCTGAGACTTAATAATGACTGAATCAAAACTACTAGCACGTCTTGATCATTTCTAGATACTTTCGGCTTTGCTCTGCAGATCTGCAGTAATCTCTTGTATTGTGAAGGCTACCTTACCCAGGTGGAGTTATGGCCATGTTAAGAAACCCCGAAAGAATCAACCTCTACATTCAAAGTTCTACCTCGGCATAACAGTCGCGACGTTTATCAACATGACCATCTTCACTCAATTTCTGCTGCTTCACTACAGACTGCTACAGTAACAACAGGCTGCTGTTAAAGACGATGATCTGGGTCGCGGCATTTGTTCGATGCCACGAGAACGGCAAGAGTTACGACGTCATCTCTCGATACCTCGCGACCTCGCGGAGCTAGGCAGTAAGCAAACCGTGCGTACCTCTTCCTCGAGGATCGCACCCGTAATCCAGGGCACAAGAAAACCCGGCGTGTTTCCGATCGCAACGCAGATGCCAAATATCGTTCCGGCGTACGCCGGAGACATCTCGATCGGTGTACTCATGTAGCCGGCTTCGGAGAGGCCGCGTGCCGTTCCGGCAATCACGAACAACATCTGCGAGAGCACTCCGTCGCAGTTGGCCACGGGCACGATCAGCATGAGCGCGACAGACGGAATCCACAACGCTGTGTGGTCGGCACCGACATTGCCGGCAGTAGTTCGTAGGGGGCAGATATGTACACATACCGAACGGAAACCGTACGCAAAGAAAAGCAAAGAATAGCTTAGTACTAGGACAACAACCAGCATGCTAGCTACGTACTTAGTAGAGGCAAAAACAAAGGGCAGGGGGTAATATACGGGTCGTAATACGTAACGCAACGTTACGTCTACACTAAGAGTCAATGCTAAGGGCAATGCACGTTCTCAAAGATATGTATTGTACTGTTCAAATATATATATATAAGCCTCCGAGTAAGATGGCTTAGTGGCAAAGCCTTTGCCTTGCGGTGCACGGTGTCTCTTCCTTTGATGTTGGTCTCTTTGAATCGAAAAATGACTTGTTACTCTCCTTAAGACGCATTGAGTTCTTATGCGTACCTTATGAAGCCGGCTAATTAAAAGTAAAGATTTAATATATATACGTATATCCGCTCTGAAGCCATTAAAAACTTTAGAGCTTCGCGGAAAGTTGCCGCTATAATTTTTTTTTTCATTAGAGACACACGCTTAGCTGGACAGGTGTGTATTTATGACACAAGTAAAAGCCACCGACTCAAACACATATCTACATACCGAAAGCTTTTAAAGCGAGAGCATAGAGCTAGTTGCGTGTCACCCTTACCGAGTGTGTTAAACGTTTTGCGAATCGTCGTTGTTCGAATTCCCGTCGTGCGTAGTCGGTAAGCGATAACTCCCGACACCGCTCCGGTGACGGCGGCGCCGAGGTACGGAGCCGCTGACTTGGCGCCGTTCTACCATGCTCCACAAAGAGACAACATCCAGCACGACACAACCAGATCATGCACCCACATCGACATCACGTTGATGCATTACCGTGCCTTATTGCGTCGCGCCAAACCGAACCGTTTAACGTTTGGACCTTAGTTACGATTTTCGAGAGTGGTATTTCATGCCCCTAGTAAAATCACTTATTATGCATGTGACCTTAAAATGTAATCAATATGAACTATATATATATATATATATATATATATATATGGGTGTGTATGTATGGGCGTATGTATTTATATATATATATATATATATATATATATATATAACAACCTCTTTCAGGTCGACGCGATTAAAGACAAGATACGAACTTTCATCCTAGAAGATATTCAACGAGATAACACCATAGTCGTATTCGTTACGACTTCGAACTAGTTAGCAAAGCAAATACGGGAACAATACACAAGAAACATCCGAGATCAACTTCGTGTGCTTTGCTCATTTGTACACGCGTGGCATTTATCGTTATAGTGTTATCGAAATAATGTTTGCGCATATATATATATATATATATACTTATATATATGCATGTGGTGATTTTCCTACCTGCATGCAAAAACGAACTGTACATGTATAGGGGCCATTTAATAGTGTATCAAGTTAGTTAAGCTTGAGTGACAGAGAGGGCGGCAAGCAAAAAACTAAGCGACTCGAAATTTTCACTTTGATCGTCTATGAATCACTTATTAGTTGGCAGCAAAATGATGGCGGCCACAAATCGAACTCCGAGTGACACGTCAAGAGTCGGCACACGGGCAACTGTTGTCGCCATTGACGTGGCTTTTTCTCTGAAGCGGCTCCGCTGTTTGCTTTCTCAGACAGCGACGTCCTCTTTGTTGCTTTGTCGACGTTTCGTCTCCTGCAATAAGAGATGCAATGCAAACGCACGAGGCAGAAGCCTCGCGTCAAACGTAGCGTGTGATGGTTACTGACGCACCTGTTTGAGGTCGTAATGCAGAATCGTTCCAAAGTACGTGGGCAGCTCGGTGATGAGCAGGTACTGCAGCCAATGGTTGCCGAAGTGTGCGGAAACGACGCCGACAAGTGCGCGTGAAGTCAAGATCTTGCGCCATGGCACGTTACTTACCTGCTCAGATCAGCACCAAAATCCAGACCAATCGTGAGTCTGACGCTTCTGTGCTTAGGACGAATGCTAATAATGGGTCCTAGTTTTGATTTGTTGCAGCGAAGCAACCTGTTGGCGGCTACCATTTCAAATAGTTGTTTTTATGGTCTGTAAATTTCCGATCCTGATATGCCTACGTATATACAATACCGAAGGGGTATTTATTCCTAGCAAGTGTAATATATATAGATATCTATAGAATATGCAGAGTTGTAGCTCAACTCTGCAAATTCTATAGAACTATCGATCACTTCAAATTGGATCTATGCTGTGTCGAAATCGATAGCCGACGACTCCTAGCGTCTCTTCGGCCGAATCTGTGCGTAGAGCTCAGACGAATTGGGTGCAGAAAACCAAAAACCACGCTCAGTACGGTTGCTGCCGAAGTTTCTTCCGCCTTCGCTTTGAGCTTTTGATTTGCTAGCGGGCGGCAAGGGGCAGGAAATACTAGACAGACATCTATTAAGAATATCTATCGTGAAGAAGATAGAGCTTCATGAAGATACATTTCAAATGTATATTATACTCCATTTGAGTGAATTAAACATAATTGTAATTATTAATATCTAGCAGGGCCGATGTGACCTGATAGAGGAGGATTAGGTGCTGTGCACCGCTGCGTTGTCTCGTGGCAGGGCGCTGACCGCTCGTTTTAAGGCGACGTACCGTTGCCGTCCTCTCCGGTCGGTATCTGGAGAGGTCCGAGTCGTCGAGAATGTGTCGGATCTCGTACGAAGACACCCACGGATGGCGATCGGGAGCGTCCGACGTTAGCACGGCCCAGAAGCCAAACCACACGACGATCGTCAGGCCGGCCACGTAAAACATGGCCGGCCATCCACCGAACAGTCTGCCGGCCGACAACATGCCGGCCACGTACAGGCCCATCGCCAGGCCAAGAAACGACCCGGTGTGGATGAAAGCAATCGCCGTCGCTCGCTCGTCGGCGGGAAACCATCGCGTGATGTGGTTTCCGATCGCAGGAAGCGTCACCCCTAGCGACGGTGAAGACGAAGAAGCAACAGCGGCGCCACCAGCGGGGCAACAGTGGAAATATGTCAATGTAGTAGCTGTTCTTCCTAGTAATCGCTTCTGATTGCAGTAAAATTAATCTAAGTACGGCTACAAATATTAAGCGTTATTATATGTGTAGTATAGTGCATTTTTATCAGTCTACAGATGTAGAGTTTAAACGTGCCGTCTCGTCTCAATTCCAACGATGCTCTTTTTCTGTACATCTCAAGGCGCCGATTATAACAACGGTATATTGCGTCTACACGCCGCGGGCATTTGCCGTCGTTACTTCTCGATTCTTCTGGCGAAACCCTGAATGAATCATCCTGCCCCACTTCTGATGTATCCTAATGTTTCCATAGTTACCGGTACAAATTGGAGACTGTTCACAAGATATGAGTATTTGTGTCTGTTTATTGTTTAGCGTGCTCCGTTACCCATCCTGTGCTGATAGACCTATAACTGAGATGCGAGAGAGCTACACTGCAGGACATAATTTTTTCAGACTGATTCTCACCCAATATTTAACGTCTACAAAACTGCTTTGCAGGTCACAACGAATCACTTCCTTGCGAAATACATCATTTCGCATGGTATGTGTGATAAAGATAGATGCTCTGGTCTGCCATTCTTAGATAAACTATGTCAATACACCGTGGATTCTCATGGCCTGCATCCTCTGGGCTGTTTTGAAAGCCTCGGTAGACTATCCAGGCACACCAACTTACCGTTGAGCGAACCGCGGAACGTTGTGTGACACGTTACCTAAAAAATACTTTCTGGGCTGACTCTCTGCCAAGATATAACGTCCATGGGACTGCTTTTCGCATTGGTTCATAGACGGACCCCCATAAATACAAATGTGCAACGGAGGGGCTCGAACCCGCGCACCTGCTATGTGTCTCCTCCGGTCGCGAGGCGCAGACGAATGCACCACGCTACCGGGCTCGACTGTGACACGTTACCTATCGAACTTCATTTGACATTTTGTACATATCCATCCACCGTCAAAAGAACCGTCGTAGAAACCATCGATCTGACACAAAGCGTGGTGGAAGCCGTGTGCTGCAAATGCCGTTTGTGGATGTCTATCCTTTACCCTCGCCCTTTACCAAGTAACATATGTTATCGCCCTAATTCATCAAATACCTGATTACATGTTCTCTTTTTTCTCCAAACAGAACAGAAGATAATAGAGGTATCTACCTAAAGTTTGTTCTACCATTGTCTGCTAGGGGAAGTGATGTTCGCTTAATACTCGCTAAATGCGAGTAAACAACTAGTGCTGTACTTAAACTTATGCCCCTGATGACGCACATTTTATTAAATGTAAAGCTTGTAGCCTCTAGGGACCAAGCCAAGGGACATTGACTCCAATTATACAGGACCGACACAACATAAATCGATGTTTTCGGGTGGAACAGATGTGCCAAGTCCTACGGTCACTCCGAAAAAGAAAGAGTTCAGCGCCCAATCAGGTCTACTATAGGCACTTGATCCAGTCACTTCCCCTCTTGACGGAAATCACTTCTTTTGATTTCTTGATTAAAATTATAATAAGTTATTAGTTAAACGGAATAAAATTCAAATCATTATCGTACCGTCAGAACGCACGTTATAAAATATTTTCTGCGACTTTATCGGAATGAGCACGTGGTCAAACAGGCCATTTCATCGGAGCCATTCGGTTTGGAAAGAGGTTAAGGAGCCTGTTACGTAAACCATGTTTTCCCGTCGGAAATCGAACGAGCTGTGGCACAATCCAGATATCAACTTTATGCAGGCGTTATTGACTACGTCAGTAAAGACAAAGCTTCTCATGACCAACTGGTTGAAAATGTTCAGTGGCCAATCTATCATTGTGCCCCGAACCGATGCTTGCGTTTCCTCGTTTATTGTTAATCGGCAGCCGCTGGCGCAAAAATTCGGATTCTCTCGAACCTCCCGTCGAAAGGTCAAGGCTTCCACGCACGCGCTGAATCAGCTTACGTTTTAGCGGTCTAGACCCCGTGCCTTGAGCGGCAACAAACAAATTTGGTACGGATAATCAACGCTAATGTGTTTTCTGCATTTGTTAGCCTCTACTATTTGGAAGTCTGATCTGCTCGGTCCGCACTTGGACCGACCATCGAAGAGAAAAAGAAAAACCGGAATATAATTGCTGTCCAACGGGACATTCTTGAGTATTCGACAGCATCCAGTGCAGAAACCGAGTTCCAACAATTGGTCTCAGGGCCCATGCTAACAGTTACGCGGAACATTTCCAAAAGCTACAACGTGTTTCCATCTTGTTGGGCATCTTGTTGCAACCTCCTGCTTACGGGAAGGCTCAAATACGTGCCTATAGGGAGAAGCGTGTACCACACTACCTAAGCCACATCGTATGAATATACGTATGAATTCAGGCCGACCGCCTGTAAGACTGTTTTGGTGAACGGAGCGCACCTTTATGCAGGAAATTCGCTCAAGTGAGTGGCTAAGTGTCTACGGGGTTTCCTACCTTCAGCGGCTCCCTGGAACACCCGAGCAATGATGAGACCTGTAGATCCACCACGTATCGCCGCTGTAGGAAGCAGCAGACTTAACAAGCCCACAATAAGAGTGGCCCCACCGAAGATCCACTTAGGCCCGTAGACCTCCGCGTATCGCCCGCCTGGGATCGGTGTAATAATATAACTGCCAAATAATAACAGATTGGTTAGTCGCGGCACTTTTTTGAATTTTCCTATTCCACTCGCTCTATCCTCTTCTACCTCTCTAACGTGCGATTTGTTAAAGAACGCATATTTGTTTGCGTATGAATACGATTGCGTGTTTACGTAGCCGTAACTGGGTTAGACAAAGGGCTTTTTGAGCGCTCTAATAGCGGGAGAAACATTTTCATGGCAAACCAAGCTCAAAAGCAAAAAGCAAACATTTTCACACAATATGCAAGCTTGCAGCAAGAGTCCTATACCACTCTTTACTTTTTAACGCACGTGTTTGCGTATAGCTCGAAGCTAACGCGACTCTGTAAAGATCGATTGGAGCAGTTGAACAGCAAAATCTTCGTGTGCCAAATTGATGTCCAGATTCTCATATAATACGAGGGTTGCCTTCACCTACTATGTAAACCAGTTCTCCACATTGAGCAACATGCGTTTTAAGCAGGGCGGTTATTCCTAGTTCAATAAAAGCAGATGTTGGAAGATCAATAATTAGAAGCTACTTCAAACACTACTTTTAGAACACTCTTTTATTTTCAGTTGGTTACTAAGGTTGGTTCGTTAGTGAAGTTATTATTTTAATACTCACCCATAGTATGTTGATGCTAAGATTACTCCCTGAGTATACGGTGGCCAATCAAAGAAATCATCCTGTGAAAAGGCAAACATGAAATACATGCACCTTAAGATTGAACCTATATGACCCCAGGATAACAAGTCTTGACGCTGCACCTGGCAGAACTGCATGACTCATTTCCATTTCAGAAAACATTTGCAATGACAAAAGCACACACATCTAATTGTTACCTGAGTTTTCTTCCTAGATCACAGTAACGATTTTGATAGAGGTTGAGTACCTACAGCGAACGAAAATATTACAAACACGCATTCCAAAATGCGCGTGAGAGAAAAGAGTGTCAATAAACTCTTGCATTTTATGTTTAAGTTTAATCTTTTTTTTGAGCCACTGACATACCGTCGTCGACGTCACGTTTGAGTCGTGGTCCTGTTTGGGACAATCCTGAATTATGGGTATGTCGCTCTCGTACGCCGATTGGTTCACCATTGCGACCATTGCCACGTTAAGGCCAACGCGAGTGCCATGGGTCAACGCCAATCCCAGAAAGCTTAAAATAATGAGTACATAGCGGTATTGTACCCACGTACCTGAAAGACGCGTACAAACATAGACATATACGTAAAAAACACACTCGCATATCTTGGTCGGCTTAAACGATCGCTGCGTATAGTGTATAATAGCGTATCATATCCCCAATTATTTCAATGTTGTGATTAAATTTGTGACTCCTGTTGTGAATGTGTCATAAAGTTTATGTCATGATGGTATAACTCGGCAACTCACAAACTTTGACGCATATATATATATATATATATATATATATATATATATATATAAATGTGTTGCAAATTATATAATACAGAACTAACCAGACACGCTACAGTTGCGCTAATGTGATTAGCAGCAAGGTCGTGCTATAGGACTTTGCGCTTTAGAAAAATATTAGAGTACATTGCACGATATCGTACATGTTATCACGACGTCTTTTAGTAGCTACGTTACTACTTTCTCTCCTACAGAAGTACTGCAAATATCCTTACGACAGCAGCAATATTAACACCACTAATATTGTTGTGTGTAGTAAGAATAGGGGCCGTAGCTGCAGAAGCTAGAGCAACGGCAGTTCCTGTTTCTAGAAACGCAACCGCAGCCATTAGAGTAAAAGTAACAAATATGCCTGCAACGGCACCAAAGAAAAACGTGAGCGTCTTCAGCGACATAACAACTCTAAAATATGGAAACTAAGGCAAAAATATGCGAAATGTTGCTTCACCTTCATCGTCTCCAAAAAAATCGTCCTCGCCAGAAGGTAGACATGGTGATAAGCCGCAGAACTTGCACGAGAAAGTGCTCGGAGCGTTGTACGACCTAAAAGAATACGGTGAGCTAAATCCGGCATGCTCAGATTCTAACAGCTTCAACAGAGTGCGACCGGGCTTCTTAGCTTTGGGTTTTTCACTCTGTTCAGTGACACTGACACCGCTAGTGGTGCTGGCCATGGGTTTCTCACTCTGTTCGGTGAGACTGACATCGCTATTGCTGCTAGCTTTGAGTTTCTCACTCTGTTCACTGACACTGACATCGCGGCCCAGCGAAGAGCTGCTTTCATACAAGGAATCGAGATCCTTAAGTTCGTCTTTAAGGCTCATACTTTTTTATGCGACACTTCGTCGTTTTTGCTAATTAATAACTACAATGTGCGCAAAGTGCACAACTATGCTTCGAGATTACGGCTAAGCCTTGTATCGCCATCACGTGAGGATACGGGTTGTGTGAGCACTAATCCATCACCAGATTCGCATCGGGCGGTGGCGTGGTGGGATGCATTCGCGTGCGCCTGCGCCTAAGCGACCGGAGAAGACATATCAGTGCACGGGTTTGAGCCCTACCGTTGCATATTTGTGTTTATGGGGTCCGTCTTACAAAACAACGCGAAAGCAAACCCGTGGACGTTAAATGTTGGCTGTGGGTCAGCCCAAACAAGATTCGCATCGGTATCAACACGCGCAGAATCAAACAGTCTAAAATTCAAAATAGATACGCCTGGTATACGTCAGATCTTTCCCGGCACCGGCTTTAATCAGATCTGTTGCGATTCCATCTGACGGACTGTCTGGTCAAGACTTCGCGCAAGACTTTTGGCCCCTCACTTTAAACCCTATTAAATGCCATCTTTTAGCAAGCATCGTTGCCCTCAATTGATATAAAATAATAGTGAATGTAATTTCGTCCACCTGCGTGTCACGGATTTACGAAAAAAGCGTTTGCAAGCTTATTGCTAGCACATTTACGCACCACCTAGGGTTACGTGGATACAGTGGTTATGCTTCTGAAAGAGCAACATGGAAATCTACGTGCCAGGTTAACGATGAAGATCTGGGCGGTGCTCTTAAATGAGATACAACATATATTATACATTTACGACTGCATTTTTGCTGTGCTTGTCTTTTTTTTGTTCTGGGAGGTTTCGAGAATGCATGATGCACATGTGCCACTAGCAGCCTGCGTGACTAGTGTGAGACTCGCAAAACCACTAAACCCGGATTCCTCCCCACCCCACCAGGCTCGGTATTACTTTGGCATTACATCGAAGCCGTGGAAGTAGAGATTGTCTACTTAGCGTCTACGGTTGAGACTATCGCGAGAATCCAGAAGGCCCCAAAACCATTAACAGTGCGGACGATCTGACGGGCTGGTAACGGCCCGCATGGAATCGTCCCTTGATATGCAAGCGAATACCACTCTCAATAAAATCAGCTCATATATTGAAAGAAACCGCCTGAGTCTGGCTGCGCACAAAACGGAAGCCTCATATCTCACTAGCCTCAGACGTGGCATTAGGATAGAGGCTGCGGGTCCCTTTGTGTGAATAAAAGAGGAAACAAAATACCTAGGTGTCACCCTTGACATTGGGCTCTAATGAAACGTACGCGTCAAGTACGCGCACTTTTTTTCAAAGGTATCATGGGTTACACACAACCTAGCTAAAGTACTAGATGAAGGAGCTAGCGAAAGCCGACGGGGGCCTCTTGGTGCAAAAAAAATGTAAGAGAAGACCTGGGACATCTGGCGTTGGCAGTGTCACGCAAATCCACCTCTTACGCAAGTGCTTCCTGTAGTGTTCACCACTCCCACGATCGGACGGCGAGCGTTACGAGTCCGCTAATCTCTTGCTCAAACAATACACGTCCTTCTGCCTTTGCCTACTTTACAAACGATTTATTTATTCTCATGCCTTCTTATACATGACAGATTGCTCGCGCATTTAGTGACTTTTTTAATTGGACCGACCACACTTGTGGCACGGCAAATTTATGTGAAAACCAGCGGAAATGTTTCGCACTTTACTTCGCGGTTTTGGTGTAGTTGTAGGTCTGATGGTCAGCTTTCTCTCTCTTTCCTCCGTTGCCTTTCATACTCCAGGTCTACATTCTTTCGCATGATCTTCTCGATCATCTTTGCTCCCCGTAACCTTATTTTCTCGTCGTCGCACATTCTTGCTATCAGCTCGTCCACTGCTCGAGTCCCGTTCTGAAAGATGTTCGCCGATGTTTGTTGTTCTTCGAGGGCTTGGCAGAAGCAGACTGTGTGAGTAACGTCGTCCCCTCTCCCGTCTCGCATGTAACGCATCTTGGGTCCTGCGCGATCTTGATCTTACAGAGGTACGCCTGGAAACAACCATGGCGCGTCAGGATCTGGGTCAGGTAGTACGTTGTCTCCCCGTGGCCCCTGTTAAACCATATTGTCAGGTCCGGGATGAGGTGCCTGGTCCGCGCTCCAGGAGCATTGCCTGGCATGTTGCTCCATTCCAGCTACCATTTTCGGAGAGTTTCTGGCCGGTTTTCTTGTACTGTATTCTTTGGCTGGGGTCTTGTTTCCGTCGACGCCTCTTTTCTATTAGCATTGGCCGGGGAATGAGTCTAGCCAAGGCTATAGCGGCCATGGTCTCTACCGTTCGCTACCCTTATCGCCACCTTTCTCTGTGTTTTCAACAGCTTAACGCGGTTTCGTGTATTTTTCATCGCGAGTGATCCCCAGACTGGCGCACTGTAAAGGACTATGAACTCGGCCACTTTCGCGAGGAGCCGTCGCTTGCCCTCAGATGCACCTCTGGCTCTCGGCAAAATTTTGGCTAGGTAGTTTACAACTATAGCTGCCTTCGCCGTCACCGTCTCAATATGGGCGTTTCCGGTGAGGGCACGATCGACTGTAACCCCCAAATAATCTGATGACTCGTTGATCGCGATATCCACTCTGCTTAGCGTTAAGGTCGGCTTGGTGTGGGCTTTATTTCCCACTAGCATCACCGCTTCGCTTTTCTCCGGTGCTAGTTCCAACCCGTGCTGTTGCATCCACCTTTCCACCGGGTTCAGCGCTTGCTGGGCCTTCCACTCCAGGAGGCAGGGGCCCCGAGCTGTGACCATGATGGCCAGATTGTCGGCGTATGCGATCGTCTATAATTCCTTCCATCTGGGCTACGTACAACACTCCGTTGCCATGTTCCAGAGAAGCGGGCCCAGGATAGACCCCTGGGGAACCCCAGCTGACAAAAAAACTTCTCTTCTCCGTTAATTACCACTCTGTCCTTTAAGTATGAAGCAACCAGTCTTTGGAGGTACTTTGAGATCTAAATATCCCTCATGATGTCTATGATGACTTGCCAGGGCAGTGAATTGAAGGCGTTCCGTACGCAAGACGACAAGACACAACTCTCTGTTTTTTCTCCTTCTGTCTTTGGGCCTCTTGTAAAACTCTTTCGAACCGTCATTTCTGTAGATCTCCTTTTACGGAAGCCGTATTGTGAATTTGCCAAAGCCCCCTTGTCCTCGAGCTCTGCTGTCAACCTCATGTTAAACATTATCTCAAAAGCCTCACCTATCGTGTTCAGGAGGCATATTGGTCGGTATCCCCCTAGGTCCGTATGAGGCTTCCCTGGTTTCCTGATGAGGGTCAAGATGGCTTTCTTCCACTTTTTTAGGTACCGTTCTTCGATCCAAATCTTGCCTGTGATTCTCTTAAAGACCTCTGGTTTCTCTTGCAGAATAATTTAATTGGCCTCTGCAGGGATTTCGTCTGGCCCGGACGCTTTTCCTTTCGGAAGGCGCTCAATCACCGCTTTTAGTTTCCCGGGTGAGCTTAAGGGAATGACCTTTCCGCTCCCGGTTCTCATCGGACGGTTGGGTTCGGCATGAGTCGGGAAGAGCCTCCTCACTGTCGCCTCAACCAGGTCTTTCGGCAGTGCTAGCGTAGGCTTCCTTAGTTTGTCCATGACAATCTTGTAGGGTTGCCTTTCACCTTCTCGCCGAGTTCTTTCCAGGCGTCACTTGTGCTCTTATTAATTGCCCTTCTAAGTGTCTTTCTCGTATCTTTAAGTCTCTCCCACGCCTCTTCGGTGCTTCTTCCCTTTGTTCTTGCTCTGGCAAGTGCTCGTCTGGCCTTGTTTCACGATCTCCTGGTAGTTGAGACTTTTGGTGTCCACCAGTATTTTGGGGGATTTTTGTGCGGTATCCTCCTTCTTCCCGTAGACGCCAAATCACAGACGTCTGTTATCATTGCCGTTATTGTAGGATAGCAGCGTCCGTTAAGCAGCACGGGCATATATATCGTATGTTGGCGGCAATGGTGAAGCAAACTAAATACAGGGGGCAAAATAGAGGATGCCGCCACACTAGTAGCGAATAAGCGTAAAGTTATTAAATGCGCGGGCAAATCTGTGATATATAAGAAGGCACGAGAATAAATGAATCAGTAGTCGTTGGTGCGAGCCAGGCAGAGGACGTGTGTTGTTTGAGCGAAAGACTAGCGAGCTCGCTACGGTCGCCGTCCGGTCGTTAGGATGGTGGATACTACAACTAGTTCCAGGCAGAAGACGTGTGTTGTTTAAAGCGAAAGACTAGCAAACTCGTCACGGTCGCCGTCCGAAGGTGAGGTCTTTAAAGGAGGCCTGGCTCCCTCGGACGAATGTTGGTTCCAGCCTATCGTTGTAGAGGACCATGCTATGTTCGGCTAACCACTCCAGCATATCTCTCCCTCTCGAGTTAGTCTTTCCCTTCTCGTGCCGCCGAATTAAAGTCTCCTCCCAACAACATTTCTTTGTTTCGCCTTTCTTGTCTTTATATCTCTTCTCCTAGGCTGTCCAAGAACCTTGTAAACGCCTGCCCGCCTGAGTTCGGGGATATATAGCAGCTAAATGCCACGGGTCCCTCTTCGAGTTCAACCCAGAAGCTTTTCTTGATCCCTCTGTCTTTACGGGGAGTCCTGGATCAACCCAGAGAGCAGCGTCACTTTTTTTGTCGATAAAGCAGCCACTCCCTCTTCAACAAGCAAGCCATTTCTATTTGGCTCGCTGAGAAGCAGGACATCCGCTTTCTCTTGCTCTTTCGTCAACCTCTAGCATGTCGTGAGACCTTCACGATCGCGCCAGATTGATTTTTATTACTTTGATCTTCCTAGTCATTTCTAGTTTTTCTTTTTCATCTCGGCTCCTGGCGGCCCTTCTCCGACCTTGGATTTTCCATCCTTCTCCGTCGGCTACCCCGGTTGAGTCTCCCGGTTTAGGTTAGACTTCATCGACGGCGCCTTTTAGGTTGTTGCTAGGGGTAATCGTCTGCTCCCTTGAGAGTGCGAGGGGCGTTCGGTCTCCCCTTTTGGTTCGTCTTCGATCTTTCTGGATTTGTAGCTTCTCGATTCCTTTTCGAAACGCTGGGCATGCCATGGAGTTTGCTGAGTGCCCCTTTTCTTGGCATGCAAAGCATTACCTCTCGTTTTCCGCGCAATCCTTCGCTATATGCCTGGCTTGCCCACATTTGTGACATATTCTTACTTCAACTTTAGGGTCTTTGAAGTCTACTGCTCTATGTCCGATCTTCTGACAATTATAGCAGCAAGGAAGATCAAGCCACTCGGATACTCTGCACTGTATCCAGCCTACCTTCAGCCTTCCTCTGTTCGCGAGACCCAACCCATTCTGCCTGTTTAGGTATATGCTGGCGTCGATCTACCATATTTGCCTTTTCCCGGTTCTTCGGCCATGATTGAATCGCTGTCTTTTAGGCCCAGCGTGTCTTTCACCGCCTTCCGAATCTCCTCGGAGATCGCCACTTAGTCGAGGTCTTTGATTATTAACTTCATACTACGTGTCTTTAGCTGTGCATCCAGGCTCGTCTTGTCTTTTATGCTTGCTAGGAAGCGCATCCAGTGACTTGCCACGTCTTTGCTACTGGGGTGGCGGCATCTTCTATTTGGAGCTATGTCTTTACCTTGCTTCGCCATTGCCACTGACTGACGCTGTCTATAACCGCGCTGCCTTAACTTCTACACTAAACCCTCTCCCTTCACAGGGCTGTTTTGAATTCGACCCCGTCTTCACCCACGAACTTCGGTAGGTGACTTGTTGCGCGTCTCGTCGGCCGTAGGCGTCCTTCTTAACGGTGCGCTGTCGTCTCCATGTAGTTCGCGTGACGCGCGAACTCGAACCAATTGCCGTTCTCCTTCTGTATGCGTACCCCTTTTGTTTGTTCTGTTTTACGTCTACTCGCGCTCGCTCATTCTCATTGTTTTGTTTGTTTTCCTCGCCGGAGACTGCATCCAATTTTGTGCTTATCAGCCTTTAGAACTTCCATAGTCAATGCTTCGTCTTCATCATCTCATGTGCATCCTCTACCGTCTCTAAGGCACTCGCCGTTGGTCGAACGATCTCAACGTTGCTGCTCCTCCGCGCCGATCGCCTGTACATTCCTCCGCGCTTGTACACTTACGGCCGAAATGCCCAAACTTGCCACACTTTTGACATCTTAGTGGTTTTGCCGGACACATTTCGGCCCCGTACTCGCGGCTTTCCATCTGCACACTTGGCATCCACCCGCTCTGTGTTCTCGACGTGTTGCCGACCTGGGTCTGCTGTCTTTCGCCGGCCTTCCCGGTTCCCGCACCTCGTTCACCTACTTGTTTCTTCCTGCAATCCATCTGGTTTTTCTGACGCACCTCTTTACGTATAAGGCAGCCATCAGGGCCTGTTCGACCAGCAAGGCCTCCTTGAGGAGAAACTCTTCTCTCACCTGTGCCAATGTTGCCCCTAAAATGAGCTGGCTCCTCAACAGTAGGCCGCGAGCGTCAAACTCGCACTCCATCTGTAGTCATCGCAGAGCCGACTTACTCCCCGTCTTCGTCACCGGAAGAATTCGTGTTTCCCATGTTCTTTTATACTTCTCATACATAAGTTCCCTGAACATTTGTATTAACTTTGTCACCATCCTGGCGTAGTCGCATCGCCATCTATCTTTGGTTCCTTGCTTGGTGCCATTCGCATCTTGTCCGCGGTGTTGTTGGCCGGCCCATGGATGGCTGGGACGGGGGCTGGCAGACTGTGGCCCATCTTATCAGCTGCGTCAGTTGTAGTCTTCATCATCCTCGCGACCGAACGGCAACCGCCGATCCGTAAGTCTCTTGCTTAATACACGTCTTCGGCCTGGTTCGCACCAACGACTGCCCACTCGTTTATTCTCACGCCTCCTTATTCACGGCAGATGCCCGCGCAACTAGCGACTTCCCGCGTCTTCACTACATACATGGTGGCATCTTCTATTTGGCGCCATGTCTTTAGGTTGCTTCGCCTCTGCTACCAACTGACGCTGTCTATGCCCGCGCTGTCTTAACGGCCCCTTCTATATTACACTTCCGAATGGGCCAACCTTATCACCGGCGATCACAGCGAACATTGACGCAATCACTCATCCCCTAAAGGACTGATATGAAAAGCCTGGACAGGAACCGCTCACATATTACACAGCACATGCTCTAACTGGCCAATTACAGTTTCAGATATAAATGAGAGAAATTGTAAAGGCAGAAGAGCACACGCGCTTGCTGTGCACATCAGAAGAACCCAGCCCAATCAACCAGATAATTGAAATATTCATTACGATCGGGGCAGCGCGACGAGCCTCTTCGACAAAACAGTTGGGAAATCAACAGCGGAGATTGCCTTAAGAATGATGACAACATTCGCTGACTGAGAAGAGGGGATCTACTTTTTGGACTCCATAATGAGCCAAAACGCCGGCCGCATTGTGGAAAACTCCCAAAGGGCTCGCGTCCGGTCGAGTCAACCTACCCTTTCAAACGTTTCGAACTCTTTCGGACTGACCCTCAGCCAACATTTAACGCCCACGGGATTACTTTTGCATTGCTTCGTGACACGGATACCATACATCAATATGTAAAACGATGGGGCTCGAACCCGTGTGTCTCCTTTGCTTGCAAGACGCACGCAAATGCAGCGCGGCACATGACTCGACATACCTGGAAAGGGCCCGCGGAGTCTTACTGAGTCAATTCGCGAGGTTCCCGTAGATTCAAGAAGATGTTGCAGCATATACTCTACCAAGCCTCAAAGTACTATTTTATTTAATTCCGGACCTGGTAATGGCAGGTGGCTTTTGGTGGGTATTACACGTTTGGAACTTGATTAAGTCAGACACTTTTGGCCCAGGTCAGGTACCACATTGTTCGTCAACAAGCGTTATCGACGAATGTGCGTAAAAGCCTTTTCCTGTCTGCGCGATTCATCAGGCACTCATGTCGGTAATTATGGAGCCACTTAATTTCTAGTTCTTTAACTAGGCTTGGCGTAATAAAAAAGCTTGAAAGCTAGATTACCGCAGCGTTTTTAGAGGACTCTCCGGTTACGGATTGCGTTGAGAGGCCTTCTTTCGCGAAGACACCACCTTACCCTTATGACGCCGGCAGTGGTGGCTAGAGAGGGTCTGCATTCAATTCTGCGTAAGCCTTCACAGTTTTGCCAGCATCCTATGGGCTATGCCATTCGAAAATGGCTATCCTTAGTTAGAAACAGTCCTTAATTCGCAGCTGCATGTCAATCTTCTGTCGTACGGCTTACGCTTTTAGGCGATCAAGCCATCCAACTAAACCAGTGCCGCAAAGCAATGATCTACATTTTGCTTGCTCAGCTCAAGCTAACTTATCATAAGAGGACGTTGCCGCTACAGCCTGTAGTTTTTTTACGACCGACTTGGTGGCTTCTATGGCCATTCACATACAATAGAATCTGGAATAAACATACCCAAAAACGTCGTAGGGTTCAAGTAACTCAGAAAAAGGACTTGGCGGAGAACTTAGCGTCTCGCAAGTTATCGCCTGGCGAAACGGATACTGCCTCAATTTAATTTCAGGCCCTCCAGATTTTGTCGTATCAACTTTTCTAAAGTTATTCTTTTAGCCTTGCGAAAATGATGCGACAATATGTTGCACAACGTCATAGATAAAAACACCTATCTTCAAGCATGTTTTGGAAAATCTTGAGACCCGTAAGTGACTTAACTTTGGTACAGGACATGGCGATAGCTATTCTATACAATAATCGGACCTTAGAAGTAATTAATGCATCTAAGAACGTGATCTTAAGGCTTGCCTATAACACTTATAATGCGCTTGCAGAGAGATCTTATTTTGCAGAAGATTCGTGAACATCTCACAGCAGTATACAGAATGGTGCACAATGTACCAAAAGCACGCGTATCTGAAAAAATCAATTAAAAATCCCTAATATCAAGCTGGGGGTCCTGTGATCGCGCTTCTCTGTGTAGCAATTCGCGGACCTATGAAAGTTGTAAATTCTGAACTCAAGACTCAGTAGAGACACTTGAGCATCGTTTATTGACGCTGCGATGACCGCTTAAAGTGTTTGGAGGGGGCTTGATGCCTTCTCTAAACAGCGCTAAATGTTTTTACCTTAGGTGTAAAATACTTTACCCAGCACGCTCGACGGAATATAACGCCATGAGCAACATCACACCATGTGCAGAGTAACTGATGGCTGTGGCGCTTTCGGTCGCGGTAGTGTCTGTTAAGCATTCGTTTCGTTATGATTAGATGTTTTTGCCGGAATTTCTTCCTAGTTTGGTGTAGTAGAAAGGACTTGAAAATCGTTTAAGTAATGCTAAGCGGGCAGACGTTAGCAAGCCAAAACAGAGAGACAAGGAGTGGAACTAGTATCCACATAGTTTTGTGCTTACGGCATTCGGATACATTCGTTTGACGTATCGTAAAACGTATACCTTTATATATATATATATATATATATATATACCTTTATGTAGACCCGTAAAGCTTTCATACGAGTCTACCCAAAGATAAGGGTAGTCTTCCTTTTTGACGATACGTTACTGTTTCCGCCAAGGATGCTCAATGGGCCTCAATGTGAAAACACTGTCAGGGCTAAGGGGTTAAAAACGAATATAGTATAATTAAAGTCAGCGCATTTAAGGTTTGCTTTTAGAGACAGCGAGATCCGTTTATGCTGCATTCCCCTGGTGAAAATGCCCTCAGCGATGGAACTTGAAATTTCATTATAAAAACAATATAAAACGGATTGAGCTTAAAAATAGGTAAAAACATCAATAGGTAAGGTAAATGTTTATAAACTTTATTATTTATTAATCAATATTAGAGTTACAGGATTATGTGATTAACTAGCTGCACAAGGGCTTGTGAGGAGAGCTCCCAGTCAAACTCATCCTCGAGGCAGCCCCCAAATGTGCCCATGATTGCTGCCGCATTGCCGCGCTGAACCACCAGTGATAGCCGCTGGAGTAGATAGTAAAGAGCCCTATTATTCACTGTCGCCAGTTCGATTCGTTTGTCAATCTTGTGGAGAAGTGACTTTGCCCATAGGGGCACATATAAGATCACTTAATGAGAGAAGATGTCAGAAAGAGTTTGCCTTGTGCTATCGCCTTGTATCTGTAAAATAATAATGATAAATTACGTTTTGTAACTATTTACACCTCCGTCGGCTCGGTTTTGTCCGTCGGCTATGAGTGCACTCTTATTTGAATGCGCTGTGTAACCATCCAATTACCGAGACCAGTATTTAACCAGCCAACTACCAAGAGCAAATATGACCTAAGATAGTTGTCAGAGTGTCGACAAGAACGTTTATGGGTGAAAGTCTCGGGTCATTACATGGACACGAGATATTTGGGCCAGATCATTTTCAGTACAGGGACTCGCTGTTAAGCGCAATCAATCTTTAGAAATTCGAATATCCTCTGCCCAAATTCAGGAATCTGTCGGAGCCGCGCTCTCCAAAATGAACTGAACGAAAATATTATAAACTATTCAATACTTGAAGATTTAAGATAACAAGGTTGAATCGTATGCACAGAAACGCTCTACTTACGTGAGCTTTATATTCCAACGGAAATGGTTTATTTATACATTATACACAGCATAATTCTAATACGTAATCAGAGCAGACCCGGTAGACCACTGCCTGAGGGCAGCGAACCTAGCACCGCAGCCGCGTTTCCGCGTTGCACTTCGATTGATATTCTTTGTAGCAGAAATTCCCCTGCCCTTTTCTCATCCTTCTCACTTGCCGCTCTTTTCCCAATTTCTTTCAGAAATTTTACTGTTGATTCGCCTATGACTCCCAATGTTTCTATGGCAACTGGCTGCACTATAAAAGATGCCTCTAACTCGCGGTACTTCAAACTTTTCCGCTGCTCCGCTAAATTAGCAACAGCACCTGCTGATCTTGAAGCTCGGCTTCTATAAGACGGCGCCAGCGTGTCCCACACGGTTGCGTCCCATACAAGGGCCTTTCCGGAGGACCACGGAACCAAGGTCATTCCGTCTGGACGTAAGGCTGAGTCCGCTGCTAGTCCGACTGGCTCCTTTCTGCAGGGTACGTTAGCGGATTGCAACGCTCTTGAAATCACTTCGTTGAGGGCGGCGTGGCGCGAATGTCTTCCGCAGCTCCTAGGACAGCTGAGGCCGTGCTCTCCCGTCGGCGACACCGGTGTGTTGCACAGGGAGCAACTATGGGGCGCACACACAGCCTCCCCTAACCGCAGGCCGGCAACGATGCGGAGTGTTGTGTTGTCCAGCATCGTTCCCAGCTGCGGCGAGGGGATGGCTTGAAGCCATTTTGCGCTCGTATCGTTGAAAGCTGCTAGTAGGCGTGCCTTGCCGAGTGCATCAGCCGTGTTGTCCAGGAGCTTCTTTTGAATGGCTTCGACTACCACAGCATCCAGAGCACGCTGGCGTGTGTCGTCAAGCGCCACGCGGTGATATGCGGCGAACTCCTCTTTTTTGGACTCCATGAGCCGTTCTAGAAAAGACTTGACGTTCGAAGGAGATGTGATATAGAAGGGAGAAGAAGATATGATCAGTTCTTGAAGTGTGGTGATTGAACCCAAGAATGCGGTCTGGGCCAGATCGGTTGCACGTCGTATTCCTAGACCTCCGGCTGTTGTAGGAAGGGTAGCCTGGTCCCAATTTGCCCCGTCCAGATTCAAATTTAACACCCGATTCACGCACTGTCTCAGCTTATCGTCGAATTGTTGTAGAATGTTCTTTTGGGCCGATGCATCTATGCAGCGAAGGATATAGATTAGCCTTGGTGTCGAGAGGCTAGTTCGCATCAAGAATAATGCAGGATGCGCATCGAGGGATTCCAACCTGGAACACCAGAGATCCATTAGCTCGCACTTCCTGTTTAGAGCGAGTTTTGCGGAGGCCGTTGTGAGGGGAGCTCCTAAAAGCTCGATGTTTTCCTCAGTACATAGCTTGATGTCAGGAAGCAGGCCCTGCGCCCGGCGTAAACACTCGTCACGAAAGGCGCAGTCGGATGACAAGACGTACAGCTCACACTTTGAAGCATTTAGTTGCAGTCCAGAGGTGACGCCGAACTCGATTATTTTTTCCACATCTCTAAGGGCGGAATCAAGAGTACCTCCAATTGTGCCATCGTCTAAGAACCACGGCTTAAATTCCGACTCCAAAGCAGAAAGCAATTGGCAAATCGCCAGACAGAAGAGGGCCGGGCCACAGGGGTCCCCTTGCTGTACCCCACATCTGGAGAGTACGATCTCTTCCCCCCAAAAGAGATTGGATGGGCTCCTGTACATTTGGTAGACTGCGGGGTACATTTCTGGAAAGTTTGATTTGACGGCTTCAAGAATTACATCCCTTCTCAGCGAATTAAAAGCATTTTTAAAATCGAGTTTTATCAGCACCTTATTGGACGCCGAGTTAGTATTTACAAAGGCACTTGCCGCGTGGACAGCAGCCTCGCAGCCTCCTTTAACTCCACAACCCAGTTGAACGGGGGCAATCCTGTCGATAATCGGCGCCATGTATTTGCGGATTAGCACTTTACACGCTAGCCGCCGCAGGGTATTCCCGACTGCTATCGGGCGGAGACCACCGTCTTTTTTCTTTAAAGCTATAAGATTCGCTCCATAGAAGTTACTAAGTGCGAACCCTGGTAGGCGGCCATTCACGACAAGGTTGCAGAAGTCCGTCAGAGCAAAAAGGAGGGGGCAGATCTGATCACCCTTTCCAATAAGATCTTTTAGGTGTCTGGGCTTGAGACCGTCAGGGCCTCCACTTGAGCTATTTGGGAAAGTTTGGATTGCTGCTCGGACTTCACTGGGGGTAATGTTGATTTGGTCGGCTGATGGAACGCCACGAGGCGGTGCCGGGTATGCCGCTGTTTCTGGCATGTTCGGGTGCTTATCGCTAAGTATGCGATGCGTATTGGCGTCTTGTGGAGCCATCGAATCCGTTGAAATAAGAATGCGCGCTGCTGCCGAAACATCCCCCTGAGCCAGTTTTGCCTGTGCCACCCGAGCTCTTTGTCTATCATCGTTTGTGTTAGTCTTCGGCGCCGCGACATGGTTAGCATTGATGGCAGCATCGAGTGGGGCACGACTCCTGAATCGACTGAGGTTGTCCCGAATAAGTGAACACAGAGACTTTCCTTTTGCCTTTTGCCGTGGGATGGTGAGGACCGTTGTTGCAAAATGAGCCAGACGAGACCACGAGTCCAGATCATTCGCTGAGCAAATCGACTTGATTGTGTTGGTCAGTTCGGCAGCAACTATATTATTTGTGCTATGCGCTAGGTTGTATCCTGTCCTGAATTCGTGTGGAAAGCAATTAGTAGTAATTAAATTATTACATTTTATGTAGTGCGTGCATATTGAATATTTACTGCTACCTAAAATTCATAATTTAATTTTAAAGGGAAGATGTAAAAACGGTCTAGGAATTATGCTGCGATTGAGTACGCACGTTTGTGAGTTTTAAAACGATGTATAATTAAAAGTAAACAATACATTTTTATACGTATTTGATTTTGCAAACCTTATATATATACTGGGTATTAAGAACATTTCTAAAAATCGATAATACGAATTGCAGAGCTTGTTAAAGCAAAATGATTTCCCAATAGAATATGGTCTCTGAAAAATCTTGTTTCGAAGTGAAGAATACAGTACTTTAGTTTGTGACTCTGATGTTTTTGCCCGATATAGGAGCACGAAATGTGCTGTTGCGGGACAACTAGTTCTTCTATATAAAAACTAAGCACATCGTCGTGCTCATGATTCTGCTTGTTCCGAAAAACATACAACGTTGAGCAGAGTACAACATAGTCGTTTAGAAAAGAAATCGCAAAAATTTAGTTTTTTACCCTTCACGCCCAATACTTCAAAATCATAACCCTGCGACCACTCAACGCTTAAGGCTAGCGCATTCAGTCAAATGCGCATTTTATTATGATCATGTTTGTACTCACCCTATGGCAATGCAAGCCGTTGTTACGCAGAAATTTAGAGTTTTCGGAGAGCATGTCGCAATTTAGCGCATGTACAAATTACCTAAAGTGTTTTATCTGATTGAGCATGTCATTTATGCATTCACTCACTCTCAATAACTCCTCAATCACGGCTTGCACTGGTAGGTTTTTGGCATCAAAATTATCTTCATGAAATGCGCATTTGCTTAATGTTTTAAGAACGTTTTGAGCGCTGTGAATGGTCGTAGGGTTATGATTTTGAGGCATTGGGCGTAAAGGCTAATAAAATACCTTAATTTAATACGAAGTATTGCCTAAATAACCGTATCGCATATTTTGGGCGGCGTTATATGTTCTTCAGAGAATTTTCTCACGAAATGACTATATGCTTAGTTTCCCTATAGAAGAACTGGTTGTCCTGCAATTACAAAGCGTTCCGGGACAAAGTCATTTAGCAGACACTCAATCTCTACACACCCTCCGAAAAATCTTAATTATTTCGCAGTTACGATTCGCGTGTCCATACGTTTGATATCAAAACGGTCGTCATGAAATGTGCATTTTGCCGCATTGAATGTGTTAGCCTTGAGTGCTGTGAATAGTCGTATAATTGTGATATTGAGCTATTAGGCGTGAAAACAAAAAAAAACTTAATTTTTGCAAATTCTTTTCTAAACTATGTCGCATTTTCTACCCAGCGTTATATGTTCTTCTCACGAACACGATGATGAGCTTAGTTTTTGTATACGAAAGCAAGTTGTCTCGCAACAGAACATTTTATGCACCTATGTTGGGCAAAAACGCCAGTGACACAAAGTATAGTAGGTTAACTCTCACTCCGAAACAAGACTGCTTTAACGAGCTCTACAATTCTTATTATCGATTTTCACAAATTTGCACTCTATATAATTATATATATTTCTCATCTAAAACTTTCAGATAATTTGGACAAAAATGTCGCACATTTTGGCCAACAAAGGGTGTTAGGCAGGGAGGTCCTCTGTCCCCCCCTTTTATTTAATCGAGTTCTCGACGACATTCTTTCAAAATTAGACAAAACTAACACTCCACGCACCCTGGAGTCCAATGGATGCTTACCACCGACCACTCTAAAAAAGATCTTGCGAAAACAAGACTTCTTTGCGAGCGCTTGGGAACCTCCGTTGAGACCCCTACACAAGAGACCGATTACTGGTCTCAACAACTACACAACAAGTTTAATGGGGCACATTTAAAAAAAGCACACGAAACGCCTTTTGTATATTACTGGATGAAGGGTATGCCCTACCTATCTGGTAAGGAGTATTTAAACCTACTAAAGCTCAGGATCAACGCACTACCAACGCGTGCCAGATTGGTTAGGGGACGCCCGGGCTTTTACAAACGTTGTAGGCACGGGTGTCATGCGCCTGAGACGTTGGCTTATGTCGCTCAGGTGTGCGATGGAATACACAAGCAAACTATAAAGTGATATGACGACGTCTGTGATGGCGTGGCGCGTCTTCTCCGCGAAAGGGGTCATGAGGTGGTTCGTGAGCGAGTATTCCGTCGACCGGGTGCACCGGGTTTAAAGCCCGACCTCGTAATAACAACACCTACTGAGGTCTGGGTTTTAGCCGAAATTTGCGGCCCGAACAGGGACCTGGCAAAAGCGCGGCAGGACAAGATCACCCAATATGACGTCGAGTTCCTAAGAGCGGCTCTCCCCGACCCGCAAAAAACCTCGCAGATTCGGATCCATCACTATCTCTATGAGTGGTGTATGGGACTCCGAATCTGCGAGTACGCTCTTGGGACTCGGCGTCACGAAGAGGAATCCTATCGATCTTACTGTCTTAACACTGCAAGCAACCTTGAGGATATACCCCTCGCACCGAGTCCACAAGAGCGGGGGCTGCCATCAAGCAACGACACGGACAGGTAATTCTTAACTCCACGTGACCATTTTTTACAACCATTTTTATTAAGGCTAGCACTGCCAAGTGTGCAAATGTATTGTAAATGATTAATAAATCATCACAATATTTTCTATATAAATATATATAATAGCGGGGCGGAGTGGGAATGAGCTGTTGGGGATTCACACTTGCGCACTGGTCTCAAGGTATACTTCAGTCGCCAACAATTTAGCTGAGTAGCACTTCTTTTGCTTACGCATGGCCAGATAGGTCCACTAAAACTGCTCCTTTCACTACTTCGTGTACCCCATAAGATCAGAGAACATGGTTCCTAAGTTAGCTTTTCGGCTCTTATCGATAACACTTTATTTTTCATTAAAGTGTTGTCTATTAAAGTATTAACTCCTATATGGTTTACGAAGATATTGTGCGAAAATTAATCCTACACCCAAGAAAGTATCCATTACTGCAATTTTTTTACTGCAAGTACTGTGAACACAAAGATATTTAATTAGTACTAGTACACGTTGTGAAGAGATAATCATCTGGTCAAGCATGTCTGGTAGATATCGAGGCCCAGGCCATCCAAACCGGCTCCCCTTCTAATTGGAAAAAAAAATCTAACCGTTTCATAAACTTGAAGTGCTTCTTACCAAAGTTTGAGGCGGCCTGCTGTTGAAAGAGTTCTAAACGCCCTTGGTAACATGATGGAGACAACGGATGTTTGCTCTGCAATTTGGATTCTCTGTAACGCGATTTTGACCAGATTAACCATGCTTCGCTTGCTTCATGCCAATTCATAGCGCTATGATAAAAACCACGGCCTACATTCAAACGGCCAAAACATGGGATTGCATCGAAGCCTACCGTTTCTTACTTCGCGCCCTCACGAATAGTCCGCAAACGCCGATGGGCAGTGCCCGAAGAGTGTCTAGCCAGGGCTCAAGCCCGAGAACTATCTACTAAGCGTTGACAAAAAGAAATGTCAGTCGCTTAAGATCACGGCGACATGAGCCATGGCAGTAACATGAATCGAGCTGGTAGAGGCAACAAAGGAAGACGCCTGGTGCTTGCCTTACAGGGCGCTTATGGGCAAACTGCTGACCACCCCCATCTCTCCCAACAATGGTGCAAGTACCCCGATGAGCGCTGTTTCCCCAACAGGCACCGCGGGCTCCTTGCACCACTGTTTTAAATCCAGAGCATATCCCGGCGGCCACGGATAACGAAATCTTGGGAGGGGCGTAACGCCTGGCACCCGGCAAGACCACCTGAGGCGGCCGGGATGCTTGCCATACGGTTTCCCGCTAAGATAGCGGAATTCGTGGCTAGACTACTTGTAGAGAGCCGGTTTCCGGCCCGGTGGAAAAGCGCTCACCGAATGCTGATTCCTAAACAGGGATCCGGTCTAGAGCCTATCGACCAATTTACCTGCTAAACACGGCGGGTAAGTTTATCAAAAATGTTTTTGCTTAAAGTTTAGACGCTGAGATAGAAAACCAGCAGGCACCTTCGGAGGGCCAATATGGCTTTCGGCAGGGTCGCTCGACGTTAGGCGCCCTGCACCGAGTGATCCACAGGGCACGGCAAGCGGCTGCTACCTCGCTCAAGGCTCGTTTCTCCGATCTACTCATTTTGATGGACGTAAAGAACGCGTTTAACACTGCGAATTACAACGTCATCATGACATAGCTAACGCTTAGAGGATTGTCCCCCTTGATTCGTCTTATCTTGTTATTTTACTAAGATGGCCGGAAAGCCCCGCTGGCAGCCCAGACTCAGAAGGTTACTGCCGGGGTTCTGCAGGACTCTGTTCTCGGCCTCGTGTTATTAGCCATCGCTCGACGGTAGACAATTTTGAAATCCTCAGCAAACCTCGCGCTCCTATACATCTATGACTGGATGACAGAACACGACTGTTAGCTGGCCCCTCAGGAGATGCAAGCTCCTTACTTGACCGGACGAAAGAAGACTCTCGAAATATGGCCTTACGGAAAGGCCTCTCAGAACTGGCCTCACGGAAAAGCCACCTATTTCCAATATGGCAACAAAAAATTCTATGATAGCCCGGAGCCCGGAGTCTTGCCAGAGTTCTTCCTAGGAAAGGTGGGACATCAGAGGATAGACGGCGTCTGCTGGCCTTGGTGGCCGAGTCACAGCCATGTCCGGCGCTTCAGTATAGGGAAACCTGGTCCCTAGCGCAGCTTAGCGGGGCATAAGGTGTGCCGCGGGTACCGTACGGTAAGCACCGTTGTTTTTTCTGTTATTGCCCGCCAGCTGCCCTGTGATATGCTTGCGAGAGAGCGAAGCAAACGATGGATCGACCAAGACTTGGGCTGGGCAAACGCCCGCAAGACCACCTTCACTGTGGGTGCGGGTGTGGTCCGTGCCCTTCGCCGGAGACACGCCGGGCGTTGAACACGTACACTTATAATATATAGTATAGTACAGATTTAAGAGGCTTTTGTAGGCTTGACACCAAATAAGAAGGAACACAAAGTTGGTCCCAATGGGTCTCCCCGTTGAATGCTTGCGACTCTATGGTTATATTTATGTTATAAGCGAGGATTGAGGAATCTTAATAACGCGGCCATATTATCGGATAGAGTTATGAAGAGTTCCTCTATACTTTCTTAAAAATGTTCTTATGTGTATCCTTTATTTTTAGGTCAAACGTGTCTTGGAAGTTTAGTTTAACTAGCACTTTTGTCGGACCTTATTATTTCCAGAAAACCGCGTGTAGCGTGTACAGTAGTCTCTGCAACTTTTCTAATGGCAACACCCATTTGACGAGGTGAAACCGCTGCAACAATGGCCTGTTTGTTCATATCCATCCGAGATTCGTCGCAAAGTTAGTCCGCAGGCTATAGGCCTAATGGAATTCTTCTTTATTCGGAGAGAAGTTAAACTTGCCCTGTAAAAAACAGGTAAACATAATGATGACAAGGCGCCGTTAAGCGCTCTAGCCATACGAATACCCAGCTCTAGACACTTAGTTAGAATCGCCTGGCTAAGCATGTTCCGAAAATGTCGAGGTCGTAGGCCGTCCAAGACCTAAGACTTCACTTGCAAAAGGGCAGATCAAAGGGTCTCATAAGCGAGAGTTGTTGTCGCTGTTGTTGTCGTTGTTGTTGCGGCTGCAGTTTTTGTTCTTGCCGTTGCCACTGTCGCTGTACTTCTCTACATGTTGGACTCTCGGAGGAGCATGTCCCGCGTTGGTCCTGGTTGCTTTTGGCAGTTCTACGGCCCGACTGGTTTCGCCTTCCTTCTTTAGTTTCTCTTCTCTTTTCTCCTTGACTTCGCTTGTTTTCTGGCCAGCGCCTACTGCTTGTGATATTTTGAGGTTGACCAGAGGCGCTTGAATTGCCGCCTTGATGTATCGTCTCCGAGAACATCTGCATTCATCGATGTTCTCCATCAGTACGGTCTCTGGGTATGTAGTGACCCACAAACTCCCACCTTCTTAGTGGACTCGCGTGGACCAACACCCAACAACTCGCAAGCTCGTCCCGGGACGTCGACAATTGACATATTTGCGACTTCATTTTCGATAGATAATGTGGTGTTCAAAGGGTATGAATCTCTGACGGTTACAGGTCTAAAGAAACACGTGCTCGTCTCTATTGATGTTTCGTTGACAACGCCAGCTACAACTTCTAGCAGGCAAGGTGTCTCTAGGAAAATCAATCTTAAGTTGCTCCTAGAGAGCCTCGCGAAGTGGGATCCTCAATCCATTGAGTCCAAGCCGCTATCTTATGTCGTTGACTTTCTTTCAACGGTAGTGGTGGAGTCAGCCAGCAAATCGCAGAATTTCAAACGGAAATCGGCCGCATGGTTTGATCGGGAATGTTATGAACTTTACCAACATTTGCTAAGTCTGCTATCAGCATCGAGGACAGATCGGTCAACTCGGAACGCTTACTTAGACTTGCGCAAAAATATCGGTCCCTTACGTCAACAAAAAAGGAAGATTTCTTCATAAAACAGGAACAACGGTTAGTGATGGAAGCACAGGAACGACCCTACCTCGCCGCTCAGACAGTGCGAGTGTGCCGCAGTTGTACAATTCCTGGAGATGAGCTTCGTGAACATTTCGAGGGCATGTTTGCCTCTACCAATACCGTGCCCCGGGAAATCCCAGTTGCAGCAGAACCTGACGAGGAATTTTAGAAGGCTCTAGTAGCTTCTCTAGAAGCACCCGTCAGCTACAGCGAGGTTCTAGAGGCTATTGGCCAAGCTAAAAGGAATAAAGCTTCCGGTCCCGACCTTGTCCGAAACGAACACCTCAAGGACACCCCTTATATTTGGCCTATTCTCCTTGCAATATTCAATAGATGTTTAGATAAGGGCTATGTCCCGGAAGCATGGAGGGAGTGCATCCTTAGGGTCATCCCAAAAGGAAAGGGTGATCCTACTGATGTCCGATCCTGGAGGGACATTGCCAAGAAGAGTTGTGTTTATAAGATTTTGGCATCGGTGCTCAATAAAACGGTAATTCGTCAGTCATAACAGCATGTACGAAGTTATTATCCGAAGTAAAAAGAAGTCTGGAACTTCATAAGTCAAGGGGAAGGTTTCTATATGCCTTATTTGTCGATCTGAAGGCCGCTTTTGACACTGCTCCGCAAAATATTGTACTCCAGAAGCTCGCCAATGCAGGTGTTGGCCCCAAGACACTAACCCTAATCGCCAGCATTCTTCAAGCAAACCCGATAATCCTTGACGATTCGATCTGTGAGCATGAGCCCGTTATCCGGACCACAGGTTATGCTCAAGGTGATAATTTTAGCCCACTGCTTTTTTCTACCCTTCTCAGCGATCTGCCGCCAATAATTCACAAATAACACGATACGGTTGGCATCATACTATATGCTGACGATATCGTCATATACATGCAGTACAGTCGTGTACAGTCGTGACAAGTTGGAGTTGCAGCGAAGCATACGCACCCTGGAGGGGTATTGCGAGAACAACGGCCTTAAGATTAACGCCGAATAAACAAAAGCTATCAAATTTAGACCTGGGGGACCGCTTGCTCGGTCCGATCGCTTGAAACTCAGTACTGGTGCAGTCGAGTTCGTCAACACCTTCTGTTACCTTGGGGTTAACTTTTCGATGAAGGGCACAACCTTTGGACAACACATCGCCGAACGAACTAGAAAAAGTCTAGTCGCGATGTCTACAATCGAAAAGCCCCAACAATTATCCCTGACCACACTCAAAGCACTTTTTGACCTGAAAGTTGCTTCGGTGGCGGCCTACGGCATCCAGGTCATATGGGAACACCTCAGCCTATCACAGCTAGAAAAACTAGATAAGGTTAAGCCTACGTTTTTCAAGCTAGCCATTGGGTTGCCACGAAATGCGAAAAACCGTCTAGTTTACCTTATGACTTCTACTCAACCACTTGTAGAAGATCTAGTAACTAGATTCCGTCTCTCAGAAACCGCTGCTCTTATTCAGTTTAGAGAAAACTTTATGAAGAAAGTTCGAGCAGTTCCCGAGGCTTCTTTAATTCGCCAGCAATGGTCACACAGAACTGGCAGAGACCACTACAACCCAACCGACATCTCGTGACCCGCTATTTACTTCACGGGTTTCACCATAAACTCTGCCATCGAAGAGGCTTCCACGATCCTGATGTCGGCTGTGTGTGCTGTTTATGTAACCAGCCGTGCCCTATCTACCATCTCGATACCTGTCAGAGAGCTATTTCTCTTACGCAGTTAGCTCGATGATATTTTAATCATCATCTTATTTATTTCACTCGTATTGAGTATGCATATAACATAGATAATTATATAGATTATACAATTATATAGTCAGCTGCTCGCGGCATGTTATTCGAGAAAGGCAGTGCAGCGATCTCTTCGCAAGGGCCAGGCAGGCAGACGCATGAAACTTCGTACACGCCTGAGAGCACAGTCGATATTTTAATACTTATCTATAAACATGTGTTTTATTACAATGATCTATATATATATACATACCATACATATGGTGCAATAAATAAATGATGATAAGCGAGAGTGCCTCGATTTTAACAAGGTTTAGTAGCGGGCTGTTGCAGGATATCTAACTGATCTTGACAGCAGGAGGGTGGAGAAAGACACTCGCTGTGATGAATCAAACTGATAATCTGTAAATGACACAAATGTCGTATAGATTCTGCAGCCACAGGACAACCAGTCCTACTGCAGATATCATATATGTCTTCTATGTGTCTTAATTTTGTTTTTTTTCTTGCTAACGCTTTCTACCGGTCGATATTTAAACAAACGTACTAGCTCACAGCATTTATGCGTACAAATGACAGAAATAGCTGCATGTGTTAGAGCCACACACTAAGAGATCAAAATCGAACGGCTGAGATATTCGTCTAAAGGACGTTACAGAGAAATAAACAAACAAAAAACAGACGGTTAATACGTTAACCACAGATACATTTTAATGGCGTGAGCAAAACCATTGACACTGTTGTTTATTATGACAGCTGTGTTGTTTCTAGTCTACAAATCTATAACAAGCCATGAAGAACTATTTACAGAAATATGTTAGATATTGACGAGAAGACGGTATGCATTCGACTACTTTTGTCGCCGAGAGTTCTCACTGTTGTCGCGTTAATTTACGTTGCTTCCTAGTCGTCGACTCCTTCGGGACAGAGAGTCCCCAGTCCTGAACCTCAGCCGAGGCAAAAAGTTGAAACATAAACCCGGTAATCAGTCCAACCGCGCCGGCCAGGTAAAAGTTGTAGGCCCACATTCGAGTCGTGTTCTGCAAGACAACGAACGTTGATTAGGACATACCATTTACGATATCAGTATTTACGTCCAATGTTATGTTCATTAAGCACGTCGGCTCGTCGTTGGACATTGTATTTCACGGTCCAAACGGTCGCGAGTTGATCAGTCGCATCCGTATAGCCCTTCTAGCAGGAACGGCATTGCAACGATCCAGATATATGGAGTTCTCAAACAATTACCATCATCAACTTAAAAACAACAACTGTGTACTTTGCTGTGATTGGCAACAGACAGGCATCTAAGACGAACACCAACTTGGCGGACACTGTCTCTGTTCCTATCGCCACATGTACAGGCTTACATGGCCTGGCTAGTTCATAATACAGGATTATATGGCCTAACTAGTTCATAATGTTCTTTTTTAACGGGTAATTCACAATGCAAGTGTAAACCGGTCACACTTGTTCGGGCCGAGCTCAACCTCAGGACTTTGTCAGGGCATCCCACATCTTACAATCGACTTTCGCGCATTCCGGACGGCACAGCAAATCAACGGGACCCACCATCACCACCGCCGCCGCCGAGGGACGAACATACCTCAAGCTGGATGAGGGCGCCAGTAATCCAGGGCACAATGAAGCCGGTCGTATTTCCTATGCTCACACAGATTCCGAGAACCGTTCCAGCGTAGTCTGGCGCCATGTCGACAGGTATGCTCATGTAGCCAGCCTCCGAGAGACCTCGCACTGTGCCTGCGATGACGAACAGTGTGAGAGAGAGCGAACCATCGCAACCGGCCGCCCACACCACACCGATTAGCGTTATAGACGGCACGAGATGAGCTGCAATTGACAACAGTACGATATATATATATGTATATATATATATATATATATATATATATATATATGTAAAGGTAAAAGCGCAACTGATCATCCATTGAGGTAGATTGAGTATAGGAATAGAGGCGATTTTGTATTTTATTGTATTGTAGATCCACTAGACAAAGAGAGATAGAGAGCGAAAGAGACAAAGAGGGAGATGACGAGAAAGCGAGTCCATGCAAGACTGCACAACAGGAATCATCCCATGAGCCCGCGCAACAGGTATGCAGCCGTGGCCACGTTTACCCGCAAAGACGCTGTTTTCCAACAAATATAATACAACAAATATAATAAAACATACAAATAGATAGAGCACGGGTGGAAGCGCATTGCAGCAGACGTTAGCGCTCGAGTACAAACGTGGGCTAGAAAGAGCCTATCATCGAAAAAGCGCTAAAAAAATCGCGTGCGAACAAATGAATTAAGATTCGACACCGGAACGCACAATAAATTGTAGTGTGTGTGTGTGTAATTGCGCTACATGCTGTACACGCTCGATAGCTATGGCTACTCACCGAGACCGTTGAAGAGCTTGCGAACATTTGTGCCTGTCATAATGCCCCGCCGGCGGATAGAGTCTGCTATGGGACCTGACACGCCCCCCGCAACTATCGCCCCCATGTACGGCAGGGCCGAGTAGAACCCGTTCTGTAGCACCGAAATTAAATTTGGACAACTGCTAGATCATCTGATCTCGTTTGTTTTAAGTCGCCAACTTTACTAATGAAATAACTCCGTTTTTTTTATCACTCTCGATATCTTCATATATACAGGGTATTACAGAAATATTTGATCAACGATTTATGGAATCGTAGAGCTCGTTAAGGCAAATATTTTTTCCAATGGAACATGGTCTCTAAGAGGCCCTGTTTTGGAATGAGAGTTGAATCACTACAATTTGTGACATTGGTGTTTTTGCCCGACATAAGAGCATAGAATGTGCTGTTGCGAGACAACCAGGTTTCATAAGGCCGGTCAGAAGATGCTACATGGTCGCTTAGAAGAGAATTCGCCAAAATGAAGTTATTTTATTAAACTTTACGCCCAATACCTCAAAATCATTACCTGACGACCACTTACAGCGCTCTAAACTACATGCACTTAATCTGGACATCCCACCAAAAAATCGTAATTACTCCGCAACCACAGCTCGCATTGCCATAAGTTTGGTACCAAAATGATCGTCATGAAATGCGCATTTGCCTGAATATGTTTAGAGCGCTGCAAGTGGTCGTAAGGTAATTAGTTTGAGGTATTGGGCGTGAAGGTTAATAAAATAACTTCATTTTGGCGAATTCTCTTCTAAGCGACCATGTAGCATCTTCTGACCGGCCTTATGAGTTCTTCGAAAGAAGCAGAATTTTCTCACGAACACGGTGGTGTGTTTAGCTTCTGTCTAGGAAACATTATATGCACCTATGTCGGGCAAAAACACCAATGTCTTAAAGTGTATTTGCCTTACCGAGCTCTACAATTCCATATATCGTTGATCAAATATTCCTGTAATACCCTGTATATATATAAAAGTCAATCCTGGTACGGACATGGCCTTCCATATATTCATATTTAGTATATTCTTAGTAAACGCCCAGAAACCCTTACATATATATATATATATATATATATATATATATATATATATATATATATATATATATATATATGTATATATATATAAAAGTTTCTGGGCGTTTACTAAGTATATACTAAATATGAATATATGGAAGGCCATGTCCGTACCAGGATTGACTTTTGCTAATGCCCCTCTGGTCCACAACGCGGGGGTGGAAACATTAAAAACGATACGAAGGGAAATTATAAGATTTGCGTTGGTTGCCGTTTTAATTGCCTCAGAGAGTTTTTAAGGGAGATATAAATAAAATTATACAAAAAGAGAGTATAAAGTAAGGTGAGATTTAGTACTAGAATTAAGAGTGTCACAAATAGAAATTTGGTTAAACGAATGCCGCTAGTAAAGAAGCAATAAATATCAAAATATCAAAATGAAGTGGGATCGCAGAGTAAAGTGTTAGATGTTAGAAAGGATCGTCAAGTCGATATAACAAAGAATAAGTCATCACAATAAGAGGCAAATTCTCAGTAGATATTGGAGTAGATACATTGATAATATGGATGCGTAAGTAATGTATATATGCTGCCGCTCTAAGCGATATATATATATATATATTAGTTTTAACGTTGTATATTTACTTAATAATTGCATAACTATATACGAATCATAAATAAAGCAGTTACACGTACATCCTCTATGTTAAAATGCAGCACGGTACCGAGATAGGTAGGAAGCTCTGTGACGAGTATATACTGTAACCAATGTGTGCCGAAGTGCGCGCAGACGACCGCGAACACCGCAGGCGACGTAAAGATTTTTTTCCATGGAATGCTTACCGCCTGTGAGAGATCAAACTCATATTATCGCCTTGAACTTCTCTACCGCTCTCACCACTCTCTTAGTGAGACATATAGGATAGTAACTATATGCGCTGCGACAGCACTACAAATTGGAAACTTCGCTGACACAACAATAAACGTTTTGCGGCTATATATATATATATATATATATATATATATATATATATATATATATATATATATATATATATATATATATATTAGCGCTGCTATATATATATATATATATATATATAGAGCCAGCAGCGGGTTTTTTTCCTGACTGATTTATTAGCCTTTAATATCTTACGCCTCGATTAAGTTGAAATCTAAGATCATGTTTTGACGAGCTATCGTTGGCCTGTAGTTTCCTCTGACTTATGCTTTTCTAAGTTTTTTTCCTAAGATCATATGCCTATTTAGGACGTACGTGGTAGCATTTAAGTAAACGCTCTTATATATATATATATATATATATATATATATATACGAGGTGTGTTCAAAAAGTATCGCGACTTTTGAATTTTCGCGGGTTACGTATATTCGAATTTCGATTTTTTGTGGCGTTATGTTGGTACTCATGTCTCTCACTTATGCCGACAAGCTCGGCCATTTTGAATGTTCACTTAATTGTTGACAGCTGCTTTGCTTGCACGTGTTTTGGATCGTCTTCGATTTTTACCTATTCAAAAAAATGGATCAAAGAACCTGTATCAAATTTTGTGTGAAAAACGAAATTAAGTGCGCGGATGCATTCCGAATGTTAACTGTGGCATACGGAGAAGCTACCTTGGACCGAAGCAACGTTTATCGGTGGTACAAAATGTTCTCAGAAGGCCGAGAAGATGTGAACGACGAAGAGCGTGCCGGACGCCCGAGCACTTCAACAACAGACGAAAAAATTAATGAAGTGGAGAAAATGGTATTGGCCAATCGTCGAATCACCGTTAGAGAAGTTGCTGAGGACCTAAACATATCGATTGGCTCGTGCCATTCGATTTTTATCAATGATTTGGGCATGAGACGGGTCGCCGCGAAATTCGTACCAAAATTGCTCAATTGCGACCAAAAACAGCATCGCATGAACATTGCTAATGAGATGTTGGACTCTGTCCGCGACGACCCAAATTTGCTCCAGAGGGTCATAACTGGTGACGAATCGTGGGTTTATGGTTATGACGTGGAAACCAAAGCTCAATCATCTCAATGGAAGCTGCCGCACGAACCAAGACCGAAAAAAGCGCGCCAAGTTCGGTCGAATGTGAAAGTTTTGCTGACAGTTTTCTTCGATTGCAGGGGCGTGGTGCATCATGAGTTCTTGCCACAGGGTAGAACGGTCAATAAGGAATATTACCTGCAAGTTATGCGCAATTTGCGCGAAGCAATCCGCCAGAAACGCCCGGATTTGTGGAAGAACAAAAATTGGCTTTTGCATCACGATAACACCCCTGCTCACACATCGTTGCTTGTGCGCGAGTTTTTGGCCAAAAACAACACACTAATGATGCCGCAGCCACCGTATTCCCCAGATCTGGCCCCCTGTGACTTTTTCTTGTTCCCTAAACTTAAGAGGCCCATGAAAGGACGACGTTACGCTACGCTTGACGAGATAAAGACGGCATCGAAGGAGGAGCTGAACAAGATTTTAAAAAAATGTTTTTTTGAAGTGCTTCGAAGATTGGAAAAACCGTTGGCACAAGTGTATAATATCTCATGGGGATTACTTTGAAGGGGACAAAATAGATATTCATGAATAAATAAATAATTTTTGAAAAAACACAAAAGTCGCGATACTTTTTGAACACACCTCGTATATATATATATATATATACAAGAGACACTGTCAAGGCTTTATTATATTATTCATTAGGGGTGAAATGATCTAGAGGTCTAGTGCGCTATCCATGGTTGTCATGTACAGGGGTATCGCCGGCTCAATCCCGGTTATAGATTAAACGTTCTTTAAGCGGTGCTCATCGAGAATAGGTGATAAACGACAACGCTGAGAGTCAGCGGTCACGCTGCTGTGGGGTAAACCCTGGATGCCTCAATACGTCCGGCTCTCGTTGCATTAAAGATATATTTTCAAACCCGTACAAGACCAAAATAGTTAAGAATTCACAACAATCTTCTCAAAAAAATCAACTTCCAACAGCTTACTCTGGAGGGTGACACTAGAGATTCTTAAAATAAAGAAAGCTACAAACTAGCTTTGTCAGGGTAGTTGTCAGGGTGTCTCGGATTACGTCAACGAAAGGTGGGTAGACAATGAGGGATCTGGATTTTGAAATATCAGCTACAGTTCACCAGGGTTTTATCCTGAGTCCGCTTTTATGGAATTTGGCATATACAATGACGTCCTACGCCTGAGCAAACTACCAGGAGGGGCATAACTACTAGCGTATCCGAATGATGCCGCACCTATAGCACCTAGAAGGCGGCTTCTGCCGCTTTGTCGGCCATCTTAATCGCTGCTTCACGGATTACGATGGCTTACAAAACGGCCAACACACGGCGGCTGTCCTTGTACTGGCTGGCAGAATGAATCGGACGCTATACACGACGGCGCACGTGGGGCACACGTGAAGGATCTGATTCTAGACTAGACCGAGCAAGATGGCTTAGTGGCAAAGCCTTTGCCTTGCATTCGGGAGGACTGGGTTCGAGACCCAGACCGGCCACTCTTAAATTGGTTTGCATGGTTTCCAATTTAGACCAGGTAAATGCCGGAGTAAATAAAAAAAATAGCCATGACATGAAAAAACCGTACACGGGCATTATTAGCCTTACAGATAATCGAAAAAAAATTAAGGTGTAAATTTATTGCTGAAAACACTGCGCAGAAACAACAGAGGACACGCCTCGAATACACAATACTGCGGTGCCCGACTTGGGCTCTTTAACACGCAGCTTAACAGCAGCAAGTGTAGCCAGCTTCACAAAACTGCTATACCTTGTCATAAACTCACGTAATGACGGGAACCTTATAGCTCGTGCAAGCAAAAGCATTATTCACGGCAAGTAAGAAAAGTTGTTTTTTGCATACTTAAGTCCCAGAAGCATTCCAGGTTAGTGACGTACTGTTTGCGCAATTTCTAATTGAGCGCGGGGATGGAAACATGTTTGTTTTTGTGTGGATTAGAGCCCCACACTACGGGCCCACATTTGCAGATAAGCTTGCTTTCCTGCCGTGGCGTCTATAAGTGCGAACCGCATTTTTCAGCTAGTCTTCTTAAAAAGTGAAGAAAAAGAAGAATAAAGGTGGGACGTACATGGATGGGTTTCTGATCACCAAGGTCCTTGATGATGAAATCGAGCTCCTCTTGCGAGACCCATGGATGATCTTCCGGACGGTTGGACGTAAAAAGGGCCCAAAACACAAACCAGATCATTGTCCCGATTCCAAACAGGTAAAATATAGCCGGCCAGCCTCCGAACAGGGGGCCGTCTGCCAGCACGCCCGAGACGTACATTCCCATAGCAACGCCGAAAAATCCACCCGTGTGAATAAACGCGATTGCCGTTGCCCGCTGATTCACCGGGATCCAGTGAGCTATTTGTGCTTCAATTGATGGATATGTAACACCTGCATGAAAAAAATGCAAGTCGTGTTATACCATATTGTGTTGAAGGGGATGCACAGAAAACAGAGGCCGGTGGGGCACACATTAGTAACACATACGATTGTACAAAATAGATTGGTATGAATGTGTTTATTTAGCATATTCGTATGCATTTGTTTATTCAGCATATTCGTATGCATTTGTTTATTCAGCATATCCGCATGAATTTGTATTTATTCGGCATAATAGGTGTGTAACATGTCTGCATATCATCAACAACCGATTTGCTATTTAAGCCACACAGTTTTCTATACTCTCTACCTGCTCGTCGCCCTAAACTGTGAAAGCAGCTATCCGCCGCTGTCACCGAGTGAAATGTGTGGAAGAGCGTGAGGTGCGTGTTCAACAAAATAATGAACGTAAGTGGGAGTACAGTACAAATAGCTTGACACAGCACGTCGCGATAATATAGAGATGGGCTTTTGCTTGATATGATATATATATATATATAGCTTCTAGCGAACAAACACAGAAGCTACGTTCCGGTATCGTTTTCTTCGGAAATCTGGACGAAGATAATTATAGAATTAACACGTAGTTCATTATCTGCGGAGCAGCAGCAGCAGTAGCAACAACAAAAACGGTACCTTCTCCAAAGCCCTGAAGCACGCGTATAATGACCAAGCCTGTAGCGCCTCCCTCAAAAGCTGCAAATGGAATCAGAAGACTGAGTATGCCGGTGATTACCGTGCCACCGCCGAAGAGCCACTTCGCGCCATACATTTCCGCCATTCGTCCGCCGGGTATTGGCGTCACGATATAACTAAAATGAAGCCCATAAAAGCCGTCGGTGTTATATAAACGATTCGTCAGTCTAACATAACTAAAGCAACACCCATAAAGAGCCTCAACAAGAATGAACCCATTAAGCCTTTTTCTAAAGTTATGCCGCCATAAACATTTGTTAGACTTTAGATGACTGGTGAAGGCGTATTATATATATATATATATATATATATATATATATATATATATATATATATATATATATATATATATATTGTATACTATAATTGAAAGAGTCTACGAGATTTAACGGGTAAGTGCAGTTTCCCCCGTGGCTTGTAATGGACCAGTCAGAGATAAAAATGTTCTGCAGGCTACACTATTTCAGCGTGTGTCATGAACAACGATCGTCTGGTGGTGTTGTAGTATGTTGTTTGTGAATCAGTTCCTACTAAATGTAAATACATTTCATAGCGCCTGCGTTTTGCTTAAAAAAAGGCCTATTTGCGTAAAATATAGCTGAATTATATTCAGTCTTGTCTTAAGTCATTTATGAGTGCCAATTGTCTTTGGTTATTACTATCTTCGCCAGTCTGTGTGACACTTTGACGCAACTCTTTTACACACCGTGTATAGGGTTCTGCTATCGAACAATATAAGCTGACACAGCTAGATTACATTGTTCGACCAGTGCGAACGCATTTGCAGTATAATAATATTACGGGAGTCTGATCCTTCAAATCCCGTAGACACTACCAGCGCCAGTTGACTTGTCTTGGTTCTGTGAACTTCTGTGCTGGATGCTATTTCAGGAATGTTTATTGCATACGCGTGAGGCAGCTGATAGCACAGGCACTACCCTGTAAACGCTCTAAAGCCGGGTCTCCCCACCCGCCCAGGCTTGCAATTAAACTACTAGTTTGTCAAAAATTGGTATCTTATTTATAGCATATTTTTCTCTTCAATTGAAAGACAATCATATTTGCTGTTGACAGAAAGCTGTGAGGCAAAACAACCCAAACAGACTTGGAAATCTTGAGCAGCTGAAAATAGTACAAGCACGTTTTCCGACGTAGCGTTAATATTACCGACACAAATGCCTTTCATGAATATGTCATGAAATGTTATTAAAATTCACCAAGTTCGCCGACATTCATGCCAATATTAAGCCATGCTATAGACACCCTGACATATGAAAACCTACGTCTTTCCAACGGTTGAGTTTTCGAACTTTGCCGAACTTTTCATGAAGCCATTGCTGTGTCGTCCTTGCAAATTATTACAGGTTAGCAGCGACTAATCCATTCAACATAATACGCATATGTCTAATGGACTAACCCCTAAACATCGAAACGAGTCTACAAAGTTCAAGTGCTTCGTGTCAGAAAAAGGCGACGTTGATTATTACGTATTGATATTTATACAACTGTAACGAAAAAAATCTTTCACCCTAAGGAGTCTTCCGGTGATTATAGAAATGTCGCAAAGAGCGACTTTCATGTGACCAGCATGATCGCCCCGACAGCTTTGTGGAAGCTCTGCCGCTTATGGTTAAGAAGGTCGGCAACTAAATCCGATGTAGTTCAGGCTAGATGGGCAATAAACTAGATAAAGGTCCGACGGTTTTCCCGCATAGCTTTAATGGCCCTCGCCCTCCGACGCGTAAAGTGTCTGCCACACAGAAATCACTTATAGTAGAGCACTCTCTTGTTATTGCTCATTGACCTCAATAAAAACTTGTATAGATGTGGTCCAAAAATCATACTGTCCCTGCCGTAAGGGCCTCAGAAAAATGTCCGAGACTTATTCCGGTTTTGCCGAGGCGCCGAGAACCCTGTTTGGTTCCAACTCTATGAATATAAAATCTCGAACGGTAGCGGTACCAACCAAAACAACTCCGCAACTAAGTAGCTTTATATTACGGTCACCATGATGTTCCGTAGAGACTTTTCTAGTTGCCCAATGTAGTTGTATTGTTAGTTTGGAAAATATCAATGTTGAGCATGTTATATATATATATACTGACAAGCGTATTGCTTATTAAAACACTGCATTGTTATTACTACTGTTTGAACTGATCTATCAGACGACCGCTTCTTCATTTATTTACTTACCCATAATAGAAGGCTCCTAAGATAAGGCCTTGGGTATAGTGATCCCACATAAATGGGCCGTCCTGCAACAAATGAAAAATACCTGTTACAAATACATGGCAACACATAGCAGGGACACGCAGTTTCTCACGACACAACCCGTGGCAGACGTGAGAGGTGAGTGGAAGTTGTGCGTAAAGGATAGGTGTTACCCTTGTACTTAAGTTTAGGTCTTAGGAACAGCTGGCGTGAAAACGATTAGTCATTCCTAAAGTCAACCCATCTTATGAAAACGAAACTTAAATTAAATAAGAAAACGGGGCACCTAAGGGCAGATAACAAACGCAGAAGCACTAATAAACCTGCAGAACCAAGTTCGAGACCCGCTGGGTTGTTTTAACGGATCATGTTGGCGGCATTCAGAGGAAGACCCATGGGAAAGACATTATAAAATGGTTATGATAAAAAAAAGACAAGAACGTGTGGTGGACGTTGTGAACAACTCATTTGCCTGGAGGATTGCACGTCGTTCACAGATTCAAAACGACTTGCTTCTATTGTAATACCCCCTTTTTCAATAAAAGTGATATGATATGAACGTCACCGAATATAGAAAGAATAGAAAAAGATGTGAGAGAGGCAATTTCCAAGTTCTTTGTTAACCACGCACCATATAACAAAAACCATTTTGAATAAAATGCAGGGGGGGAAAGAAGCATAGGCATCACCTGTAAAAACAAATACAACAAATTATGAAATTTACGAAGTTCCTTGAGGTGGTGGCGAAAGTGGCAACGCTGGAGCAGCAGGACAGGAAAGTCCCAAGAAACCGGACGAAATCAAAATAAATTTTAATCCCTTTCAAAGCTTTAAGGTCAATGAGTGTTTGGCCTATTTGCCTTTTAGGAACCCTAGCAAAGGTCTATAAAAACTCATTAATTGAAACTAAATTAAGAAGCACGCAGAAGAACACAGGCTTTTATCACCGACACAGTTTGGTCTTTGGAGGGGAGATCCCTTTTAATAGCGATAGAGAGGGTTTTTGTCCGCGGTATCAGCGGAAAAAGCCTAGAGTGTAAAAACAAGAAGATTTCACATGACTGCCCTGCTGCATGTAAATAACGCATTTAATAACATTTCGGGAAAAGTCATCCCCACGACGTTAACAAGATAACGATACAAACGCATCTCACCAGGATCCTTTGAGATCACCTGTACGAACGCATGTTACAATGTTAGGGATCAGAATGGAAATTACAGCGGGAGTACCGCAAAGGCCCACTGCTATAGAACCTAACGTACAACGAGGTCTTACGAATCAGGTATCTGCCAAGAAAAATAGGCATATGCTGACGACCGAGTATCCACGATGAGGGCCCGTACGCCAGAAGAGGTTTCGTAGAACGCGAGTTATGGTCTGCCCGAAATCAAGACGTCGGTGGCCGGGAAACCGGGCTAGAGCGTGTCCCGGCGAAGCGCAAGGCCCCTCTGCAAATTGGAAAGAAAACGTGCCCGCCATTCAATATCAAATTTGACGGAGCCCATAAGCAGCAGTGGTGAGGCTGGGAAAACACTTGGGAATGCACCTCGACAGCACTCTAATAAACAGTCCGCATATGAGGCTAGCAGGCAGCTAATTATTATTATTATTTAGTTCGTTGATGGTGCCCAAAAAACGCTAGCGCTGCGTGTCATTTAAGCATATAAGAACGGTCAGCTCGCAAATGGCCCTGGTCGTTGGCTAGAACCGTCCAATGGGCTCTCAAGGCCAACAGAAGATGAATGAGGCTGAGAAACGAAAACCATACCAAACATCTCGAAACGGAATAGAAGATCAGAAAGGGACACAATCCACTATATTAAGCGAGCTTTAACTGAACATGGACACTTCTAAGAGCATCTCCTGCAGAATTGAGAAGCAGCCTCTTTTACCAGCATCCACTGCGCTGCCGGGGAAGAAGATGACATCCAGTTCTTCCGTGTAGCACACTAAGCGTTTTCTCGTCGTGGGGGGATACTCGACAAGCGACACGGCCAAATAATCCGAACAATGCCCATCACTCCCCTGTCGGCTCTTTATTACTGGATATGATGAACCGGACTGGTAAAGAGTGAATCCTAATGGAGAGATATGTTTACTGGCTATGGGTGTTAGATTCGTTCAGTCACTTTTACGAATCACTTAAGGCAGTGGAATCATTCATTCCTCTTGTAACAGCATCTCTTGCCCATCGACGACACGGCATTTAGGTTAGTACGTATTTTTTTCTTTTGGTACCCGTGTGCATAAAACTGGATAATAAGAAACAAAAACAAAAAATGTTTAACAATGTCAAGCGCATTCGTCGTATAGGTTTAAAATGTTCATAATATAAACTAACTTTAACGATGAGCCTTAAGAAACCTCTGGTGGTAAGAAAAGATGCCCCCCAAAAGTCTTGTACTTTGCGCTTACCATTTCATACTTCTTCGGCTAAATAGGTGTACCGCCGCTGGCATGGTGTTCGAAAAACTTGATTTGTTGTTCTTATGTCTATAGAGACAACATACCAAGTGACGTCAAACGAAATGGCCCTTTTGCAAATTTTACTATTTAGTTCTGATCACCAACATAATTCGCAATCTAGTGTGAGTCGTCCAAGCATATAAACTTCATGACCTTGAGTATGTTTTTCAATGCGTTCCCTCCCCGGGGCCCTACACATTAAGATATTCTTTCGACTCGGTTGCTTAGAACATTGTTTACTTCAAAATAGTTTTAGATTGAGGTTTGAGAGAGTGTGCGCGCAGATGAATGCAGAGTGTGTGGATCTACATTTATGAAAGGAAACTTATGCAAGAAAATTTGTGAAACGAGACGATCTATCTATCGGCCGTAGCTACTTAATCAATTGGCACAATTTGGATGATCAAACGCAAATTTGCAGTCTGAAACAGACGCACACAGAGAGTACGTACCTTGTAATGTCTGGTGTAATTATTCGCGCTTAGGTGTTCGGGGGGACAGTTGCTCCGTACGGCTAGATGCTTGCTGATAGCAGTCTGGTTTACCATGGCAACCATTGCCACGTTAAGGTTTACTCGCATTCCGTACACGGCCGTCAAGCCGAAGAAGCCGAGTCCAATAAGGACGTACCGAAACTGTATCCAACCTGCCGAATGAAGTTGTCCGCGTCATTGTGGGCATTCTACCCATTCAGCAGTGCATCGGGCAGCCCGATGGATGGTGGCTCGGTGAGGAGGTTTAGGTCGACACAATCAGCCCAGTGTACACTGGTTATGGAAGCGATAACAGCGTACTTAACATAGGTACACATATAGACGACAACGCAGGAGGACAATAACGGTGATGCTTAAAGCAAAACGCTAGAGCTTCTACGAAAGTATGCAGCATGACTAAAGCGCTACGAAGGTATCTAAATACAAAGGTAGGCATGCCTAACGCAGTCTCTGTGTTTGGTCTACATCTCTAATTTTTTTCTATAAACGTGTTACACAAAAATTAAGCCTGCGACTTGTTGTGAGAAGGGAGTCGGCGCCGTTTTCATTTCTATCTTCCGAAACTGAATTCGGCTTTATTCAAGTCGTTTCCCCCTGGTCAGCCTTCGGAAAGAAAGGTATGCGAGAGGCCTATATCAAACATGTAATTTTCTCGATAATTATTAAGATGCCTATGATAGGGTGTCTTAATCGATGGGCGAATGAGCATGAACGTGACGTCATGACTGTATGACTGAGCCACGCCGCATGCATAATTCAGTAATTAATGACGGCTGCTAAACGTCATCCAGGTTGTTGTGTTCAAAAAGCATATGCCCGAACAGACATGTTCCGCTGTCTGCGTGGACTCTCCCGAATCACCGTGTTCACGACTAGAAGCATTAGTTAAATGCTTTCGAAAGGATACTTACATGTTTTTTTTCGTGGAATCGTTGACGTGCTTGTCCCCTGACTAGGTAGGGTACTTGATACGGACGTTGTCGGTATATCCGTCGAGGGGCGCGCCAAGCTTTGATCGACACTCATACTTTCGCCTGCATAGTGTAAAAACAAACAGGTAACTAGTTTTGTAACCGCGCACCGCACCATTAACCATATTGCATGGTTGCATATAAGCAATTTGATAGAGCCATCTAGACTTCTGCAGTACAAGGCATAAGAGATTCAGAAAAGCTGCTAAAGAGGTGAGTCAATGACTGATGCGGTAATGTTTTCTGCTGTTGGCAGCATGTTGTTGAAACGAACGACAGCGAAGTGTTTGGGGCTTTGTGACCGTGTTGTTTGACCAAAGGGAGGGCACAAGAGCCCATATTTTTCCATTACTGACAATTTAAATAATGCTGCACAAAACGCCATGGGCCGCGCCAGGCTGTTAAGCATAATCAGCCTAGCAGTTTCTAACAGAACGCTACCAGATCAATCACTAAGGACAAAATATGTGGGATGTTCCTAACAATTTCTGTGGAGACGATTGTGGCAACATTGGAATGGAGCTGAATTTGTAGAGGCACTCCCAGTATGGAAAAATGAGTTGTTGTCTGGAATAGTGAAGTGAACGGATTATTTTAGGGAGAGTGTTTTCCCCGCTTCGGTAAGCCTGGGCCTGATAGCATTTTTTGGGAGGTGTATTTTGTGTATTTACAGAACCTAGTTATAGGTGTAATGACAGATACTATCCATATAGTCACTGCGGCACGTAGAAAACGCGGTGCAGACGGCGAAGCTGAGTATCCAGGTACGTCGTTGTAAATGCGTGGGCTAGTCTGAAACTTTATGGGGAGATCACCTCTAACGACATAATAGAATCAAATTTTAGAACAACAAACCAAAGCGGTCAGTGTCCTTGGCCCGTCGAGGAAGTGCAATCTCTAGCTCAACTACCCTTTAGGAGTACCATCGGAAGGTATGTGTCGGCAGAGAAACTTCTGTATCATCATTATCCAGTTAAGGTTTATAGACGGAAGTGAAATTTCACAATGCTTAAGTTCTCGTAAAAACGACATGCGTAAAAATAAAAAGATATATATATATATATAAAACTAGGTCGGTGCATTAGCTGAAAGCCAGACGGTGCCTCGCGTATTCTGGTAAAAGAACTGGCAGACACACTGGCAGAAGCACTCACAATTGTATTTACTCAATTAGTCGACCAATTCATAAGACTAATTCACAAGACATGGTAACGGACCTCACCTAAGAAATATAGACAGGTAGCCCAAATGCGTACAGACTGTTCTGTCGTTAATGCAATAATCAATCATTTGTTTTCACTCCGAGTTGGGTAAACGCTGCCTAAAATATATGTGAAGTTCTCCGTTCATATCATAGAGTTGCTTACCAGCGCATTGTCAGAAATTAACGCAAACGCTATATCCGATCATCATTTATCATCCACCTATACGGCCTACACGATCCAAACCAACACGAATTTGAAAGAAGAAAATCAGCCGGCAACAAATAAGTGGAAATACTTCGCTCACTCTTAGAGTCCCTGGGGGAGTTGACCATGAGCATAAGGTGACAAAAATGACCGCTCTTGGTACCGGCCCCGAACATTCTAAACTGGTGCAGGGCACAATTCGAAGATCGAAAATGACCGAAAATTGATTTGATTTGATGATTTATTGTTCGCTTGGCATGTATACCTAAATACACATGTCACCCTTTTATATCAGGGGTGCTTAGAGCGGCAGCATATATATTACCTACGCATCCATATAATCCATGTCTACTTCAATACCTACTGAGTATTTGCTTTCCATTGTGACAACCTCTTTTTTGTAATATCGACCAGGTCATTTCTAACAGTTGGTCCTAGAGCTAAAGTCTCCGAGAGATCTATTTCTCTGCCCCCCCCCCTAAGGCTCTACATTCTTTATTAATACGTTCGATCGACTCATTATCTAGCCCACATGCTCGACATTCTGTACTTTGCTTCTCCTTATATTTAGCTATGTGAATCCTTGTATCCAATATCCCTGCCCTGGCATCTGCCAATAGCCCACTCGCTCTTGAATTATCGTATACCCATTCTACTTTGCCCTGCTTCCTCTTTTGGATTTTACGTCAACCTTTATCTCCTCCTCTGTATGCCACTGATGGCCAACCGTCTGATACCCTTCAATGCTCCCTTGATCTCCACTGCTATGTGTTCCCCCTCCCTCGGGAAGTAGCTCCCGTTGTCGTGATTCCCCCTGTACCTGCTGTCTCACTCCTCCCTGTATCCATATTGTCTTCTCCTCTCTCTTTTGTCCCTGTATCTGTTGTCCCATTCTGTGTGTCTGTACCCTACCGTTCCCCCCTAGTTTAAATGCCCATACCGCGTGCCTGAAAAATTTGCGCTACCCCGATTTTATTGATTCCACGAGTGCGTCCCCCTACCGTATTCCGTTCCCGTATGTCCTACTTGCGCATTGATTACATTAACTACTCCTTGGTCCCTCATAGAGATATAATAAACTCCCTTTGTATTAGTAGCCACCCGATTAACCTGTTCCTCTATTCTGCATACGTTTGAATCTCCGGCAACTACCACCCGTTTTCCCATTGGTTAAACTTATCCGAGATATCTGCTCTTGTTGTTGTTGTTGTTGTAGCGTTCGATGTTGCTGCTGCTGTTTCTCGACCGCTAGCACCTTTTCTTCTTCCTTTTGCTGACTCGCCTAATTTAGCTGGCGCCGAGTTATGTCTAGTCGAAGAAGAACAGCCAGAGAAGGGGGACCCATACCTGAGCATGGTTGTCATCAGAGGAGATGATTAACTGGCACAAAGTCAGACGCAGTGGTGGGGAGAGCACTAACGAGGGCTATGAGCTACAGGCACAAACACGTGGAGTATGCGGTCGCACAAAGCCGAGAATGTCGAGAAACGCACGCAAGATGGGACTAGAGATGTCGCTCGGCATGTGACAGTCGAGCAGATAATCATTTGAAGGATCAAACTCGGAACTGTAGAGTCTGTTTAATATCATCCGACTCATGCGCAATGAAGTAAGTAGCTTGCGACAGATCTCTACCGGTGTGCGGGCGAGCGTTAGATACATGATAGAATACGTCGAACCTACGGTTACACTGCTTGCGGCATATTTTATACCGCAAACGTGAACATGGTGGTGGTTCTCAATGAGCCTCCACGGTAATCTTATATCGGCACGTTTACGATGAAGTTAGGTGCAAATAACTGATCCACCTAATGCGGTTTTGTGATATGATATGTGCAGTCTCGTGACTATCAATAAATATATATCTATATATAAAATGCTATGCGTTTCATAAAAGTTGATTTGCTATATACAACTGACTATAAAAACAATCGCAGAGGCGCTATTGTCGACTGCACGACGAATGCATCTTGTCATTAACCGGGTGATTATTACCAATTTCACATTAAAACGACTTAAGTCACTTATGTTCAGTCCTAGGTCACTGTCGATTTGACTAAATTCAGGAGAAAAACTTTTGACTTTACTTTGACTAAGTTCAGGAGAAAAATGTTTCTTTGTCTGGTAAGACGTTTTCTGTTAGTCAGCTCAGTAAAGCTGCTTTCCTCATTATGACTCAGAAGGATAGCAACGCCTTCTATTATTACGGTTTCCATTACTAACCGACGTCTACTACAACTGACACAGTTTCAAAACGTCTAGCTATAAGTACTACTAGTGAAATGTCTGACTGAAACGGTTCTACCTTGCGTTACTGCCCTGTTGTTCACGAAATTACACGCACGACAGCTGTACTACACATCAGAACGGGAATGATGAAGTCATGATCACAGAAATAGGACGATGTACATAGGATGCCTAATGTTGTCACTCGCCTTCGTTGCTTCGAGAGAGATGTTTGTCGAGGTGCCGGCATGATGACATAGTGCACAGCTCGCAGGCTTCGCCGACCGAAGGATCTCCACGCAAGCTTCGCATCGTTGTCTCGGTTCATCGGCGGCACTACTCTGTATCCAGAGCCGACAAAATGTTATTTCAAAGCAGACAATAGCACTTTTGCATGAAAGTTGTTTTTAATTCTCGACCATCGACTCGTCCGCACCTACCGGCTTGGAGTCGCCATGAGGCGTACCTTATATGCACCGAGGGCCGGACATGTTTAGATATCCAGGGTTTGCCTAACAGTTCTGGTGGCATCATAGTCGCTGGCCAGTCCCAGTGGTATGGTTTATTATTAACTCTAAATGAGCATCCCTCAAATTCGATCAACAACCAATATCGAGTCGGCGCGACGCCCCGGTGAATGAAAACCATGACCGGGCGCACGAGCCCCCTAAGCCATGTCGCCATAACACACCTTTCCTGTCTGGCCAACAGGAAAGACGTAGTTTATAGACGAACGATCTCTCAGGTCCATACGGCATGTTGTAGAATACCAAAGCAGATCGTCCTGAAGTATTAGTCTATTGGCGTTTGAGAACAGAAGTATGAACTAGCTAACCCCTTTTCACCGCGTGCTAGTGCACTCAATATTGCTAAACGTCAACAACTTATCTAGCATCTTCTTGAAGTTTGTGTCACACTGCGTCGAGAGGTCAGCGGTAGCTCGTAGAAGTGCCCATTCAAACTCTAAAACAGCTGAACTGACTAACTATGAATGTGAAATGCAGCAAGCTGAAGAAAACAGAGATGCGGTGAGAGACGCCGCATGTACACAACGGCCGGCCTTTAATGTAATATTGTAACGTTGTTGTGTTACGCTAAGTCAGCTTGGGGATGTAGACTCATCCGGACGGGTACTGCAGCCCGAGGGACTCAGGAACGATGAATGACGACACGCAGCATACGGTCTAATGCAAAGTACGGCCGAGCAACGGATGGTTATCAAGCCATGCTGCTCGGTCTATTTATTGGCTCACGAGGCACCGCGGCGTGCTGACACCCCAAAGGGTGTCAGAACCCGCTCTCAAATCGGTCGAAATTTACAGTGGTTTGTGTTTGTTTCGTATACGAATACAGGTTAAGTGACTGTTTTACTTGGACTGCCGATTATAGGTCAACCCTCTCCCGATGTCGGCCGATGATCGTTTGGACGGCGGATGAAGTTGGGGTTTCGGCGCGAAAGGCTGTGGTTGGTTGAGACATGTATCGGTCGGTGAACGTTGGGCGCTGTGGCCGTTGGATGTGGTCGGTTAGAGTAGATTTGAATTGCGCTGTGATGCACACAGTGACTTCGTCACAATATTTAGAGAACTCATTAAAACAAATGTAAAGCATAAAATAAACACTTTTCCACAGCGCCGTAGTCACGGAGAATCGCAGCATGAATGGAGCCAATGATGAATCGACCAAAAAATGTTCGTGTCAAAGAGTGAAGTCGATTAGTTGGTGAGCCATGCCCGAACGCCTGGAGTGCCGCCCCACAACTCGAACAAACGGATTACTCTGTTAGAGTGTGGAGGCTCAGATGCAATACGCCGGCAGTAGGGTACTTGCACAAAGCCAAAATAAGTCTATCAGAGGCCAAAAAAAGGTCATGCTGGCAACGCGCAGGCGAAAAACGGAGGCGAAAAAGCAAAGGGAGAACAGTATAACTTTGCTCTGCTTGCCCAACAAAACAAGAAACGCACATACGTGCACAAAGCAATACGTGCAGAAGACATCCCGCATGCAAGTTCAGGAGGAGCTGCTAAAATATGTTCTAGTCTAAAGTACGGCGAATCAGTTCCTAATATACATACCTCAATGCCACAGTGCTGCATTGTTTTGTGAGTGAAAGAAAAATGATACCTACGAAGGCCCATTGTTCATTAATTCCCCACAAAAAGTAGATGTAGGAGGACGAATTGGCAAGTTCGAATACATTGCATTTTAAAAATTTGCATTTGCATTTTAAAAAACTTATAATACAATTATGAGAGCGAGGTCTGCGGTCTTCTTCTCTCATCTTGCTAATTCGGTTATTGACTGAACTACTGAATATGCTGTGGCGTCGTCTTTTTTGTTTTTTTGTGGGAGGGAAAATGCTTTTACGCACACCCAAAGCTGGTAGTGTGGGACTCGATGCCGATGTTGTTGGCATAACATTCCATTATGTCTTTATTATCCCTTGTATTGTTGAAGCAGTACAAGCGGCAATCACCAGTGCCATTGGTAAAATAATGCCATCTCTACTCTCACAGGTGTTGGAATTACCGAGCTCTCTCAGGACAAAAAGGACCCTAAAAATATCAAAATCGGAGATGTACTTCGACACTCATTTGAAGCGGCCCTAAGAGAGGCGCTCTAGGTCTCCACGAATGAGATGATTTTATATACTGACGGAAAGTTAAGAGTAACGGGCACTCGTGACCAAAATACTTCGCGTGTAGGTAGTGTCGTAGCGAAAGATCTTTGAAGATCCAGCCAACAACAGCAACATCAAGTAACCTCCTTTTAATAGAATTGCGAAAATATTAAATCAATCTTGGTCTTCCTTTCTCTAGCTACGAATACTCAATATGATGTGCTGGTTTTCACTGAGACCTGGGCGACTGAATCAATTGTACTTTCAACTGTACGGTTGGAATCTGATAGAATGTCTTGGACAACGGCGCGAAGGTCTTGAAAGAGCAAGCGGTGGAGTTGCTGTACTATATAACAGTAAGCTCAGTGGAATAGATGTACTATACACAGAGGACAACTGCGTTGTACTTGCAGGAACTTCCATAAAGTATAATTGCGAAGTATTCTCGTCCTTCTAAAGCAATTCCCGACATGCTGGAAAGGCTAGTGCAATGCTTGGATAAAGTCGACCTTAACAAAACAACAGTGCCTTGCGGGGACCTTAACTGCTACCTCGGCGAACCGGACAACGTTAGAACAGGCGCATTTATCAGCACGATAGCGTCCCCTAGTATGTGGGTGGGTTTCACAGCCGCGAAACCGACCTATGTAGCTCTGCAAGGGAGGTCTACGATAGATATATTTCCACAAACGCCAGAGCATCACAGACACGATAGCGTCAGATACAAGAGTCCGCATTTAAACACTCTGGCCTTTGGTACCAGGCCACACCATTCTGTTGCAATGTCGCTCACGGTACATCATCAGGCAGCAGGCCAAATGCGGCAACGGTTGAACGCCGCCATTAATTCAACCCGCTTACTGGAGCTCTCGCCAGAGGTTCTCCTTGTCCCTAATTTCCTGAATGTCGAAGTAAATGCAACGCAAATTTATGCACAGCGTGCGTCCCCAGCCGAGTAAACCTCGAAATAACAGTTAATTTACCCAAGAATGCCAATCTCTAAAACAATGTATCTAGGCGTATATCCGTGCAAAAAGTCGCCCGTAAATGATCTTCCTGTGCACAATTGCCAGTCGCCTTTATAAAAAAGGCGGTGCCAAGAGCTAAACTGAAGCACGAAATATAAGCACAAAACAAGCTTCTCAGAGATTTCCAGCTTCACCCACATAAATGACTGCGCTCCGACAAGCGCCCAACAGCATGTCCAGTATCACCTGAAATGCTAAATAGTTATTTTTGACAGACGTTCGCCAGCTCATCAACGATTCCCAGTTGAACCCCGATTTGTCTCCGTTTGGGGCCAAAGGACAACCGAAGCTAGACAGGAGCTGGTTCGTCTTATCAGCGTCTCGGGGGTTGTATAAGTAAGAATGAAAGCGCCGTGAGGAAAGGCTGCGCATCCAGACCTCGTTCGGAATGAACATCTGCAACAGGCGATTATTCTGACTCCTTGCTTCACTGCTCTCTTCAACGAAATCACGCGGAAAAATGAAAAGTCAGCCTCCTAAGTTTAATACCGAAGAGGAAAAGGGCCCTTGGCACCTTCATAGCAACGAAAAGCGTTATTTGCAAAGAACTATCTATATTAGTAGCGCGTCGACGACTTAAAAATCTTTTTGGAAAGTACCGAGTGCTTGCTAGAGCAGCAGCACGGCTTTAGGCGAGGCTGCGTTGTTCTTCTCAAAAGCATTCAAATGGCCCTCCAGGTAAAACGTAACTTTATCTTCGCTGTTTCCGTAGACCTTAAGGCTTTTGATGCGGCATTATAAACAATAATCCTATAGAAATTAGCGCTATGTGGTGTTCCAGCGGTAATACTAAAGCTACAACAAGCTATGCTGCAGGGGCCTGTAATCATCGACGACGGGGTAACTGAACACACCCCAATTAATCAGACTACAGGAGTTGCACAAGGCGATAATATAAGTTCGTTATTATTCTCAATATTGGTGAGCGATCTGCCCGCCAAAATCCAGCGTCGACACTTGCAAGTTCGTACACTTATGTACGCTGATGACCTTTTCCTCTACTTCCGGAGCAGATTTCACCTGCAGCAATCGCTTGTTTCACTGCAAAAGTTTGTTGACCTAGCCGCTCTAGTGACAAATATAACAAAAACTAACGCAATGAAGTTTCGCCGCGGAGGTAGGCTCGCCGAAAAAGTATTTTTAACGCAGGGCTTACATTTTAATAAACATATCGTGGTAAGAGCTCGCAAGAGCATTCTATCGTTTCGTAATATCCCAAAGCCTTATCAATTGTCGCTGCATGTCGCTCTCAACCTTTTTAATTTACAGATTGCACCGACCACCGCTTACGGGATACAGGTCATATGGCTTTACCTATCGAAAGCAAATCTGGAAATACGTTGATTGGCCTTTTAATAAGACTAGAGCAACCACAAACTACAGGAAGGACCCATGTTGTAAAAGCAGGTACTTCGTTACCGGGTTTGCAATAAATGGATTTTATATAAAATTATGTATACATAATGGGTTGCACGAAATATCGTATGATCTGTATCATCTCCAACAGTGTACAAGAGCAACATCGTTGATGAAAGTATTGTAGGAGAGCTGTAGCACATATGTGCATAAACCAAATATTGGTTAGTGAAAAATGCACTAAGATGACAATGCACGACTTTTCCATAAGCCTGTTAAATATCCACATATACGTAATGAGTAAGTCGTTTAATACGTAGTCACTATTTTCAACCGGTGCCGCCACAAATAGTTACGTTAGTGTGGCTAATTTTGGGAATTAACGCTCTTTATGTATGAAAAATGCACCTTGTGTGGATATGCAAATATGAACGTCATATGTATGACGAACATGGTTAAAAATATTTTAGGAGTATTCTTGCGGGAGCCGAGAGAGCGACACGGATTCAGTACAGTCGAGTAGGTAATACAGGGGACATGCACACCGACACGACCACAGTATTTGTAGTCCTCTCTGGGTTTAAGAAATCCAGCAGGCCGGCTTAATAGATGATGAAATCCGTGAACACTGTACCTAGTGGCGGGGTGACGACGTGAACGAAATGATTCCGTCTAGGCCTGGTTAGTCATAGCTGGTGATAACTAAAATACTCTAGAAATTAGAAATCTTTTTTGAGATCACTCGTTCACTCCGAAACTTTCCAACGCGAGCGGTCTACATGTTCCTCGATAAATTACAGTGAGCCCGCGAGCATGTATACTAATCTGTTGCGCGAATTCGACCTAAGGGCAAGTATTCGCTTCAAGAAGGTCAGTACGGATTCTCCTGAATATTACCAGGTGATCTGCGTAGATCAGTATCTTGACTGTTAAGTGAAGGTTAACACGCTCATTCACGATGCGTGGCAAATCGCCGAGTAACGTTATGAATAACAATGGGCTGAGCTTGTCGCTTTGCGGATATCCAGTCGTCTGATCAAACGTGTTATGCTCGCACACACCATCATTGAGGATAATCTGGTTAGCTCTTGATTCTTGCTTACTTTCTAAGTTTCCATCTCAGCTTCTTTAGAACAATATCACGGAGTGCACTGTCGAAGGCAGATCTTTAAAAAATTAAAACCGCGAACAAAAGAAGTTTTTTTCCGTTTTATTAGATTAGGATCTGCTCAAGAAGTATTTCGCCGACTGAGATAGTGGAACGCTCAGTTCTGAAGCTACGCTGCACACCAGCGCTGCCAGAAAATCCGTGAGGCGTCTCGTTAGTATGCTTGAGAGTACTTTATTAAGCATTTTTCCCCGCACTTCGTGCATTGAAAATTCTTGTTCAGATAGTGGAAACTGCCGCGGCTACAATTAACAAGATGAATTCCATGAGCTGCGAGCGCTGTCATTAAATGCCTGCCCATACCCCTTGCTTTCCTCCAGGCGTTGCTTCTAAGTGCTTCTACGCTATCTTTACCTACCCATATCCCATTCATCTATATTTTCCAATTCTCCCTATACTCTTCCAAGGTCTTTGTTGTACAAAAACACCATTATATACATCGTATTCTCAAGATTTCCGAATGAAGAAGCATGATATCGCTGAGATTGTAGGCATCTAAGTATGCGGGGTACATAATATACTGCACGACCGACTGCGAGTTCTGACCATAATTCAGGACCACACACGAAACTACAATCCGCAGCAGTATTTAACGATATTTAAGCGCCGCCAACAAGAGCTTGGCGTCGATTCGTGACCGTGGACGAGATCTGAAATCACTACTATACACGCGCGTCAAAACGACAATCACAACAGTGCGCCACGTCTGATGAATATGCGCCGAACAAAGTGAAGGCTGCTCTGTTGGCCGAGAAGTTAAGTTCCGATGTTTTTGGAATTCCTAAAAAGTTATCCTTGCTGACTGCCCACAGCAGGACCATAGTAATTTACATTTCAAACCTTTTGCACGAACGCAAACGAAACGAACAAGATTGGTGAGCAAAGTTCACCACGACCAGGTTCCAGCTCACATCTCCACAGACGCAATAGTTGTAAAATTGCACAAAGTACAGCTCTAGTTGCTACCCCCACGCGTCATATTCTCCTGATTTGGCCATTTGCGATTTTTTCTTCTACTTCTAAACATCTAGCTCGGGACGAACACGTTTCATTCGACAAAGAGGTCATCACAGCTGTGGATGCGTATTTTGAAGAGCTCGACGCTTCCTACTTCTCTAAAGTAATGCAACCGTCGAAACAACGCTAGGCTGATTTAGCACTGCTGATTGCTTTTTCTAGAGCAGCCTTTGCAGATCTTCTTGTCAATCTGGATTTGTCTAGGCCTCATTAGCTTTGCGAAGTCAAATTAACTAAGTCGGGCCAGAGTCGATTGCTAACCGTTGGCAGCTCTTTCTGTGGTTCTTCCACACTCAAGAGCCCAGTGGCGCACGTGGTCTGTCGTATTGCGTCGTCGACAACTTTTCGCTTTGTCACTTCAAGACACCTTGCAATAAAGTTTCTCAGTTCAGAAAGATCAGTAGATACATTGGCGTCCCTTTTAAATTGTATCGCATCAATGAAGGCTGCGGACGCATTCTGTGACGTTTCTGCGACCATCAGCCGCATGTCTGTGCTAGTAATTAATTGCCTCTCACTGACCTTCACGTTGTGTCGCTTTAGCGTGTTTGTATAAGAGACACCGCCATTTTCCTGGACAAATATGAATGTGTTGCTCGGTGCCCTTTTGACACTTCGTTTTTATTAGCATATTCTTGTTTTCCTTTTCTCCCGGACATCACCGCTACGTAAGCGCTGTACTTCCGGGCCACACGTTCATTCCTCATGCCCCTTTTCTCACCATACTAGTCATGCAACTTGGAATTGCCCTCTCTGCGCGCAGCTTTTCTGTGCTCTCTAGGAGCTCATTGGCTTGCCCCATTGTCTTCCCGATAAGCGCGCCGTATTCCCATTGCCAGAGGAGTTTTTTATCAACCAAATCGCCGCCGTGGCTCGCCCGTGTCGTTCTGCGTATCTCTAGTGAGGGTTCGACAGCACATTTCCAACTTTCTTTCCGACAGCACATTCCCAACTCTCTCTACTATCCCGTGGAATTTTGAGGCCATATTTTCCAGACACCACAATCAGTCAAGTGCTCGTTCTGTGCTGTGAAAAACCGAAGAGGACTATGCTTCAGTTTGCTTGTTTTGAATTGGGTCACGGTACAGAACGTACCGCAAGGCTCTACCGCACTTCAGATCGTCTGTCGTGTTGCAGTTTTTTAAGTGGTCACTATTATCCTGCTACCCTGCGTGCTTAGCATGTACGACGCGCACTGACAGGCATAATGTTTTAATTCGCCACTTCGAGCGAGTCGGTTTGTGGCCGTTTATATTTTGTATCCATTGTCCTCTCTTTCGTTACTATATCTCTGATAAAAAATCTCACGGCATGCATATACTTCACACCAGCACTAACCTTAGATATGTCTTCTATTTGACGCAGTGCTTACGCTAGTTAAGGGGTCATGTCGTCCGAGTCTCCGCCCGGTGAGCAGTGATTGACGTCGGTAAAACTTGCGCGTTGCGATGCCTGCCGATCTTGGCCTGGCTCAATAGCCGATGCCTTGTCTGGTTTCCTGCGTACAGACAAGCGATATATATATACATATTTTCGTATACGCAATTCCTTTTTATTCATATAACTTGACTATGTTTGCACTTTGGAGTGGGCGAACGTGTGATCACGGGTTCTCTAACCCAGGGTTAGCCCAGTTCAACAATGTGCCCCGAACAGATGCTGCATTTCCTCGTTGAATGTCGAGCGACAGCCTCTGACGCAAGAATTCGGATGCTCTCGAGTCTCTTGTCGAAAGATTAAGACTTCTACCGACGCGCTGAATCAGCTTGAACGTAAGGGAGCCGGCAGCTCCCAAAGTCTCGAACGCCAACGGACAAAATTCGTGCGGATAATCAACGCTTATATACATATTGATATACATTTATTTATGGTGAAAAATTCGCACAATTTTTGTTCGGACTCTTTCAAGCGTGGGAAAAAAGAGGTACCTCAAACTCGGGACACCCTGTACCTCGTACGCTAGATAGACAGTACCAACTAACTCGGCTACGCCCTCTGACTGGCACTAAATAGCTCCAGTGGCTAACTCCAGGCGATATTATTCACAATGGTAACCGAGATGACAACGAAAAAACGAGCATATTAGGAAAATGACAATGTTGAGAATGACAGCGACGACAGCTTCACTTGTTGGATCAGTACAGATACACCTGCCAGCCAACGTGATAATGCACCTCACACATCTACTTGCACAGACAGGTTTGTTTATACACAAGATGAAAAAACCAGATTCTCACGCAGGTTGTCCGAGCACTAAATAATGGCTTTATTATTATTGAAGCCTCTACCGAAAGCACGTAAATTGACCAAAGTGCATCTGAACAAGACTCGCCAAACTGACGCAGGAGAACTGGCTGACAATATATCCACACTAAGATTGTTTAGTTATTTCATGGAGCTTTCGTTAACCCGACTGCCTCGTTCGAAAGACTACTACACAGTGTTCGCTTTTGCTAAGCGCCTTCACGCGTGTATCGCAGAGGAAGTACAAAATGTCGTAAAATTGTAACATACAATACGTTTATTTAAGACGCGCTTATCACTGGTTGAGTGATCATGTAATGTTTATACAGATATGCGGATAGTCTTTCGTCCGCACTTGCTATAATGAACAGTCTATGTACACAAGGGTCTACGCCTTCTAGCAGTATAGATTAGTTAAAACAACTCTCCGAGGAATGTTGCTCATCAAGATAATATACAAGTTCTTGCATCGACCACTTCTTGTCCAAAAACAGAAATATCTGGTACAGGTCATATCACCAAAGATAGCGAGAAATTGCAGGATAATTTTTTTTTTCAGATTTTTGTTAAGTTGCATCGTAAGAACGGTAGAATCTATACAATAGGCTCTGTCATTATGTCAAACTAAACATGTTAAGCCCGACGAACATTTTGATTATCTGGAACATATTATTTAAATCTTTTCCGTTGTATATATATATATATATATATATATATATATATATATATATTTACGAAGTTGCTTATTGCTACGTCGGTCGAATGCATATGGGACTGATAGCAACTAGCATTGAACATAACGCCGCTTTAAAAGTCCAATGCTCCCTTGCCCAGCAATTTTCATTGCGCACTCATTCTTTGCCTCCGCCTCACTAAATAGACAAATCATCTACTGCGAATCATGGTAGCGCTTAATTCATCTAATTAAACTCTTCTTCAGGCCCGGTAGGCACTACTGAAGTCGTTCGTAACAACTGTACTCGTTCTTCGATGTCAGTTCTTTTTTCTTATTGATTCTACTAAAGCCGACTTAGCAGCCGGCAAACAAGGAAAAGAAGTAGGATTAATGTTAACATCTACGCACATTCACATATATAGACTCTGCCTCTAACGGGGATTAACGGCGACCCTTGTGGTCGTCGTATTGGACCCGCAGGTTAAGAGGAGAGAGTATCGCTACAGTACCTTCACATTTAGCTTCTTCATCAGGTACTTAGGTCTAGCCTGTTTTGTACAAGTTAAAATAGATTGCCTATTTATAAATACTACAAGTTATTTGCCTACCGCCTTAGCTAATAGAAAAAGATGTAGGCAGCAACCGAAGTCTAAACAATCTCGCTGTCTCTCGTCTTCTTAACGTCTGGACTCCGAGACGGCTCAAAACTATTCGATTTCATTTGTCTTTCTTCATTCGATTTGTTGCTGGCAGCGAGTCCCCAATCTTGCACTTCCGCTGAAGCAAACAGCTGGAACATCAGTCCCGTAAAGAGTCCAATTGCGCCCGCCAAATAGAAGTTATAGGACCACATCCGAGTTGAGTTCTGGAACACAAAAAGGTCAGGCCAGTTACGCTAACGACGATTAAATCCCCATAACATTGAAAACAGTAATAATAGTATTGGCTTTCAAAACTGACAATTCGTAATGATAGTAGTCATCGGTCAGCTCAAAAGTCTACTAATTCCAGAGCTTTAATTGTTTCTAGTTTAAATTTCCATCATTTTTATGAAAATAACACAAATAGAACCATTATTGGTGCGGCTAATTTGCGTGAAATTATACTCGCTCGTGACGAACGAAGGACTGAATGCAACTGTCTTGGCGGTGAGCATTTGTGCTGTATATAGTGGGTACAGGTAAAATACTTGCTGCCGTAGATTTTCATATTACACATTTGACGGGACGGTACACTTGGTAAACGTATCGTATGAATCTGTTCGTCCTCACTTACGATGTCTACGTCAAATACTTCGCTGCTTAGGCTCACAGAAAAAAACAGCATAATAAATTGACTAAACGCATGCGCTGCTCTTCTTCTTCTCCACCTTGAAAGGTAGCGAAAGAATTCTCTTTTGTGAAGTTTTCATTAACGGGTGCTGAAAAACGGAGCGGACCAAAGCAGATCTCCAAGGTAAGAACAACTATGCTGCCTGTTTTTTTCTGGAAGGTTTCTGGAATGCAGAATGCACATGCGTCACTAGCAGCCTGCGTGACTAGTGCTAGCCTGTATGGTGAGATCGGAGAGGTGTGGTATACTATGAGCTTCTGCAGAACAAGGAAACGATTAGCAGTGAAAATCACTTCGAGTATCGTGTCGATGGCAATTCTAAAGCGAGTTCTTGAAGAAGATGCCGTCGCTGTCCATATAATGGACAGAGGGAACAACGTTGCATTAATCGTGGTTAGCAGAGGGTGGAATCTCGTTCGCACGTCGACACATAGAGTTAGGTACTTGATAAAATTAAACAGAATCCAACGGTGAAAATAGTCTTTCTAGTTACGTTTTTATAACTCATCTATAAATGCGTTCTGCGATCGCTACGGACAAACATTGCGCGGTAGGGCATAACTGTGTGGTTGTATTTGCCCAATTTGTTCAGCTCATCAGCAAGCGGGACTATCTGGCAGAACAAACGGTTTCAATGGTTCTGCAAATGATGCTGCTTCTAACAAAAAACGGCCGCATTGAGAGACTCACCTCTCTCTGTATTAGAGCTCCAGTAATCCAGGGTACAAGAAAGCCGGTTGTATTTCCTACGCATACACAGATGCCGAGGATTGTTCCGGCGTAGTCCGGTGCCATATCAACGGGTATGCTCATGTACCCAGCTTCAGATGCGCCTCGAACCGTGCCCGCCAATACGAATAGCACCAGGGATAATCCGCCATCACATCCAGCTACCCAGACGACGCTGATCAGCATAATCGACGGAACGGCGTGGGCTGCAATTAATGCGAACACGAGCAATAGTTAGTAGCTGAACAACACGCAAGTTGTAAGCCAACAAATGAACAAAATGCACACCTCTGCTGGACATTTAGACAACTTAGAAAGGCACCACATCGTCCATGCATTCATTCATTGCCAATCCCTATGCTGATTGTCGCCGATTGTTCCGATTTAGCTATTTCCTTGACAGATACCAAATCACCCGGTTATGACGCTTTTCCTGCCAAGCTTCCTAGCCTGTCAATCCTGTGACTTGAACCGCCGCAATACTCAACCTAGTCGCGAATATGTACGGTGAGACATACGCATGCATACATGCATCCTTTCGTTCATCTTGCATGCATATGTACGACAAGATTAGCTAGTTGGCTGAAAGATACTCACCAAGTCCGTTGAAGAGCTTGCGGATATTCGTTCCAGACATGCATCCCCGTTTTCGCATGTAGTCAGACACGGGACCAGATATAGCCCCTGCGAGGATTGCTCCCAGATACGGAAGTGCTGAGTAGAGCCCGTTCTGCACAAACACAAATTCATAACCGCAGGTTAGATGATCGTCTGCGCTACGTCTTGTGGCACGAACTCTCAAATGTACGTCTCGAAATACTCAAATGAAATATATATACGCCATTTTAACGTGAGTGTGTGCATATATATATATATATATATATATATATATTAACGTACATCCTGTATGTTGAAATTTAGCACGGTTCCAAGGTAAGTCGGAAGCTCGGTGACCAATATGTATTGCAACCAATGCGTGCCAAAGTGCGCACAAACAACGCCGAATACCGCCGGTGACGTAAAGATCTTCCTCCATGGAGTATGCTCCGCCTGTAGGAAAAGACAAATTTGTATATGCATACACACATCATGTACATAGAGATATGTAGTATCTTGCTTTTACGACTCAGACTCGTCTTCATTTAATTAACTGAGATCGACTGCTACAGTAATGGACAAGAGCTCTGCGTTCTGCAGTTTAGTTCTCATTCCCTACGGTAAAAGCCTGAGCATCGCTTAACATCGACCTAATATGTATATATATATATATATATATATATATATATATATATTTTTTTTTTTTTGCTGGCTTACATGTCACAGTTCTATAGTTGTAGTAGTAGTAGTAGTAGGCTGGAGTTGTATAAGGCACCATAAACAATTGAAAAAATGCGTTCCGTATGTCTTTCTAGTCGCCGTCACCGCCGTAGTCCAAAAGACGGCCCGTCATCATTGCAGTGATAAGTTGCTTGCCTGATCTTCCCTTAGCTCGCATTATCTTCTCCAATGGGTTTGCTATTTTCCATCAGGACTGCTTTAGCGTTATTTTCGGTGTCACAAAAGCTACACGCGATCTTGTCCTAATTTGCTGACGACCAGCCGTCTTTTAAGCTGATCATAAGCTATTATAAAAAAATCGTGTGCCTGATTTTCTTTGGCCTGTCGGCCTTCCGGCTCAGCACTTACTTATAGAGACCACAAAAAAACCCTGATATGCCAAAATGTCGGCTTACGCTATCATTCTAAGCGCCCCTGATATAGAAAGCTGGCGTGTGCTCTTAGGCGTACAGATCAAGCGAAAAGCATATTCATTAATTAATGTTACCAGTCGGTGCGCTTCGATTTTCCAAGATGTATATTCTGGACTAGTTCAAATTAGGCCCTCTTCTAGTCTACTATTACTGCTATTTTCTAACTGAGTGCATGTAACAATCACTTTCTTCGGATTTATATTTTTCGTTATAGCTGTCTGCCACAGCTACTGCTGCTGCGGCAGAACGGTTTGCCTTGTTATGCCGTTACCGCCATTACATGACAAACCGTCCTGACGTGGATACGTACGTGGACTGGTTTCTGGTCACCGAGGTCCTTCACGATAAGGTCGAGCTCCTCCTGTGAGATCCACGGATGGTCGTCCGGACGATTGGAGGTGAACAGGGCCCACAGCACAAACCAGACCGCCGTGGCGATACCAAACAGGTAAAATATGGCTGGCCACCCCCCAAACAAATCGCCGTTTGACAGCACCCCCGAGATGTACATTCCAATGGCAACGCCGAAGAATCCGCCCGTATGGATGAGTGAAATAGCAGTTGCTCGCTGGTTCACCGGAATCCAGTGGGCGACTTGCGCCTCGATAGCGGGAAAGGTGACACCTGCCAAAGACACAAACGAGTAGGAATTCATTGAGTATGATCCCTAACTAGACGGACTGCCACCAAATGAAAATAAAGTTAGAGCTGCATCACGGTCAACGATGGCCCAACTTGACTAGAAACAACGCTCATACACTTCGCATATTCTTGGCAAACGAACCGACAGCATCGGCAGCAAGAGACACAATAACAACAACAACAACGACAAAAGAACATCGAAAAGAACCGACTACCTTCTCCGAGGCCCTGCAACACGCGAACAACGATGAGACCCGAGGCGCCTCCGTAGAAGGCCGATACAGGTATCAGAAGGCTGAGCAGGGCGGTAATCAACGTGCCACAACCGAACAACCACTTGGCACCGTATTTCTCCGCCAGTCGTCCGCCAGGAATTGGTGTAATGATGTAGCTAAAGTACAAAAACAGCAGCAACAACAACAACAACAGTATATTAGAAGCAAATCTTCAACGTTAAAATAATAATAATAATAATAATAATAATAATAATAATAATAATAATAATAATAATAATAATAATAATAATAATCTTCTTCTTTACACATTCACACCTCACAACTGTATTGCTCTAAGACATATTAAATTAATAATAATAATAATAATATTCTTTTTTGACATTGAGCGAGAGCTATTGTCCCGGAACCTAGGACTGCAGAACCCCCTGACATGCCAGACCCTTGTAGAGGCGCTCCTCAAAGATCACAAATCCTGGATTCTGGTAAGAAGATTCGCACAAGGTATCTCTGAGGCGAGAATAACCGCCGCACAAAGCCGAGCAGCCTAAATGGCAAGAAGAGTAGCCAGGTGAAGTAATCTCGAGAAGACACTACTGCGGCCACCCCCCGTCAAGGGGCAAAGAGGACGACTGGATTTTAGTGGGTGCGAGTCCCACACTACCGAGGCTTTAACAACGTCGCCCGGTGTGCATAACGCATTTTACCAGTTACCTCTATAAAAAAAAATAATAATAATAATAATAATAATGTCTACGACTGTCACTATCACAATAATTATCTTCATTACTGGCTCGCTATATAAAGGCGAGCGCGTGTTCTTAGCAAGGCTCGTCAGCTCTTTTGGTTTGAAGTAAAGCGAATTAGTGTCTTGCTGTGACAGCACTGTGTTGTTTTATGAGTAGAAGTGAAAAATAGCATGATTCATTTGCTTGAAATTATTATTCTTTTTACTGCTGCTTTCTTTTCATTGCTTGCGATTATTTTTCTTTTTAATTTTTGATGTAACAGACCAACTCCTCTCCGCTCCTTTCCGAGTTCTTTAAGAGGCTAAAGTTTTGAAAAGTTTTGAGGAAATTTGAGGGTACAGGCCAAATTTATCAGACGGATATCGAAAAGATGTAATATTCCTCGTGAAAGCGTATCTTTTGTGCCAATACGTACATTACACGCACGAGGTGATCTATCGCTTTATAAAAAATTGTGTTGTCTCGGGACTGACCAGACCATGTTTAAACATATAAATAATGGACTGCGAAGTGGTGTGAATGTTAGATCACTGGAAAATGCGCGCTCAGTGAAGATAAACAACACATTCTCGTGGAGAGTTCCACGAAGTCTGCGAAGTCGACAGACCTGATGTATGTTCTAATTATATTCAGGGGTTAAATATTTTGTTAAAAACAATGTATACTTAGGCATATATGACCCTTGAATAAAGGTGCTTTTGACTTGAATTGACTGACTTGAAATGAAAAATCATATTGATAATTTTTGTATCTAAAATATTAAAAAAATCTGAAATGATGGCCAATCTAAGTACCAAATGGATAGTCACCCGTAAATGTTCATTGAGGAGTAATTGGCTTGCATTAATCGTTTCTTATATATATATATATATATATATATATATATATATATATATATATTAAGTCAACAACGATCGCTTATTTTCTCACCCATAATAGAAGGCTCCCAGGACGAGGCCCTGAGTGTAGTGGTCCCACAAGAACGGACCATCCTGCAAGAGAACAAGTTTATGACGTGAAGGCTGTTTATGCGAGAAAAAATATTGTATGATCCTACTATACATCGTTGAATCGAACTTTACTACTTAGAGTTATATTACAAAAATTGCATTTACATACATGTATATAGAGATAACACGGTTTGCTCTCTTATCGGTATTAGTGTCTCCCAAATTTCCCATATATATATATATATATATAAAAAATTGAAAGACAATGATGAATGATGAGCACTGTTTACCTTTCGATGCATATTCGTAATCGATGTGCTGTTATGAGCACCGTTAAGCACGCTTGGGTTCAATGGACAGTCACCGGTCACATCTGCGAATTTGGTCATCGCGGTCTGGTTAACCATAGCGACCATGGCCACGTTGAGATTCACGCGCATTCCATATACCGAAGCGAGGCCGAAGAAGCCAAGCGTGATGAGAACGTACCGAAACTGTATCCAACCTGACGAACGCCGAAAAAATTCCAGATCATCGTTTAAGCTTGCCGTTCACTCCGTGTTTGCAATGGTATACAATGGTACACCAACAATAGCCGTTTGTATGATTCATAGAAAAAGCGTAAATTTAAACGAATACACACAACATTGAATGCGTGCAAACGAGGCGAATTTTCTTAAAAGCGTTTATTTCGTTGTTTGAAAAACCACTCTTTTTTGGGCCAGTAATGAAAGTTAATTAAACTGAAATTTGGTTACTTGTTGTGCGTAACTGTTCCACAAAATGGCGTCACATTACATGTATGGCAATCGAAAACGTGGCGGCTCTGCGTTCATTCCATTTGTGGTTCATACGGCTCAACGTTGCGTTGTCTAAATAGTGCACGTATGGCTTAACTACATACACTTATCACATGACCACACACACATACCGAAAGGATGTGCGAATACAATAGATAATGTCGGGAATATCACCAAGTAGATATTTCTCCTTTGTCATGCTGTCCCGTATTCCGTTTAAGGCGTTAATCTTTGTCTTGAGATCTAACGAGGATAACACATGTTGGCTGGCGACGAAGGGTTTTGCTGTAAAGGATCAACTCGTACGAATATGCACACTTACTTGTTTTCCTTCGCGAGGTAGTGGAGTGGCTGGTTGAGGATGAAGTGCCGGTTGACTTCATCTCGACTTGCTGCTTCGAATTTCGATCCATACTATCGACCGTCATCTTGCCTGTATTGGATGGGTCCAAATTAAATATGTAAAAGTCTACCGGTCTCTCTGTATATGTTTCTTTCTATCTATATATTTGTCCTTAATCTATTTCTCTCTCTATATATATACTTAGTTGACAAACAGGGCCTCAACAACAAGCGGCCGGCAACAACTGCGTAGAGTAGAAAATTCAATGTTTTTAAACCCGTGGCTGACTCTTTCCAGCCTCATCCGTACAACTTTATTTACTAGGTTTATGACAATTGTAGGGCATGAACGTATTTCCATATAAGCCCTAAACAGCTTATAAAAGTAGCATTCCCCTAACCACGGCTAGGCAAGGGAAGCTTTAATAAATGTGACTGTAGTGCGTTGGCTCTTGTACCTTGCAGGTTCCCATTTAGAGACAATTTTTTGTCATTGCTCATTTGCAAAGGACTGTACAGTAAGCTTATATTAACGGACACCGAGCAAGATGGCTTAGTGGCAAGGCCTTTGGCTTGCATTCGGAAGGACTGGGTGTGAGACCCAGACCGGCCACTCTTAAATTGGTTTGCATGGTTTCTAATTTAGACAAGGTAAATGGCGGAGTGGATTAAAATTAGCCATGACATGAAAAAAACCGTACACGAGCAATAGCTTTACGGAAATTCTTCCAACAAAAAAAAGACGTTTTAATCAATGTATGGGCCCTAGTAAGGTAGACTTGCACATACTGGTATAATATATATATATATATATATATATATATATGCTATTTCACCAATTCTCAAACGTTCCTAGCACAAGGCGCTTTGCCACAAACTACGAGCATGTTTGCGCAGACAAACAGTTGGTTTTTGGCATCGACAATCACAGTGTAAGTATTTTTTTGATGTGTCTCTCTCGGCTATACATTCAGCCCGTGCGTGCTATGTTCCAGAAAGAATGTCGCATGAAAGAAAGTCGATCAGGCATCGTGCGGCTCCGTGCAGTCATAGAAATGGACGTGTGTACACCCAGTAACGTAGAATCTTGATTCGCCACAGTGAAGCAAGAAGCTCGCCTACGATACTCCTCTGACGCCGAGAGAAAACCATTCTACTCGACGCCGTCAGACAGAACGATTGGACATTCCAGAAGCGACCAGAATAGACACTGCCGAGAGCTAGAAGAACGCTCAAAAACAACTCAAATGCTCCCTTGTACTGGCCAACACTGGCCAGGCCAGCCATCTGCGACAAGGCTACAATACGAGTTTAGTCTTAATCTAAGCATCTGTGGCTTTGAAGAAGCGGCGCGTCTATGCGAATGATTTGTGCTTTGCTGGTCGCCGATCGCTCGCATGACGTTAAGCGAGCATGCTTAGCCGGCTGCACGTTACGGTCTGTGCACAAGACAAATGTACTACCGGTAATGTATGCTGCCTCAGTCGAACACGCAAAAAGCAACACGTATAATAATAATAATGGAACACTTGAGTTTCATTTACTGCACTTCGAAAGAAGCTATAATATATATTCGTACGGCGCAACTGCTACGATTAGGCTATGCTAACATCGGTGTCCAGCGCTAAAATCGCCGGAAAAAAACGGGAAAACCTCTCGGTTACTCCTTCTCTCCTTTATCGTTTACCACCAAGTAGGGTGGATTATGGATAGGGTCATTGCCCCTCGTTCAACAGTGTTGCCCAATCATCATCATCATCATGGAAAGAGTTCGGTTAGCTAGACGAGCTACGATATCAAACGAGACGTCTTTGCAGATTGCAATTCAGGCCTGAATTCGTTTTGCTGATTCATATATATATATATATATATATATATATATATATATATATATATATATATTTATATATCTTCGGAGATCGTTAGGTAGCACTGTAGTGGTGGTGGTGGTTAATTCCCCGCTGCTGCTGCTGCTGCTACTGGGCGCGACATTTTGTCTGAGTAGCGCCCTCGACTAGAATGCTATCAGTCCATTCAAAAGACTACACTACGTCATTATCATCATCGTCACCGTCATCACCACCACCACCGTCACAAATTTCGCAATCGCCTTTTCGCCTCATCATCAGCCTCCTTCTCACCATCAGCAAGGTATCATAGAGGTAGGTTGGTTGGTCTCCAGGCAAGCTAGGACGACTAACTGTAAACCGCAATTTCCCCTACTGCTACTATTGTTATTACTACGACTACTGCTACTACTACTACTACTACTGTTGCTACGAGAACGATTACGACCACACAAGTCAGACTCTTTGGCTTTGTAGCCCGGTCGTTGCGTCGCGCATGGTGGCATCATCACGGCCGCTGTTAAACTAGTAGGCGCCCTAGACGCCCAAGGGTGGACGGTCGCGCCGGCGGGCGGACGTCCAGGCGAACGGCGCGTCAATGGGCCAATGACTGTCTGCCATGATCAGCTGTTGTCCAGCCAGTCGGTTGGTTTGTCTGGCGGATGATGAGCGCCGATACAGTTAGTTGGGTGGGTGGGTGACGCCTGTTACGTAACTCCGCGTCGCACTCTACGTCTATTTGGCGTCGAATTAATCTAAGGTGGAAGCTCGACGCGACTGGTTGTCTACGCGCCGCTGCACAGACAGACAGACAGACGCAGAGGGCCGTGTGAACACCATTTCGGCACGGCAGCCTTTGGCATCACAGCAGTTTGCCAGGCCCGTTCATGGCTCACCCTACGCATGCAGGCTGACCGATCAGTTCACACATTTCTGGCTTTTGTTCTCGTTGCTCTCTCGCTCTCTCTCGGTCTTGCCGGGCTACTCAATCGGATAATCAATTAATCAACAAATAATAAACGATTGATGTATCTTTGGAGCACGCTAGTAGCAGATAAAAAAAAGTAGACGAAATATATACACCATATAAGAGTTTCCTTCTATATATATATATATATATATATATATATATATATATATATATATATATATATGTATATATATATATAAAACGTACCGGTTGTCCAAGTTGTCCGATGTGAAGAATCGCGGCTTTGGCGGCACGCGTCTGTAGAAGTAGTGTATATGCACTACGTATGTCTAAGAGTCCCTTCGGAGCTTAATGTCAAGCAGTCAAGTCCTGATGCTCTCCTACTCTCTCTCTCTCTCTTTCGAATGTCTCTCGCTCGTCGTCTTCGACACAAATAGAAGCGGAATTCTAGGTTGGCATTTTCTAAAGCATCTGCTCAACTCTGTATAAATGGCGGTACTCAATGCGACAATGCAGAGCTGACCCCGGCCGGCCAGTGGCTCCTGAAACGTCACTTAAACAAGCGCTCCTGTTATCGCTGTTGTTGTGGTTGTTGCAATTGGTACTGTTGTTGTCGCTGCAGGCGTCGTCGTCGTTGTTGTTGTTGTCGTTGTTGTTGTAAGAGGCAGCGTGCACACAAGTAACAGTCCGAGTTGTCTGATACACACCACTAGGTGGTTACACCCACATCTAACGCCCCGGGCCCACACGTCGGCTCAGCCTACGACTGATCAGCATAGACTAACCACAGTAACAGTAATTAGCAATGCAGTTGCGATTTCAACAACTTGTAGAGTTGACGTCCACGTACACGTCGCTCAACGTCAAGCTGCCCGAGCTGGAGGGACACGCGTCAATACGTCAGAAAAAAGACGGGAACGAGCAGGCCAGGACCACAAGCAAGCACGATTAGGATAGACAAAGATACAGAAAGAATGGATGACGCTCTCATCCGCTTGCTCGTCCCATTCTGGCTATCTGTTGGCCGGTGGCTGTCTTGCTAGCAGGACAACAAGACTGTCTGGATTTGTCTGGCGGTTTGTTTCTTGTAGCCAGTTAGTCAGTCAGCCAACCTGTCAGCCTAGTCTCTTCGTAATCGGTGATTTGCTATGTGAATGTGTACTACTACTACTGCTACTACTTCTATTACCCACGATGGCCATCGAGCGCTGCTGTTCAGACGACCTCTGTTCCGCGCTTGTCCGCGCTGCTCTACTAGTGACGAATTACGGACCGATGGAGGGGATTAAAAGCCGACGATCGCGGTCGCAGCCGAAGACGACGTCGTTGGCGCTGCAGTTGAGCATGTTGCTGTTGTTGTTGCTGTTGTTGTTGTTGTTGCTGCTGCCATCTTCGACTTCCCCACCAGAGGCGGCGGCGGCGTCAGCAACAGTAGCAGCAGCAGCAGCAACAACAACAACAACGACATTAACAACAATCAGCAATTCGCGCTTGGAACTTTGCTAGAACAAACTCCAGGTGTGGCGGAACGGTTGTAGACGGTGGTTGGCCGCTCGGTCAGCCCTAGCAGTGGAAGCCGACAGTAAGAACAAGTCATAAGTGCTGATAATAATAGCACAAGCGAAGGCAAAAACGCGAGGGCGGCACGTTGCGATACGCAAACCACGGCCATACTACAAATCAGATACAGACAGTCAGAGTGATGGAGGAGACGACGGGAGAAATAGATAGAGCGATACATATATATATATATATATATATCGAACACATATATATATATATATATATATATATATATATATAGAGAGAGAGAGAGAGAGCGAGAGAGAGAGGAAGATGGAGAAGAGAGAAAAAAAGAGAGAGCTAGTTAAAGAGAGGGAAAAGTGGGACGGATAGGTAGTGAAGGGGAGACAGAACGAGACAAAGATTAGAAATAGATTCATCGAGATTGGAAATGAGACCGATTAGGAAGCCAGGCACAGAGTGGAGAGGAGAGCAGAGGCTGCAGACAGAATTCCTCTCCAGATAGAGACCGCTCATCGTCGCTTAGCGTAGTTGTAGCGTTGACAATTGCCCGCAGTTTGCGGCCGAGGATTTTTTCTGGTCTTACCTGTTACAGCGCGAAGCATCAGCAGCAGCAACAACAGCAGTAGCAGCAACAGCAGATTGGCACAGAAACCTTAACAAGAGGTGTGGGCAGCACACTCACCTGTCTGCACCCGCGCCATGAAAGAGGCGCCTTTTTCCTCAAATCGGCATTTCATTGAAATGTTTCTCTCGCCTTCGGTTTCACGACTTGTCGGACGGACGGCAGTTCAGCTCAATACCTACCGATCACGGCCACAAAAAAGTCGTGACGAATTGCATTAGTTGTGGCTTGTTGTGAATATGTGTTGTTGTTGTTGTTGCTGTTGCTGTTGTTGTTGATTGTTTCAATTCACTACGTCGCTGATGGTGTTGCTACTGCATTTTGATCATACATTTGTACGTCGCGCGATATTGTTGTTACTGTTGTTTATTTGGCACTATGGTCGTTGTTACAGCTCAGAAGCCGTTGATTGTATGTTTCAACTGCTGTACTCGAATTTCCAGGCTAACGTGGTTCGCGCACTAGTTAACGATCTCGTGTTAGTGCGTTGTCTATGAACGCCATCCAAACGACGCTAGAGTGATGTCGTTTCGCACCTGTTGTTGTCGTTGTGGTTGTTCAGTTGCTATTGTTGCTCGTTGTGGTTGTTCAGTTGCTATTGTTGGTCCTAATTTGTACGTATTTGTTGTGGTTGCTATTGTTGCTGTTGTTCCTGTCATTGTTGCTGCTGTGGCTGTGGCCGTTCAAGTCAAGGCTGCCCGGCATCGTCCATTGCGAAACACCGCCACCTATCTACTGGCCAGGCCCATGCGCTAAACTGGGCCTTTCCCTTTGACTCGCTCACCCGATCTGTACATCTCGTTTGGTCATGTTTTCTATAGACTTTCTCGCTCTATATACGTATCTATTTATCGCTCCTTCGCGTCTGTTGTGGCACTGCGCGCGCAACGGCTACGGTCTAGGTCATTTGTAGAAGCCTAGCAGAAGCAGCGGTTTCTGGCAGAAAGCCTGTGGGAACTACGCACGCACATGTGGGCCTGTGGGTGGCATCTCGGCCTGCTGTCAAGTCGCTATAGGCATATATGCCCTGTGATCGTATCATTACTGATCCGACGGATGGCTGACTACGGCCTCCGTAGGGATTGCAGCAATGGTTAGACCTAGCTAAATTGGTGGCAGAAAAATAAATACTGCTGTAACAACAGCTAATATTGTTGTTGTTGCTTTTGCTCTTTTCGTTGTTGTAGTTGTTGTTGTCGTTGTCGCTCTTGTTGTTGTTGTTGTTGTTGTCGTTGTTATAGTTGTTGTTGTCGCTGCTTGTTCTGTCTTTGTCGTCGTCGTCGTTGTCGGTGGTGGCTGTCAGAAATTCATGTCGGCGCGTCAGTGCGATCTAACTTTTGTCTCTCATCTCTGTCTCTCGCTTTCTTCTGACCTCTATTAACCAAGCATGTTAATGATCTGCCTCGTGCTACTCAGTCGTATGCCTACTCGTACGGGCAGTGTACGTCATCTGTTACATACGCCTGCGGACGTGCCGGGCTGTTCTGGTATTATTGCTCGTCTGTCCCGGATAAGCCCACGTATTTGGTACGCATGGTACTTTCATGTTGTCCTGCATCTTAGTATTGCCTGTCTTTCTTTTGTAGACCTCTCTACCACCAGACACCACGAGCCCGTCTGTCTTCCTGCATGTATGCTTGCTTAGATGTTTACCTATCTATAATAGTATCGTCCGTCTGGTATTGTACATTCGCTCATTGTGTGTCTCTTTCGTAGGCGAACAGCGTGACGGGCTAGCCCTTTGCTAGCTCCAGCGCGGAACAAGAGTAGAAAACGTACCATTCGGGGGTTAGCGGTGACATCGGCGGCCATAACGGCGGTTGCCTTACAAGCGCTTTGTGGCTCCAGGAAGAGGTCGACAAATCAAGATGAACGGTTGTGGTACAACCCCAAACGAGTAACTATGCCACTGTGGACAGCCCAGTACTATAGACGCATTCACCTATTGTACACTACCTTTTTAGTACTCCATTAGAGGTGCGTGCGCCTCTCCTCGCGAGAGCTAACACCTCGGGAGATAATTCTAACTGTTGTTGCCACCCGCGTTAACATAAGCTTCGATTTGTCAAAATACTTGTGTCTGGGTATCTCTGTGTGTGTGCGTGTGTGCTGTGGGCGTCCATAATTGTTAAACCATGCGACCATGAAAATTACCTAGGGAAAGAGATGCACAGAAAGAGATGGAGAAAATGCTATAAAGGGTGCGCTGACGAGACAGTCCTTGGCACAACAGCACAGAACAACAGCTCCAGAGGGCGGGAAGTGAACCGAGGTATCGAACAAACGGCCCAGGGTATCCGAGTAGGACAACGCTTGATAACAGTGTCCAAATGGGGCATCTCTGTTAAGGATATGAATCGCTGCTGCTGCTGCCGCTACTGCTCCTGCTGCTGTTGTTGTAACTGCCACATTAGCCACGTTAGTTTTGCTGCCGATATAGGTTGTGCTGTTTTTGTTGTTGGCTACGGCCGTCTTCATTGCTTCAGTGCTACTGCTACGCCAATTCGTTCTGCCACTATCACTGCAGTAAAAGATAACAATCCCATGTTCCCCATTACTAGCGTCACTACCGGTACACAAGCATACTAGTGGTGTTGTTGTCAACTTTACTGCTGCTGCTGCTGCGGCTGCTGTTGTTTGCAACTGCAAGTGGTTATACGAACTTTGTTACGTGTCTGGCGCCTGGCGTAACCACTCTACTTTACTAGCTAGAGCTAAAGTCTGAAAAAAAGCGAGTCATTCATAACTAGTGCTAATTAGTTAACGGAAAACGACTGTCACACACACAGTCAGTCAATACGCAGCAAATTCGCAGAATGTCGACGTAAACAGTGGTAGTGACAAGTCTGTTTTTTTTCATGTACCACTTATCGATAATTAGCTTAAGCGTGCATTCATTTCTTAATTACTTATCAATCGGAGATGCTTACAGCATGAGCTTTTCATTAAATAGCGCTAAAAAGAAGACAGCTGTATTAAAAGTCAAGAAATACCTCTATGATCAAGCGGTTACTATGTGGCTATTTAAGTATATCACTCAAAATTAAACCAAACATGAAGGGCTAGAGAGAGTAAAAAGGGCATTTATGTGGAACTGCTTTTGCAATTTCTATGATATAATATAGTTATGTTATTCTCTTAAGAGTAGAATCATTACTTAGAGTTCGACGTGGGGTCCACCAATTGTAATACATTTTGGGGCAGTACACTCATGCATCACATTCCACCTCAAAGTTGTTTTTTACCGTTTTTTAGCTTTATCTTGATTATTGCAAGCTCCGATTTATGTAAATCGAAACGTCGTGTTATGTAAGTTTTTTTAAACGAGGATTTATTTGTTGCACAGCACGGCGTCAAGCCGGGCAGATGTTGGCCCCACACTTTTGTAGGGGAGAGACGCCCCGATTCTTGATCACTGCAAGTTTTGGACTTGAGGAAAGGGTCATCAAAATGCTGTCCAGGGCTCGTCAGCTGTTACGAGGACAGGGCAGATCGGCCTTCGTCGAATTTTTGTCAGAAATTCTCAAGCTTAAAGAGAACGCGGTGTTTCCTTTTCGTCCTTTGCAAACCAAAATGTTCTTATTGAGCAGATTCTTCTGGTGAGTCCGCGGTGGCCGTACACGACAATATAGAGAGACTTGGCAATTAAGCCCAAAGTTTTCTACTAGCAACGCATCTGCTATGTTTGAGTGTTCACCACTCGCAGCCTTCACACAGCCACGCCTACGTCGTCCATTGCTGTTTTTGCACTCCTCCTGGGGATTTGTCCTACAGATGAAATGTCCAGTTCGGAATCTTTCGTATCATCGATACACCCTTTTCAGTTAGTCTCCCGAAGCAATTCGAATTCCCCGTTGGAAGTTGTGCAAAGTAACCGTACGCAGCCCGATTTTTGGGTACGACTATTGTGGCATCCACACGCAGGCAATCATGACAAAAAACATATAACAAACATAGGCATAATAATACAATACATACGATCAGATGTATGTATTGTGTTATGTGTATGTACCAAATATACATAGCATACAATAACAAACACAGAACAAAAATAAAAACAACATCTGCAACTTCTATAATTAGTATAAGCATTGTTACTTGTTTTTCATTCGTATTGTAGGTTAAAATAGGGAGGTCTAAATGTGTGCTCTACACATGTCTCACGCTTCATCTTGCCACTCATTGGCTAACTAAAGGCGGCCCACCGCACCAGCCATGGAGGGCGCATTCTGCTTTACATGTTGCAGACGACAGCAGCTGTCTACGGTATTGTACTTTGCGGTTATTTCGCATATTGCCCTCCATCCAGCTTGCTACTTTCTTGGTAAACTTCTCCGTACGCTTGCTTAGAAAGTCCATACTCTGTATAGCGACTAGTAACAGTACGTATCAGCTGCATATATTGACGTAAATACGCTTCATTTTGGAGTCTACCTTTATTATTATTATTATTATTATTATTATTATTATTATTATTATTATTATTATCGGTGATGCCCTGCTGAAAAGCTATCAAAAGGCACAGATATTGCCAAAATGGACAATATGCCTATAGCCATCAAAATAATAGGCAGTGACTTCAATGCAATAGTCAGTGAAGATGTTTGTGTTCTGAGTGACACCCCGGATTCGATGCAAGCGATTGTTCATGCCGGTCACACGAAGTGTGGCAAGTGTAATGTAGACACGACACTATTGATGCATGAGAGCGACGACTAAAACCAATCCTTACTTTTCGCTAAATCTGTTTACCGCCTTGTCTGTAATGGCAAAAGAACGGTTCCGTGATGGACCGGGCAAACAGCGGGCCTGGAGTGCTAAATATGCTCGAAAGTGGCAGTGTGGTGGTATACTAAATATAATGTAAAGTGGCGACCCAAACTGTACGTAAACAAGATAAGCGAATAAGTCCTAGGGACAGGAAAACTATTGGCTCGTAAAGCAGTGTGATAATTGTGCTCAGAAATCTAGTGATTTTGTATAAAGACATCAATTATACCGTTTAGTTTAGTCGTTTCGTATTTTTATTTCGTACCTTTTTATTTGAATACCCTTCATTTACGCATTTATGTTGTATATATGTATATATATACGGTTCTCTCCTGTGTTCATATGGCACTTAAAACAGACATGTATATATATATATTTTTTGTGCCTATTGCCATGGATACACTAGGACCAATCAGCAAGGGAACCGAAGCATTTCTCAAAAAATAATAATAATAATGTGCCCGCGTGCATTCGCGCATCTGTATATTCAAAAACCACGTTTCTATAACACATGAGAGTTGCAGATACGTTAAAGAGGAGGTCGTCTTGAGTGACTTACTCTCATTTATTGTTAACTTCCTCATAATAAAAAGTTATTAAATAACCTAGACAATAAACCCAATAGCGCCTACCTAATATTTGTTGTGTCGGGACCAAACTTACAACTCCACAGCGCTGCCATGCCCAAAAGTTCTTCAATACGTATTCAATGCGCAACGCCATTACTTTACCAAACAATATTCGTTTTACCTTGCCAATGGAAATAATAGTATGGCAGAAGGTTACCGCCATCGTTACTCGTCCCGTTAGATTGGAGGACGCCGTGCCGAGGAAATGAGAATTCTCAGGCGCGCGAGGTCAGTATCGACATATGTCCTACGTAAACGTTAATGCCGAGTTCGAATAGAAAAATGTGTTCCGTATTGTGCGGCTGGTATCTTCATGCATATCGTTTAGGCTGTTCTTGTTTTTGTTAATTAACACTATACAGCCTTCTTGCTTGTGCCACCGCAGCTATAGTGGCCCGCAGGAAATTTTCGTCGCAAAGTCCTAACCCATCGGTCTTTCACCAATATAGCGTTCGATATAAGAATACATTGAAGTTACTTTGTTAATATAACAAATCGTAGGTGAAAACATGGTTACAACTTTACATATACCACATTCATACCTAGAAAAGTATTTTTAATTCTAGGTGAGAACGTGGTATATATAAACTTGTAACCGCATATTTAAGTCGTCTCAGCACCTAATACTAGTTTCAGTGTAACTTGCATTTGTTTAAACAAGAGCACATGACTATTTCCATGGTTTAACTTTTAGCGGCACCATACGAATGATTTGCTTGCATGTTCCTTACACCCTTACCCGAGTGGTCGCCTTAAAAGGCTCTGCAAACTGTTAGCTCTGCGTGTCAAAGAAGTGGTCTGCTACTGCAGCATGATTTATATGTGTATAAGACAGTTCCAGCCTGTAAAGAGCAGGACATCGGACCAAGGGTTCCGTTTTATTAAATTCTCCAGTAAATAGAACGTTTCCAACGTATATCTGTGAAACGGGTTGGATGGCCAGTCTGGCAGTCGCTTTGTTCGTGACAAAGTAAAAGAGGATAGTTAAATTTTAAACGATGACTTCTGTACCTGTTTCAGGAGGTGTTTAGATATGAAGGTACCATATGAGGATGAGATTGACCGAAGCGGGCATCGCCCGCCGAGGAGCGATCGTATCTAGATGACTCATGATGACTGCATACATAAATATCGTCTTCAGTTTTAGAGGAAGCGTACGCCCGAAGTGTAGTACTTGCACACGCACACATGTCCGCACACATCGCTTAGCAGTTATTGCCGAACCTACCTGCAGAAATGCGCTCATGCCGTTGCTTTGCGCCGTTAGCAATGTACACCACTATGTCTACCAAGACGTCCCACGATTTGCATGTACAACAGATACGCATTTTTTATTCGTCTAGGCGCAGGACAAGCGTCTCGCCCAGGCAAATTCACTGTTGTTGCTAGTGTTGCTGTTACTACTACGATTGCTGGTACAACTGGTACACGGCACACACGTCCTATTTCTAGTGCTATCAAGTACAGTAAACTGCGTCGCGTTGCTATGGCCGCCATTTTAGGCCTCTTTGCCACGCTCGCTCACGTAAATCAAATGCATTTATGTGCACGTTTACGTAAGCTGCGCACGGATACCTACCTGATATTCAAGCGAAGGTGAATGATCGAATTTACTACGTTCTATCGTATCCCTACGAGCGACGACGATAATTTTGCCTAGACAGATGACGGTTTGTCTGTGAAACGGGTTTGACTGGTATGACCCGCCGGCCATAACTAGGTCATACTAATAATAGTTAAAAACATTTTATGAGAAAGTGTCTATAAACATACATAAACATTTACGTATGTATTGTTTACGGGATTAACCGCTATTGCAATCTAAACTATATTGGAATCAATTCGAAATTCACAACTGCGACATATCGTCTAGATAAGGATGGATTTATAGGTTTTGCGGCAAGTTTTTCCACAAGAAGCAAGGTTTAGTAGAACTCGACAACCGATTATTGTTTCTAATGGAAGGAGGGGTCAAAAGTGTTGTCTAGGTGTATTTTGTTGTTTAGATGAACTTTATAACAGTCGTTATTCTGCCGTTTTTCTTTTACGTAGTTGTGCAAAATCTAGTTTGCAAAAAAACTAGTCAACGCATGAAGGAACCGATTATACAGTTTCCGCGTGTTCAGTGGAAAATTCATATGCATATTTTGAACGAAACCTGACGCAAGCTAGCGAGAAGCAAATAGCCAGATCAAGTAAAGTCATAAAAAGTACATATGCTGTTATATCTTTCGTTAAAGGTTTCACGTGCAGAATCGTAAAACGCGTATTTTTCGTGCTGCTAGAAGTTGCTAACACATATTACACTCTACCGAAACAACAATACACTTCGCTTGCTAAATGCTATTGACGCAGCCGTTGGGGATGGGGGGGGGGAGGGGAGGATATAGGTTTTGGTGGGTGCGAGTCCCACACTAGCTGCTGCTAGCTGCCAGTAGCGCTTATGAATTTCAGAGACCTTCCACAGAAAAAAAAAGAGTGTCAACTTGCGGCGGAGGCATTACACCCTACAGGGATCATGTCGAGATCATGGAGGTATACGGCTGACGAAAGAAGAAGAAGAGAGGGTGTGGCTCTTCTTCTTTCGTCAGCCGTATACCTCCATCTGTCTTTCCGCCGCGTTCTCCCCCGCGTTGGTTAGTTACCCTTTCCGTGTGCGAACCCCGCGTTGGTTGGACACTCTCTCCGTGTATGTATAACACATTTGCCAATTATTATTATTATTATTATTATTATTATTATTATTATTATTATTATTATTATTATTATTATTATTATTATTATTATTATTATTATTATTATTATTATTATTATTATTAATAATCGTAATTGTGTTATCAGAGTACAGTTGTGAGGTCCGAACGCGTCGCGTTGATTCAAGCACGTATTTAGCTGCTCATCCCATGGCGCCGATTATAGAAGCGGCATTGCCTCTACACACCGCGAGAGACAGAAGCTGTCTCAGAGCCTTCGCGCTGGTCCCCCGTTGTTGCTGTCATTCTCCTGGCCAGATCCCGAATGAATTTTGCTGTTCCACTGCTGATGGGTTTTAATGTTTCCATAGCCACCGGTACGAAGTAAAGACTGTTTTCAAGGTCTGCGTATTTGCGTCTCTTTTCCTGTTCGGCGTGCTCTGCTACCCATCCTGTGCTAACAGAGCTGTGGCTGAGATACGATGGAGCTACTGTGCAGGACACTGTAGCATCCCAGGCCAAGCACTTGCCGTGAGACCATAATGGTATGGCCACGCCGTCAGGTCTCTTGTCGTTGTCTTGTCCGAGGCCCCGTGGTTTTATTATTATTATTATTATTATTATTATTATTATTATTATTATTATTATTATTATTATTATTATTATTATTATTATTATTATTATTATTATTATTATTATTATACGTATAGTATAATAAATAAACTTTTAAATTAAAAATCAAATAAATAAGTAAATCGTCTTTAGCAGAGTGAATGCTCGTAGTGTACCTAGTAGAAATAGAACTGCAACCCTTCTCCTAGAAACTGCCAACTACCAATGCTCTATCAATCTATCTGTCTACATCGAGCGCGTGTTCTTCTTGCACGACAGTGTTTCCAGTCTGGTGGCCGGTGGTGGTGGTGGTGGTGTCTGTTTGTGTATGTGAACGCGAATGCGTGTGGGTATATCTGTTTGCAGTTCGACCTGAACGGTAACAGTCGGCCTTCGCACCGTCGTTTTCAGCCGTTTCTGCACTCATTGGATACGGTTTGGCCTAGCGACGACCGCTCCCCACGAAACTCGGATAACACATGACGCATTTAATCTGGCTGCTTCTATTGCCATTCACAAAAAAAAAATACATATATATATATATATACGTTGTTGTCAATTATTCATGTGGCCAAGTAGATATGTATGTATATATACGAGTATATATATATTTGTCTGTGGTTGGTCGACAAGTGCAAAGCGCTGCTGATGGCCGGCCCGATTTCTAGTTCAGACGAGGCTGTGCGCATGTGCTGTTCTCAGTAAGTTGAGCTGCAAGAATCTGCCGTCGTCAAGCTGTCTGCCCATCTAGCTTGCCGTTGTTGGCAATGTTTAAGTGACCAAGTAGAGGTATGTATATATATATATATATATATATACATATATACTAGGTGTATCATAAAGTTCGTAGCATCGACTGTCTACAATTTCAAAAAGCTCATGTCGGCTGCAGCGTCGGAGAGTGACTTTCTTGGAAAAACCAAAATAAAGTGTCCTGTGAATTGATTTTAAATTGTCGTGCAACTGTAGGACGTCCGACCCTCCAATGGCAACGGAGCAGAACGAGTTCCGTGTTGTAATGCATCTTTTTTTTAAGTTAAACTACTACGAAAATTAAATCCACTGCCACCAAATAAATTGCTCATAATTTAAAAGAGGTAGTATGGGCAGTGGGGATGCAGCACTACGTCCTGGACGGGCAAAAACATGATAATGATAGAGCTGTGCTGGAAGTCTATAAACTCAGGGGCTGACCGCCGACTGAGGCTGCGCAAATTAGGGGAAGAGATGGGCATTAGATATGCAGTATGCTGCAGCATCATTTACGCATGAAAGAATTAAAGCAAAATGGCTACCACAGAACCAAACAATTTTGCAAAAAATGACACGCGTCTCAATTACAGAGAGCATTTTGGAAAAAATCTGCAGGATTTTTTTGGCCGATCCGTAGACCGCTGACGAAACCTGTGTCCACAACTTTCCACCGCGACGTCTAAAGATTCTGAATATATTGCTTGTCGTCTAAATCTATTGAGAGAATTGTTGGATTAGATGCGTTAAGCCTTTGGGGGGACTATAGTGGTCAATAAAAAAAATGTGTTCGCCGATTGCTGGATCCACCTAGTACATGTCCATTGCACTTAGACTCTACCACTCTACTCTGGTGCCCTAATTATATATATATATATATATATATATATATATATATATACTGTACCAACAGTGTGCTACCTGAGATATGACTACTACGGTCGCATTTAAGCTGGGCTCGCTACTTTTAAGAAATGTGTAAGGTCATGTTTTTGCGTACGGGTTATAAATATTATCATTCTCACTCCAAAGTTTAATATTATTACGACTGTTTAATACCAATTGCTCTGATAAGTAGAATCTTTTACATTGCAATTTCCTTTTTTTGTAATTTGTGCAAGGGACCGTTATAGTAAGTAAGGGTGCTTAATCACCTCGGTTACCACGCGTTACTTTCGCTATGTTCCAAACAATGGCTTTACCGACGGTGCGTAGCAGAGCATATTTTGGAAGGCCGAACTTATTACATTGTTTCGTAAATTGTTTGGCCCGAACAAGTACAAAACATCTCTAAACAAGGTTACCGCTAAGTCACCTCATAGTATGCAGGTTACTCTAATTGCAAAAAAACGGGAATTGAATAGGCTCCAGTCAACTGTGTTCTCTTGCGGCGCGCAATTTTACCAGTTCGACATCTTTCTTAAATTAATACGAGCTTCTTGAGTGACCTCTGAATAGAAAATTAATTCGATTTATGATACTATGTATAGAAGGCGGATGTCTTACACTGTATGCCCTACTTAGATTAGAGACGTGTGACTCTCAGCGCCTACATCGATCAGAAAAAAATTCTTCTTTTGCTGACATCTTCTTCAGCATACGTATACCTTCTTCTTGGTCGTTCGGAATGTCGCAATGATAAGTAAGCTGCGTGCCACGACATCTATATAGATATTTTTACGATAGGATAACAAAAACGAAAACAACGACGAAGAGGCTTGAGAAGTACTCCGGCTTTGGCAATTTGTCTTCATTGCGGACGTTCGCCCAATGGCGCGCCATTCACTTTTGCTTGCTTCTCCGGAAGAAACCGTAGGGCCCGCATATTACCCGCTTGCATCCACGCCAGGATCGCTTCCCTGTGGATGCTTATGGGCTCTCATAAATGTTCCCAACAATTAAATGACGAAACGTTCGACAGGTCTAGAACTGCTAGTAAATGTTCCAGGAATGATTTGCCTGAGGACGTTGTTCCAACACGACGAAGCACCAGCACACAACGACGCTACGGTACGGGCTCACATAGACGCCCTCCCTTTGATCGATGGATTGACCGATTCTATAAGTGAAAACGTGCACGGCATTCCTATGGCCGCCTGATTCGCATAACCATAAGTCGTTTACTTCGGAATCAAAAATAACCGCCACGTAAAGTCCAGCAGCCTTAGTGACAAGTCAAAGTGGCCAGGTTGAGTATTGCGGTCGCCCCCGATAACAACAGGGAACAACGATGACTGGATTTGCGTGGCTTTGTGTGAGCTCCGCACTATTGCGGCTTCAACCCAATGAACCCTTAAGGGCAGACCTTCTGCTGTTTCAGCGGAATCTTGATCGGATCGGTAAAAATTATGTTCGGGAAAAATTGTTAGCTTTTTAAGACCACCGTTTACAAGCTCATATCCGCGTACCGATCAATGATTAAAACCAAGTTCCGTAATAAATGGCGAAACAAGGAGGCAATTAGAACTATGTAAACAAGAAGACAGGCAAATCTAGAAAATCAAAATTTCCGGTAAACAATTAAGGGTAAAACGGTCTACGATAGGGCCGGAGTTTGTACCGTTCGATCTCATTCAGATGTTTTCCTTAAACTTAGGCCTACTTCTCTAGCCGATGCGGGCCAGATAATGAGCAGATCCAAGATTGATTGAAAGAGAGCTGCAACATCGTTTTGCTGCGAAGTCGAAAAGTCTTCGGAAATTAGATACTTCCCCGTAGAAAGACAAAAGCCATCTGGACCGTTTCGTTTAACTGCGTTCTGAACGTCATGCCCTTATAATAAATTCTGAAGCCCAAGATAAGGGAAAGAATCAACAAACTAACGGTTAGCTGCCGTAACGTACGACTTCTTTACAAGCCTATCGACTTCCAAGCCTGAACTTCCTGGCTTTGTCTTTCTGGTGTTAACATATTGCGCCTGCATGAAGTACATTATTGATTGCGATATAATATATGAAAGTAGTATATTTCAACTGTAAGAAGCTATTGATTGAGGTGACATTCACGCAAACCGCCTTATAATACGTCGGGAAGAATGCTCCGCATCTTGGAATCACCGTAGCACTTCTACATGATGGCTATGGATTATAGTAGCCGTTCGATGCAAAGATAATAGAATTGACTCACAACGCTTAGTACCAGAGACGTTTGAGTGCAGGACTTCATTGTTGTGCAGTGTCCAAAATTGATACTGGCCATTTTGTTATTCCAAATGCGAATTAATTCGCTGGCGTTGTGGTAAGCCGAATCCGTTTGAGGTTCTTCATGAAGAGCGGGGTATCCGCAAGCAAGACGATTCTTGCAAGATGAGTGCAATCTAAACACTCTTCTGAGAAAGATCGTATAGACAACGTAAATTGGAGGCAATAGCGAAGCAAACTAAAGACATGGCGCCAAAGAGAAAATGCCGCCACCCCAGCAGCAAAGACCCGTTAAGTCATTGGATGCGCGGGAAATCTGTGATATATAAAGAGGCATTAGAATAAATGCGTAGTGGTTGTTAAAGCGAAGCCAGAGGGGGACATATGTTGTTCGAGCGAAACGCTGGCGAACTCGCAACGGTCGCCGTCCGGTCGTGGGGGTGGTGGACACTACAGTTTTCCTGTGTGACGACTTCGGCCAGAATACCTGTATGCCGTATGAAGCCACTGGTGCCGGGTAACAGAGAGAGAGTAGCCGTGAGTTTTTATATGTCAACGGCCGCAACAAGAGTGCTCCTCACTATATCAGTGATTTGGTTCGTAAGGAGCGGCCGTTGAAGGGAATTAGAAGTCCAAGGTATTTAGATCTGATGACGTATTTGAGTTATTTTGAGCACAGCCGTTAGCTTAATGTGTACTTCAACACGCGAAACTTGATAGCCTCCGTCTGGTCCAGATTTACGGCTAGTCCAATCTCGCAAATCTAGGCCGAGAGACTAGCGTGGGAGTGGTGCACCTGAAAGTCTGGATCTTTTATTCTGTCCCTTGGTGCGGAATCAAATGCGGCTTGAAAGTTCACAGACACACCGTGTATATATGCGCTACGTAGAAGAACTCGTTGGACATCGTTGAGTGGTAAGTTGCAGGCAGCAAGGGCAGGGCGGCCTGCCTGGAATCCATATTGGTTATTCGGTATGACTCCACGTGATTCCAAGGACGACGTCAACCGCTTCGTCAAAATCGACAATAAAAACTTGAAGAAGCATTTTTGTTTTTTCAAAACGTCTATAAGAGGACGGGAATCTGGGTCTTCTTTGAACTTGGGTACCACTGACAAACTGCCTTTCAATTGCAATTGAAGCAAGCAAGGTTTTGGACAGTGACCAAATTGATGTGCTTATCCTCATTTGTCAATCGATTGGAGTTGAGCATTCCGCCCGTAAATGGTTTCGTTCTGATCTTCAGGAGCGAGTGATAACAATATGTGACCCAATGGCACGATCCCGCCCATACGCTACGCGTTTGGGTTTTTGCAAGAAAACGCGATGTATATATATATATATATATTTGCCACTGGCAACACCCTCCAAAAAAAAAGAAGGAGAAAACACCTTTGAACGCGACAGCCCAAGCGGTCTCACAGACCAGGACTGTCATAACCTGAGACCCGGTTAAGTCTATTGAGCCAAACAACATTGGAAATAGCGTTGATCCTCAGTCCCCTAAAGAAAACCTGAACGAGCAGCTGCTTCGGTATTGCTTAAATACCCCCCTGAGGCAGTTCAATGACTTCAGCGACAAATAAATATATATATCAGGGTTGAACAAGGCGTCGAGCAAGCGGAATGGTCGCAGTGCTGTTATGTTTCCTATCTTTGAGTTTTGACCATACGATCAGTGACTGTATCGCATTCAACCTCGGTGCCTTGAATGCGGAGGGCAAGGGTACGTCGCAAAGGACTACCAAAGAAGGTATTTCCTCACGACTAAACGCCACCCTACATAGCTACGAAGATTTTCTTCTAAAGAACTAGACTTCAGTATGTGGACTCCCGGCCACCTAAAGGCCATTAAGAGAAGGGACTTCAATGCGGTGTACAGTCTTTGGGGAAGCAGCCTACATTAAGCAACCGAAACAGATCTACAAATTAAGAATATTTTTAGGTACACCTTCAATAACGGGAGATATAGATCAACATTAATTGTGACGTTTACAAAAGACGAAATAACTCATCGAATAACCGACTGGAAAATCCACGATGAGCAAGAAATCCTATCCGACAATCTCTGCATAACCTCTTTAGTCAGTTTAACTTCCTCCTAGTCGTTTCTCCTCTTATTCTTAATATTATTATCGCTATTCTTGCAAAGAAACCGACCGAATGCATACAGTCACGAAAAGCTCCGCATCCAGGTGCGGCCCCCTCGTAAGCAGCACGCATACTTTTACAGAACCACCCAAAGGTATTCAAACCCATGATAGATACAATGCTTTCTAGCGGAGAGTATCCTAAGCTTTAAAAAAGGGAGCATTTAATTTTTATACTGTTACCGCCAGGAGGCACCTCAGCATACCGTCCTATAAGTGTGCTCTGTTAGCACATTATCAACGGACGACTAGTAACAGAACTTGAAAACGACGAAGCGCTGTCGGAAAACAACATATTCAGCTATCAGCAAAATGGTACAGAGATACGCCGAGAGCAAATCGGTCGCATAATCTAACCATCCACTTACACACGCACAGACACGCTATAAACCATAAACCAAACGCATTGATAGGAGAAGGCGTGTCCCCCTATTTATGGCGTATTATTGCGCCGTACCTAAATTATTGAACATTTACTTAGGAAGGCGTGGACTATGCCGTCACAGCCGGAGTCTTCCATGATTCTGTTGTGGGACTAACCCTATAGAATATAGCCAACGATGGAGAATCCCACATATTCCGGGAGTCTATTCCATATATGCCACCCCTCTATGGGTGCGCGCGACTACTAGTGCTACAACAGTCCGCCTCTTGAACTCGACTCAAATGCCTATGGCGCTTAACCTCGCGCAGTCAACTCGCGCGGCCTTCACAGCAGTCCTACAAGTCCTATCTAGACAGATTTGGTCGAATCTAAAGAAAAAAACTAGCTTTAATAAGGCCGTCAATCAGCCCCGAAATGGGTAGACTACGCTTCACCAGAACAAATATTCTAAGCGAGTGGAACAATGGAAAGCAATCCAGCTGGGCCACCTTGGATACTGGACAAAATGATAACTTCCTAATCTAAAAAAATAGTAAAGCCTTAAATAAGGCTTGCTTACCTGCCTATTCGCAGAATTAGTAATGGGTCACGGTGGTGGGCTCTACACTACCGTAACAACAACGGTGTGTATCAAGCTTTTTACCATCCACCTCAAATAATTAAAAAAAATTTGTATATGGTCTTCCAACAAATGTTCGAGAGCAATAAAGATGATTGTAAAGCTCGTTGAAGCTTACTTTATTTTTAGTGGAACATGTTTTCGGAAAGGTTTTGTTGCGGAGTTAAAGTGAAATTACTATAATATGAAACACTGGTGATGCTGCTCGATATCGAAACACAAAATGTGTAATTACGAGACAATCAGTTCCTCTGAAGGACAAACAATGTCAGCTAGAAGATGCCGCACGGTCGTCTAGAAGTGAAATCGTAGACATTTGAGTTATTTTTTAGCTTTCACGTTTAATACTTCAAAAGCAGAACTTTATGGTCGTTCGTGGTCTCACGTGTGCATTTCACGACGATCATTCTAGTTTTAAATCTGGCCATCCGATCTACGGTTGTGGAGTAATTAAGGCTTCCTGGTGGGCACGCCAAGATTGAGGGCATACATAAATGATCTAGAGTGATTTATCTGATGGATGAGTCGTTTATGCATGCACTTAATTTGACATGCCCACCGGAAAGTTTTAATTATTCTTCTATATTTGCAAATTCTCTTCTTAACTACCATGTTGCAACTTCCAGCAGGTGCCGTACGTGCTTTAAGCGAAACAGAATTCTCACGAACGCACGAACCTCCTCTATAGGAGGACTGGTTGTCTGGCGATCGCACATGGAGTGCTATTATGTCAGACAATAACATCGGTGGAGTAATTTCACTCTCACTCCGAAACGAAACCTCTTCGAGACCATGTTACATTAGGAAAATGACAGGCGGGGATACTGACCACTATACTAACGAGCGCACAATCGATGAACTCCCAACAGAACAACACGGATTTCTTCGAAAACGCTCAACTGCAGACGCTTTGAAGTTTGTACTGGACCATGTAGAAGAACGAAAGGCTCAAGGGGAAATGACTTACGCAGCATTTGTTGACTTTAAAACCGCCTTTGACTGCGTACCCAGGAATCGCCTTTTGCAAGTCATTCACAGCAGATACGCAATTACGAGCCCGATGTACAACCTCTTACATGACATGTTAGCTTATAACCACATCTTTATTAAAAACGGCGACCATTACGTCAGGGACCCAATCATACAGAGAACCGGTGTCGCTCAGGGAGACTCTATAAGTCCGTTCCTATTCATCCTATACGTGGCAGGTCTGACGGAAATTCTACGAAAAGTAAAAGCACCAAATGCATTCTATGCTGATGACCTGGTCGTTCTCGCAAAATCCCGAGACCACTTACAGTTTTACCTCAGCGAATCGGCAAAGTGGTGCAATGAGAATAGACTGACACTAAATATAAACAAGACCTACGTTTCAGTCGCGGAGGAGCATATGCTACCGCAGATCGCCGTATAAAGATAAGCGGCGCCCCTGTAGAGTTAGTAAGTTACTTCCCATACTTGGGAGTGACGCTAACTTCAAGGCTCTCGTTTGGAAGGCACATAGAAGAAAAACGAGCCAAAACAACGGCAGCTACGATGCTTATTGGAGAACTTCGTGACACTGATCTAAAAATCGCCGTCAACCTTTTTAGAATAAAAATTGCACCAATTGTTCGATATAGCTTACAAGCGATTGCGCCTCACCTTAAGCTGACAGACCTCAAAAACATCGACCGAGTTAAGAACTGCTTTATACAACGTGCACTTGGACTACCTAGGCATGCATCGGCAACACTAGCGTTAGAACTGTGTCGAGAGAGAACCTTTACGGAGGACCTCATATCTGATGGAATACCATTCAGTGCAGATGCCTTGGGCCAATACCTAGTGTTTAGAGAAGAAAGGAATATTAATTTTGTAATACAGAACTATACAGAGGGACCAGCGTTTTCCACAGATAAGTGGAAAAAGGCTCTACAAACAAATCGGACACTGTTGTGTAGGATAACCTGGCATGGTTATCACCATTATATATGTCTGAAAGGAGCGTGTTATGAAATTGACGAATGTGTGTGCAAATTTTGTGGAGAATGTAACATCAACCGCTACCACTTGACCCGATGCGCGTCAATCGACGCACAATCACTGCAGGAACGTGTGAAATACCTGCTTAGTTGTAACAGTGAATTATAAGACATGCAAACCACTTGTAACTACCAATGATATGGTGAATAAACTGAATTGATTAGGAAAATGAATTGCTTTAACAGGCTCTACAATGGATGTGGGCTATGTCAACTCGACAATTTTTTGAATAACCATGTATAAATTTACCGCGTCTTTTTGTGTTGAAGGTGCTCTCAGAAGCAGGCCAGAGTTTAGGCAGAGTGTACCGGCCATTGAGCGAGGCCAACTCGAACTAGTTAGTGACACTTCATGTCGTTAATGCGGGGAAACGATATGGCTTATCGCCGATCTGTCGGTACAACCGCATGATTGCTTCCATACGTGTCAGCTATACATTGTCTGTCTAAGAACAGGTAATAGAACAACAACAACAAGTACCAGGCTCCGTCAACTATCGTAGTTGGACCGCCAGTACAAGCCCGTGCGCCCACATACACACTTAAAAGCGTCTCGTTTAGCAACTAACTAGCGTATACGAATAATGTTGCAAGGCAAGTATAGCATCTACTTAATTTCGTAAAGATATATATACTGTGTTTATACTACCTGAAAAAGGTGAATAAATGTTTGAATTGAATTAATTTCGTCACATTCTTATATTAGGTTCGCATATTTACTATTTTGCCCCACTTTCAATTTACTATTTATTGTTGGTTGTTGGTTGTGATAGGATCGTTTGTATTCCTCGATCTAATGTCTCCAGGCTTGCCAGGTTAATGCACTTTAACAAGACCTAACCAAGAAACTAAACAGAAAAAAGTAATACTCTTCAATGGCGTAAATTCTATGTAACATATGTATGTACTGGGCCTGATAAAATGCATAAAATGAATGTTGTATGCTGGAAATATCTAGCTTTGCAATCAACCTACCACGACATGTTTTATGTATTGTATGCACCTTTTACATGATCTGAAATACTGAACCTGCGAGGGTCTAAGTATTGCCGTTTGCTTTGTAGATATTGATTGTGACGAGAAGACGATACATACGAAAAGCGCGCAGTGAATCTATTTTGCTGTAATGCTTACCTAAACAGACATACGTTTAGTCTGTAATGATTTCAGGAACAGACGTCCTTGAACCTGTTGTTCTGCGACACATTGACGTAATACACACCTACACTGCCAAGCCGGGAAGATATCAATCTCGGGAAACGGTGATTTTTTTCAGTATAGCGATCCGCTCAATAGGAGTAACATAATGAAATTAATTCCCTCGCCTATTGCAAAAACATGCCGGATGATTACAAACAATTCTACGTCGTCTCCAGTGTTGACATTCCCTCAACGGAGGAACACCTGCTTGACATAGGATTCATCAGGAAGGATTTGCTACCCCGTCAGCGAGCCGATAAGCGAGTGCAGAAAAGCTCCGAACTAAGCTGTTAAAGATCCAGGCCTGCGAGTCTATTGTCAGTTAGCTCCCACGGATGCAACGTTGTTTGACCTGACGCTACGGACGTCTTAACGAGTTTTTATCTCTAAAACTTCGCATATCCAACGCATATTCTGGGAATTCTTAGTCCAATAGGAAACGCGGTCGGTAGTGCCGATATTTGTTTGCCGTCTAAAAAAAACTTAGTTCTACCTTATTTAGAAGTAATTAGTAGTTAGCGTAAAAATAGAGCGCGTCTGATATACAACGCACTGATAACAAGAATCTGTAGTGGCATAAATTGACTTTTTGATGCTGTCTGGGAGCCCCGTCTGAGTAACTGCAGAAAGTAAGTGAAAGGTGTCCAAAACACGTTAGGTTTAGTTTTTCAGTTTAGACACTGTTGTTCCTTACTTTTTATGAAAAACACCATATCTGCTCTACGACAACTGAGTAAATGTGAATTGCTAGGACACTTTTTTGATGTACGCTCCAATAACCTAATAAGTCAACGATTAATCAATCACTCCAAAAGTCGTGGCTCGCGGTGAGTTTGTGAACGGAGCGCTTGTTTGACAAATGCCCAAACAACGTTTTTCTTTCAGGAGTACGTATCCTGAAGACAGTACATATATGACCATCCCATATTTGTACCACACATCCTTTATGTGATAATAAAAGTGATTTCATGCTATGTTATGCTATAATTAGTGGCACCAGATTCTTAATTGGTTTGATCCGCAAAGACTCATGTCAGTGCTGCTTATCATTGGTCTAATAATGGAAACTCAAATCTTTATATGCAATTTCTCCCGGCCTCTGATCGTATAAAAGTGTATCTAATGCTTGGATTGAAGTTTATTCTCCAATAGTGATTAGAATAAGTAAACATAAAATATCGTAGGAAAGCGTTCCTGGCGAAGCTATACAAATGTGGAATAAACAATCGTGTATTCTAAATGAATGTAGCCGCTCTTATAGAAGTTATTTTCGGACTGAACTTCAACGGCTAAAATTGTATTTCACTACGTTTTTACCTTGAGACTATATTAAAGAGACATGCGTATACATACTCAGCATGAACGGGTGCCACAAACACTTCTTCATTTTCGAGTGTTTTCGGTGCCATTATATTACGTTCTATACGGCACTCTAAATGACAATATACGAGTATCATACATATGTCACCGCATGAAATCACACACTGTTATTGTAATTGTTGAACGGAGTAAACCCACAATAACGCTTGATCTTATAACTGTTTACGCCTTATCAGGTGTACCGGGCTTAAACAACTATGTGACATTGATCCTTGACACGTCATTGACAAGATGCAATTTACTTATCCTTCAATTTGACCTGCTGATTAAATCGCATTAGTCTGGCGCACGCTGACCTGGTAATCAGGGAGACAGTCTGAGCTGTGGCCTGCTAACCGTCGCCGTCTCACCCCGTAAACAATAAAATGCCTGAATACCAGCAACGACCGACATATAACTAGCAACTTCTTATTAAATGGCGGGCGTCATTTAACCGGAACACCCGCGACATGCCCTTAGACAACTGGTGCAACTACCTAGAACATTTCCTAGAGGACTGTAAGAATATAGAGAACAAGAGTTTTCACCGCAAAGGAGTGCGCGCCCGTCCCGTCTCTGTTTTAGACTGCAACCTCGCCCAATGTATCAAGCGACAGCAACCCTGCAGCCACCAACAAAACCACCGTTTACGAAGTCAAGCCCTTTATTCAAGACTATGACTCTACCCAACCGAGGGATGCATCAAATGACAACATTCGTGCAACCGCCGACAAAACCACTGTATCTGGAGACAAGCCTTTCATCCCAGACTCCAACTCTAACGAACCAAGCGGGATACCTAGCGACAATGGCCCCTTCATCCGCCAACACAACGACCTCCAAAAAGCGGTCTCCAGCCCGACCTAACCTCACTTTCCCGTTTTCGTCAACCCCCGCGACGGACAAAAGATTTCGTATGCCAACTGACCCGCAACGCATCACTACGGCTGCCAGTCTAAAGGGAGGAGTGCAGTGTGGCGAAGCGCTCCACACCCCCTGAGCATTGCAACAATCCTCCATTTGCGCACTACATTGTCTATGCTTTATAGCGCGACTAAGGCCGATCCTAACCGACCATGTCCAACGGCCGCACTACATTGGCCACAGCCTTCCGCGCCAAAACCCGAATGTCCTCAGCCGTCGAAACGACTGTTAGTCGATGACGACACGTCTCAACCAACCAATCAGCGGTAGACAAGAGGACAGACTCCAGATACTCAATCCAAGCTGAACCCCAACTAAGCAGTATTCCTCTACGAAACAAACGCAAACTGATGCAACTTTCGACCGATTTCTGAGCAGAGTCTAGCATCCGTTGAGGTGTCAGTACGCCACGCTGCCTCGTGAACCAATAAATAGACCGAGAAAGAATGAGCTAACCACTATTCTTGTTTCGGCCGGGCCCAGCAACAGAGGTACGTCTGTGTGGCCTGAGTTCTACGTACCCGGTTACTCAGCGTAACGTCCCCGTTACACTTGGTGGAGCTGCGTCGTCACATTTGGTGGAGATGCGTCATTACAACATCTCCATACGTGCTTTATTGTCATTTAATCATTCTATCCATCTCAACGTTCTCTACGTAATCGTTTTGACAAGACGGGAACCGACAAGGGATTTCCGACACTCCCATATCGCCCTCTCGCAAGGGCCAACGAGTTTGTCTCGCTTCGTCAGGTACCCGACAAAACCGCTATCAATATAGAAGAAAGAAGTGCCAAGTTCTTGCTTGTTAAATTTATAGGTGTTGTTTCTCCGTCTATTCGGCCACCCGTTAAATCGAGTTTCTACATAAGTAGTTTTATCTCTCACTATAGGCTATAAAAGCGCGACCGGCGTAATGATTTGATATTTGCCAGATAACGCTTATGTGTGATACGCACCACCAGCATATATTGGCCAAGTTTATAGACGACCTCTCAAGTGTCAGCAACCCCGTTAGAGACTTGCTGCCGGACATATATATATTTATATGTATGTATGTATATATATATATATATATATATATATATATATATACATATATATATATATATATTTATGTATATGTATATATAATATATATATATATATATATATATATATACAGTCACTGAAAAAAATATAGGGCCACCCATGTTTGCTACATTTCACGCATTTATTATAACCGATTGTGTAAAGATCATAATGATACATGCTCACAGAGTAACAGCGGATACTTTTATCGACATTTGGGGTATCGGGTTACCTTAAAACACAAGATTTCGACATTTGGCACAGCTACGCTGCGAAAAAACTATAAAGTCACCACCAAGATGCATGTCTTAGCAAATGAATTGAGTAGAATAACAACGTTTGGGCTCATTTCACGGCACCTAACAACTATACTTAATATTTAGTGAACTTCCCATTACGTCGGATAACTTCAAAAATGCGGTTTGGTATAGTGTTGAAAAAATTTTGAATGACGTTCTGCGAGAGCTCGTCTCAAACTTCACAATTGCTTTTTTTAGTTCTACCTCGTTCGAAAATAGTTTTTCGTCGGTGTAAACCTTTCGGGCGAGCCAGCCCCATACATTCTCGATAATATTAAGATCAGGTGAGACTGCAGGCCAGCGTAGGACCTCAATGTGGCGTTGTTCGAACCAGCTTTCGATCAGCTTAGCAGTGTGAATCGGGGCACTATCGTGTTGAAAAACAAAGTCGGGTCCTCCCATCAGCTCAAAATGTGCGGATTGCATTTTCTAGTAGATCCCTATAGCGCGTCGAATTAACACAACCGTCTAAAAACACAGTCGACGACCTTGTATAATACCCGACAGCGGCCCAGATCATCACCGAACCGCCACCTGAGTGCCGTTTTGACAAAAATCGTTCTTCCTTGCGCACATCGTGGAAATATTAGTTAAATCCATCCGGTCCATCACAATTAAACTTTTTTTCATCCGAAAAGAGCACTCGGTGCCATTCAGTGGTCCATGACATCGTAACCTGGGCAAAGTCGAGACGAGCTTTCTGATGCTCAGCGGTCACTCGTGGTTTTCTCTTAAGTTTTTTTCTCGTGAGCCAAAGCGTCTTCCTGAGGAGGTTTTGCACATTTCGCACGTTCGTTTGCACACCGGCCGCCGCCGCAATTGCCTTTGCCGAGAGCGCAGAGTTTGAGGCTATCTTCAAAATTGCGCGCTTGTTTCGTTCCGAAATGGCATTTGGACGCCCCAGACTCTTTTTTACGCCGTATTTTTCACCCAAATTCACGAAGTTGTTCACTACCTGGCGAGAACGCCCCAATCGAGGGGAAATTTCCCGATTAGAAAAGCTGACATCCTTATAAGCCTTGATTTGGGTCTTTTCGTCACTCGTGAGACGCCGACCCAAACCCATCGTTTCAGCACAGAAAAATTTCTGGTAGGAGTTCTGCTTTCGTTTCCGTCGAGCCGTGAAATGAGCCCAAACGTTGTTATTCCACTCAATTCACTCGCTAAGACATGCATCTTGGTAGTGACTTTATAATTTTTTCGCAGCGTAGCTGTGCCAAATGTCGAAATCTCATGTTTTAAGGTAACCCGATACTCCAAATGTTGATAAAAGTATTTGCTGTTACTCTGTGAGCATGTATCATTATGATCTTTACACAATCGGCTATAATAAATGCGTGAAATGTGGCAAACATGGGTGGCCCTATATTTTTTTCAGTAACTGTATATATATATATATGTATATATACATATAAGTATATATATATATATATATATATATATATATGTATATATATATATATATATATATATATATATATATATATATATGTATATATACATATAAATATATATATATATATATATATATATATATATATATATATATATATATATATATACTATATATATATATATATATATATATATATATATATAAACACATGTTTTGTCTATATTTGTATAAATATAGATATACATTTCCGGATATTTTGCCCAAAATGTTAAAACGATACGTTCCCCTCTCAACCCCAGAGAGCAGAAAACTGGAAAACGCTCAGATAAGCGATTTTGGCATAGTCACTTTAGTTTCTTTTGTAGGTGAACGTTCGGTAGCTCCCCAACTGAATATGAACTCATCCGCCGTTTGCAGAGTCTACCGACGGTATTCCAACTTGCAATCGGCGCTTCCATCGAAAAGCAGGCGGGTTTGTGCAGGGCTCGAGCTACAACTAATCAGTACGATGATTTCCTTTCATTGACTGTTTTATGAAATCGTCGCCTTACTGCTGTCTCGTTAAGCCAACAGCTACACAGTGCTCTCCGAGAGGGAGAGTGTTAGTGCACGTACTGCGAGGCAAGCTGACCTCAGCCCACCCTCAAGCACGATGATGCCGGTTTGCCCGAAATGACGAACATTGGACCGTTGACGGCAATGTCAGGCTGTCCTATTCTCGGATGAGATCAGCTTGTCTGTCCCCAATAACGATATACGGATGGAGACTGTACCGGTATCGAGGAGAGCGGTTTGCGCAATGCGCATGCATTGTGGAGCGTATCAGATACGGCGGTTTGTTTCATCATGGTTTTGGGCGCAATCTCCTTAGGCCTCCTCCTGGAGAACCGAAAATCACAATGGTGGTCTCCGAAACCAACGATTCTTATGGCAGAAAAAACATTCTCTTTCTAGCTACATTGTGGTCGTACCGAGAAAGTCGTGCTTTTTACTTTTGCCTCGACGTTTTATATATATATATATATATTTATATACATACATATATATACGGCACCAAACGCTATGCTGTAACATAAATACACTTACCCAGCACGGGTGTTAATAAAGAAATCATATATACGGCATCGGCCGCGAGACTGATGACAAGTTAAGAACCAGTTAAACTTGCTCGACAATGCTGATTAAACAACAAAGCTAAACGCCCACTACATGAGTCAAAGGAGAGTAGCAAACGATGACAGATCAAGATTATAGCGTAGCAATAATTGAAAAAAAGGTTAATTGAACAACAACATGCACGCTCTTCGACTGGAATAATCAGGCTCGTATTAAGGTCATTTGTTTCTCATGACGCACGGTATGGCCTATGGTTAGAGACGAATTAGTAGCACAAAGCAGTCCTCTACAGATTGACAATAAAAGTTTGTCGCTTTGACTATACCTAGATCCACTACATCTTCTGGCGTAGTTTGATGCAATCGCTTTGGTGGTGCCGGTATGCTCCCCACACAGCGGGGTAGAAGCGGAAACATTTCAACTTTGTGAAAAACTGCTTTTAACGCTTGCAGAAATCGTGGGCAAGCTAACTCTTTATGCCAATGTTTATCAACGTATAGTGCAGAGACATCTGATTGCAAATGAAGCTACAGAGGCTGGCCTTTATATATATGTTAGTGTATGTATGTAGAGAATGTTAGTATGATTATATAGAAAGAACAAAAAGCGTTCCGCGTAGGCGATTACTTCGTAATCTAAGACATTCCAGCAAGGTGTCAACTTAGTTAATTTAATGCATATTATAACACTTTATAATATTCAAGTCTAACGCATTTGTTGAAATTATGTTACTAGTGGCTTATCAGTTTGCAATGCTCATTACGCAACTGTTCACCGTGAGATTGATATTGCAATATCCCGGCTATTCTGTCTGACTATTTAGATTGACTGTCTATTGCTCGTATTTTCGAATTAAGTTAACGCAGCAATATTGCCTATGCAATGTTGGAAAATCAACTTTTTTTTAAGAAAGTTGTTTCTAATTCTAGACAATCCTCCGTCCCCTACGGGCTTGAAACTCTCCGCGTGGCATATATTCAATTGGAAATTTTACCTAGACAGACCGTATTGTAATAGGGTAGATTAATCACACAATCTATTCGTGCAGACGAGCGTGAGATAATTAATTATTGGACTCGGATTTAATTGTACGGTAATAAAGCGAAACTCCACGTTGCACGTGCCTCTTGAGTAAACGTCCGTGGAGCCTTTTAAGAGATAACTACGGTAGCACAATTTAAATAGTTACAGACTCAGGCCTAGGCGATCAATATCGATGACGTAACGCTGGATACATAGGCAGCTGAGCCTCGTGTTGGGTGTACCACCCGCCACGCTGTACTGCGCACGCGAAGTCCTATGCAAAAGACAATCGTTAAAAGACCACCGCGTCTAGCAGATGCTGTAGGAGCGCATGTGCCCAGTGACACAGGGTTTCCGAAACGATCCGAATGATACTTATTTAGTTAGCAGCGGTTATTGACTTCGGCACTGAAGGCACAACTCGGGACAGCTGGCGTAATCGGCGGATTTCATCTGGACGAGACGAGAGAAAAAGTGTCATAAATAAGCAAAGTGCCTGGTTCCCTTTACAAGAGACAAAAATGCCTATAGACGGCTTTCAGGCTAGCGGAGGCCAAGCTTGGCTTTATTTATACATGCATACTGTTCATCTCGCAATAACTTTGCATTTCAAGATGGTACATAATTATAGTACAGTCGTAGTTATATACAGTTTGAACACTTTAGCAACCGTCCCACCGGGCGAGAAAGCGCAAAGACCGCCGATGCGTCTAGCAGCTCTCTGCTTGCTCGACGATGATCAAGGTCTCTAGCTGGCTCGATTTATGCTCAGGTGCGACTGCTCCTGCATTGCGCCCTACACGATGTGGACGCATCATCGAACTCATCTAGTCAAAATTCACATACAGATAACAGATATCAAAATGTTCTAGCCGTCATCGTCGTTATTGTCAATACATTGCAATCAGTACCGGTCCGCACTAGTCCGCAGCACTTTGATACCGATCTGTCGATAGCCCACTGAGAACGCATAGCAAAGTATTACAGGAGTAAACAATGACAACAATGCTCGATTGTTAACTCGTAAAAGTACATTGCTAGAATGGCTTTGCAAATAGTAGTCGGAATGCTAGCCGATATATTTTGTCGAGCTTTTTTCAGAACGCAGACGAAACTCGCTGACCGAGCCTTCTCGCTGCCGGCTAAGTGTGGAATACGTTTGTGTAGTGTTTAATACTACGGAGTGTATGAACGCAGAACGCGGTCGAACATCTAAGAAGTGATCTAGCGACTTACGAGAGCAACTACGAAATATCGATTTGCCATTCGCTTGCTTTTTTATAGCCGCTGGGGCCGTTCGCCATAGGAGGCGGACTTTACCGAACGTGAAATGAGAGGCTCAAAGTCCAAACGGCCCGACTTGATCTCAAGTGCAGCGTGTATACGTCAATTCAGTAGGTCGTCGCTTTCTTGCTCGTTCAAGGAATCGGCTCGGCCTAATCCGACCGAGGAAATCCGCAGTCCGAGCGACGGAAGCGCAGTTTTGTACTTGCGTTATAATACCGTAATGATCGTCGTATTCGGAGAGGACTTGGGTTAATGTCTCGTATTGACGCAACAACCAGCACGCTTGCGGTTCATCGAGCGTAGCGTCGATACCGCTTTTGCCAAGCTAACTGCATGGAGCATGCCAAGCTAGGTGCCAAGCGAACTGCATGGAGTTGGAATGCATATTGTTTTCCATGCTTCCTTCTTGTTGTCCTTGGCTGTTACGCATATTGTTTACCATGCTTCCTTCTTACTGCCGGCTTTTCAGGGACCACGCAAGCCTCGTGTTGACTAGATAAGTACTGGCGTTTACACACGTCTGCATTTCGTCGCCTGGTCTTTTCTAAGGGAAAGATAATATGTATGCTCGCATTATTTGCCTGTTGTTGACCGCGCGGAACTGTTTGGAGCTGCCTCGGTAGAACGGCGCCATTGCTGCGCTACTTGGCAACTTGAAACTGTCCCACTATCCGGCAAGCATTTCAGTATAATGGTCATGTATTTCAGAATGTCACTATATACATGTATTTAAGAAGAAGCCTTGAGATATGTCGTCCTCAAAATATTGATTGGCCAATCGATGAAAGGCTTGTCTTAACTTGACTCCCCGCTTAAAAGACATCTTAATTAAAGGTCGCTAATCAGTAAATAATACATTATTGCTGAAATTGTAGTTACTCATGATTGTCTTACTGTGTTTTAGTAGTGTCAAGTTTGTCGTTCGTTTGTCGTTAGTCTTTCTTGTTCGTGTTTGCTTTATATTTGCTTCACGTATAGCTACCTGTTAGGTTGCTCTTGCTGTATTTTCAACTCCCATGTCATGGTAGTAAGACCATCCAGATTGCATAAGCGTATAAGATATTGTAAACGTACTCAAAAAGAGAATATTAAACACGGGTCTAGCCGCGCTATTAAAATCTCAATCTGCATTTGTCTACGTGGAAACAACGTAAAAAGTGGCAAATGTCAAAATGTTAAGTTAGACCGGTAAACAATGGTAAAGCGTTCACGTCGTTGCAAAAATGTATTGTACATGTCTCTACGCCTGCATGACGAAATCACGAGATACCCCACAGCTGCCATGTCAGTAGGTCCCGGCTGCTCGAGATCTTCCTTGAGGACAAGGATTCCGGTCGATGCCGTGGCGGTGAGCTATATTATAACGTGCCTGAAACGCGTATTATCGTGACTAAAAGCATTATCCTTGCATGTTTCGTGTTCAGGGATTCAAGTATAAAGTTATTGGCTAAGTCTCTTTGTGGACATTATACCTCTTCCTGTCAGTTGCGAGATCTGTGCTATAGGCTCGATAAACTCGTCAGTCCACTCTTGAATACCTGCATATTGCTGTATCGTACTCTGAAATGATTTCGAGCATCTCACCCGCCGTTTAGTATACCGATAATGTCCGATCAATCCTCCGTTCTTGTTTGTGTTACGGACAACTCAAATACAACGGGGCGAAAGGTGGTCTGAATTAGTTTGAGGCTGTGTTTTTGTTTAGGTAATGTATATGTATAGCAAAAACATTCGATTGCGTATAAAACAAAAAAAATTATCTGGTGTCCTTTATAATATGGCAACGACATTAAGGTCTCTGCGTCTTTCATTCTTTCGCCAATGGATTGAGCATATCAGCTGTAGACCTGAACAAATAAGTGAATCCGGTCCTCTAATGTAGGAGGCAAGTTGTGAAAGTGGGTGATTTATTGCTCTCATGGACACAAGTCAATATCGAAATACCTCAGGGATCCGTCACTGCGCCTTACATGTCTCTCATCCTTCTGAACTTTACGCTTCCAAGTATGCAGTCAGGTCATCTAGGGTCGGCGATTGCATATCCAGATGACTCTTACTTTTCCACCTTTCCTTTACAATGAAATCTAAGTCACCAGTTCACGCTAAGTGAACTATTAACACTTTCAACACGTTTCGCTTTGTTGTAGACGTTTACAAAAGAAACCTTTTGATTTTCCGTCCACTACAAGGGTCACTTTTAGAAGAGGAGCTGCGGCTCTGTAAAGGGGCGACCAGGCCGTCCCACACTGCTATGCGTCTGGGGCTGCTTTTGCATGAGAACTTGAAATGGCCGCCTCGTTTGCAGAATATATTATAGCTCCAGAATGTTGTGCTGTGATCGCGGCGCTGACGCGCTTAAAGTGTCTTGAAGGTTCCGAATTTTCCGGTTGCCTCATGGTGTAAAAAAATTGCTCCTGCTATGCAACTTTAGTCGGGGGTCAGGACATGGTATGATATTACAGCGAGCAAAACCAATTCAGAATGCCGCGCTTAGGGCATTATTTGCACGGTAGACACTCCGTTATTATCGTCAAGCGTTACTAGCTTATAATCGTCTGCCAGTTGACATATTTGTTTTTCAAGCAACAATTTAAGTTTTTATTATGACTTAGAGTACCGTCCCTTTGCAGTTTTTGTTTCCGTTAACTGCACTTTCACTTGCATCAAAAAAAAAACAGTGAGTCATTAATGTGGTGTGTTCTATAGACGACAACGACCGCACACTTCGGAGCAGCAGGAGATTCGGAGTCGAACGCAGTGGTATTTCACTTTTAATAAAATGACTATAAAAAAGTACCCCCTAAAGTTACCGAACCGAATCGTCCGATGTGTATATTGAGGAGTAACAGCTGGCCCGGCAATGGCGTGTGTATCTGGCGGTTTTACTAATCACGCTAGAAGGCTAAACATAAAAGATTTTGCTAATCACGCTAGAAGGCTAAACATAAAATTGTAATTTTGTTTTCGAAAAACGATTTCAGAGTTTGCAGACCGTACACTCGTACGGGGTATGCTATGAAAACAGCAAAAATGACGCAAAACCAAGCTTTGCTTACCTGAACAGGAATAAGGCTATTGAGCTTATAAGAATTGTTTATTTGCAAATGGCTAATCTAGAATGGAGTGGGTGTTTAATTCGCATCGTTAATTTGTCGCCCCCGGAAAGCTTGCGTACATGCAGCAAACTGCGTCAAAGTCAGGTCCGACTTTCATGTGGTTAAAGGTAACCTGTCTCACAACTGTGATAAGTTGTCAAATAAAGATCTTCGCGTAGAGCTGATAAGTAGCGTGTCAGATGTGGGCGGTTCTGGTTGTCCCACAAAAAAATGTGTGCATTAAATATGCCCTTCTGTGCTAAAGCTTTACAAAGCTTTATTTGTTAAGGAGCGAGCGCAAATGCTGGGATCTCAGCCTGTCTTCGTTTGTTTCATTTGCAAAGACTAATGACAGTATTCAAAATATGTCTAGTAATCAGCACGCCGCAAAGGTTGACGCATAGATTCGTTGCGCTGCCGATTGACACATTATATGCCTCATGCTCGGTTTACATGTCTGCTTTCTTGGTAATTGCAGAGCGGCCCATTACGAAGCACATAGAATCCCCTCCTCCATCCCTAGTCTTTGTAATGGGCTAACCGACTACACACGCAAGTCTAATCTCGTGAATAGCTGGCGCAAAAATGTAGCGCCGTGTCCGTTGTCTGGTTTTACCTTACTGTGAGTGGCTGAGCGCGCAGTCCGATTAAAAACGGTTGTCTTTTCATTGGAGTGCATATATTCAAAACTTTGTCCACCACTGCAGAATATGTATAATTGCTAGCTGTGTATCTCTTTCAAATAGACCTTGTAATATATCAAAAAGTTACATGTGATTTTAAGAGTAATATATACACGAGTCACTACCTATAGCAGATACAATTCTTAGCTGTAGGTACGCACTACCTACTATCCAACATTTCCACCAGTTCCCCTAATCATGAATCGAACCGCCCTAGGGAGAGATCAATGATCTCATAAATTACGAATTCTCCTGAAAATGTATGAACATAATGGCAAATTTTCAAGGTACTGCATCTACAAAATTAAACGTGAGGCATTATGGGTATTCGATCAAACAACTCAATCTTTCGAAATCGCACATTTCGTTAGGCTATATTTTGAATGCCTTTTCTATATAAAAAAGTTCAGTAATTCTTACTGCTATTTTCAAATAAGATATTTTCGCTGCCCATTCCATTGTGAAAAATATATTTTGAATGGGTTCTCTGACTCCTTTAAATAACACTCCCCAAACATTTGTATGTAATTCACAAGCCTGCTAATATTGAATATCATTTGAATGTATAGCCACTTAATTAAGTGCCTCCGTTGGAAATATGCACATGTCTCAACATTAAGCATGCAAACGATGTGGAAGGATATAACAGGCACCGATAAAGAGAAATGTATATAAAATAAACGCCAAGTTATTTGGCAGATTAGCTACTGATACTTTTGCAAGGCTCGTTTCCATCTCTGTAAGCAGTAGGCCGGGCTTCAAGTTTTCATGTACAAATCAAAAACAAATCAGTTTATAATTTCCGGTATCTTAGCTATAAATGGTAAATTGTTAAGTGCTAAGTGCGGAAACTAACTCGAATCAACTCGAACTTAACGTGCCATCTCACCGAGGAGGCTAGCGTACGCAAAAGACGAGCACATAAATCTGTATTATTTAGTCTATTGGCAGTTTGCCTATCTGCAAATAAACAACAAAAATATGCTAGAGAAAGCAGTCCATATTAAAGGCAAGCTGCTGCACGGTCGATGGTCTATTGTATTGCCCTAAACTCGGCGGACAACTTTACACCGTTGCTGATAACTTCCTGATAAAAATACCTTTCTAATAGCGACTGGAAATGCTTAAACATAAGAAAAAGCTGCTCAAAGAGTAAACGGGTTTTAGGATATTTATGTGCTGCCGACGCTAGTTTTACTATAAGATATGATTGTATAACACGATATATATATATATATATATATATATATATAGCTGCGTACACTTTGTCCAAAACATAAAATTGAGAAACACAGCAGGGTGGGGTAATAAAATGGCATGGCTTTGAATGTCGGAAATTGAAATGTACTTAGGGCGTTTTGCGCACGGCCATATATGCACAGATATCTCTTTCACACACACGCATATATATATATATATATATATATATATATATATATATATATATATATATATATATGAGCTTGTGTTGCGGAAATTGTCAACGTTAAGTTTCGAGCCTCCGGGGGCGTGAATTGTATATATATATATATATATATATTATGTCTAAAAATATTTGAACCAAAACGAGTTTTACGACTAGCCGCGTTTGATCGATTTTTGTTTTGCCACTCCTTTTGGTATATATATATATATATATTTATATCTGCACGTGCGCTACTTCGTTTGCAATTTGCATTATTTTGCTGTTCTGCATGAAAGAGCTCAGCTGTTGCTCAGCATGGTTGTAGAACAGACACGTGCAAATTAGTAGTGGACGTCATATATATATATATATATATATATATATATATAGAGAGAGAGAGAGAGAGAGAGCTAGAGTGCGGCGGATCGCGCAAGCCAGCCCACTGTCGAGGCTAGTGGCCGCTCGATTCGCTGGTTGCGCTGCGACCCCCGGCGAGTCTGCCTGCGTTCCTATGCTACCATTACGACTACCACTACTACGACTACCACTACTGCGACTACAACGACTACAACGGCTACGAAGGTCCTGCTGCGACTACTACAGCTATTGCGACTGCCGTTAGGCCTGCGAGACAACATTCCAATTTCCAGCGGAAAACTGCCATTGCTGCGTCGAGGAATTTTTACAGCACCCTCGCTGCACCTCTCTCCTCCTTCACCACCCCCACTACCGCCACCCGTTCCCCTCCCCCTTCTTTTGCCCCCCCCCGGCCCCCTTCCCCACCTACTCTGCTCTCTGGCGCGTAGGCGATGTAGACGGCCTGCCTAACTGTCTGCCAGGTAGTTGGTACCTGCCTGTTGGGTGGTGCCTAATGGAATCTCCCGGAAGACATTCGCCTTTGCACTCCGGCCATCCACAGTGCGGCTGTTATTGCTACTGCTGCTGATAATGATGATGATGATGATGGTGGCGATGATGATGATGATGGGCATACTGCTGCTGCTGCTGATGATTATATGCACTGTGGCTGATATGTCCGTCTGGTCGCTCTGACTGTGTGTTTGTTTATGCATAGGACTGTGTCTATGTGAGTCTTTGTTTGCGAATGTGTTTTTTTGTCTGTACGCGTATTTGCCACTGTTCGTATGCATGTATGCATGTTTGTATGGATGTATGGCTGTATGTATGTCAGACTGGATGCGTGATGCGTGCCTGTTTACAGACGTTCCACTCTTCCTCTCGTGGTAGGGAGATTGCTCCTTCTACTCCTTCTTTACCCCCACGCTTATCTCTCTATTCTTTTTTCTTCCTCCACTATATTTTTCTAGCGATCTCTCTCTCGCTTCTCTGACTATCTCATCTCTCTATCTCTCTCTCTCTTCTCTAGTTGCATTTGTCTAGTTTTCCACCGCATCCGATTCTATACGGCAAATCTTGTCAGTCATCGTTGCTGTTTTTCGCTTTTTGATCCTCTATGGTCAATTCGTCACCCCCGCTGTTGTTTTTGATGTTGTTTCTGTTGCCTTTGTTGTTGTTGTTGTTGTTGTAGTTGTTGTTGCTGTTGTTGTTGGTGTACTTGTCATTATTGATGCTGCTATTGTTGTTGCTGTTATCGTTGTATTCCGGTGTCGTTTGGGTTTCGCACACCACGCAGTTAGACTAGAAGTGTTTACCGTGATTTCAGTCGTCCCCGATAAAACCGATCAGTATCTTGCGCGCTCGCTGGCCTGCTATCTCACTTATTCGATTCTTGGGGCTCGTCGTTTAGAAATGCGTTGCTATAAGCCTAGCGAATGATGAAAACGCAAACAAAATGTGTTAGTTATTAGAAAATATGATCTGCTACTGGGTTGTACTCCTTCATAACTTACAGATGAGCCCGTCTGTCTGCCCGCTGTAATGCTAGTTAGCAATAGAAACTCTTTTTTTCCCAGGGACGGCAGCGGACAAATTGCTCCCAGACACAGTGGCTTGCCGACCGACTTCCGTGTAGCCCCCAGTGAGAAGCCAGCTGTCTTTGCGTATGCATCTTATTCTTATATATATGTATATTATATATATATATATATATATATATAGAGAGAGAGAGAGAGAGAGAGAGAGTGAAGGGGTCGGAAAAATAACGGAGATACCCCTTTGGAATTGCCGACGGAAACTGCACCTGCTTATCCTTCGAGACTACGCACGCCATTGCTGATAGAGACTGAGCAGACTGCTCGAGCGTGGCGTTTACAGGATGTTTGTCTAGTAGGAAAGAAGAATTCGTTTTTATTATTATTGCCATTGTCACTGTCAATATGTGTTATCTTATATACCTTGACTTGCCATCTTTCCGTGTCGACCCAAAAGGCACTCGCTTTATCCGTTCCTAATATAAATGTGACATTGCCCTCAAAGGCTGACAATCATGTTTTTCTGTTTACGATGCGAAGTAGCCGCGTGAAAGCTACTGGTCGATTTTTTGTCTCTTAAAATCGCATTTAAGGTATGTACTACAGTTATCTCCAAGTACTGATGTTGTTTATGTTAGCCGTAATAATTAAAATAAGCACTTCGTAGCAGCAGTGCTATTCATTCACGACTAGCAACATTTAGAAAAGGCTTCTATGAACTAGTTAGCCTGCCAGGATGTAATATCTCCTGTCCACAAATAAAATTATTTCAATAGTAAGTCCCTATGAAGATAATTCTCGGCTTTCGAAGAAGAGGCAGATAACACGAAATGTAATAGCCTAACTAATGCAACCAGACTCACCTGGCACTTATAACAAACGTTTTTAGATTTTACATACAAATTGCGTCTAAAGCCTTTAGCAATCTCACGAGTACTTAAGAGGCATTGTCAATGAACATTTTATGATTGTGGCACTGGTATAAAATAACATTAAAACACCTTTATTATCACTTAAAAGGGTGTGTGCAACTATTCATCATGATCATATATGAATTGTTTCCTGTATGCGTAATCGAGCAAGACGAACGTAACTAATCGTCAAGTAGGCGAGTACTATTTGATTTTTGCATGCGTCTATTTAGCCATCCGCTAAGCAACCAATCCGTTTATGAACCCATCACGGGCCACGGCCTTTAGAGTAATTGATCAATAGCTTCTGAGGTTATTCGAGCGTGAATGAAAATAGTGTCCTAGCAATTCACATTGTTTAGTGTGGTTAGTTTGTGGTTAGTTGACGTAGAGCAGACATGTTGCCCTGCGTGAAAGGTGAGTCTATACTAGGAACAACATCAGCTAACACGCTTTGTGGGCACTTGAGGAGCACACGCCTTAGGAACGTGTCTTGGACGCCTTCCCTTAACTTACTGTATTTGGTCAGATGCGGCTGCCAAATAGAAGAGCAATATGTAAGTTTAGGAAGTACAAGAGGTTTTCTATAAGCTAATGTACGCAAGAGGAGTCGCTACAACAAAGCATTGGAAGGTGGTATTGACAAAACGCAATGATGCCTCCACAGCCTTGGCAATGTAAAGGCAAAAATCAAGATGATGCGTAATATATATGCCAACGTCGATATGTGCATGAGAAAGAGTCAGTATAATGTAGTCGTTAATTTTGTAGTCAAAGTAAAGCATTCTGTATTTCAGCACTACGCATTTGAAGGGAGAGAGAATTATGTTTTCTTGAGAACGCTATCGAGCAATGCGATCGACATCCAACTGTAGAACAGCATGAGAGTCACTTGACCAAACAGCAAATAATAAAGTTTTAGCTATCTGCATATTTAAGATATTTGACGTTAAGTGGTATTTACTTCGTTATATCCAAAGCAAACATTGTTTGCAGAAGGGGGATAGCATCACACACAAAATAATGCACATGGGAGGCACACTAAATAATGCAGGACATGACTTTACCACCAACCTTCACGTGAAAGTGACGGTCGCTTAAACTGTCCTCAGTCATTGCACCGTACGGATGTGAATACCTAGGTGTATTAATTTTTTTTGTCGAGACCGGTGGCGTGGTGCATCCGCCTGCGACCGGAGGATACACATAGGTTCGAGCCCTACCGTTGCACATCTTTACTTATGAGGGCCGTCTATAGAGCAATAAGGCGAAAAGCACTCCCGTAAACGTTAAATCTTGGCCGAGGGTCAGCCCGAAAACTTTATAGATACATAAGTTTGCAGAAAAGAGTGATCTACTCTAACGAAGGCGTTCTATCTGAGTCGATCTACTCTATCGAATTTGGTCAAAATAAACGCAGTGAAACTCTTCGAGCATTTATGGACATAGCCCAGTCCTGGGTCATCTCTAAAAGCTGTGTACATGTAGGCTGGTAAAGCCTTGCTAGGTAGGGTCAAGTAAGCGGGTAAAGATTTGGAACTTATTTAAGTGGTTAACCAATGCTTTCTTAGATGTGCAGCATGGTATAGTGCGTTGCGAAACAGGCCGATAGTTTTCGGCATTAGTTTAAGACTTTAGGGCTGAATCTAAAAATATCGGGCACAGCGTTGTCGTTATGAGATATTTCAGAGATAAGTCTTAGTGGCTCGGCTAAAAATAAAGTTAAATATTCATAAAACAATGGATGAATATTTTCAGGTAAGCCTAGTATTTGGCTTAAGATCGGAACGAAGTGAATAGATTGCCTTCTCTGTAACGATAATCAAGTTATGTTGATGAAAAATGTTGCGTTATACCGAGCAAGGTGGCTTAGTCCTTTGCCTTGCATTCGGGAGGACTGGGTTCGAGACTCAGACCGGCCACTCTTAAATTGGTTTTCATGGTTTCCAATTTAGACAAGGTAAATGCCGGAGTGGAATAAACTTAGCCATGACATGAAAAATCCGTACACGGGCAATTGCCTTACGGGAAAATCAAAAAAAAAAAATACTTGCCATTGAAATATTTAGACCGAACGCACAGAACAGGGTAGAAAACTGTTCTGCAAGAAGCTCAGTAAGCTTAGGAGTTGAGTCAGTAACGGCCACCGTAGAACCTAATGTGAAGGGAGGGATGAAATTCAGTTTCCTTTAGTCAGTTATTGACGTATTGAAAAAGCGAGCGCAAGTCTCTTAACTTTAATCTGGACTCATACAAGATACGAAGTTCTTAGTCACTTTCATTAGCTAATGTTCAAGAAACTGAGGTGCAGTTGTATACGATCCTCGTTTGTGAGCAAGACGATTTTGTTTGTAAGCCTTAATAGGACCACATGGTCGGGCTAGCGGAGTAAACAAGTTCAATAAAATGTCAACAAATTTGGTGCACAACACAATACAACAGTCACCAAATTTGACGTACATGGCATTTACATTCGGACAGTCCACACACAAGCTAGCCTAGTTCACACCACCAAGATGACTCGTAAAGAGAGCGGCACTTATTATTTTGTATTCGACGTCACTACAAACGTATGTTGTAATAAGTTGATTTTAGGGGGGGGATAAACTTCTTTTCAATTTTATTCAAGTCAATGGTAGAAGAAAATCAAGTAATAATCTAGACAAATGAGTACACGAGTATTCGCTGGAATAGCCCCTTAGCCAAACTGCAGGCTCTACATTCCCATGATTCCAAAGAGTCGGTGAGCATAATTTTTATTGCCGGTCAAGTTTCGGGTAGCTGAAGTCTCCCACTAATATAACGAGGCAATCTCTTAGACAGCAGGTATCTATAATGGGAACAATGTCGTCGACACGTTTTACCCTCTGATAACTGTTCCCTAGGGAGACGCGTAGCAGCAGATAAGACGAAAGCCGTCTTGTTTGGAGACCAAGTCGACGGAAATATATTCACCCAGTAAGCGAATTTCTATGTTTACAATAATTTGTGACGATGCTTTTGTACAGAGACGCCTCCGCTACGCAATGCTTTATCTTTCCGAAACATCCTACTTTTATTCCCAGGTAAAGACATTTAACTGATAGCCGATATCTTCCTTGGCCGGTCCCATATCAGCTCACGCGGAGGCGGCGTATTATATGTTTTGTCTGCAGTGTTAGTTTCTATACGTTTGCATCATAGATTGGTCTCTTACCAGTATGCGGGCAATAAAGACTTATCAGACATTGCGCCAATGTTCATTCTCGATTTCGATGAACGATCGTTAGAAACTTATCATTTTTTCGAGTTAAACACAACACCTAAAATGATTCTATTGGAAGCATAACAAGAGGAATCCAAGATTCCAAATTATGCCTCTGTAATAGAGACTTGGAGATGCCGTTGCACATCTGAGGTTTTGGCAAGTTTATTTTAGGTTATAGACGTTCACCTTTGATATATATGCTGCGTATAAACGCGCGATTCAGGTCGGCTACGGATGACTGTTTTTTGCATTTACTGTTTTTTTTGTTGTTTTTTTAAGACTAAGGTCTTAAGAAACCAAAAAGCCTCAGAGTGGTTGGTTTGCTGACCGCAACAATATACGCGGAAAATGGCGCCCTATTCGTGACCTATAAAAATGTTATAGTTTTTCTATTCGGGTTGGGCAAGTTAAAAATAAGTAACAATATGCTAGTTTAAAGAGAGTGTTAGTACGTTTCCGCCGATGCCGCTTACCCCGGCAGCTGGGGCAGCAACCCCGTAGAGCCAGGGCCGTTAAATGTTTAGTTTGCTATTGTAATAAACGAGGCTAATTCCAGCTTGTGCACCAGTCATCGCATATTGTCAAAAGCTAATAAGTGACATTGAGGTCAAAAGTACTTAGTGCGGAGATATATATATATATATATATATATATATATATATATATATACTGTATTTTACTGAACGTGAAGCATTACGCTAACACGAGATGATCAGATACATGCGAAGCTTTAACCCTGTATAGAGAAGAAGGCGCTTACTGCCGCAACGAAAACCCATATGCCGGAAGTTTTAATGCTTTGTCTGAGTTTCTTTCTACTAATTTCAGGAAATAAGAGCCGGAACAAAACGAGTAAAATAATCGCGTTATCAAGACCTTCCGGACAGCAGAATAATGTTGTGTTTTTTTACCTCTGGTGACGGTCGACTTCTTCTGTGTTTCATATTGCGGCACCCTTTATGCCACCTCACAGTCCTATCACTGCGGGGGTTGGTGGCGGAACATGCTAAAAGGGAGATAAAATAAATACTACTGGTCTAAGAAACAATTTTCACTTTGCAACGATATATTTTTTTAAAAAATGTTTTATCAGTCATGAAGTGGCAAGGTTTGTCCGGAAAGTGGCAAGTTAAATTGTAACAAGCGATCGGTACCAGAGAAAATAGTCAATTGCCCTTGCCGACTGTAGGGGGAAAACGCCGCCTCATATACTGGCATGACTGGTTAATGAAGTAGTCGCTAGGGTCACTTGGAGGATCATACATCCTAATCTCTCAAGGTTTGAGAATGTCGATTATGCAAAGGTTTATATAAACACGGGCGATAGCCTTTTCTGCAAAATTACCTGAATACTTATAATTGTTTGAATTTGTGTAATTATGGAAGTTACAAGCTCAATGAAGAATTATTGAATTTAAATAAATTTGCCGTCCGGAGAAGATGGTCCCATAAAAAAAATATTATCTGCAAATTATAGCTTTAGCATAATTATGGCATGCTCACGTCCACGTAATAGTAACCACAGACCGAGGTGTGTGACGGAGCGACAACGAAGTTCGAAAGTATAACAAAAGGCCACACCGGCGAATTAAACGGAGGCGATAACGAAGTTCAAGAATAAATGACCACGTGGTCATATAAAGTCTTCATTCTAGTATAGGTAACTAACGGTACGGGCTTGGAATCGCCGGCATATCTTTGAAGCACCAACGGCAATGAGGGGGCCAAACATGTTGCAGGTAACTGATCCAAGTTTGGTAGTTTGTCCAGTTCAAGAACACATTAGTGGCAACAAAGTGGCTGCGACCTCGGTTTACCGTTCAAGACTTTTCCGGTGGAATTTGAAAAATACGGATTGGCAAGGCGCCGTAGTTCAGACAAGTTTCGGCTGGTTCTACACTAGAATCCAGAAAACTACCGACCGGTAGCTCAAGGCTCTATACCGTGCCTTATCATGGAAAAAATTATCGTCGATGAAATTTATGACTACCTCGACGCCTATGAACTCTTGGACCCTCATCAGCATGGGTTTAGAAAGGGGCGCTCTACTGGAACTCAGCTTCTCGAGGTCTGCCACGATTGGGCTATTGCGCGTAACAGGGCCATCCCCATACATACGGTCTACTTTGACTTCTCGCGAGCATTCGACAGGGTAAATCATAAGATTCTTTTATCTAAAATGGCGGCGCTAGGAATTGGCCCTCGAATCCTGGCTTGGTGTCACTCTTATCTGACGGAACGTTCCTTCGCCGTAAAAGTCAGTGACTCGGTCTCGAAGCGCTCCCCATGCCCTTCTGGGGTTCCTCAAGGCTCCTGCCTAGGCCCTCTTATGTATATAATCTTTGCTCAGGACTTGGGAGTATGTCTTCGCAACCTGAACATAACATACAAAATGTATGCAGATGATTTAAAAATATATGCCCAGATTAGAGGAAACGAGGACCGCCTGAATATTCAAGCAGCCATTAATAGTATTGCCACCTGGTGTGAGCTAAATGATATGGTAATTTCAGTTCCAAAGTGCGCGGTCCTGAAGACAGCTCCCGACAACTTCAAGTACCAGCTAAATGATTTTCCTATACCTGAGGTAACATCCTACAAGGACCTAGGAGTTACGTTCGATAGACATATGAAGTTTCGGGCGCACATTGCCGGTTCAGCAAAAGCTGCCTCTCGACTAAGTAATCTTATACTAAGAGTATTCTCATCGCAAGATGCCTCCAAATACCTGCGTCTTTATGAAGCCCTAGTAGTGCCAAAATGGTCATACTGTGCTCACGTGTGGACGCCTTTTTACGACAAGGATATATGTTTGCTGCAGCGTATTCAGGACAAGTTTTTAAAGAGAGTTTCAAGAAGGTGCAACTTGACGCGTGACAAAGTCGTACTCCCAAGTGTCGCGGAGTACCAGCGTCGTGTTGACTACCGCGTTTTTAAATATCTTATACGCAATGATCAGATTAATAAGTTTTACTACGTGCGATCAAACAGCCTACGGAGTCGCGGTTCCATTCAACCGCACGAGATAGCCAATGTGGCAGTCGTTAACCACTCATTTGTTTGGCGAACAGCTCGCCTTGCCCGCGAATGCGAGCAATTCATTTCCATTGTTCAACCCCTTTTTTAAATAAAGGAGACATTTGTATTGTATTGTATTGTAAAAAAAACTAGCATTGTAGAAGAGCTACGTTTGATGGAAATTAAGGGGCTAATTGAAAATGTGGAATAATCTCAGTGGATTAGAGTATTACACTTTTTTGATTATAGGAGAAGAGACGGATCGGTGCTTAGATCTCAAATTTGGCTTGAACCACCGAGCGAGCAATGAACTCTACGATGCCAACAGTCCAATGCATTTTTAGATGGTATAGACCAAGCATTTTGTTCCTAAAAGAACTGCGTCAGCGTTCGTGCACGTCCAGATCGTTCCCGAGCACTAAAGTAGTTTATCACCTCTACGCAGTGCGGACTATTCCCACTAATGTAGAGGATTTTGTTGAAAACGTGGTTGGCGCTACAACTGCTGCTTCTGTTCCAAGACAAAAAGTCGGTCACATTCTCCGTCCAGGTAGAAATTATGGGCCAACGTGATGGCAAACCTGTCATCACGTTCTGTGTCCTACGAATGGTTTGACCCGAGCACATTTGCTCAAGCTTTCAAACGTTTTGTCCAGTTCGATGCAAGGAAAATTCTTCGGGTAAACGTCGCCATGTATAATATGGTCTTAGCGATAGCGCGTAGCTTAGCTTTATTATTTGATTTTCTATCAAAGATGTCTGCCGATTATACCTTCTGAGCAGCAGGCGATGTGGCGCCTCACCTACCTCCAAGAGTTTTCCGAGAGTTTCGAGCGTTTCCTGACTAAGACGAGTGAGAGATTACCCGAAGTTGGCTGTGCTGAGCCACTTCAAAATAAGTTTTACAGTTGCATGCATCATACTTCTGCTATTCCGCGTAGTAGGGTACTTGGCGCCGAGAGTGCAGAACATTTTTGGACGTGTTTTCATTGCAGTTTAGGTAACTGACCTAAATAAAAAGTTTTCGGGCTGACCCTCAGCCAAGATTTAACGTCAACGGAACTGTTTTTCACATTGCTTCATAGACGGACTACCCCCATAAGTACAAATGTGGGGCAACGGTTGGGCTCGAACCCGCGCACCTGCTATGTGTCTCCTCCGGTTGCGAGGCGCAGACTTAAGCCACTTCGCCACCGGGCTCGACAGGTAGCTGACCTAGGTTGCACAATGTGCATTATTAATATTGACTGGGGCTACATAAATTATTATAGGTAATACTTACACCTCAAATAGTTTTACGTGTAGATGTAGGTTCCTAAGTATGAATAAGCGTGTAATCCCATATGCTCTCTGTGTTGCCCTTAAAACGATGTCTGTTACATGTTCTATGTACTTCACTCTCCGACCCATTAGCCCCTTCGATGGTCGGTGCAGGTGCGGACCGAGCAGGTCATGCTTCCAGGTTAGCTGAGGCTAACAAATGCAGGAAATATTCCAGTGTGGATTATCCGCACGAATTTTGCCCGTTGGCGTTCGAGACTATGGGAACTGCAGGCCCCCTTACGCTCAAACTGATTCAAAGCGTAGGCAGAAGCCTTAATCTTTCGACAGGAGACTCGAGAGCATCCGCATTCTTGCGTTAGAGGCTGTCGCTTGACATCCAACGAGGAAATGCAGCGTCTGTTCGGGACACATTGCTGAACTGGGCTAACCCTGGTTTAGAGAACCCGTAATCACACGTTCACACGGAGACAATTGTCCACTCCAAAGTGCTAACATAACGAACTTATATAAATAAATTCGTTGCATATACCTATATGTACTTAATATTAATAGACGTCGTTACACCGATGTCTTTAAGCAATTTTGTTGAACATAATCGTTTCTTTAACATCATCCACATAGATATTGCACGTTTGTATGCAATTATGTTCGAGTGAGCGTGCTTCAATCAAACCGCCGTTTATGACAGATAGAAGTACAGTACGTAATAACTCATATCCGCCTTAAAAGCAAGCACTTTTAGCCCAAACAGTTATTTATTTACGCGTAAACATCTAGAAAGCTAAGAAAGCCAGATGACAAAACAAGTAGCTAGAGCGCAGTGTTACGGAATGATATGGAAAGTTCAATTAAAGTTAATAATACGTCAGCACCTAAATGATTCTTCAGGTACTGTAATTTCATTAAATTTTAGTTGAACACTCCATTCCAATGTCTTTGATGATCCAATGCTTATTAAAAATAGATTGTGAACTATACCGCTGAAAGTCAGCAACCATGCCACGAGGACTGAAGTATTGCAAAGGCAGCCGAATAGCCCACGGTAAAAAGTATTAACTTGGCAAGTACGCGTAACAGCTCAAACAATCAAACATGTTACTTGTGCATTTACAGAAAAGTATGCGGTTTAACAGTTATTTTCAAAGTATTTGATCACTTGCACCGATTTGATCACACTTAATCTAAATGAAAATGTGAAACTATAATTTGCCATCTCTCACCGTCAGTTGTTAAGACTACAGGGCAAAGATAAGATAGTAAAAGCGAATTCTAAAGCGAACTTAAAAGCATTCTGATATTCGCTTGTATGCCTACAGCGGCAAACAAGCGAAAATCCGTAACCTGACCCATAACCTGCTAATGGTGTCAACACTGATCGAGTCCTATCAAGGGTGTGACACAAATAAGATTAATTCGATTTGTTCAAATATATATATATATATAATATATATATATATATAGAGAGAGAGAGTCTGGCCTAGGTCACCTATTACAGGACCACTTCAACAATTTTTGTTGGAGTGGCTGGACAAAGTGACCGAGACCTCGGCAAAGGTAGCAACGTTAGATGTGTACCTCGCCAGGGTCGATTTACAAAGAAGAGGTTGTCTCAACGAAGGGCGAATACTCAGCAGGTATTGGACGATACATTGATATTATGATTGCGTAGGTAATATATATGCTGCCGCTTTAAGTGCTCTTGACATAAAAGAACAACATGCGTATTTAGGCATACATGTCAAGTAGTCATATATGAACACTTGATATTTTAGAATACGGCTCGAGAACTATGTCTATTATTTAGCTTCGTGTGCTGAGGAATAGATCCAGTGACTGTTTGTCCGCTGGACTAGCTTAATTCGTCAAGCCCGGTCACGTGGTGCATTCGCGCGCGCCTCTCGACTGGAGGAGATACATAGGTGCGGGTTCGAGCCCCACCGTTGCACATTTGTATTTATGGGGTCCGTCTAACGAAGCAATGCGAAAGCAGTCCCGTGGACTTTATATGTTGGCTGAGGGTCAGCCCGAAATAGTTTTGATTTACTTACCGCCACTCCATTAAGGTCTCGTTGAGTAGGGTCAAGTCCATCTAGTTTATAAGAGTCATAATCCTCTATCCTTCCGTGAAAAGATGATTGGTTCACAATAGTAGCTTATACGCCATTATTCATTGTTTACGTTGTAAGCAATATGCTCTGCCTAGGATGCCCGTTCTAGAAAAGATGACGGACATTGATCATTAATGTGTGGCATAGAAAAGTGTACAAAAGAGACGGCCATTTTGCGATTATATATGACATCTACGGCATTCTTCGGCATATTTTTCGTAGAACCGAAGGTTACCACAATCCAAATGGTATATTTGTAAATATTAAGTCTCAGCGTCTCCCTTCTACTTCAGATATAATGATTGCATGCTCTCATTGTTGACATGATTGGTGAATTAAACAAAAATTGCGGCCGAAACGCAGCTTTCTTCGTGACTTAAAAAAGTGGTAACTAATTATGAGAATTCAATGACTTGCCGAGGCTGCGATGGTGGGCACACGCCAGTTTAAAGTTATTTCGATGATTTGCCTTCCGTCCCTTCTATTTCTTCTCACGACATCCATGTTCATCGAAACATCTTAGATTTAGGCCGATATCTAGGTTGGTCCGAAGTATACAAAAGTTTGACAATGTGCGTGTAGAGATATGACGTGCCCAATTGTTGCATTTACTAAGATCTAGCGACTCATCACTATTGTTCTGTTGCAGATGATTTTATCCTCGATCTCCCACTGGAGGTTTTATATTTTTTTCTGTGAAACCTCACTTATCGGTCCTGCAACACTACAAGTTTTCTAGGTTTAGCTAGATGAGGCCACAAGCCGGAGATCACTATGTGAGTTTGGAAAGTACAAGAGATTTGTAAAGACGAATGATCGCATCAGGGGCCCGGGGGTTTGAGCGTCATGGGGTGCTGGCATATCGTGACCCTATGCCGTGCTAAATGAGCTTTCGTATGTTCGAGTAAATATGGTCCCATTAAATATCTAAGAAAAGCATGCCAGACTCCGGCAAATGTCGCCTGTGCATTAGAGCCCATCGTCACGCCCTCATCTAGGCTGAGTGGCTAGAGCAAGCGTCTCGACATACGTCCAAAGGCGCACATCCTGACATCAGACCTTTTTCAAACGCAACTAAACATCAGTAGTGATAAATAAAAGAGGGGTTACGAATGCACAAAAAAACCTCAGAAGCATGAGCCACGGAAAACGTCTCGTGTAGGAGGAAACAGCGTTTGCAGATCAAGCTGACAGGCGTAATTTACACACTGATGAATAAGATGCGGCTAAGATTGGTTTCAATAGGATCGTGAATGTATCAAGTCAAACTTGTCACTTCTTTTCCATACGCCCATAGGACAGTATTATGCTTCCCGACTAGATTTACAGTAATTTCTGTGTGGTTATGGCAGATAAGTCTTAGAGTGCAAACGGAAATTGCAAAGTAGAAGCGGTGGTGCAATATAATAGCAAGCTTCGAAGTATGCATACTCGCTGTAAAAAAACAACTGCGTAGTGCTCATGTGTGGTACATGAAACATAGCTGTAATATATTTTAGTCCAACAAGGGCTACTCTGTAGAAGACAACGATCCTTTGCGGAGATTTCAACTGTCCTCTCGACAAGCTAGATAATAAATTGTCTCGGATATGACGGACTATCTATAAGCGACTGCAGAGTATTTAAATATGTGTACCGTGTAGTACAGATACAAATAGTAGTATGTGCCGCGCACAACGGATCAACAAAAGCTATGACGCAGTCAATTTCTACTGCCAATTTGACGGTCCCATGGTAATTGTTGGTGGCTTCAATTTGCCTCGAATTGACTTGGCTACTGCAAAAAACATCTCAACTAATTCAATGGAAGCTGTGTTTGTCAACTGCATCTTCGGGAACAATCTAATTCAGCTTATCAATGGCCCCACCCATCATTCTGGCTCTACTCTCGATCTTCTGCTGACTACTCCTGACACTGTCGACAACATCGACATCCGCGACCCAATTATCAGCTATGACATTTGCATGCAACTCCTCTTTCTAAAACCCAAATGCAGCCATACACCCGATGGCACCCCACCTACATCTTTAAAAAACCTAGCTATCTTTTTAGCGGAGCCATGAAATCTTATTTTGGAACGGTCGTACAGTGGCACCGTAGTCCCAGATATGTTCAAACAAAGCATCGTGACACCGATACATAGAAAGGGGCCCAAAAAGAGCATTGCGAATTATTGCCCTGTGGATCAGTGCTCCATTGCCAGCACAATTTTTACAAGAATTTTAGTCAAACGTAACCAGCTATATGACCGTGAATAATCTTTTCGATACTTTCCAACACGGAGTTGTACCTTGTCGTTCTACGTGCACGCAACTGTTAGAAATGACAAACGACCTTGTACATAAATACCAAAAAAGATTTGCACTGTATATATTTGACCAGAAGAGTGCTTTTGGCAGGGTTGATCATAAGCTTCTTATTGACAAGATAAAATCGCTCCTTCATTTGCAGACGCGTAAATGGCTTGCTGTTTTTCTGCACAATTTGTCGTTTCGAGTTAAATGCGTGGAAGCTCTTAGTAAGCTACGACTGGCTCCGTCCGGCGTCCCACAGGGGAGCTGCGTCTCTCCTCTGCTGTCCACGGTATTTGTTTTAGGCATAAAATCCTACATCCCTTCGAGTGCCAAACACCTATTGTACGCTGACGACCTGATAATATATACACTCCTTTGGACTCTCTTTTAGCGCACACTGCGCTACCTGCCGCTGGTGCATTGAAAATGGGATGGAGCTATCCGTTTCAAATTGCCTTGTTTTGAAACATGGCTTCTTCGATCTGTAATATCAGCTTAACGGGACAGTATTGCCCACAGCTAATGTTGCACGGGATCTTAGTGTATTAATGTCAACGGATCTTACATTTCCTGCACATTTAAGAGAACTAGTCAAATCAACATCCATTACAACAGAGAGCATATATTTGTGAACATGCCGTTCCGTTGCTTTATTATCAAGGACCCAACTGCGCATATTCGTCTGTAAAAAGCAATTGTGCTATCCAAACTTTTATTATTTTTTAGCCAGCATATAGGCATGATTAAAGGCGTTCAGAGAAGATTAAAAACAAAACTCTGTAGAAGATGTGATACCGACCCGAATGCTGTAAACCTTCCGTCGCTCTGGATTTTACTGAAAAACAACGAAGCGCGAGCACTATCGCAACTCGCAAGTGCCGATCTTTATAACCGTTTTTCGGTGTGACAATAAACAATCGCAGAAGTCAAATAACGTTGTTACAAAAATGTGTGGCCAGAAAAAACAGTCAATAATGTGTTCGCCTGGCGTGTAGCCCGAGACACAACAAGGTGGCTTCAGAGACGTAATTGCCTACCTAGCCTTCTTTCCACTCTTTATTCGAGAAATAAAGGTGTTTTCTTTTCTATTCTATAATTCAGTGCAATTACAAATTACATATTATACTCACCCCGTTAAAGGGTCGCTTCGGTCTTCACGGCCTTAATCTGAGCAGTTTGAGGCCGTCTACACTGTCCTTATATTCTTGTAACTAGCCGCACTAAACGTTGAGTTGTACGCACCAGCATTAAAGGCTTTAGTACTGTTGAGTGTATTAATGTTCAACTAAGATTAGCAAGACACGGGATTTGGACTGAACTGCAAACAAAGCCCAAACACTATATAATTCAACCATACAACTCTTGCAAGATACCATCTGCGTGCGATAGCTGTTAACTACTCCAGTTAGGAGATATTTCCGCGGGGGCCTAGACCAGAATAAAAAGGTTTCACACCCAGGTCGAGTCTCCTAGGCTCCGCCCTATGTGACTCCTCCTCGTCACAAGCATGGCTCTTATTGAGGCTCGTCGGGCTATCATTTTTGTTACTATCTGATATTACCTCGTCTCTGGTTTGTTTCTGTCAGATTATACCGTGCCCTCCTGTCCTTATCTGTCGGGTCTTCCACTAGTAGGGAAACGTCGCCGCAGGTCAATCTTCAACTAGATTCACAATTAAAAACATGAACGAACTCTACTCGTTCTGGCAACGCCCGAGTTCACAGAGCTGTAAGTTAGCCGCCGACTACAGAGCACAATGGGCAAGGTAGTACAAAACCTCATTAAACGTCTATACAACCAAGCTCACAGTTTGTGCCCGATAGAGGGGGTCGTCTGAACTTACAAGTGCAGGCGTAGGCAATGCCGTTTGTTTTCCGCAATGGATTTGTTGCCCAGAACAAATCGACGTATCCAGGATCAGGGTCTGCAAGCGTGACGAAAAACGTCGTCTAGCGACATATCCACCCGACATCGTGCCAAGTCATTCATCGCGATTTACAGTCGCCAAAACAGAAATTCTCAGAAACGCACTTGCAGACACGAGTCGACTGTAAATCGCAATGAATGATGACTTGTCACGATGTCGGGTGGATCTGTCGCTAGACGAATGTGGGCGGCCCACGTCAGCGACTCCATCACGACGATCGCTTTTCGTCTTCATTGGGAGAACTCGTCAGTTCGTTCGCCACTCCCGCCTGCCTCTGCCTCTCGTCTCTTTCAGTTGGACATAGTCCGTCCATAACAAGTCTTTGGTGGTAGCAACTGTCTCGCAACGACGGGAGAAACTAAAACGACTGAGAGAGAGAGAGAGGTTTAGTCTGAAGCCCTGGGCCCCGGCCATCGTCCGTGCGTTGGACCGCCCTCAAAGACGGCGACGCCCCCAGCGACCCAGCGGAGCAAACCAGCACTCGGCATTTGTGTCGCTCTCCGTCTACTGTCGGCCATCGGAGCGAGAGCCAGATTGACGACTAGACCGACGCTTGTACGCAGAAGGGTGACAAAAACACGTGATGTTGCCGCTTGCCGCGTTATACGGCTATGGTGTTACATAGTCTAGACTACAGACAACATCAGCAACATCAACGGCGGCGGCGTCATCAGCAGCAGCAGCAGCTGCTATAACAACAACCTCCTCAACGGCAATAGCAGTGCCCGCAACGACGATCGGATTGAGTCGGAAAGTCGAAAGCGTCTCGCCCGCCGAGTCGGGATTACTTCGAAAGGTGTGACCCGGGCCGTGAGTCGCCAGTCGCTAATTCAGTTCAAGTTCTAGCCGAGTTCAAACGCGAGCCGGGAGCGTGTCTGGTAATGATACATGGTTACACATTACGTCACACGCGATCCAATGCCGCAGTGCAGATATAGCAAGAGATAGCAAAAGCAACTCAACGATGTAAATCCGTTTAGAACAATGAGAGATCATGGGTGCTTTTTAGTAAGAGTGAACTAACTATGATGATGAAAGATCATGGGTGCTTCTGATGCCCCGTTGATTGGGAAGTGTTCAAGGTGGGCAAGCCGTGTTTGACGGCTGCGCAGTTATTTACAGTTATCTACAGCGACCTACAGAGTAAATTCATTTGATGGAATATATCAAATTGTCTTTGTTTTTGAAGTAAATGAAGGAAATAAAAAGGAGAAATGGACAGAGAGTTCACTAGGAGCATTATTATTATGTATTAAGGAAGGGCGCAACAAAGGACGATCGTCAGTATGAAACAGGGCAGTTAGCAAGATTACAGCTAAAACAGGAGATAGTGCTAACAAAACCTTTTATATATATAACCTGGTCCGAATGCAGTTATTATAAGGCCCATTGCAGTGTGTGAGTTTGAACTACAACAAACGTACATAGAATATATATATATATATATATATATGCATAGAACAAATCAATTTTACGTAGTCTTCCGAACTGGTCCGAAAATACCTTGTTACATGGTCACTTGCAGTATTTGAGCCTGAACTTCAGCAAGCACACATAAGCTCGCCATTCCTGCTGAAGGGGAACTTGCTCAAAAGGTAGACCATCACGGAGTTCTGTGCTGATTTACTGTAGGAAAACACGAGACGCTAGTGCCTTACTGACCGACGTACTTATCGTCGGCCTTACTGATCCCAGATCTCACAAACCACAGCCGTTTTTGGCCGGTAGTCGGTAACCTGCCGCACAATCTCCTCATGGTGTCGCTCCGTTTTGGGCCACCGAGTAATCCTGCGCCCACTCAGCGTAGACGGTCCCTGAGTCCTCACCCACGGAACTTCTAACTACAAGAGTCTCGACGGGCGTCTGGTGCCCTCGGACCTTCGAAAACGACCCTCCGAAACAATTTTCGCCAACAGGTGGTTACAGTGTAACTGGTAGTTGTGGAAGTAGTTTTTGACGTAGTAAAGTGTATCAGTGGCAGTGGTCCTTATTGGATAGGCGGCGGATGCCAAGGTTAGCGTGCGAGTCTACTGTCGTTTACGGCGATATGGTCCGACCTGTCGGAACTAAAAGGTCAGCTACATATAGCGGCGTCCACAAAGGGCCAGCCAATTTTAGCATCCACGTGCCGGTGGTATAAGAGCATTTGTTTCTCGTGTCCACGAAGCTAACCCCAGAAGGCAGGCCCGCGCGGCACAGCGATGTCATTGTCGTCCGACAACAGTTCAGGCCGAGTTTGCCGAGTTCGTAGTTCTCTGACATCGGTCATCTTGACTGGCCTGCTTGTTGGTGCCTTCATCGGCTCGATGAGCTCCAGCTATGGTCTGCCCATACGCGGCGAGCATGTGTCAAAGGCGAACCGTATTAAAATTGTCTTACGCACCAGCACACTCGCCACGTCTGCTTCAAGTAGTAGTAGTAGTGCGTACGTTGGTGATCTGCCTAGCTCGAACGCGACGATTCTCCTCTGTGGAGCAAGGCTCATTGACTTTGCGATGAAAATGTGTAAGGATTACGGTGGACTCTACACACCAGTAGTTTCGCAAGGTAAAGCCCGAGCCCATTTACTCTACCGGCTGGCGCCCCAGCTGTGCCCGGTACCGCCCGAGTTATGAGTGAACGTAGTGGTGTTTTGGTAATATGACTGTTACTCCAACCTACTAAACAGTATGTACGTTCATGCGCATGCACGAAGTGCATGTGAACACCACACAACCACCAAGTACCATCGAAGTTATATTCGACCCCCTTAGCGTTGTACTAAAGGGTAGTCTATTTGCGCTTTATAAATTAAGGCGGTCACACGTATAATAAACTTTAGACCGACAGTGACGGAAGCGAAAGAGCAACTGCCTCAGCGATGAAGGCAATGTAGGGTGATGCACACAATGATCTCATTTGATCACGGCGTCGCATTTAAGTCCAAGTTAATTAAATCCAATATTTGTACATACATATTTTTCTTTTCTTTCTTTTTTTGTTTTTTTTTTATCGGAACGAATTAGCTTCGCTAACATTTTAATTAGCAATTGTCACCAGAGATCTGCAATATGAATTTCGTATTTTCATTTGTGAATATTTTTTTATGTAAAAATAAAAATGCGCTGCTAAGCGTAAATCAAACTTTAAAAAACACTACGCGGTGTAAAATACTGTGCTCCAACTTTATTACGGAAGACTTGTTTATGTATTTACGGTATTGTAAGCAGCCGATAAGGATAACTCAAATCTTTTTCCTATTTTGTGTTTAATCCTATGTATGTTTGTATCCATATATACACTTGTCACGGCGGTGGCTTAGACGGCTAACGCACCGTTCGAAACGATGCGTTGCCATGGCAACTATAATTAGCAAAACAATCGCAAGTTCGAGCTCCGGTCTTGGTGGTTGTATTTGTTGGATGAGGTTACCCTGCTGCAACATACCTCTGATAGAAAAGCATATACGAAGAATGTATAAATCCAGTAACGAGAACGCGATGACGATAGATACATTTAGATGATATCGTGCCCGTGACGATATGTGGTTATCAGAGCGCAAAAAAAATTATATATATATATATATAAGAAGACACACACAAAAATTATACCATATCATTTCTCATGTTTTAGACACACACACATATATATATATATATATATATAGTCTGAATGATTTTGCGACAATCAATATGTGCTAATACTTTACTCTACGCCTAATTGCTATCTGTTTGTATTTCATTGGCAAAATGCCATATTTGCAGAACCGCCGGCACAATTAACTGCATCCAGACGTAAAACAGATCCGCTATGCCAGGAAAGAAAGCAGAGTTTGGTCTGCGAGTGTTGTAAGCTTGGACCGTGCACACTTCGAGAACTTCTCAGCTACTGCAATAACCCACCAGACTATGCGTCGTGAGAGCTTTGTAACTAACCTTGCGTGCCGTCAACTACCGGTGGGACATATTGTTTGCTGTAGAAATCAGAAGATTGTCCGTTCGAAACTGGAGATCAACACAGCACTAATCCAATTACGCATTCTCATGGTGAAACTGCATCGGTAACGATCAAACTTCGGACAGCAGAAATTACATCACCTATTATTGTTGAGTACTGTCGTGTTAGTTTGATGCACGTTGGTGACTACTGTAAAGTGTTCGGTAAGTGCTTCGACTGTTTTGAGGTATCAGTGATGGCAACAACACATCCCGCCGGAAATACTCCAAGTGTGCTAAGGATTTATGACGAGTTAGTCCTGATTCCTTTGTATGGTCTTGACAGAGTATGGGGACACCTCACTTTCGTTTGCTTGAAAGGTGTTTTACAATGTACATGAAGCGAGTACTTTGTTTGTCAACGCGGGTAAGGAGCCACTTTGTGTGCCTAATGGCAGGGCGTGCATCGGTTGTTGAGATAATTCGATTCAGGCGGAAGACGCCGCGTACAGTGCCATTCAAAAGTTTTACCTCGGAATCGCACTTGTTAGTTGAACAAGTGCGACGAAAGGTTAGAGACTAGAACATTTTCAGTGCCTCTCACCTCTCGTCTGATCTTGCATGTGACAATCGCCACGTTTATACCAGATACATAGTTCACAGCTATCAGTACTTGATGTGTTTAAATACGAACTTCCACGAGGAGCATACAGAGTGTGTCCGTCGACTGTGCTCTTAGGCGTGTACGAAGTATCATGCATCTGCCTGCCTGACCCTTGCGAAGAAATCGCTACACTGCCTCTCTCGAATAACATGCGGAGAACAGCTGACAACTGTATAGGCGTCAATGTTAGATGCATACTCAATATAAATGAAACAAATGCGATGAAAAAGTAAATCCTAAGGCAAACGTCACGAATCAAATATTCAGATCTCACACAGACGCCTCGCTGTTTGTAAATATCGTTGTAACGCAACGAAGCGATATTTTGGTTCTAGGGGTGCTACCTAGCCTTAACCGTGTTGTATAGACTTTATATATATATATATATATATATATATATATATATATATATATATATATATATATATATATATATATATATATAAATAAAGTAAATGCAAAGCTGTAAAATTAGAATCTTGTGACAATCCAGCCAACAACCAATGAACGTTAGTAGTGTGATTGCTAAACGTGTGCTATTCTCTATACCACGAAAATATTTAGTAGTAGGGAAGTCGCATAATCACTATGCGGATAATATACAGTTAAGAAGAGTCTCGACGCCTAATTGTACCACTTTGCACTTAATAAAGGTTTCACTCACAGTAACGGATATTGTTATTCAGGGGAGTTAAAGAGAACTTTAATCGGGATGCAGTGTTAACATGAATGGGGGAATATTGTAAAGTGTAGGACAGGCGTGTATGATATTGATATATATATATATATATATATGAGTGTTCACCCCGTGCATTGTTGATGGATATATATATATATATATATATATATATAATGGCGGTGCGATTAGCTGTTGCACATAGTCCGTTAATGTCCGGTGGGCAAAAGAGCGCCACCCGGATCGCTTTGAGGGCATCGAAAGGGCAAAAAGCATCGTACTTGACATCCGCTGCCACTCCTAGATCTCGGACCTGGATTGACGAGGCAAATGTTGGGCGCTTTTACTCATGTTACTGCAGACCTAACGAATATCACTGATATATCACCGAATTTTACGTGACGACCACCCTGAAGCCACCACCTTTAACGTCGCATCGCCCTCGAGACGTCAGGACGCCGCTGAGTTGCGGGAGTCTCTGAGGGCCCGGATAGGGCTAGATAACCCATAATTTACGGCGATGGGTCTTCAGAATCTCTTAGAGACCGCGAGCAGCGGGCCCCCTTAGGGCGAATCCATGATGCCGCGGTCCCGATGCCTCCCAATCGAGGGGGAGGCCAACCCTGCACCATGGCGTCGAGTACCAGAGGCTGTGGGCACGGAAGCAAGACACGCTCCTGGAGAACCTTTGAAGATCTGGAGGATGACCCCTGAGGTCGGCCGTACAAGGTGCTAAAGGCGTGCCTGTCATTTAAGCAGACTGTGGACCTTACGTTAGAAAAACTTAGAAAACAATATCGGTGCTTTCTCTAAAGCATCCTCCCTTCGACAGCGCCGTCTACATGGATGTCCTAGAGACAGATGAACAGGATTTTCTAGAAGTAAACCATGCAAGAGGTGTGCAACGCGGCGGCACGCCTCAAGGGGGAAAGCACTGGGGCCTAATTGTGTCCATGTCTTCGCGGTTAAGTTACTAATGGTGGAGTGTCCGGAAGCAATAAACACCGCGGCATCTTAGATGTTCCGGACAGGCTCACTCCCTGCCGTATGGAAAGCCGCAGACTTCGTCTTCATACCCAAGGGCCCCGTCCCCTACCGGCCGATCTGCCTCTTCGGCTCCTTGGCTAAAGGCTTCGAGTCCATCGTGGAGGCAACTTTGTAGAGGGAAGCGGGCTGCTGTCCGACGCCCAGTACGGATTCCGTAAAGGCGGCTCGACCATCGGCATCATAACGCAGATCCAGGCATAGGTTAAACTCTTCCGCGAGTCCTTGACTACAAGACGAAATCTGTTCCTCGCGATTTTACTGGATGCCAAAAACGCTTTGTGGAGAGTCATCTTAGACACTCTTCAAAGGAAAATAGTGAGTAACTACGAAAGTTTATATATAATTATCTACATGACAGGACGATCCGAACCCACAGACCTGTTTTTAAATTAAGTGCAGAAATGGCATATACTTAGTTCCCTGCTCTGGATTACACCCTACGACAACTTGCTGCGGCTGAGAGACCCCCCCCCTCCCCCGGAATTAACCTCGTTGCCTACGCTGACGACCTCGTTCTAATCGCCCAGGCTTGAACTCCGAACCTGCTGCAGAGCCGTGCGAATTAGACACTCACTGACGTCGTTCGCTAGATGTACGAGGCGAGTCTTATTTTCGTCTCTGCCAAGAGCGAGGCAGTACTCCTGGCAGGCCGGAGAGAATACGCCGCCCTTCATCTGCGCCTAAAGAACCAGGATATCGCATTTGTTAAATACGTGAGATACCTTGGGGTTATCCTGGACAAGGGTCACCGAAATACTGAACACGTTTGACGGATGGCGGAGAAAGCTACAAAGGCTACCAGCGACTTTGCACGGCTCATGCGCAATGCCTACGGACCGCGGCAGTTGAGAAGACGTATCATTATGTCCGCGGCCAAGTCAGTTGTTTTGTATGGAGCTCCGGCCTGGCCCACCTGCACGCTGGAATTCGCCGCAAACAGGACTTGCCTGCGTCGCGCTCAGAGGGTCGGAGCCCTCAGCGGCGCCTTTCGTTATTGCCGGACCGATCCCGTGGGATCTGAAGGTCGCCGAGCGCCGCCGCTTATGGGATACCCCCACCTCAAAAATGACGAGGAACGTCAGCACAATCGACTTCTTGTTGAAGGAGTGGAACGGCCTACAGAAGAGTGCCCCAGGCATCAGCTTTTGCACCCGGATCCCAAACATGAGAGGCTGGCTCAACCGATCTAGGGGAGAATTCACAATCTACATCACCCAGGTCCTCACAGGTCATGGCGACTTCCAGACCTACCTGTTTAGGATTGGGAAGGCCCCCAGCCGCACGTGCGTTCACTGCGGCGATGGACTCGAGGACACCCTGGAGAACACCGTCCTGAGATGTTCAGCATGGGCGGAGTGACGCACACACCTATTGAAGATTATATTGAACATGACAACTTCTAGCCTACAAGATATCACTAACAAAGTTACGGAATTAACACATTTCTAAAACCACCTTTCACGAGTATACTACCGGGAAGACTAGGGCCTCCTTGCTAACTCGCTCGCACCGCCCATGAGAACAAGCCCGCCAGGAGTAGTAGACTCGCCCCTTCTGACTGTTAGATGCTATGCAGCAGTTCCTAGTCAGACCGGGGGACGGAGACACGGTTTACTTTTAGTGGGTTGGAGTCCCACACTACCGGCCCGCGCTTGCAAAGGGCTTGCCGCCGCGGTGTCCGCGTGTGCGGCCGCGTTTTGCAGTTAGTTGTTTCAACAAAAACGTAAATCCTATTCGTTAAATTCTCATGTTTGTTTAGGTAAGACTTAAATACAAACTATCGAGCAAATCAATCATTTAGTCGCTTAGTAATTTTATTGTAGTACAGTACTAACATGATCTCTCGCAGGTAATCTGTCACAGTATATGTCAAGGTCATAATTCATTTTAGAATGCCTATCGTGGGTTTTTTCAGACTACTCTGTACTGTTAATTTGTATCAGCCAATTTTTAGTTTGTAAAACTCTACCATGCAAGAAGGTCGCTTTTCACCAATTTCAGGGCCACTAATCGGCATCGAAATCACCTTATGAGCTCCTTCTCACAAACCCGTTTTGACATATTTAAGAATAGTGAACCACAGGATGAATGTCAATACAAACAATGCTGAAGCAAATGTGATCGATACCACGCCGCGGTATGCCCGGCGGTTAGGTCTTTAGCAGAACTAGCAAAACGCTAGATTGTTGGTGTCTCGAAACATTTTGATGTAACATAAACGCATTTACCCAGTTTGGGTGTTAATGATAAAACAAAAAAAATATTTAAGAATAGTCATTAAGTGACCTTTTTTCTTTGAGGTAATACGTTACAACTATTAAGCAGTAGTTTATATGTATACAAATGTACCAATTCATCATCAACACACGAGTACCTGCATGTAAAAGGTAACGGCACGATTATATACATATACACATACGTATATAATATATATAGTGATTAAGATCACTTCAACGAAATAATAATAATAATATTAATAAAACGAATCATGGAAACCATGTTTGATGGTTAGAGGAACTTATTACTGAGGATGCGACTGAACGCATCTCAGTGAAACACAGCAAGGTCTCGACAAAGTCGAGAATTTTTGAAGAGTCACAACTAACTTTTAAAGATGCTAAATTATTCTAATCATTTTAAAGATGCTAATCATTCTGCGAGTAAGTGATTTCAAGGTCGTGAGATACGACTAAAAGTCGATAATGTGCTTATTGACAATAACCAAAGTAAAGTGGCGGCATTCTCGAAACGTTTCTCCTCTGTATATATAAACGCGGACAAATCGTGTGCAATCAAAACACCTAAGAATAAGTGCGGTTTTACATAACATGGTATAGTACGATTTTTTTAAAATAAAAACACTTGTAATTTTATAGCCAAACCATTACCGTATACTTTCTAGAGATCGTATTGTGATGGACAAGTTACTTCGTTATTTTGGCAGTTAATTAAGCTTGTATTTAAAAAAATGCTAAGAATTCTGCATTTATTTTAATGAAGAAACTAATCGTTGGAACACAACTTATATCGAAAAAGGAGTCTACACATAAATAATCGTAGAACAATATTGCGTTTATTTTGATTGCTTAAAGGCATATATATATAGGTGAATCATAAACTGATGCTACAAAAAATAGAAAGCATTGACATTGATTCCTCAGCTCATCACTGGCTGTCAGCACACCTTACCGGGCGAAAATTTACCGTCAAGGTCGGTAACGTGGAAAGTGACTTCCTCCCCTGCTTTTGAGGAGTGCCGCAAGGATCGTGCATTAGGCCCTGCTCTTTAGAATACACGTCCTTAATCTTCCAACAGTAATTCTAGAAGGCGTCACTCACCTCTTATTTACGACAATCCCGCAAGTATTATTCAACTATTCTTAGGCATACATGACCCCTGAATAAAAGTGCGTCCGACTTAACAGTTAAGTGCGTCCGTGTGGATTGTAAATGCAATTTATTTATTTTGCGATAAAATACTTTTGACTGAAAAGCTACATGTCAAACGCAACGCAATCAGTGGCTTATCGTAGCTTCCGACGGGCGAGCTCAAACACACTTAGCAAAAAAACCGTAAAGCAATTTTCGAATTTAAGATACTTTTACCTCGGGCGGCAGATAATAGCTTATGCCTAAGACATGCATGTAGTACAACTGCGGTGTGGAGCCTATCTTTGGCTGTTTTTTGGAATCCAAGGTGAAGCCTAAGCAAGTTAGCTACACTTCAACCGGTACAGGAAATAACTTATTTGGTAAGTAAGAACTGCATCGCCTAACACGATATGCAAATACTCGTGTGTATAGTTATCAATTTTATGTAATGTGACTGGATTGCCCCTTTTGCACGCTGAGGTACAACGACGTCTCTATAATGAAGCTGCCGACGACACGACCAGAGCCCGCCTAAACGCCGTGTCCGCCAAGGATTCAGGCGCCTGGTTACACGCGCTTCCCAGTGCACCCATAGGTACGCTTATTGATGACGAGACGATTCGCATAGCAGTAGGCCTACGACTAGGGACAGACCTAGTTGGCCCGCATCGGTGTCAATGTGGTCACCCGTCGACAAACTGGGACATCACGGCCTATCGTGTATCATCAGCGCAGGCCGACGCTCTAGATATGCCGCTATCAATGAGACCTTCAGCAGAGCCCTAAGGTCATGCAGTCGTCCGTGCATCCTTGAACCCCCGGGCCTCTGTGCGGAGGACGGCAGGCTGGGATGACACTTACACCATTCGATCGAGGCAAAATGCTGGTTTAGGATGCAACCGTTACCGACTCCCTAGCACCTTCTATAATCTGTGGCGGCGCATCCGAAGCTGGTTATGCAGTCCACCTTGCGGAGACCAACAAGCTAAGAAAATACTCATCAGTTGGGTATCCCCACGAATTCTGGCCTCTCGCGTTTGAGACCTTCTCCATGAGACCTGCTCCTGGTGTTCGGACCAGACAGCTAATTCGCAAAGTCGGCACTATGTTAAATATGTCAACCGGTGATAGCAGTAGTTTTTAAACAACGTTTGGATCTCGACATACAACGTGGAAACGCAGCCTCCGTTCGTGGCACTCTTCTCTCGTGGTCTCGGCCTAGCCTAGACGAAGCGGACACGTGATAGTCATAATACACACCCGCTAGGCCCATTTGCATAGCTAATCTTCTGTAATATGTGCCCACATGCATATTGCAATATCTATAACTCTCAGAAACTTGCCGACAATGAGCGAGCGCCTTGTACAGACTTTATGTGCAATGGCCTATGCAACTTCTGCGTAAGTATCGAAGTGATGCACTATATAATAAAGCAATGACGACAGTAACCAAAAAATTATGTAATAGCAGCCTATTGCTACGAGTATTGACAAATAAACTCTTCTGCGTAAACTATACATTGTGGAAAGATTTTTGCCAGTTGACAAATGAGACTAAATTTTGTGTCACTAAAAACAGCGGAGTGCAGGCCAAACGGTTTGCTTCGAATCTCTACACTGAGCTCGACGTTCTTACGTGTCAAAAAAGAGAAATCATTAGAAAAATGTGATTATACAAACAACACAATACCATCTCGTCAAGAACATGATGGAAACGCTCTCCTACTGGCACACAACATCGTATATCATTCTTCAAAGCCATCCTACACGAAGCACTAAAGCACCTTTGGCTCTCGGGAAATGCACCCAGTACTAGTAGATCCCCCCCTCAGATGTATATGACAAGAGTAATACCAACTCTCCCGAACATAAATTTCTACATCTCAGCTGTTTTATCCTATTCTTGGCTATGGACATTCTATTCTTGGCTAAAATAAGCCCTACTAGAAAACAATAGCCAGCTTTAATTAAGCTCACAAAAATAACGGTACATACTAGTATACTAGCTCGGACATTACTGTTTGGGTGATATTTTTAATGATGAGATTTTAAAGTCGCCTGGCCTTGTGTGCACCTTGTTGACAGAGATGATTAGATTTATAGCTTCCGAAGCGCGGTAAGCGGGCATTTCTCAGCGGAGTGGATGCTACCTAAATTTTGTTTCCTCCGAGGATCCGATCATTATAGGAAAAGCTTATTATTTGCAACGTAGTTGAACTTCTTATTGGCAACGTAGTTGAGCTACTTATGGTAGTTGACAATTGCTTGAAATGTTAAATATTTTTGCGATGACTAGAACTCAAATAACAAGCTGAAAAGCGTCAGTCCATCTCCCATAAGCTTTTCAAACAAATTGGATAGTAGTTGGCCGCGTATACACGAATAAATAAACATTTTTATCTATGTGGCACCAAACAACAACTTCAAGCTGTACTTGTTTATCGATTTCCTTGGCCTTCTCATATTATTAACGCGTGTTATGTTCCCACAGAGCAAACTAACTGCGCAAAGTGGACAGGTCGCGCATTTATATAGAGTGGATTAACTAGAAGTATAGATAGTGAAATCCCAAAATGCTTTGCAGAAAGACGACGACCAGGTATGCCACAGCAACTAACACACACACACAGACATCTATCTACCAGCTACACATTTGTAGCTTCGGCACAGATAATAGACTAGATGGCGCTATGAGAACAAATCACGGAACAAAATCTAGTCGGAAGTGCAACTGACCGTAGAGACCCGCTACAAAACGAAACTTGGTGCTGGACAATTGTATACATCTTTCGTACAACAACCTGTACTTCTCTTGGCCGCAAATAAAACACAATACAAAAGGAAGCACCATATTAGCATTAATCCAGGCAACAATTATATTATATATATATATATATGCAGGGTCATTCATATTGTTGTGCACGCATTTCGAGGTTTGATAGAACTCGGCAAGAAAATAAGTTTTCCCTATGGAGGGAAGACGTGGAAACGTCTTGTTTAGGAGAGAGAGTGAAGTTTATAAAAGTAGTTTTTCTGCCTTTTTTTTCCTACATAGTTGTGCGAAATCTCTGTTGCGTGAGAACCAGTCAACGCATGAAGGAACCGATTACACCGGCGTGTTCGGAGGAAAATTCTGCACAACGGAAGACACTTCACTAGCAAAGAGCTAATACCCAGATTAAGGAAAGTCATAAAAAATCGATATTTTACGTTAACGCCTTTTCATGAAAAATCGTAAAATGTTTCCATTGCGACCAAAAATGTACGTCCGAAAGACCACTCTCACGCATTAGCAAATTTAATGCCCATCATTTTCGTATCAAGGTGATGGTGCTGCGTTACGTAGTTGTCAAGTCACTAAGCTTTTTCGATAGCCATATCGAAAGCGAAGGCATGCATATTTCCATAGGGCGTATGAGAAAGTTAGGTACATATTTTGAGGTTTGGTAGAACTCAACAAAAGAATAAATTTTCCTAGTGGAAGGAGGGGACGGAAACGTCTTGGCAAATTTTTACGATTCTGAACGTGAAAACTTGCACGTAAAACATAACAACTATGACTGTCAAAAAAGCTTAGTGACTTGACAACTACGTAACGCAGCACCATCACCTTGATACGAAAATGATGGGCATTAAATTTGCTATTGCGTGAGAGTGGTCTTCCGGACGTAATTTTTTGGTCGCAATGGAAAATTTTTACGATTTTTCATGAAAAGGCATTCACGTAAAATATCGACTTTTCATAACTTTCCTTAATCTGGGTATTAGCTTTTTGCTACGCAAGCTAGTGAAGTGTCTTCCATTGCATTCATTCCAAAATTTTTCCATTGCGACCAAAAATGTACGTCCGAAAGACCACTCTCACGCAATAGCAAATTTAATGCCCATCATTTTCGTATCAAGGTGATGGTGCTGCGTTACGTAGTTGTCAAGTCACTAAGCTGTTTCGACAGTCATAGTTGTTATGTTTTACGTGCAAGTTTTCACGTTCAGAACCGTAAAAATTTGCCAAGACGTTTCCGCCCCCTCCTTCCACTAGGAAAATTTATTCTCTTGTTGAGTTCTATCAAACCTCAAAATATGTACCTAACTTTCTTATACGCCCTATGGAAATACGCATGTCTTCGCTTTCGATATGGCTATCGAAAGAGCTTAGTGACTTCACTTAATCTGGGTATTAGCTTTTTGCTACGCAAGCTAGTGAAGTGTCTTCCGTTGTGCAGAATTTTCCTCCGAACACGCCGGTGTAATCGGTTCCTTCATGCGTTGACTGGTTCTCCCGTAAACAGATATTTCGCACAACTATGTAGGAAAAAAAAGGCAGAAAAACTACTTCTATAAACTTCACTCTCTTTCCTAAACAAGACGTTTCCACGTCTTCCCTCTATAGGGAAAACTTATTTTCTTGCCGAGTTCTATCAAACCTCGAAATGCGTGCACAACAATATGAATGATCCTGTATATACAGGGTATTACAGGAATATTTGATCAACGATATATGGAATTGTAGAGCTCGTTAAGGCAAATATTTTTTCCAATGGAACATGGTCTCTAAGAGGCCCTGTTTCGGAATGAGAGTTAAATTACTACAATTTGTGACATTGGTGTTTTTGCCCGACATAGGAGCATAGAATGTGCTGTTGCGAGACAACCAGGTTTCCTAGACAGAAGCTAAACACACCGCCGTGTTCGTGAGAAAATTCTGCTTCCTTCGAAGAACTCATAAGGCCGGTCAGAAGATGCTACATGGTCGCTTAGAAGAGAATTCGCCAAAATGAAGTTATTTTATCAACCTTCACGCCCAATACCTCAAAATCATTACCTTACGACCACTTACAGCGCTCTAACTAACATATTCAAATGTTAATGCGCATTTCATGACGATCGTTTTGGTACCAAACTTATGGCAATGCGAGCTGTGGTTGCGGAGTAATTACGATTTTTTGGTGGGATGTCCAGATTAAGTGCATGTAAAATGACGCGCTGCGGCTGTCGCGCGACACGTCGGCGGTAGTGAACGTCGCCACACAGTCATTTTACATGCACTTAATCTGGACATCCCACCAAAAAATCGTAATTACTCCGCAACCACAGCTCGCATTGCCATAACTTTGGTACCAAAATGATTGTCATGAAATGCGCATTTGCCTGAATATGTTAGTTTAGAGCGCTGTAAGTGGTCGTAAGGTAATGATTTTGAGCTATTGGGCGTGAAGGTTAATAAAATAACTTCATTTTGGCGAATTCTCTTCTAAGCGACCATGTAGCATCTTCTGACCGGCCTTATGAGTTCTTCGAAAGAAGCAGAATTTTCTCACGAACACGGCGGTGTGTTTAGCTTCTGTCTAGGAAACCTGGTTGTCTCGCAACAGCACATTCTATGCGCCTATGTCGGGCAAAAACACCAATGTCACAAATTGTAGTAATTTAACTTTCATTCCGAAACAGGGCCTCTTAGAGACCATGTTCCATTGGAAAAAATATTTGCCTTAACGAGCTCTACAATTCCATATATCGTTGATCAAATATTCCTGTAATACCCTGTATATGTCATTATACTGGCTTAGGTGGGACGTGAATGTTGACACTAGCGAGGCATCCCATTCGAACTCGCAGGCCTATATATATACATACTTTTTAGAGAGATTAACTTGTAAAATGCATAGTGCACTTGTCCAAATATTGTTGTTAAAGCGGTGGTGTATATATATATATATATATATATATATATATATATATATATAGTACACAATGATGTAATTTATTATGATTTGTGACAACTGAAATTTCTGTTCAATACGTCATATTTGCCTGAAGTTCATTCAAAACTCAAAATATCTTAGGTATACTAAATTGAGTTCTTTGATGGTCCGTTGTGGCCTTCGTTTCTAGTCTATGCGCTGGCTGACGCTTTTTATTTTATTTTATTTTTGAAATAATTTTAAGGTACCAATTCTATTTGTATATCTCTGTATACATACTAAACGAACACATTCGAATGTGAATTGCAAAAAAAAAGTATCGCGTTTGCACGTAGGTACGGGCTTAACTTGTCGTATATATATAATGTTTTTGAGATTTTTCTCACTAGCATTGTTGGGTGCTGGAAGCCATTGCAATTGCAATGTCGTAGTCTAGTATAGTGCACCAACTAAAATAATTGTAAGACTCGAAGCGGCATACTTTAAGACCGGGAGACAAATCGTGTTAACAGGGCCGTTTAGAGGTGACACTGGGGTAGAGAACTGCAAGGGCGTGTATGTTAAGGCCACCGTTGTTCAAATTTGTGTTCGTCCTTAGACTTCGAAGACGATGATGACAATTATCACAACCCACAATGACACGTCGCGCCGCATCTCTGATCTGCCTGATTATCTACTGATGAGTCTATTAGCAGCGCACAGCCGTGTCGGAGGTAGGAAGGAAATGTATCCAAGGTCATAAAGCAGTGGACGAAATATGTGGAAACTTAGCGCGTAAGTCTGCCAAATAAGAAAGACTTGACCATAGCAAGTCTAAGGCCGTTACTACATTACCGCAAGGAGTAACTATTGTAGCATAATAGAGTTTTGACCCTGCTGCATTGACTTTTGCTGGTTGTCACATTATTTTGGTGTTATAAACAACAGCTAGTATATGTGATTGACGGCACCAGCTGTGACGGCGGACACGCCCATGGTTTGCAGCCGGGAATGTCTGCATTTAATGAACCCGGAAGCTTCAATTAAAAGCGATGCTTAGAGCGTCTCGAATGATTTATTCGTCTTTGTCTTCCACACATATTAAAGCTAATTATCTCGACGACCCGGTTGAGATTGACCCCTAAATTGATAGATAAAGCTTAGTGCTCGCAATGTGCCGTTTAGTTATTACGCCTCTCTCTGTTTTCACTTATACCTGACTTTTAAGTTTTATATATATATATATATATATATATATATAACGCAATCGCCTGCGGTCACCTGTAGAGTGCACTCTGTGTCAGCTGTATTTAATATTGCTCACAGGTTGTTGTCGAACGCGATAGATCTGGCTCGTTCCAAGTAGACATTTCTATAGAATCCCCAGGACGTTTCTCGTACCTTCTCGTCTCTATCCTTTCCACTGCACGTCCGTCTACAAGAACGTGTCCAAACAACAGTCCCCCACGCTAACTATGAAATATGTAATAATGTGTGCGTACTCATGTAGGGGTACTGACGCTGATGTAGCTAACTCAGTAGAGAATTCTGCCTCCACTTTTAGAGGCAATGCCAGCACCGGAGAAGAATTTGAGGTAACGGTAGCGGAAAGTCTCGTTACGGCAACCTCTGAATGTTTTAGCTGTTCATAGCCAGGATCGCCCGTGCTGTGCCCGTTGTGCAGTGTATAACCCGTTTTCTTTTTCACGTCCGTTATTTGGACTTGATTGAAATATCTCGGTTGTCCCATAGACGACGGCGCTCGGCTGCCTTCCGATCCCAAGGGATCGTTCCGGCAAGGAGGAAAGCCGCCACAGCGCTAAACGTCCTGTACGCTGCGATTACCCTGAGAGCTTCGACCCTCTGGGCCTGATGCAGGCGAGTCCTGTTTGCGGCGAATTTTAGTGTGTCGGTGGGCCAGGCCGGAGCTCCGCACAAGGCAACCGACTCGGCCGCGGACAAAATGATTCGTCTTCTCAGTTGCCGTGGATCATATGTATTGGGCACGAGACGGGCGAAATCATTGGCTGCCTTTGTTACTTTTTCCGTCACCCGCTGCACGTGTTCAGTATCACGGAGGCCCCCTTTTTTTGGAGGTTTCGGGAAATTCATTATGCACAAGCAGAGCTGGCAACCGTCAGCTCTTAGTGTGGTACTCTCACCGACTAAAACCCGTCTTCCTCCGCACCCCCTTAAGGTTCGGAATTGTGTGGCACTACTTCGAGGCCGTGAAAAGGGAGTCTCTTACTTCGACCTGCTTATGGATCTCTTGGTAGGCTTGTTCCACGAACCGGGGGTGCGTCAAGGCTTTGCGGAGGGTCTGGTTGCATGCCGTCCTTTAGTAAACCCTCCCTTGGCAATTACCCTCGACCTCCAATTTGGGCTCTTCGGCCTTGTTTCAAACGTGTTTGCTTCCTCATGAGGGTATCCAGATAGGCTATTCCTTGGGACCAGGCAGTGGGGATTTCCATCATATGAGCGGTGTCGGTGTGGCGGCCGGCAAGTGCAAACTCCGACCAACGAAACGTTGTTAGAGCGCTACATAGAACCATTGTGCGGTCGACGTCTTCAGGGTGGCCTGACGTGCATAGCACGCATGTGTCTGCAGACGCCTTCCCAATTAGCGGATGTAGCGCTGAAACTGTTCGTGGCCCGTAAAGATCTGGGTGGGGAAGTACGTTAGAGGTCTCTGTCCGGGCCCGTCATCCATTCGATAAGTAGGATATAAGTGTAAGTGTCCAGCGCCCACGCAGTGAAAGTGGCCTTGCGGGCGTGCGCCCAGTCCAAGTCTTGGTCGGCCCATCGCTTGTTTCGCTCTCTCGCCAGCATGTCCCAGGGCAGCTGGCCGGTAGGAACGAGAAGAACGTCAGTGCTTACCGTGCGGTACCAGGTATTTTCTCCGGTTTGCCAAGAGTATCGCTTCGCCGGGGGCGGTCTCTCAGCCGCAGCACGTCGTCGAAGGTTATAGTCTATAGCAGGGGCCAAACATGGGGCTCTGTGGCACCCCTGCAGTCATGTTAAAAATGGAGGCGTAGGACTGGATCGTCCTGTCATGTAGATAATTTGATATGAGCTTCCGTAGATAAAACGGAACCCTTTTTTGTGGAGAGTCTCCAAATGACTCTCCACGGTAGGCTGTTAAAGGCGTTCTTGACATCCAACGAAATCGCGAGAAACAAATCCCGCCTTCTGGGCGGGGACTCGCGGAGGAGTTCAACCTGCGTCTGGATTTGCTGTACGGCGCCGAAGCCCTTAAACGGCCCTTGCGGAATCCGTAACGGGCTCGACAGTGGCTCAACGTGGCGCTCTAATAATGTGTCGCCACTTATCGGAGTTTGCGCTTGCCGGCCGTCACACCGCCGACATTGTTGCTCACATGACGGAGCTCCCCGCTGCGTGGTCCCGGGAAGTAGCCTGGATGCCCTTATGAGGGAGAAGACACGACTAGAGCAAAGAAGAACTCGAATTGAAGGTAGAGAGGAGTGGCCGAGGAAGGGTCTACTTTTTAATTTAAATTCGTTTAGTGACATTTTTTATAAAATAATTGCACGCGCTAATATCGAGCTCCATTAAGCACTTAGCTTGTTCCTTGTTATGAGAATTTTGGATATTGGAGGGGGTACTGACGAGCATGTAATCTTCTTTGCTTAGTCTGTCACAGCCTTTAAACAGTGGCACAACGCGATACATCTTGAAGGCCGTGGGATAGACTGACCTTCTCCTTTATCATTTCAAGCAGCTCGGCAGAGACCCATGACTTACGTGGCTGGCCCTTGTTTTACTTTCGCCTAATTTATCTCCTACCTCTAGTCACGGTCGCCGTAACAATCTCGTTAAAGCGTGCAAATGCCTCGTCTACACCCGAGATATCGTATACGTCGTTCTAGTTAGTTATTGGAAGTTCTGCCAATATGTGATAGTAACTGCATGTACTAAGGCAGACCGGTATATTTTCTTAATGACTACAGAGATAAACGTTGCGTGGTGGTCCGAGAAGGTAGTTGTGAGAGCTCCAGAGCTCCCTAACAATAACGTTTGCACGTTAGTATAGATGTGATCGATGCAAATGGAACTGTTATATACGGTTTCTCTACGTATTGTGGTTGCCATTCTGGTTGGCACATTGACAACCTCTATATAGCAGAACTGCTAAGGGGTGGCCTACAACTAGGTTATCCGCAGGGTCTCGACGCACCCCCGGTTCTTGGAACAAGCCTACCGAGAGATTCATGAGCAGGTCAAAATAAGAGACTCCCTCCTCGTGGCCTTGAAGTAGTACCACATAATTCCGAACTTCCGGAAGAAAAGTCCCACATTAGAAGCTGATGGTTGCCAGCTCTGCTTGTGCATAATGCGTTTTCTGAAACCTTCAAAAAATAATGTTAACGTGCTTCACCACTAATCCCATTAAATATTAAGGTTGCGCTTTTAATCAACACCACGTTCAGCTCTCCCGCTGCTTGCCCACATGTATTTAGCATCTCCTGCGGTTCGCTAGTGTCCCGCCCTAACACTACCCTGTCATCAGTAGATAGCAGTACTAGTGTTTTGTTATATACATCATTTTACCTTTGCCATCCTAACTCCGACTAATAACTATTGACGCTATTCTCTTTATATGCGTCAATAAAATCAACAATGACAACTGACACCTCTGTCTGGCCCCGTTAGCGACTATGAACCGCCTTAAATTGTATTGTTGCTATTATTTGTGCCATGCTATCCCCGAAAATTGCTTCCAGTAATTCCGCCCAGCGCTTCCTCCAACACAATTTGATACAAGTTTGTTCTGTTTTACTATATCGTATGCTTTTTTTAACCAACAACCGTGCCACATATCATGATCGACGCAATCTTAATGCTTCCACAACCTGACTTATTAAGAGAATATAATCATCTAGTCTATACCCTTTCCTCCCGCACGGCCGCTCTCATTCCCCAATCTACCTCTAGAATATTCTGTACTCTACTTCTAAAAACTTGCATAAATATTCGATACGTATTGGGTGTGGTGTAATCGTGATTGGTTGCCTATTTTGTAAACTGTCATTATTAGCCTCCTCCTTATCAAGCCTCCTTATCAAGAGGAGCCCTTCATTTGCACACATTCTCTGATGTCTGCTCCGTCTAAATGGATTATTAAAGTCTCTGTTAAACAACACGCGTAGTTGTTTTCCAATGCCTGGATAAGTCTCTTATATTAAGCTTTAACTCCGTCAAGCCTGCACGCCGTTTTTTGCCTCTATTTACTTTACTACGTGCTGATCTCATCTGTTGCGGTTGTAACCTCGGTGCTAACTTTTGCCCTTTCTACAGTGGTTATGCTAGTCCCCTCCCGTTCAAACTACCTCCCCATTTTAACAGCAATTATCACACACGGCCCGAATTTTCTTATGCATCTCCACTTTATCCGAGCTTCCGCTTGCCACTAAAATATGTTTGTGTATATTTGTTGGTGATCACTTGTGTTTATTCAGACATTTATTTTGTATAACTATTGCCCCGGTTCCTTACCCCTCTCGCTCACTTCTATGTAATTTTGATATTTTCCAATATGATGTGCTTTCTCTTCGTCTATTCTGATTTCCTCTACTTAGTTCTCTATTTTGCCTTCCGTCAGTCCACGGTCTACGCATAACCTTCTATACCCCCTGTGTATACGTAGATCTTTCTTCTGCTCGCTGGCCCAAATTTAAATTTGCATCTTTGGTTATTGTCCCAACTCTTCTAAACCTGTTGCCGTAAAAAAAACTCTAAATTCGGCGGCACTTCCGACCCACACAAACGAGTTTCTGTTACCATTATTATATCGACTGATATTTATTTCCAGCAATTTTAATAATTCTTTCCACTTATCCCATCACCTCCTTCTCTCATATTCAATGTAGTAACCCGTCCGGTTCATTACTCTGACGTTTTCGTTTTGCCCTGCTGCCTTTTTTGCATCTACTGTCAACTTTTATCAACTCTCGATGCCCCTGATTGCTAACCGTCTGAGCACCTCCAATACAGCCTCAAACTTCGCTGTTTCTATCAGTTCTGTCTCCCTCTGCAAATATCTCCAATAGTTGCCCCGGTCCTCCATATACCTGTAATCCCATCATAACCTGTAATCCACTCTATTGTATTGCCTGCACATGTATCTGTTGTCCTATTCTGTTTGCCTGTATTTGCCATCTAACGACCCCCTCCCGTTTAAATGCCCACCCACCCCTCCTTCTTCTAAAATTTCCACCCGAAGCTCGTATTTCCAATGCGCTGACCCATCTCCATGTTCTTTCCGGCTCTCTGCTCCCCTTTTCTCTAGTTGCGTATCGCCTACTTTCATCATAATCGGTCTAACATTGTGCCAATCACGCGTTCTCTTGCCAAGATGGCCTCCCTACCCATAGTGCACTTCCCATGGCCCTCAGACTGTTCTGAATATAATTCAGCGAAGATTGTTGCATTGATCAACTGCATCACCCTCCTGTACATTTTCCGACACGTGCCCAAATGCTCCCGCCTTTTTTGAACAACCACCACTACTGGAAAACCTTTCGCTGTGTGCAAAACTCGATCTAGCCCTGCACCTGTGTGCCGACCCCATTTACAGCAGCCTCCATATCCCAGGCCTGAAATACAACTACAAATCCCCCCATAAAACTAAAGCCTGTATTCCACATTATCAAATATGTCAATATTCTGCTTGATTGATTTACAATATCTTTTGCTCCTTGGCCACTGATCGAAATAAAATAAACCTTTCCTTGATTAGCAGCTGCCCGTTAGTATGTTCTTCTATTCTGCCTACGTTTGAATCCATAGCGAATACAGCAGCCCGTTTGCCTACTAGTTAAATAACTATAGCCTCCCCTGGTCAATCGGTTATACTTGACCGAGATCTCCGTTGCTTTTGCCGTTGCAGCGGTTATTGCTGTCGTGCCCATTGCTGCCGCTCCTCCACCGCTAGCAGCTTCTCCTCCTCTTGTCGCTAATTCTCGTCTTGCCCTCTTTGCAAATTCTTCTCTTGCCCTATTTCTCCTCATTCAGTGTCTGTCGCCGCGCACCCTCTCTGGCACTCTTCTTTCTTCTTGTTGTTCATCTGCTGTTATCGTTTGCTGCTGCCGTTTGCCTCCGCCGCACCATCCTCTTTGGCTCGTCTTTCGTTTTCCTCTTTGCCACTGTGGCTTAGGTCCTCCTCTTCAACAGCGCGTCTGTTCTCCTCCTCATCCTATTTCCCCGAATCAATTTTTCATCTCTTCGGCATCAACCCCTACCGTTAACGTTGTCTTCTCACCAGCATCTGAACAGTCGTAATAATGCTTCGCCAGCGATCCTGCATGCATCCCTTCAACCATAAAGAACCATTGAATACAATAGGAGCTACTTTATTCATGAAATAAGGGTCGAGGAAAGACTGGTCGCAGACAGAGAGGCCTGCGCAGTTGTCTGCGGTGAATATCCCTGGCAATGCGCCAGACGTGCATATTATTGATGTGTTCCGTTCTTGCAACGCATCTATACATATACAATGTTTGGCTTCTGCAATTGTTCGGCCGCACTTCGAAAAAGCAATCAATAGGGTTCGCGCACACAAGTTAAGCTAGAGCCCGTGTGACATTACTTCTGAGTATATACGCTGAGGGCGGTACTACAATATTGTTCAATTCGAGATCGCATCTTCTGCACACCAGAAATCAAACCTATGCATTTACACAAGTTTGCCATACAGGTAAACAGCATAAACGTTCTGACAGCATAATTGATATGTACGATACGAAGATACACCGTAGTATTTTTAACAATAAAATAGCGAAACACCTATTCACAAGTATAGATGCTGCTCTGACTAGTTCAATATGCGTTGAGAAGATAATGCCCATCGAAATTAAGGCTCCAAGATACCGCATAGCATTGGAAGTCCGAAATGTTGACTCATTGAGTAGGTAGTTTTGCTCGGAGTCGTATTCCAAAAAAAGACACTTATACACGGAGAGCTGCATAGCATTGTCAATGCATTACCGGCTGACATCGACCGCAGTGCTGTGTGCACTAATGAGAAGTTAAGCGCACTATATATCTTAAGATTCTTTCAAAACAAGCAAAATATATTCAGCAATCGGTTGTGTATAGAGTTTTATATATAGATTAGAAAATTCACACAAGAACGGAGAGCCGCAACTCTCCTGCGGCACATCAGACGGCATTAGCGCGGGTTTCTTAGGGCATGCTCTGACTTGACTCGGAAAGACCAGTTGCGCAAAAACTCCCATTTTCCAAAAAGAATTATTCACAGATATATGGATATACCTCGAGCGCTAATAATTTAATGACTATATGATAGACCCTGTCGAAAACACTTCGGATCAAAATAAATACAATGGGCATGCTTTTTTGGCGTTTATGTGTACGGCCCAGGCGTGCGTCATCTCCAGTAGTTGCATACACGTACATTGAAGAGATAAAAACTATGTTATGCTGCATTGAATAACTTTTTTCCGGTCATGTTACTCGTAATGTGTTCGATTGGAAACCTATCAAAAACACTGGAGGCGACGGAGCACTGCGACACGGGACGATAGTTCTCGACGCGTTTCTTAGGTCCCTTCCTATGTATTGGGGTCACACTACATTGTTTAAAACGATAGGATTTGTGAGCCAATTTACGACCGCTCGAAGACTAGCTTTGTTAGATGCTCCGTTAGAAATATAGCCAGCTTTTCCGAAACAGATCGGCGGCATTTGGGCTTTAAGCGCAGCAATTGCAAACAAATGTTGCGCTTGTTAAGCTCTATCAATCGGTCGCAGGGCACTATCGAATGTAGTAGAAGCGTAGACGTCGTAGGTAATGTGCTTATTACTCCAGTAGGGTTGCACAGAGACTAAAAGTGCGATGCGAGGAGCTCAACTTTCCTCGTCCACTGATGCAGGGCGCGAGTCTGATTTCATTGGCGAGAGCTTCATTGTCGGTGATTCTCATGTTGGAGTATCGGAAGAGAGCCCAACTACCCTTTGTGTTGATGTTCAGCTCCGTCAGGACACAACGTCTCTTTGTTGCCTTCGTGAGCTTCCGGCAAAGCGAAGAGGACGAAGTTCGACGATTAAGCGACGTGTCAATCGAGCCACAAGGATTTCTCTTGCGGGAAATTCGAAGAAGCAAATCCACAGTTAATGAATAAATTTATATTAAGTTTTATGAGACCCGTTTTGGCGATAACGAATTAGCTAATTCTTGTAGGAATATAATTGTTCATATCGTAAAAAGGGGATTCTAATGACAAGGGAACTACAATCACGACTAGTTTACCTAGGGCTAGAGCGTCTGAGGTCTTTACTGTGAAGTATATGGAGAACTGAATATCGACATAGGAATATACACTACGGTAGCGATGAGAAGCACGATCTGGATCAGCCGAATCTACGGGTAAATATCTAACGACGATTTTTGGGGTTTTTCACGGGCTGCATCTTGTGTTATGCACAGCGGAGGATTCCGCAATCCTGAGAGTCTCATCGATGTACCAAGTGAATACGTGTTATCGCATATTCTAGCTTGGCCAGCCACTCTTTAAGGCTAATTGAAACAAACCTGCGGCAAGAGGGGAACGCCTAACAAGTATAGGTCAATCTGACAGTCTTGCACCCTAGGAGAGCGTCCATAATTTTAGAACCAGTAGCACCTCCTACACCATGGACTTCACACTTTGCTAGGTTTAGAGCAGGGCCACTCCTTTGAATGAACTCAACGGTTCTATAGATGTCCCTTAAAACTGCATCGGGTCGCCCACAACACACCGTCCAAGTATCATACGTTCAGAGGGCACTCTAAGGAGTCGACTATCTTCTTGATAGTTAGGCAGAATAGTGGGGGTTTCCAATGGGTGCTGTTGTACCCCAGTTAGCGACATTGTGACGTTTTGTAAAAGAAGAAGACAAGAGGGCCCCCTATAAGCTAGTAATACCTGGTGGAACATACTCGAGGCCCAAGTTCGACCCTACTCATCAGGTGGCTCCTGCGTAGACCTTTGATTAAGCTTGAACACATCTCGTTCCTTCCCAGCGCAACACTGGTAAGGAACGAGATTAATACACCGCGGCCTCGTAACATCTCGGTGTCGCAAACTCAAGCTAGAGGCCACCAGGAGCCCATGAGACGTCTGCCTTGCTGCCAATAATGCAGCTCTTGGCTGACAAACTCCGGATAAGCATGCGATAGAGCTTTCGTGGTCATCTTTCTTCTTGAGGGCAAGAATTCGGGCTCGAGGATGAGCTGTCGCCAATCAGAAAATAGCAAGCCTCAGCATAGAAGATAAGTGATCTCAACCATGGCAGCCGCAAGGCGATCGGCGGTAGTCCCTAGGGGGTCCCCCAAAAGAACAGCAGACCTTGCAAGTGATGCTGTCTGATGAAATAATGGTTGGATTATTACAGCTGAGGTAGACGGAAAGTTTTTATAGAAGGCCGAACATTGTGGCCTAATATTACGTTAACAACAATTACGTCAACCACAATCAGCAGCGAAGCTGTCTCGCTGCGCTTTTGCGCCACATGTCGTTGGCCCTTAAAACCCTAATTTCGAATAATAAGTATGTGAGGCAGACACGGGCGATAGTCTTTTCTGCAAAATGCCCTTAAGTGTTACAATTGTTGAAATTGTATAATTATGGAAATTGCAAGCTCATTGGGGAATTACTGACTTTGCATATGCATTTGCCGTCCGGAAAGGACGATCTTATAAAAAAAATCGAAAAATATAAGTATATATAAAAAAAAAAGAGCAAATAATAGTAGTATGTAATAGTGGTATGTTTCATCGGTAACCAAGTGGAACTAGTCTCAGGTTGGCTCAGATAGTCAATACTAGGCTATTCTATTATATAATATATTTCTACCGCTGTGATGACTATAACCTACCACAGATATCCCGTATAACAACACGTTTGTATAAATCTAGAAAAAACGCGTCCCGGCTGGTCCTTTATAGCAAACTTGTTTATTCATGCCAATAAATTGCCTAGCCGGCTTAAAATATACGGCTAACGATGCACAGTGATGCCGTATCTCGGCGGTTTATACGGCAGGGTTATATATTATGGAAACGTTAAATAGCGGGTTTCCGACATTTGCTTTATAACAATGAAACACACATAATCTGTTAAAAATCGATCACACTTTCACTTGGAGGATTGGCTGTAATGTTGGCCATCTATATTAACAAAATATGTGTAATTTACATTAATATTGCGCGGACAAAGCAGATTAGGCGTGACGGCTACCTAAGTGAAGGCGCGATCACACTTACGTAGCCTGTCTAAACATCCAATGTTCAATGTTTCGAATGGTTGTCGGTACGCAAACACTGGCAGCATCTGGGCTCCTAATCCTCGGGAGCAGGGTTCCAAAGCTAACGAATACTTTTGTGCGAGTCAACAACAGTCTGATTCATAAAGATAGTTCACCTCAAAAGATGTAACTAAAACGGTTCAAGCAAACTTGTCAATCGCTGATAAGATTTTCGTCTATGTATAGAAGTTCTAAAACGGGTTTGATTTTTTAGCCAATCACCTTTTGTGAAGAAGAGCTCCTGAGTGCCTGTACAAACGCCCTCTGTGAGACTTCAGTCGTGGTAAACTTCCTAGAATGATAATTAGAGTTCGCTATTTCAGAAGCCGACGTTTGATTTACACGGTGCTGAGGTAATGTTACTCTGTGTAGTCGTTGCCGTTATCAGTATAATAGCATTTGTGTGAATATATGTATATATACAAGAAGTTAGGTAATTCATTTATCCATTATATATATATATATATATATATATATATATATATATATATATATATATATATATGTTAGAATAAGTATCTCATTGTGGTACTTGTACACTATTGTTGTACAGTATGGTGGTGCTATGCCATGCTTGCAGTGCATTCTTGCAGTGGAGGTTCCAAAGCCAAGAAGTGGCACCAGGCGGCCAGGAGCGGGTAACGCTTTTACAACGCATCAGCTATCACGGGCCCGATGCCTTGGGAGAGCATTCCGGTATGGGCTGTTCTCGTTGCCCGTACGTACAGTCGACCGATATGTCGAAGCGTGTCTGGCTTAGCAGCTGAAGGAAAAAAAGAGGTGGAAAAATCAGGACAAAGGTGAAAACGCATGGCAAAACGACTCGCCCTGGAGCGACGGCTGAGATGCGGCTTTCCCGTCTTCCATCGGTGCGGGGGCAGTTCGGCTTCTGCGCCAACGGTAACGACGGTGGTGCGTATATATTTGCTGCGGTTTCCAAACAGCGGAAACTCCGCCTCGTCTTTAGGCGTGGTTTAGCAAGCGCCAATTTGGCGGTAGACCCTGCGATTCTCGCCATTCGGCGAGACGATTGTCGAACCATATCTGAAATTGGTAGAGGATGGACACATCAACGCAGAATTACATATCCGATTGGCGTTCGCACACCAGATTAGACTAGACTAGGATTGGCAACACAACATGTGCAGGTAAACATGATCTTCTGTTTATCAGAATGGTGGCAATAACTCGAAAGCAATGTAGTCCATATGGATCCACATGGATAAACTTCATTCATTATAGATAATGCCGAGATACTGCATCGTCCGCGAATGATCTTCAAACAGCAGCAATATATGTTTATGTGTATGCGTATATATAAAGCACTGCTCACTTCGTAAAAGGAGCGTCACTCAACGAAAAAATATCTAGACATTGTGAACGTATCATGAAAAAGGAAACTCTTAACGGGCATGTTGGCGAGCTACGTGATGTGCGAAGACATTATCTTTTCCGAGAAAGCTCATTTCTATCTGAATGGAAGTGTAAATAACTACAAATGTCGCATTTAGAACTAGCAACCGATAACACTCGCATGATTCACAAGGGGCCGTCACGTGTGCCATATCTAGCAGTCTGTTGCAAGTTTTAGTCAAAAAGAATCATTAGAGATTTGACTTCACGGCGAATGAGGAGTATAATTCCGAATTGGGGCAGAATCGGTGGTAGTAGTCTTTGGTTTCAACCAGACGGTGCTAGAAGCCATACAGTCGGAGAGACAATTGAACTTTTGAGGATTAAGTGTCTCGGGTGGGTGATTTCGCACAATTGGGATGTTCACTACCCTTAAAAATATTGCTTCTTTTATTAAAAAGAACAACGTATACGCTAATAATAAAGAGTGGGCGCCACGCATACAGCTTACGAACACCAAAAATATTTTTTTTAATGTAGTAAACTCTGTATCTAAAGAAATGTAATAAAAAAACACTAATCTCAGACTATTTTGCGACTGCTTTTAATAGACCATTTATCAGCATCTCCGTTCTTGTCGAAGAGTTTGCACATGCCCTCTCACTCTTTGCCTTCTTTAAAACATGATTTTTTCCAGTTGGAAAGTTTTCGCATTACTGGAATAAGTTATAGTGTAAAGAAGGAAGGCACTAGCTACTTAGTGTGCGTGCGACAAACCAATTTACAGAACTTAGACATTTTAAAAGTCTTGTACGCCTTCAGTCATATTTATAAAAAAAATATACGACACTCGGCGGTTCTTTCCTTATCTAATGCTATTCAACGCCGATTGCCGTAAAGCAAAGTTTTCATAGCGTTGATAACATCTAGCTAAAACACTCGCACAAAACGATTGTACCCAGTGTAGTACAGAATGGTTATCCTCAAACAAAATAAGAAATGTGTATATATATATATTTTTTAATGCGGTGTATTTACAATATTAACATTATAGTCGCATAGTTCGCAACACCGAAAGCCCGTGCACGCAAGCCAGTTATCCCTGTGGTAACTTTTCTGACCCCTATTGCTTAAAATTCTTAAAAACCAAAAGGATCGAGGGGCCACGCTTTCACGGTCTACACTTGTACTGAAAGCTAAGATCAGGCCAGCACTTACCCTTTTGCTCTATGCGAGATTTATCTTCTCGCTGAGCTGGCCTTAGGACACCTGCGTTATTTTTTGACAGATGTATCGCCCCAGTCAAACTCCCTACCTGACTATGTCCTCAGCATAAATCACACAAATAACTATGCTTTTGTCTAAAACATGGAAAGACCATATTTACTTCATTGAGTAAGTAAAGAAACAATAGGAGTAGTGGTATTTCATTGATGACAAGTCTCCCACGTATGCTACACCTCCTATGTCTCTTCACAAGATCAGACTAGAGTCAAGCTCAACAGGGTCTTTTTTTCCCGCCGTTCAATCCAAGCCCGTTCCCTTGGCTGTGGTTTCGCTAGAAAGTAGATAGGGACAGTGGAAATCTCGTTAATCCAAATGCTCTCTATCTATCTATCTATATATATATATATCTATATGTAGAGAGAGAGAAAGAGAAAAAGTTGCGGCATGCGTCCAAAGGCCACAACTTTCTGTAGAGCTGCAGGTATAAACAAGCGAGGTCCACAATAATTTAACATGCGTCGGCAATAAAACGTACGTTAGTACCACTGCCATAACCTAATGGGCTCACAATAGTTGTCCAAATGTCCAAATCTTTGCCGATTCCGATTGCATGTGTACCCAATACTATCTACGTATAATTTTTTTTTTTTTTTTCAACGCTCTGACAACTACATTTTAGACGCTCGTAATGGGCTAAGTTGCCTGTGGCACGATAGCGTCTAAATGCATCTATCGTCATTGCGTTCTCGTACTGGAATTATATAGGCTTTCTCCAGCAAGGCAATGACAACCACGTCCAACAAATTCTACCAGCACGGCCAGGGCTCGAACTAGCGATGTTTTGCTAACCGTGGTTGCCATGGCAACGCCCCGTTTCGAACGGTGCGTTAGCCGCCTAAGCCACCGCCGCTACAAATTTTACTGCTAAACGACTGAGAACGGCGAAATGCAGTCATTCAAAAATGACTAGTATATTACTTACTATTAATATTGTTTATTCTAATGGGTTTGTAAAAAGTGACAAATTAAGCAAACGTCCCCGATGAGTGTTTTAGTACAGCAACAAAAGCAAATCATACTACGTTTGTTATGCCACAGGTGGAACATATAATGGATAATAACATGATGCTGAAAAAATTGCTTTTATATCGATGTTAGATCGATTTATTGGATAACGATTAGAAAGGTAGAGCATTAAGGTAAAAACATAAAAACATTTTATCTATATACAACCGCATATCGTTGTGTTGAGATTATCCACTAAATATATTGTACAACATTATATAACGAGTATACATTCAAGTGGCGTCAATGCGCTATACTATTTTTAAAATTTAATGCGGCTGTTTGTAATTTTAGATCACCCTTGTTCCCCTACAGGCTCGCATTCGCCGTGAGGCATATCCTCAAAGCGCCGAGGGCCGAACATGTTAAGATATCTACAAGGCGTTGCACTGTTAGCGTTCTACAAGCGAATGCAAATCGTGTCATACCCGCACAGCCTGAACCGGAAGACCAAGTTCCGCCGCAATAATGACGATGTCTGCCAGGTGCGGGTTCTTGTCCTTCGTGAAAAACTCCTCTAGCCTGGCCACCTGGTCGGACCTCATAAACGGAAGTTTTGTTTGAAGGTCGGGACATCGGTGCGCGTAAATCGCCGTTGTTTCAGAGGTCAATGATGTCATTTTGTCTTTGATATTTTCCCTGAAACAAGTTTGGAAACAATTTGAGCTATTCGTTAATTGTTATTCATGCAGAAGGCGCACATCAATGATGTCACAAGAAGGAGAGCATTAAAAATAACATCGTGCACAGTGAAAATAAAAAACAGTAGTAACAACAATAACTGCAGCTGCAACAACAAAACAACAACAAAAGTAACGACAAGTAAGACGAACCCAACAACTGTAATAAGCAACAATTGTAACAACAAATGCGACAACTACGCCAGCATCAACAAACTTTAACTAGTCATTATGCTGTTGCCACTGCCACCGCTGAGCCACTTAGGAACATTTGCCGCGAGAAGAGAAAAATCGCGAAAAGCGCGCGATTTCACTGCGGTTAACGCGCTATGTTGCACCTCCCACCCCAGCATTCTTGATTTAAGCATTCATGTAATTTACGTAGGTGATTCACTTATTGAATTAACTAATTAGTAATTAGTAGTATTGCTAGCCGATAGAAGTAGAAATCGTAGCAGTAAAGTAAAAATCTCTGAGTAGTTCCGATGTTGCGAAATATTTGTCGTAGTATTATAGTGGTCGTTGTCGTCATTGTCGTAGTATTAATAATAGTAGATAATACGTCGCAGTAAGCGTGGTTGCTGTAACAGCACGGCTAAATTATTAAACGTGGACATTGATGGCAAGCCGCGACCCATTCATGATGGCGACATGAATGCGAACAGTGCGTGCGTACGTGCAATGAGAATGCGCGCGGGGGAAGAGAGAAACGAGCGCCAACGACTGGGAATAATAGAAAGGTTGTTGTTAATGAAGGGCGGATGAGCAAATAAGCGAAATCTGTTCGGAAGAGTGAGATCTCTGCTCGAAAGAGTGAGATCTCTGCTCGAAAGAGGGAGATCTCTGCTCGAAAAGGGGAGATCTCTGCTCGAAAGAGGGAGATCTCTGCTCGAAAGGGGGAGATCTCTGCTCGAAAGGGGGATATCTCTGCTCGAAAGAGGGAGATCTCTGCTCGAACCAGAGAGAGAAATCTGCTTGAAAGAGGAAGAAATCTGCTCGAAACAGAAAGATAAATCTGCTTGAAAGAGTAAGAAATCTGCTTGAAAGAGGAAGAAATCTGCTTGAAACAGAAAGATAAACCTGCTTGAAAGAGGAAGAAATCTGCTTGAAAGAGGAAGAAATCTGCTTAAAAGAGGAAGAAATCTGCTTGAAAGAGGAAGAAATCATCGGCATGGACACGACGAGATACATCTGCTTGAAAGTGGGAGCAATCCTGCATGAATAGGAGAGCAATCTGCTTGAAAGAGGGAGAACTCCGGTCACGTCAACACTCACGTCTCAACAGCGACCCAGAGACAGAGAGTAAAAGAAGAGTGATCCGCCCGCCGTCGCCGGATTCTGGTGGGTGGTGGTGATGATTGTGATGGTTCTGCTTCTGCTGCTGCTGCTGCAGCACGTGGCCGTGCTACGGTGCCAGTGCTACGACAAGGCAAATCGCACGGGCGACTACTGCCGTTCTCGTTAGGCTGTCTGTTGTTTCTGTTCGTGTTGAGCTGCCGTGTTGAGCGACCGATCGGCCAGCCCTATGTCTCGTAGACGGCGGCAACGCGCCCAACGTGGCGTCCCAAAGACGCGCTTCTCCTCTGAATAGAGTGGTGGTGGTAGTAGTCGTAGTAGTAGCAGTAGTAGTAGTAGTAGTAGTAGCAGTATAAGTGTATGTAAAGAATGTCTATATGTCTTTGCGTTGCGCTTGTGGTTGGGCCAGCAAGCTGTTGTGGCTTTCGTCTGCCCGTTGGCCTCTGCCTACGCACGCACAGCCCATCGTCACTGTTGTTGTTGTTGTTGTTGTTGTTGTTTTGGTGTTGTTATTGTTGTTGTTGTTTTTGTTGTTGTTGTTGTTCGTATTGTTGTTACTGTTGTGGTTGTTGCCGATGTTGTTGTTGTTCTTATTGTTGTTGTTGTTGTTGTTGTTGTTGTTGGTGTTGTCATTGCTGTGTTGTTGTTGTTGGCGTTCGTATTGCTGTTCATGTTGTTGTTGTTGCCGATGTTGTTGTTGCTTTATTGATCCTATTCGGGTGTTGCTGTTCCGTAGCAGCTGAGCCAGCAAGAGCCGTAGCTGGTCGACATCCCAGTATATTAATGGCTCACTATCTGATAGACACCATCATCGACACAATGAATGAATGGTGTTATTGTCGCGACTCCGCCTCGAACGAGCCAGAGAGAGAAACCGAGAAGGCAAAGGAGAGAGAAATAGCGAGAGAGCGAGAGCGCGCGCGAGAGAACGAGGGCGTTGTGGATACAAAGACACAACAATAGAGTGCTGTTGCTGCCAACATAGTGTCTAATAACCGCCGCAATTGCGCCGACTATTGTGGCATCGGATTCAGAGATTACCCCGACGAAAATGACCTAACAATGCAAACATTAACAGCATCAACAGCAACAACCACAGCAGCAGCAGCGATGGAATAACACGTGCAAAAGCAACTCAAATTACGTACTAAACAAGGTCAACCTAGTGCTACCTGGTTAACTCTCTACAGACGGACGGAAGGACAGTCGTAGCGAGACGACGGCGACGACAACAACAACAACAATAATTACGTGGCGGTCAATGGCAGAAATTATCATTTTGATTTTGTAAAACCGTACCTATACGAATTAGACACGCATCACACATAGCACGCACGTGCATACATGTGGATGACTGTGGCATAGAGGAAAACCAGCCCCATCGATGGCCCATCAGTTCGTTCACCAATCTTTGTAAAAAGCCCACTGCCAGTGGAAAATACATATAGACGATTGTATATAAATATAAGCTCATTCATATATATGTACATTATGATTAATAGCCTGTATCTGATTTAAACATTATGCAATAGTGCCGTTTTATATGGACTATACGCTATCCGTCCATAGTCATCATCGCTATCATCGTTAATAAACATCATCACGCATAACAGCCACGCGTTTATTGTCATTACTGCAGATAGGCTTTCTTCGATTTTTTTTTATTTGCTAAATATACTTGTATCATCTTGACGTCAATAAATCGACGTCAATTCTATCTTCTAAAAGTTTGAGCGTACAACTTGGACTAATGGCCTGACATTGCTACCCGCATTTACCCCTTGCATGTAAGCTTACTGTTTGAGCTTAAAAAACTATGTATATATACACACAAGGTGTTGCACCCCGGCTGAAACCTCGAAGCCTCTGTCCCAGTGCAACTTCTTTCGGTACGACCGCAGTCATTTCTTTGAGGTTCGTTCAAAGGCAATGCTCACAAAGAAAAATAGAGAAGTTTACTCTGGCAGGACTATAGTAAGCCTTCACTGATACACGTATATGCTTATTGTATTGTATATATACAAATATGACGGCAAGACGGCGGTCAAGGGACCTAGTGCGCAGTTATCGTTGTCATTAACCGCCAAATCGATCCCTGTTTTTAATCGAATTTTCTTTGAGCAATGCTCATTGAGAATAGATGATAAGGCCATGCCATATATAGATACAAAGGGGTGATCTGTATTATGGTGTACATGTCAAGCAAATAATACATCCAATATATATATATATATATATATATATACAGTCATAGATTATTCTAGAAGACTGCCACTTCACCGTCCGGTTAATTAGTCGAGAAGCTAAATGAATCCATGATTAGGGCAACTGCTCATAGCACGTGAAAACGCGATTTGGCGGGAAAGGGCAAGCCAATATGCCTTTGACTACGTTATGGGCAGTGAGCCAGCACGGTAGTCAACATTTGATTGCGCGTTCACGAGTCTGCATAGAAAGAACGACTAATGGCCAGAGCTGTCAATGGTGTGTACGTGTGGTCATTGCGCGGGTTTTCGCTTTCTTGAGCGACCCCGTCATTCTAACGAGATGACACTTTGGGCGGTAATATTGAAATGATAGAGTGCATGATGGTAGTAAAGACAATTCTTATTATATCAACAGCAGCAACTAATGTGTGGTATTTGGCTTGGCAGTAATAAGAGATCTAGTCTCGAGTAGGAGAGGAGTAAGAAGAATTTGCTTGAGAAAAAGAGTTGTAGCTTTGGCAAATCGATCTGCTTTCAAAATTTGCATGTCGCGCTTATCTCACTGTGGTCGGCACACACGGCAAACCTATAGCGTTGCAACAGTCTTGCATGTGCCTTAGAATATTTGCCGCGGCCATTCACAAAGTAGTTTGCAACTTTCGGGACATAAGCAAACCAGGGTGCACTCTGTTGGTGGTGGAGGAAGGTCGCAAACATCGCTGGCTGCACTGACAAAAATACTCGAGTTTTTTAGACCAGTCGATGCAGTCGATGGTAATCAACAACAATACGAGGGAACATTCGTCTGATGCATGCATGACTAGAGTTTGGCAGGGCATGTGATTGACGACTGCACGTTCGACGACGAAAAACGTCTTCGACGTATCATTAGTGCACGAGTGCAAGCTGTTAAGGGCGCAGCCACGAGAAATGACCTCACCCGCGTACCGGCTGGGTTCGTCATTTGACCGTTTAGTTACTATTAAGTAGCGGGGGGCGCACGCTATCAAACAATAGTGTCAAACATTACTCCGTCTATTCACTATATTTATCAAACTCCATCAGGCCACAACTTCATCGCGCTTAGACGGTAGACCCACTAAGGGCTAAGAGAGCCCATTAGATGATGAGTCTATCTAGATTTAGGGAGCCACGCCAGTAAAAGTTGTCTGCTGGTTCTTGTAGTTACGTGGAGACTGGAGGCCACCAGGGAGACAAGTTTGATCACACATCTCGGCACTAGCAGCAAACTTACATCGTTTGCGTACTTCGTGAACTTGAGACCTGGTCACACGGCAAAGTATTGCCAGACATTGCCAGCTTCATGCAAGGCTGCGCAGATTCCGCTTTCCTGATCGCAAAGCTGTCGAAGCAACTAGATCTGTTGAACCGCGCATTTTATCGGCAAATTAATGGGTGGGGGGAGGTGCGTCGTCACGTATCGAACTTAAGGTGACAAACCGCCTTCAGACCAGCAAACAGTAGCAGCGTCTACGCACATATTACTCGGACATTGACAGCAAATCGAATACGCTCCTTTTAATGACCGACAATACATCAGCGTGCACCATTTTTGACATTGTCATCCTCGCACTAAAGCAAACGTATGTCACAGTTTCCGGTAGGTTACAGAGGCATTACCGTCAACTGTTTGACAAATAGAAGCAGATTAAACGCTCGAAGACACACTTGGATATTACTACTCGGTACGTCAGGTCCAATATTTTCTTACTAGCATTTTATTTGTAACAAATAAATAAATTTTCACTAGTGGTATAACCTTAATTACAACTAGCACTATAGGTTAAACTTGTGACGCCCTAGCTGATTGGGACTGCCTGCGAAAATGCTGCCTTAGCTCAAACTCATCTAGACTGAACTCAGGCCAGAATAGGAAGGAAATGTCGCTACATTTATATGCAGTAAATGAGTTTTTGCAACATGTTTTGCTGTTTGGACCTAGTTAAGGCTTAGTAAAGTAATGTTAGCATACCTACGTAGCGCTAGGTAAGTTGCAAAACAAGTTTGAAGCTCATATAGTAAGTAAAGTCTCAACAGCGACGAGTTGTCATATTATCATATTGATGATCAAGGAAAGCTCTACGTAAATGACCTGAGTTTAGATCAACTTGAGCTAAGAGAGAACTTTTCGCAGGCAGGCTCAAACAGTATCAATCAACTATGCCGTCGCAGGGTCAACTAGTACTACTGATAATATTAATGAGTTTATACCATTCATGATAGTTGATTTATTTGTTTTCCAAAGCTTGTTGTAGATACCGATGTGCCGCTGTCCGCTCGGCACTTAGATGACAAGTATGTGACCAATGATTTTTGCTATCAGCAACCTCCATCAAATGCCAGAAGCTCGCTAGGAAATTGACTAGTAGAATTAATATTTAAATTGAAGTTGTTTACAATAGAACAACCCAGTACAACATGTGCGTGTTCGCAAACGTAACAACTTGGGCACAAATCTAATTTATTTTGTAAGTAGCCAAAACACAAACGTTCTCGAAGCCCTACAGCGGAGGGACATAGAAAACACGCTATTTAACTTAAATAATCGTTACAGTAAGACAATATGTTTGGCAAATGCAGCGGTGCACATAAAACATGTTAACAGTATACTAGTTAGTGTTAACAGTAATGACGTATCGTATAAAAGGGCGCGAGGCTACATCAACTAATACTATCACTCAATCGACTGGGGGCTCTACACATATATATATATATATATATATATATATATATATATGCATATTTATATATATATATATATATATATATATATGTATATATATATATATATATATATATATATATATATAGCCTATCGTTCTACCTAACGCAGCATTTTCTAGAAGCATTTCACCGAACAGATACTAGCCTTTTAAATGGAATGCACAATTACATCGTACAGCCCAACCTTTAGAGTTTAGCCCATTAGCTTCTAATGATCTATGAACAAATGGAAAAACTTGACACCTAGTTTTATGATGGGAAAAATAAATTGGCTGAAGTAAACCCGCCATTCCGCAAAATCGATTCATTACATCAAAAATTCTGCAAGCGTTTAGTGTGATGTCACGGCATTAAGTGCTATAATATAATGTGTGTATTAAACGTTATGTACTTAGAATATATATATACGACATTAATTTGGGCTAAATATATGCATATCAAAAAGTGTTTTAATATTTATCGACCCTTTTATGATCGTAAGCCAGCGATAAATACGTTTGTTTAAAGAGGCCAGAAAAAAATGTTTTTGAACAAAAAATCCCTGACATTTGGCTTTTGTACATCATGTACTGTTATATATATATATATAAATTAAAAAAATTAAAAAGCGATTAAAAATTATTATATATATAATATATAATTTTTTTAATCGCATTTGTACATGTGGTAGTTAAAAACCAAGACCAGAACCAACCAATGAGAATACATATATTCCCAATAAATGTTGGGAAACCCTAAACAATGTCGGGTACATTTGATGCATTCAAGAACGTTGATAAAGTCTTACAGATACTCGAATTATATATATATATATATATATATATATATATATATAAATATATAAATAAATCGCGTAAACTATCGTTGTTAATAGAGTCTTACCTCGTCCGATAGCAAGCGTACTGGTGCTACTAGAGAGCTAGTAGCTTCTTGTTGTTGTTGTTGTTGTTCCTGTTGCGGCTATTCTTATGATGGTGCTGATATGTCATCTGCAAGGGTTGTCCGTCTCGTGCACATGAACGCTCCACGAGACGAATCAAACGTGCGAACTACCGATCCAGTCGAGACAATTACCAGTGCGCGAGTGAGGGACGCCCGAATAAACGGCTGGATACTTCAGCGGCTTTAGATGAGAACAGCAGCGGCAGCAGAAGAAGGAGAAGAAGAAGAAGAAATAGATGACATCATTACTGTGCTATCACTGCCGTGGCGGCAATACGAATAACAGCCGCGGCGGTTAGGGTGAGAGGAGAGCCATGGGACCGCAACAAAAAGAGAGGCGATGGGACAAGGGCAGACGAGAGGGACAGAGATCCATGTTACAGATATCATCAAAACAACAACCACAACGCGAACGGGAACTAAAGCAACTCTACAGAAGAAGCGAAAACAAGAAAAAGAAATCTCGTGTTAGAGAAGAGTTACGGGTAAGGGTTGGTGAGGGTAAAAGAACCGAGTTGAGAAGAAGAGAGTTTTATATACTTTAGAGCACGGCGGGGAGGGGGGAGGGCCGTGTATACCATGTGAAGACACTGTATATTGACACAAAATGCAACAGTCTAACGCGCAGAGGGCTTCGCCAGCGCAGTCTTGAATTTGATCAGGTTAGCCGTTGATATAAGAAGAAGCCAAATATGTAATTGTTCTGACGTCGTCCTAATCCCCATCCTCATCAACGCCATTGTCTGACGCGCACGCTTGATGCTTTTGCTCTCTCGGGCTGTTGTTCACTTTTCACGTTGAAAACGGTGGAAGCGGCCATGATTACGGTCCTCGGCCGGTTATGGCTGCCTTTGGGCCTCAGCATATATATATATATATATATATATATATATATACATATATATATATATATATATATATATATATATATATATATAAGTGCAAAAACGCATGCGCACATGCATATATGCACATACCTGTATGCATATGTAGTAATATAAATAAACATATACATGTATTTATATGTGCATACACGACGAACGTCTATATATCCATACATACTATAGATGCACATATCTAGCAAAAGCAAGTACAACTAGAGAGGGCGCCATCCTCGGGTCGCTACGGAATACACTCCAGTTGGAGCCTCTCTGCTACGATGCGAATGCTCTACATAAAAATGTAAACTATGAATAAAAATTATGTTTATATATATATATATATCCATGCATACAGGCATATATATATATATATATATATATATATATATCCATGCATACAAGCATAGATAAACAAATGTTTATATATCTATAAAAATATCTACCGTATATTTTTGCACACCTTGCATATATGTATATATTAAAGTCAGCAACCATGTTGTCCCAAGGACTCTTTGGAAACTCTAGATTTCCCAACATGTTCGTTTATGCTACCGCTCTTAGAGCCCCTGATATAACAGGATGACATGTGCATTTAAGTTTTAATATATTTAAAGTAAATGATAAATTATTTTATAGTGCCCATTATTGGTGCCGCATTGCTATGCTAAGTCGTCAGTGATATCCGTTAAAGTGAATAGTCAAGAACTCTTTTCCCTATGTCGCCAGTTCGATTTGTTTACCAACCTTCTGGAGAAACGACCATGTCTCAGCGCCGGGTTATCTGAGTGATTCGAACACTAGTGGCACGGAAATTTACTCCTTGGCGAGCTAGGCATAGTTGGTAACCGTTAGTTGTTCGGCCCGGCTTGTCGCGTAGCCAGGGGCGGATGCATTGGCCTCGAGGTTCGAGGAGATAACGGTGTCGGTAATCGTCGCATTTCAAACAAACGCTTTTCTCCTTTTAAAGGGGTGAAACTGTTTAGTCTCATTTCGTTCGTTTTTCAGGATGTCAGTTGGCTCTCGGATGCATGGCATTAGAGCTGACCTGAAGGCCCAGTTTCGAAGCTGCTGAAAGTCGCTTCTGGTGAGGGAGAGCCCGTGAGTACCCCGTGATAGTCCACCTGTACTCCTTAGCCAGCCTTGCCCACAACCTCAAACCTGGTATATATACAATCGGATCAGACATCAGGTTATTTAAATAATAATCTGTGTGCCCCCCAGTTCAAATTGAGAAGTGATTTTTTTTGCCAACCGTTTATCTCTACATTTTCCTATGTTCTTTTTATATGTTTAAGAGTCCCGTATTATCCAGACCACCAGGTGTGCATAAGCATTTTTGATCGTTGTAGAAAACTTGTTGTAAAAGAAGGTAAATATATATCCCCATCAAAGCCATGTAAGTTGAGGTTTTAAATAAGATTAAGAGTGCCAGATTACCAGTTTTTTGTTCCTGAATCCTTGGAAAATCTATACCCATATATGACACAAACCAATATATATCCCCGTCCCGGTAGTCTAAGTCGGAGAATCACCAGGTTTCTATTACGTCTGAAAGCCCCACACCACCCGGACTACTGGGTGTGCAGTAATCGTTTTTGTTTCTGACCCCTGTAAAGGATATATATTTAAGTAAACGTCCCAGGCTTTTTGCTGCAAGTTGGGAGGATTTCTAGGCTTATGGTTTGAGAGTCCAACTCTGCCCTACCTATAAATATATATATATATATATATACACTCACAAAACTTGTTACTCCATGCACTACAACTGTGCTCTTCGTTCTTGCTTCTATCGATCAAGTACCGTTTGAGCCTGAACGGATTGTGTGTGCTTCAGTTGTTGTGTACGCTTCAATAGGCTGCTATTTTTGTGTCACCGTCCCGCTCTGCTTGTCCTTTGTTTGCAGTGTCGACAAAGCCGGACAGCTAGTAAACATGCACGTAGCGTTACTCATCCGACTACCCCGTTGCAGGCAGGCAGGCACTCCGTTTTTGTTGGATGTTTAGGATGTCTTTCAAACTTTCCTGTCCTTGCCATGTCCGTCCGTCCTAGACACGGTCATCTTGATCCACGACACATAAGCATCACAGCCTATATGCGACATCGTCCGTGCGACACGTATTATTAATTCTTCTGAACACTCTAGCTGGTTGGGTAACAAGAGATGCGCGCGTTAACAAATTACACCTTTGTCTGAGCGAACCGTGGGACATTGTGCAGCATGGTACCTTTTGCACTCTATTCGACATTATATATATATATATATATATATATATATGCATCCATTGTGAGGCTCGTGGAAACCACCTAACGGACACGAAGCCGTCTGCTGCAGACGCCGGTTCTAGGTGCCTATCCTGTCCTACTGCGCTCAGCGAAAAATCATCTGTCATCACCATAGTTCTCTAAATACCCAGATTTTCCGTTCATTAAACAATGCATTTATTTTTATTTTTATCTCCCATTGCCTTATGTATGTTCGGAATGCTTCTGGACTACTTAAGCGAATTCTCGCATAGAGTTCCTCTGTGCATAGAGGAGGACAAACCCGTTATAACCCTAACAATTATGTTTCTGTATGTATTTGATATTCTTTGGACTCACGTTAAGATATGTGTAAGAAATAACATAACTTTATCTAGTAGTGTCAGCCCCTCAAACCCTAAGGTTTGTCTGCACGAGTTGTATGCCATAAGTAGCTCTTAGATTCGTGTTGACTTTAAACACTATCATTATCGCTTGTTAAGGTAACATATGCGATTTTCCTATCGACGATATAGTCATCATCTCATATTCTCTTGGTACATAAGAAGAGATCGAGGGCAAATGCCTGTCGTCGTAATGGCGGTTCCCAAATAAGTAAACTTGTTCACAGATCATATCTTCTGTAAATCTAATGTAATCTTACTGCCCAATCAACTACCTTTGCGGAACTTAACCGCCATTGTTTTCTCGTAGTTAATGATTCACCCCCAGTTCACCCGTGAAACTACATACCTTCACCGCTGCTTGTTTAACCCTGTGTAGACTTTTCTATTGAAAAGAACAATATCACCTGCGTTTATTGGAACTCTTGCCATTTGTCTCAAACGGTCGTTCAATAACCATATTGGCAGATCTCCAAGCAAAACCGATAAAAAAATAGGCGTCACTTTGGGTCACTCATGTTGTTTGCTATACTATTACTACGTTTCAAATTTCATTATATGTGTTATAAAGTTCGTTCTCTCTAAAGGTTTAACATCATTGTTATTCCGAAGAACGTGGTTTTCTATCATATAGAGATACACAATATTTTTCTTTTAAAAGAAAGCTTTTTCTCTTCTATCATTAAATCACTTATAAATAAAACTATATCTGGTTTTTCAATTTCGATGAAGCAAGCGCGGCGGTATAGTTATCGTTTCTCCTCGGCAGTCCGGTGGTAGCTAAACGCAACAAATGCATACCGCGCCAGTTGAAATGAAGTTGATTTTAGGTTTTACGAATGAAGACATCCTGTTTGTCAATTAAAAGATTGGCGTCGTTCCGGCGAGAAGAGATAACATTTTTTAAGAGAACAGCATCTACCGCCACATCGATTCCTATTGACGAGGTAGATACTTCAACATATTAGAGTTCCACCAATTGACGTGTTCTTCGTTTTTCGCTCGTTTAGGTCGTATACAGCAATAATTATGTATGCGGGAACACCGGCCTCCTGTAATAAGTATTTGAGGCTAGGTAGCATTGCAAAATATTGCCGTGGTGAGGTTATGTGTAAAAGATGTGGTCAAGCTGGTCACGTGGCCCTAAACAGCAAGTCCCAGGCAAAATGTGCAAACTGCAGGGGCTCCCATGCGTTGTCTTTGCTGTTCAGCCCTATTCCGCAATGCGAAATAGAGAAGCGCAAAGTCGTGGTGGAGTGTCGCTTGTTGCAACAGGTCGGATCAGAGCATTCTGAAGCAATGCTGTAGTGTCCACCACCCCCATTGCCGACCGGCGACCGTTACGAGTTCGCCATTATCTCGCTCAAGCAACACACGTCCTCTGCCTGACTCGCACCAACGACTACTGATTCATTTATTCTCATGCCTCCTTATATACTCACGATATACTCAGATTGCCCGCCAATTAGTCACTGCCCGCGTCTTCGCTAGTAGGGTGGCGGCATCTTCTATTTGGCGCCATGAATTTAGCTTGCTTCGGCATTGCCGCCAACCGAGGCTGTCTATGCCCGCGCTGCTTAACGGAAACTACTATCCTACAAATGCAAATCAACATAATTGATGCACCCGACCCCTCAAGCGAGATCACTGGTCGTGAAGACTTCGTCTGGCCTTGGCGTGAAGAAGCAGACTTGCACCATGGAGAAGCTAGCTACGAATACTCTTCGTAAGCCCCTTTAAAAGGTTAAAAAATTCGGTTAACTGGAGTTATTAAAGAAGTTTTTAGAGGAAAAGGGAGCCTTACTTGATGCCGCAGTGGTTAGTAAAACGTGGCTAACGCATTGCAATCAGTCTCACTCTACGATTGTTTTTGAATTATCTGCAGCGGGTAGATTCGGCGGCGTTTCACCTGCAGAATCTCATCTTCGCTCTCTGTTTGTAGTCCTGATGGTAATGTCCAGGTGGTACGTTTGCACTCTAAAGACGGGCCGGTCTTAAATGTACTACTCTTGGGTGTTATTTATCCTTGTGGTTGTAGTTAATTTATAGCATTAAATTAATTCTGCACATCTTAAAAAATAACGGCCTCAAAGAGTATGATCTGCACGTTCCCCATTTCTTTTCGTCGATGATTTATCCCGTTGACATAAGCAAAAATCTACCACCTAATGTATTGCTTTTGAATATGCTGACAAGTTAAAAGTCAAAGAAGTGTATGATTATGACGCCAAACGCAGCGCTTAACATAAATTTGTCACCTGCGGTCACCTCTATTGATCAAGCGTGACACTCTATACCAATGCACAAACAGAAACTTATACTTTCATATATTTTCACATACATATGTGTGAGTCGGCGGTTGGCGGGGCGATGTTATGGAGCTCTGACACTATGAGCAGTGTGAGCTATATATATGCATCGCATAGTGGTTAGAGTCTTAGCAATATATATATATATATATATATATATATATATATATACACATATACGATAATAAGACGTTACTTTTTGGAGTTAATAATCGAAGTTTTGATGTAGATTTGCACCAACCTATCCTAAATGTTGACAAAACAATTGGCATTTTTCATGCTTTTGGTTTAGTTGTCAATGCCGACAAAACTAATTTTGTAGTTATTCGCTCATCGCCGAGGCATCAGGCATTGCCTAACAACCAACTACTCGAGCTACGGAACATTGAGCTCTCGCAGACAGGCAGGTGCCTGGGGCTCGTTCTTCAGGAAAATATTGGGTCTACAAAAAAGTTTTTTCGGTTTTTTTAATCATTCTCTACGGACAAAACCGAACAAACTTTTTTGTAGCCCTATATTAAGTGGCATCCCTAAATAGAATATATTGCACTCACGTGCTATGCTGTGATATCGGCGCATCGCAGAAGGAAATTTATTGGGGTCCCCACAGAGGTGTACAAGGCCGTGATCTTACCAGTACTATGCTATGGTATTCTTCTCTGAGGTGGCGGATACGACGGAGTTCTTCGCAGAGTCAGAGTAATACAGAATGATGCACTTAGAGCATTTTTTCTAGCAGACGAAGAGATTCGGTCCATGATTTATTTACTCGATATAACCTACTCAAGGTGGAAAACATTTACAAGCTGCGGACCTCTATGCTAGCATATCAAATTTCGCGAGGTATTGTACCCGCGGAGATTGAGTTTCCACTAATTCTTACCTCAAATCGGTCATCAGCTAGGCGTGCAACAACTTTTGCGGTGCCCTCCTGTATCCTTGAAGTCTAGTCAACACTCACTTGCATGCCGCCTGCCCGAAACTTGGACTCTCATTCCTAAAAATATTAGATGCCTCACATCGAAGCACCTCTTTGCTCGCGAAAAAAACATAGCTTTTAATTTCACAATCTGAATCAGGCCGGTGATCTAGTTATATCCTAAATCGGGGTTATTAGTACTTTTTATAAGCGATCACCTTCTCAGATTAAAATAGTTTTGAATTGTTTAGTGTGTTTTTACCTGATGTCGTTGTGTACTATATAGACGCTGCATGAGTGTATCAATTCATTTGCGCGTATATGTGAGAGCGTGTTGCCTCACTTATTGCTGGGCATTGTAACAAACGTTGTGTAGAAATGTTTGTGATGGTTCTTATTGTGATTACGTATTATGTAATTGCGCTTATTCAAAGCATTCTTTAGGATATTGTCGAGTGTGACTTTTGTCTAGGCGTTTAATTTATTATGTAACCATTTTTAGTTACCGAGAACGTAAGCTTTGCAAAATGCAGTTTCGTTGAGTAAACCACGTTTAAAACTTGAAAAAAAAAATATATATATATATATATCCTAGCTGTCGCCGACCATACGTTTGCGTATGGTGGTGTGTAATATATATGTAAAAAGTATACACACATTTATTATTTAATGTTATGGTTACAGGGAAATGTGTAATATATGTATATGTTAAAAAACAAAATAATAATAATGTTTCCGTCGTCAAATCTCTAACCATGTTTTTATTGGTGGCGGCGTGGTTTAGAGGGCGGCCATGGTTGCCATCCACCGGGGTGTCGCCAGTTCGATCCCTGTTGTGTATCGAATTTTCGCCTGAGCACACGTACCTCCGTGTCAGCATGATTATATGACGGCTGGCGATGGGAGGAAGCAAGGTCGTACAACAACGTATATACCTATACCTCGTTCCACTTCGTTTCCCACCGCCGGTCGTCTTATGCATTTGTTCTCATGTGGCAATGATGTCGTTCGACACATTTTCCAATGCAGGCGGCTGGCGTTAGAGTTGGGATGAGGCCAGCCAGATTTATCTAAATGCGTGTATCTATCTCTATAGCGCGCGACATTTGGCACGCCGCAACAACAACAACAACAACAACAACAACAGCGACAATAACCACAACCTTGACCGCCCCTGCCTTTACGTATAGTGGTGACGCCGACCTAGATTAGACATGACACTCTTAGTTTGATCACAAAATAAACGAGATCTTTTTTTTAGCATTTCTAACTTCTACACGTCGTGATGTATCAATGTAACCGCAAACTTTAGCAGTACTGAGCACCACGTCGAGCCCGGTAGCGTTGTGCATTCGTCTGCGCCTCGCAACCGCAGGAGACACTAGATAGGTGCGCGGGTTCGAGCCCCACCGTTGCACTGATTTGTATTTACGGGGGGGTCCGTCTATGAAGCAAAGCGACAAGCAGTCCCGTGGGCGTTAAATCTTGGCTGAGAGTCAGCCCAAAAAGTATAAGTGAACAAGGAGCATATTTAGAAAATTATATGTACTCTATGTTAAATATTGTTTACTTTCTCTGGGCGCTAACGATCCTATATGTAGGTTAGACAAATTATTTGATCATAAAAGTAGTGGTGGTAATAGTAGTAGTAGTAGTAGTAATAATAACATTAGCATATAGACGAATGCACCACGCCACCGAGTTCGACTCGTTGTTCACTTGTACCTTGCCAGCTCACTCCATACGGATATGCAGCGCCTACTGATCAAAATTGTTTTGTCTTTGTCTACGTTTAGATCCGACAGACTGTTTGTCCTCAGATTCCTCGCCGCTTTTAAAGTCAAACACGGCTGTTAACGGACTTTTTTAATCTCTTAGATGTGCCGGATCCTTGAGTTCTTACCGAGCGAAGTATTTTACAAACGCGTATGAAATAAATTGCGTCCAAGAACCTTCAAGAAAGGTCGTTTATTCATACAGTTAACCTGCCTACACAGCATTTGCACTGAAATGCTGTTATAACATGTTTAGCTCAGCTTGCAATACAGTGTACTTTAAAACTTTTCTATTGCTGCCAATTAAGATACCAAGGAAGGTTAAAGGGCGATTTTAACGGGATAAGGCTAAAGTTGTGCACTACACCCGTGACCAATTGTATATGAACGTCTAAGAAGGGTTTAGTGTTCGTTATAATCTTAGCATGATGTATATATATATATATATATATATATATATATATATATAATCAAGACCATACGTTTGCGTAAAGTGAGTGTCTAGTTGTTGTTGTCAAACGTCTAACAATGCAATTACTGTTGGCACAAGAACCGTTGGGAAACCTTAGATATCTTAGCATGTCTGCCTAGATTGCTGTTGTAAGCCCCCCTGATAAAAAAATTATTATATGCGTATTAAAGTTTACTTGCGATGTATATATATCGGAACCGACGCGCCAAATACCATCTCATACGTACCTCCGTATCATAATTCAAATATTAAACGGCTGGCTACAGGGGAGAGCAAGGTTGTACAGTAGCGTATACACCTACACCTGGCTCCACTTCGTCTCCCACCGCCGGCCGTCTCATGCATTTGTTCTCATACGGCACCGATGCCGTTCGATACATTTGCAATCCAATGCAGGCGGTTGGCGCTTGACTTGGGCCGAAGCCAGCCTAATTTATCTAGGTGCCTGTATTTCGATAACGTAACATCTGGCACACCACAACAACAACAACCTTGACCGTCGCTGCGTTCACGTATAGTGGCGACGTCGACCTAGAAAATAATTCGTAATTTAAATTTTAGTTTAGGAAAATATAATTGGTGATTTAGTACACACCACTTACCATGCAATCTATCAGTTGTTGGTATTTTGTATACAATTAATCATCAAATATATGCATTAATGTTACTAGACGCCAGTTGCAAAAGCCCATATGTATAGGGCCCTATGAATGTAATCAAACGTTATTGGTAAGAATAGATTAAATATTTAGCATTTACTATGAAATATACAAATATACACCCACATGTACATTCGTATGTTTCATAGTACGTTGCGTTGGTCCAACAGTAGCTGGCGTGTAATATATTCGCTTCCACAAGTTGCTTGTTCTTCCTAGGATCAAGTACTGCCGGTCTAGATGACCCATCTAATTAAGCAAGTAAATATTTATAAATCACCATGTATGTGCGCACATATCTGTGTAAACACTTTTACGTACGATATTGTAAATATAACTATGTATATATATTCAGCCGTTTGCGGCTGCTGTGTGGACGGACGTGTTTCTATTGTCATCAACGACAGTGTTGGACAGTTTTTGGTCGTTTACCACGTCGTAAAGGATTGCAAATGATCACGGCTTAGCGCTTCGTTGGGAGAGGCCACGTCGCAGAAAGGCGTCATTGCCTGTGCGTCATTGCCGCCGTGGCGTAGCAGCTAAATGGTGGCTTTCAGTGTGGCATTCGTCGGTTCGAATGCGCTGGTTCTTCTGATTTCGTGAAAGGGCGAAAATATCTGGATCAAGCGGTTTTCTCGCCTTTTGTCGGTCTGCCGAAAGATTGCAAGCTGCAGAGTCGATGGATGAGCCTGCAGCCACCGAAAAGCATCAGAATAGCTCAAATTGACGGTGCAGCGCAATTTCTTCAATCAGACGGGCTGTCGCAGCCCCCCAGGTACGCCCCCCAGGTCAGCAATAAGTCGAGCAGAAACGCAGTAAGAACCCCTCGCATTATCGTTGTAAGCTCTGTTGGCTCTCCAACCCCTTGGGAGAAGAAGCTTTACCTTCTAATCCAGACGATTCGAAAAACCGTGGACGACCATGCCTCTATGAAATACTAGCAATGGTATTTCAAATGCGTACCCGGGTAGAGAGGGAATCAATTGCTGTTCGAGGCAAACTGCACGGCCATCCAGCAGAGTCGCACCATCGCAGATACACCTGATGGCCATCGCGAAAATACTGAAAAACACTTGCTGTTTGGCAAGACACGGCTGGAGATATTGTTTAAGGCAGAAAGAGATATAAGCCTTCCGGACACTACATTTGGGGTGCACTTTCATCCAGGCACGGGCGACCGTGTGCAGTTTAATTGGCAGATTTTTGTGTCCGGCATTACCGACGTCGCTGCTTTGATCGCACAGAACGTTGGATCAATCAGTCGTGCAGCGTATTTTTTTCCCAATGATTTGCGCTGAAGGCAAGAAAGAAAACAATGCTATCAGAATTCTTGCTGACATCGGCTCTGTTTTAGCAGGTAATCATAATCAGGGCGACCACCGTATACGGTCAGGAGACAGCCAAACTATTGACCGGTCTGCCCATGCACAGGTTTCTCTGGTACCTGGAGGTGAAAGGCGTCGTTTACCTAGAACAACAAGAGTTTCGACAAGACAAGTCCTACGGTGATAGCAGCTCTTGCATAAATTAAGGCTGTCGTTGTCTCAGCAAAGGACTCTGTACGCAGTACTTGTAGACCTGAAGTCTGTTTTCGATGTCGCACCAAGAGACACTGTGTTGAGAGAACTCGCAGTCTGTGTTGTTGGCCAGTCAATACTGAGATTCCAGACAGCAATTCTCCAAGCCAACCCGATCACTTTCGGGTGTGCGAGCATTGAGCAGATCACCCGAATTAGAAATACAAGGTTAGCCTCTTATACCTCTTCGTTTTCCTGAATACGTTTTCAGGACAAATCAAGGATCACCACAACACAGTGGACGTATTGCTGTTTGCGGGCGACATCGTCTTATACCGAAGGAATCTTTAGGGGGTTCTGAAAACCCTGCAGCAATTTTTTAGAGATCCCACTAAAAACAAGTCGTGTTACGGTCCTTCGACCGGACTGGGGACTGCTTGTGCATCACATCAAACAGTCGAGGAGGCGAGTCTCCTACTATTCGCGGGTGCGCTCCCCGGGAGCTACAGGGAGCTTTGAAGAAGTCTTCAGAAGCACGTCGGCACTGTACGAATTACCGACGACTTGGTGCTACGTTTTCGCCTGTCTCTCACTACAGCACTACAGGCATTCCAGGACGCGCTTCTCCGAGAAGGTGCTTCAAGCAACTAGCGATTTCTAAGTCACGCAAGCAATGATGTATCAGTTCTGTAAAGACCCCTATGAGAACTACGTCATTTGTTTATGTGATATGCTGTGCATGGCTTCCATCCCAAGCTTAGTAGACGCTACAGATTTCATGGCGCTGGTATGATATATATATATATATATATATATATATATATATATATATATATATATATATGTGTCTTTTAATAATGCATTTCATGCGCAGGTGAGCTAATAGTAATTGTTGTTTTTTGGCATAGAATGAAAGATATTGACGTCTATGTCGTAATCGTGTATGTTGTGCCATATTGAAACCTACGACTTACGACGCTGATGAAAACATCAGGAAGCCGTAGACGAAGCTTAACAGTAGACGAGCGGACGTGCATCCGCACTTCGCATACCACGAAGGCACGTTGCGTTCCAGTGATGCTCTCTTCTGGCACCCTGTAGCAGCTGCGCGGAAAGATATCATCTGTCGTTGAAGGACTTTCCATCATCCTCATCATGAGCAGCATTACCGTTTGCGCTACTTCAGAGCACAACACTATGGTCAAATGGGGGAAGATGGGGAACATTTCACACTTTCGTTTAAAGTGCTTCCTCTCCATATTGAGGTTGCCCCTGTCGTTGTTATTGCTGCTGTGCTTGCTGTTGTTGTTGTTGTTGATGTTGTTGCTGTTGTTGTTGTTGCTGCTGCTGCCATCACCATCTCAACTTACTGTTTGGCGGTGGCAACGACTTTTGAACTCGATGCCGTTGACGGCGTGAGGACAGCGACGTCTTCATTCGCCTCCATTACGACAACGACGTTCACTACCGCTATTCCATCACCCCACTAGCCAGGCTCCGCAGCGGCGACTACCCCACCATGCTACTACAGGCATGGCAGGCATCATTGTCCGTTGGGACACTCCGAAAATGGTAGTGACCGGCGAAATGATCGCAAAGACGCACGCGTGTGCGTTTGAGCGAACGAGTGAAGAGAGACCGGACGAAACCAACAGTATATGAAACGAAGTGTAAATATATACTTTATTTATTATATTGAATGTTATGATTACAGGGAAATGAAACGAAGTGTTGTAGCGGTTGTAGTAGTAGTAGTAGTAGTAGTAGTAGTAGGTGCGCAAAACTTCCCTGACTTCTGCTATGCCCCACTGCAGGTGGTTCTACTGCCTGGGTATTAGGGGAACCTATTTATTGTGCTCGAACATGTCACGATAGTTCACATAGGTATGTAATTACGTGTGTTCAATTTCTATAATAATGACGTTTCTTTTTTTCTTCTTCTTCCTCTTCTTCTTCGTCTTCTTAAACCCAAATAATTATGTGATTATCGGCGTCTTTTCCACCACCGTCGAAACGGTGGATACATGCATTAAAGCTCACAGCTCTAAATCGCGTTTTTTAATTTTTGCAATTTTGAATCATGTCCAGCTTTGCTTTGACGGTTTCTACCACCGATTATCGAATTGTCGTTCTCGCAATTGTTTTTGTTTGTTTCTGGAGTGAGAGAGAAATACTACGTTTTCTGCTATGTATATGCATCGCGCTTCACCGACTTGACTTCAAACGCGCCGGTAAACGCCTTAGAGTTTTTAGCCCTGTGGGCTGGTCTGTAATCGTGGAGAAGGAAGCATCGCCTGAAACACGAGCCTTGGAGCTCCTCCTGGTGAGCGCAGTGAAAAATGTTGGTAGGCATTTGAATCGTTTGTCGTTGTGGCGCCACCATCCAGTTTGTGCGTCACGTCCAATTCGATCATTGCTCCAATTTCACTCCTAGCGAAGAAGATGGCAAGTGTTATTACCTGGCTAGCCAACCACAGTCATTTCACTTCTGTAGGTGGATGCGCTTTAACGTTATAACTCTGTGACACTTGAGACGTAGACAGTGAAGTAGAAAAATTCTTCCAAGCCTCAACACCCGTGACGAGTCTCAAGAACAAAGGAGATCAGCCGTCGTCGAATTTTATCAGACATTTTCGAGCCTCGAAAAATTCCCGGACCTTGTAGTCGACCTGTGTCAAATTACAAGGAACCCATCGAGCGGACTCTGTTTAATGTTCTAAAGTGGCTGTGAATGATCTTATGGAGGGGTATAGCGTTCATTCCCAAAATTTAATTTAGCAATGCATATGTTGTGTTTGAGTTATCATCCATTTCAGCCTTTAAGCGACAATTTTTTTAATTGTTGCTATTTTTTGGACGTTCTTCACGAGGTTCGTCGTATAGATTAAAATGTCTAGTTGTAAATATTTCTTAGGAGGATTTGTGTCTAATAAAAGGTCCATACAAAATGAAATTTGTTTGAAAACAAGCCAGAAAAAATATCATAACACATAGTCTAAAAAATTGTATATGGCGAAATTTAACGAAATCTCTGCTTTGGCGGCCCTCTGAATTAGTAACCTAAGATGTAAAGCCGGGAGGCCACACCGTTGTAGTAGTAGTAGTGGTGGTAAGATTGATTTTTTCTTACCCCTTTGTTTTTGCTGTGGCCGTTGTAAAGCCTCACACCCATTTGTTACCTGAATTTACTTGTACCACTGCGAAGGTATTCGTGTCATTCTGTTTCTGTTGCTTGCAGAAACTAACTGCTTGCCTATACTTCATCATTTTCTTTAAAGTATGTCGCCCCTGATGAAATTCAATCGATCGATCGAGCGTTTGAGAAACTAGAATATTCAATATGTGAGCCTCTATGTCACACTTTCGCCACGTATTGATAGATGGTATATCTATCGCCGCTAAAGTCCATCCCGTGCATGTCAATAAGCTGCATCCCGCATCGCTTATGGTGATAGCCAACAAGCTTGTCGAAAGCGTCATTGGGACAGCCATATACGCAAACGCTATCGACCAAGGTCTAATACCGAAGGCCCAGAAAGATTTTAGCACGACGATGTGGCTACTGGAAACCCAAATTGAGTACTGGGTAAAAATTTGCAACGACACGAACTGCATCTACGTTGTCTATTTCGATTTTAACTCAGTGTGTGCAAGTCGGTTACGAACTCTAAACTTCTCCCAAATCTGCCACATTTTGGAATCGGACAACGCATAGTAAGCTGACTAAGTGCGTTTCGGGGCGAAACTTTCAAAGTAAGCGTTAACGGACAGTATTCTACAGTGGCTCGATCATTCGAGTGGTGTCACCCGGCAGTTCGCAAGGAACTGAAGCAAGGATCACTGATGTGCATTCTGAAGTATATAATTCCACAAGGAGTTAAAACCACGCGCAGATGAGGAGAACATTTCCTGTCGATCCCTTATCATATAAAATAAACATCGTCTTCAAATGACACTGGACGCTTTCAAGGCCAGTGCGGACGTACTCGATCTGAACCTCTCAATCCATAAAGGTGGAGTCTTGCATTTCGGAGATGGAAATGCAAGACACCCCTATAAATCGGGGGTCGGAAGATGAGCATTTTCGAGTTGTCAAAGACCTTGGAGTCCTCACGAGCAATACGTTTAGATACTCCACACGTATTATCGATGTCACGAGCGCCTCTTAACGCGCTGCACGCTTTTCTGACCTGCGCGTCCAACTGTACATCAGATACGTTTTTCTACTAATGATAGCACCGGTGTGATCTTCTTCGGGACTTATTGAATACAATGCTTACCTGGAACAAGTAGAACGAACATTTACGAAACGGGTTGCATTTTGCTGTCATGCTGACTGGTCTTATATGAACGTTCCCCACATAATTGACATGCTCAAGAAGCTAGATCAGGTGTAAAATAATCCACGTCTATCTAACAAAACATAGAAAAGCAAACGACAGTACGTCAGGCAAGCAACATTGTTCCCGTGTTTGTCACAAGCAAGTGCTGCATTGGCAATTTATACCTCTAAGGGGGGTCTTTAGGCATATCCATGGGTGCTAGAAAACGCCAAGAACACCTAACACAACATATAACTACGTATTGACATGACATGCAAGCATATAAGCAAAATTGTATTTTCTTTCTACCTTGAGTAAAGTGTCTCAGTCAGTCAGTACAAGAGATTTGAGCACACGTACTATACTCACGGCATTGGCATAAACCGACGTTAGGATCGTGAAAGTCTCTTCGATGGCAGAGTTTATGGTGACGTCCGTGAAGTGAATCGCGGGTCACAAGATGTCGGTTGGGCTGTAGTGGTCTCTGCCAGTTCTGCGTGACCATTGCTGGCGATCTGAAGGAGCTTCCGGAACTTTGCTCGAATTTTCTGTAGGGAGTGTGCTCTAAACTGAAGAAAAGCAGAGGTTTTTGGGAGACGAGATCTAGTAACTAGACTTTCTACAAGTTGTTGAGTAGAAGTCATCAGGCAAACTAGATGATTTTTCGCATTCCGTGGCAACCCGATGGCTATCTTGAAAAAACGAGGACTTTCCCTTATCTAAGTTACCTAGCTGTGACAGACTGAGATGCTCCCATATGACCTAGATGCCGTATAAGTACAGTGTTAGTTTTGACTGCAATAAAAAAGTTTATGATGCCATGCTGTAAAGCCAGGAAACTAAGAGATTAAGTTTCTCTAGGCGACAATGTCGGCAGCGTGGAGACTGAGTACCCAGGGCGCTCCACCCCACTCTCATTGATGGTACATACGCTACTTCGTATGCGTATTTCACGTGCTGAAGGTGAAAGAGTCGTTAAGCAGTACTCCTAATTACGCCACATAGGAGCTTACTTTAATTAGGCAGGTAATGGATGCAGCGGAGTTGAACTAGCCCTGCATCTCTTCGTAGAAAACGTCTTACACGGACCCCGATCGGCCTACGGGAAACCGACCCGATTGGCTACGAGTGCCTACGACACTTTGCTCCGAATGCTAGAAGATTTTTTCCTTAGAACCAGTGCTTTGCCGTGTATCGTAACGGGGGATATTATCAATAACCTAACAATATCTAGCTTATAGCTTTTTGGAAAGCTATTAGCGTCCCTTCGAGAAACTTCTGTGACATCATTGATGAAACATATTTGTCTTCATGTGCCTGTATTCACCATACTATTGTGAGCAATTGCGAAAAGTTATGGGATATATCTGCGGCAGTTTAGGGTGCTTCTTTGTTTTCGAATTATAATCATACCGTCACGATTGCACGCAGGTCTAAGGAAAGTTCTGTCCAAGATCTAAGCATATCGTAGGCACTACAAAAGTGACCCTAGAGTGGTATCCGATTGCGTGAACAAATATACAAATGCCTGTGTCGTTCGGTTCGCGGAAACCCTAGAATGATAGTCCCAAGAAGAATGTATGGCGAAATTAATGCATTGCAAAACGCTAACCACGATCTGTCTGTCGTCCTGCCTACGTGTTGTTTCCTTCGACTAAGTCAGTGCACTTTTGGGAAGGAATGAAAATAAGCCGCCTAGTATAACGTGCTAGATCTAATGATCTATGCCAGTTTAAATTGTCACGCGTGCGTTACTATCCTTACCTCTAAATGTTGTGCGATCATCTCATCCGTACAAAGTTTCAAGGACATTCGAGTTCCCGTCAATGGCTTTTTCCTGACTATCAAAATGCTGTTGCCTATTCTTCTGCGCTACAGGATTTGTATCTACAGTGATGGCTACAGAGTCATAATAATTCGTCGCGAGATTATTCAAGATAGTGAAATGAAATGTTCCGACCAATATATTGTCTCCGATCATTGCCGAAAAAGCGACTTGTCGTGCAGCTGTACCCAATAATTCTATCAAACTATACGTTTGTAGATAATCAAACCGCTATGATATTATTGCTTGTAAGTGAAAGCATGGCGAGCAGAAACGTCTTCTCTCTGGGACTTGGTTTGCTTCAAAATGCGGTCACTCGCGTTAGTAAATACTTTTGCTTATATATTTATATATATATGTATACAAGTAGTATATATATATATACTACTTACATTTGTAATTATACCTAGATCTAGAATAGATAAGCTGATTAATTTATTGCTAGCTAAATTATGATGTGATATTGTTTGCCCTATTATGTTTATGAGGGCTTAATTAAGGTAAAATGACAGTTTTGTTAGCAAACCACGATGGTATTGAAGTTATATTAAAATATGATATGACAAACGTAAACTATTCATCGTTCCCGCTATACAATTTGTTTTACAAGATATCGTTTGCTCTACGACAGATATTTGGGCAGAAGGCAAAAGTTGTTCTATGCCAGATAAATTAGCTAGTGTATGTCGAGCGAGAAATAAGAACGCTCACTTGAGGATATTTCAAAGTGAAATATATCAAATTCCAGTAATGTATGAAGGTCATATTTTAGAATTGTAATCATTATATGATCACGGTACTCAGTGCTTTAAACAATAATGATAGTTTTATACACTGTATTTACTACGGGCCGGATATATATATATATATATATATAATCATACATACATACGCTGCAGTGACAACAAAGTGTATACGAAAACGGACAAATAAGTTAATTTATTTACATATTTGCCACTATTTGTATTTACAACAAAAAACGAATACATTGGCATGCGTATTCAGCATGCACGGGCAAGATACGAAGAAGAATACCTGCGTGAACGTGATCCTGCCTGTATCGGTGGTATCTCTCAAGAACATCAGGGCAAACAATGCATGCAACATGTCCCAATTGTACGTGTCTACTTAAATGTCCGTTTTGCAAGTCAAATGCTTACAACGTTGTCACAGTACTATGTGGCATTCGTCCAAGTCCATATCATCGTGATAGTGGTCGTCATGTATGGTGGTGTAAAACAACAACAAAAAAAAAGACGTGAAGAAAATGCGTCAATCGTCGCATTTCGGCGTAAATTGTTCGGCGTAATTCGCAGAAAAAACAACGTGCATCGCCGGCGGCCTTCCGCAAAAACAATTGTTACGGCGGCCCTGCAGGCTTGCTGGCGCAGCGTGCATACACCCACCGGCACGCACGCGTCCAATTACGTGCCTAACCAACGCAGTGCACACAAGATTGTCTACGATTCATACCAGTCGTAGAGATAACGGCGTCTGCTGCTGCTGCTGCTGTTGCTGAGTTTACCGGATACAGCGCCTGAGATTGGAAACAAAGGCCAAATGAAGCCATCGGTGGCAATGTCGACAATCAACGACAACCACCACATCAGGCCAGCCTTTTTACATCTTGTGGTCAAACGGCAAGCAGCAGCGGCAGCCTCTTGCAGCATTTTAACTGCTCGCTCGGCGACGTGAAACAATTCGAATTGTTCGTTGCTTTCTAGAAATACGAGGCGCTGAGTACGACGACCGACGGTGATCGAGTCCTATCGGGCAAATCTAGACAACAAACTAAGCTAGAGAATAGAGTTCAACTAAATAGATATTTGTCTCTGGCAACGGCTAGAGACGTGTTTGCCCGTTCACCCGTTCAGTGCAGATTTCAAGACAAGGAAACTTTTGCACTGTTGAGTTTGAGAGGCGGCTAAACAAGATCGGGTTCTATTCGTAGAGAAATGCTTATTTGACGAGCGGCCATCTTGGCCGGAATTGGCACGGCAATACACCGGCGCAGTCATTACCTGTGACTGTTGCCCTATGTGAAGCAACAACGCATCATCAACGTGCTGAGTGCGCAGCGTTCATTCATTCATTACATCTATTGTCAAGTCCGGTGCCCGGATCCGAGGCGAATGGCCGTGCTCGTTTAGACGTTTTTCCTCGTTCCATCTCTTTCTATCTCTCTTTCTCTCTCATAAATTGCCGATTGGTTGCACTCTGCCTGTGTGTTATGTTATATCATTATGTCAGCTATACCACCAGCCACATCTTCTAGCAGAGGCAAAAAGAAAGAGTAAGCCATATTGAGTTCTTGTCGCAATTGTAAAAAAACGTTGCTCTTCATCTGCACAGACAATGCACGACGGACAATGACGACGACGACTCCGCCAAGCGACAACATTGCGGCTATCCTACGTGCGCGGTCATTTCACGTGTACGATTTCATCTCTAGAACAATTTTTTGACCGACTTATCCGGGCAATCAGTGAATCGTCCCTGACTATTGTGTCGTCGCTGTTGCTCTTGTTGTTGCTGCTATTGTTGCGCACCGTGTCATCTTCAAATCGAAATTAATACTGCGTCTACCTATGGAATTGTTGTTGTTCTAGTTCTTGTTGATGTTGTTGACGACGGGTTTGCCTGTTGTTGTTGTAGTCGGTGTCGTTGTCGTCGTCGTCGTCGTTGTCGTCGTCTTCTGATTCAGTCTTTCAGACGAAATAGTAGTTCAAAACTTTGCCAAACGGCGACGCCGTGCAGTGCTCATAGATGGTGGCGCAGTCTGTTCCGCGGATGCCGCGAACCAGAGGCTCGGCGTACGTTGGAAACATTCGACTGACGGTCTCGGAGAACAGATCGATAAATCGCGCGATCGCGGGCTGCTTGTCGAGCGTGTACGAGCCCAACTCGCAGAACATCTTCTTGCGGCACGCGTTCTCCTTGACGTCGAGCACGTCCAAGCTCCGCTCGAGTAGCTCACCTGTTGTTGATATTGTTGTTGTTGTTATTATCAAACAGCGGCAACCTCTAAATCGTCTATATATATATATATATATATATATATATATATATATATATATATATATATATATATATATATATATTTATAATATGTGTATATAGACATATATATAAATCAGTACCTGGCTGAAGCGCGCGCGCCAAGTACTGAGGTTCAAGGGCGCGGGCGGCATCATCGAAACCGAACGATGAGAGCATCGGCGACACCTGTCGGAGGAACGGCGAGAGGCTTCGAACGAAGTGGGGAATCATCGATGGTGCCACCGTCGTCACGAAGAACGCCGAACCTGTAACGAAAACGGCCGTGTTAGCCCATCCATCCATCGCGTTACTTTTGGTACAAACTAGTGAAATTAAAATTATTATTTACTGATATGATAATTTAGGTATTAAGAGCTTTTGTCCTTACCTTATTTTATCATTACGATAACATAAAACTGAGTTAAACCATTGAAATTAACCGTAACATATATATATATATATATATATATATATATAGAAAGGTTTCACGTTTTCTACAGATACGTATAGAAAGGGCCAAGTGATGCCACCCATACACTACTAGAATGGGTGGCATCACTCGATCTCCAAGTATTAAACGACGGAAAAAGGCCACGTTCCGCCGCCTCGGCAGCAAGTCGAACGTGGACAAGATGTGATGCAACGACATCCTGGCACTAAGAGCTATAAGCTGGAAGGTTCTGGTGGTAAAGGATAAACTCAGCGACCATCATTGCAATGAGGCACAGCTGAGAATTCAAAACCTCTAGGGAGAAGGATAATAGCCTTCCTAATAACTATAGAAAAACTACAAGCACTCCTTGTAGGAGTGTGCGAGACAACGCGCACAAACAGCGTTTACTTCAAGCAAAGAAACATTCCACCTTAAAACGGAAAGAGTGCTGCAAAGCGAGGCGTGCTCTCAAACGGACAAATCGAAACACAGACACATGCATTCCTAGCTAAGCTGTTCCCAAACCCACGCGCCTCTTGAAATGCTTATTTAAGAGAACATTCCCAGACAAGAAAGTGAGGGTGAGATTCCGTTTAGATTTCTGAGCCATGTGAGGTTCGACGCGCAGCTTTAAAACAACACCGGTAAAGCCTCCGGACCAGACGGGGTTCTCCCTGAAACAGGGAGACTTCTTTTCGCGGAGCACTCTGAAATAATGGTGGACGCTTTCAATGCGCTGCTCAAAAGCGACACTTTTTCGCTAACTTAAAAACAGCGAGCCCAAGTCGTTCTCATCCCCAAGAAAAACCAGGGATATGGGCCGGAACGCGCTATCAAAAAGATACGAGGCTGTAATTGAGAAAAGACTCAGAGTCTTCGGAACACACAATACTTCTTTGCGGAGCAATACTTCTCACAAGGTAAAAGAGGTCCGCTTACTTTAGTACTAGTAGTAGTTACTGAAGAAAGCCCACAACGTCAGGATTGCGGGCTTCCTTTACCATTATCACCATATATCATCATCTTCTCATTTATTGACCAAAAAGGTATATTACATGTCATATGATTTAAAAACAATGGTTAAAAACAATGGTTAATTAGTTGCTTTCCCTTGCCAACCGTCGTAGGCTATCGAAGCTCTGGCACCCCTCGAAATGATATCGGGGGCAATGCTGAAGGCAATGTCTACATATACAGGTTGCTTGCGGCTCATGAAAGTCTCTTCGCGAACAAAGCTGGTGATGGAGGCCATGCACAGCGTATCGAGTGATGACATGTCGGAGGTCCTGCAGGGGTTCCTTCCAAGCAGAGGATGTCATGGCTCGAGTTCGGTAGAAATCCGTGGGGATTTCGCGCATCTTCTCTGCGAAGGTAGTCCTGAACGATTGAAGAGCAGGTGTGGGCCGGAGCTGGAAGCGTGGCACGAGGTCCTCTAGGTATGGTCCTGTCCCGGCCAACGCGTACACCAGTCGGTTCTGGGCGTTCCGCGGTAAGCCCAAGACTCTCTTCAAGAACGTTGCTTTGATCTTGTCCAGTTGGTCCAGCTGATGTGCCGACAGGTGCTCCCAGATGACATCGATTCCATAGGAGGCAACCGAAGATACCTTGAGGTGGAAGAGTTGAAGGGCGGTCGACAGTGAGAGCTTCTGTGGCTCGCCGATCGTCGCCATGGCCACGACGCTCTTTGACACGCGCTCGGTGATATGCTTGCTAAAGCACACACCCCGGCTGGAGAAGATCACCCCCAGGTAGCAGAAGTTGCTCACATACTCAATGGGCGAGTTGCGTAGTCGAAGACGATCGTGAGAGGCGAGGGCGCCTCCTGCCCTAAACTTGACAGCCTTGGTCTTCGACGCGTTCACACACCATATATCACACTATACACAACGACGAATAGTCTCAGCCACATAAAAAGGCAACGACAGAAGCAGCCAGGGCAGTGTGTGTAATAGCCAGGACCCTGCCGAACATCCATGGCCCCAGAACTCGCACGAGGGCACCGCTAACGAGGTTGCGGAATCAATTGCATTATTCGGAGTGCTAGCTTGGGTAAGGGCGACTCTCAAGTCGAAGAAAGCGAAGCAAATGCTGCAAATAATCCAAAGGGTAGCAGCCCTGAGAGTAATCCAGAAGTATCGCACAGTCACCACAAATGCTACTCGGATACAGGCAGCGTCGATCCCCTGCGATCTCAAAGCACTCGAAAGGACGCGATTATGATCCCACGCAGACGAAAAAAGACCAGGAGAGGAATGTCACAATTAAGGCATGGCAGGCTGAGTGAGACGCCATGCCCTCGGGGGTTCTGGAAGATCTCTACGCTTATTGCTGCCAGATATTAAGACACGGATTGGTAAGCCAGGGGGCGACCTCACCTATCACCTCACCCAGCTCCTCACAGGGCATGGGAACTTTAACTCGTACTGGTTCGAAACTGGAAAGGCACAAGTACGGGAACCTGTGGGTGACCCGATGCTGCTTGAGATAAAGACTCGTAGCGACAGTGCGTAACTGAATTTATTACCTTCTACACAAAAAGTCTACTAAATATTCAATTCAAGGCTTTAAAGGTAACGGTAAAGTGCTTAAGATTGTATACACTTAATAGTTTGTAGTATTCAGTCATTTTGTTTCGTAGAACCTCGAGGCGTGCCACAACATTCGTAGGGCCATTAGTTACTAAGAGATGTAGTCATCAAGCTCTTGCTTCTCGCTTGCCCGTGATATGGAGTAATATACCACAGCGCATTCGCCGCATCACTTCCCTGAATTGTTTTACACGTGAGGTCCAGAAATGGTTACTCACTAATGGGTGTTGACATGGCGGAGGCACACGTACTATTTGTGTTGTGTTAGGATGTCTGATTCTGCAAGGCTGAACAAACTTATTTTGTGATTTGCCATGGCTGACAGCAAGATTATTATTATTATTATTATTATTATTATTATTATTATTATTATTATTATTATTATTATTATTATTATTATTATTATTATTATTATTATTATTATTATATTTTTTTAATGAGAACTAAAGCATTGTATAATGCAGTTTCTTTATTAAACCACGATTTGAATCTTGAATCTGACATGCTCTCATCTGACGACTATAAAAGGCTTTCATTATCATGTTTTACTTGATGAACTTCCATTGCAGGCCAATGCTTGAATCAGGTGCAAGCACAGAATTATGCATTGCCGTGAAAGTACTGCGCACTTGTAACGGATCTATGCACGACTCCATTAAAAACTTTGACTGCAAAATAATCAACTTTCAGACAAATATTTGTCAGTGCGTAGCGTCGTATGAAAGTGTGCCATGCCAGTATGACTTGCGCACGACGTAAGCGTTGTTAATCTCAACTTAAAACAACTAGAAGTTGCACCACGAACTTATTAACTTTTCAACCACTGGCCCTATATTGCCACCACAACAATAATGCCATAAACCATCGCTTATAGATTGTATGCTAACTGTCCCACAATTACATGGACATAATTAATTGGTTGTACAAAGTGTCATGAATGCTACATCGGAAAAAATGCATTATGTAATTATTCTCATTGTAAATTGTACGCGGGATCTCGGAGTCACGATGACGTCTTAGCTTGATTTTAATGTGACTCAAATTGTACAATCTGCTAGTCTCATATGCACTATATTTCGTTGATTTATCTATAAAAATATCCGAGTTTTTCTCTCTTCAGAGCTGTATAAAAGCCTAGTCGTACCGAGGTTTGGCAACAATATCTAAGGCAACATGTTATGGCAATTGCGCGTGTGCAGTCAATTTTTGAAGACATGTGACTCAAAAGTGAGATAGTGATAGGATTCATTATTAATTTACATTTAATGGTGGATTCTCAAATTTTATAATCACACTTGGGATACGAATAAAGTCCCAAAATATTTTGGAGTTTCCGCTAATAACCTCATAAGTATGCATACAATGTTCTCGTTCTATATTGCACGCACAGCATCCAGTAAATAAGTTGGTTTTGTGGCGTAAGGCCCGTAACCTGCGAAATTAATAGCTCAACAAAAAAAACGTAACTGGACTTCTCGAGCCACTTGACAGGGTAACCCACTCAAGGCATTTGGATACACTTCGATTTTTAAACACAGATAGGCTTTCTACTCAACGGATCTCCCCCCGTCGTTGTAATAGCCCTTTTAGTGTTCCCGGGTTGAGCTGTTTGGTGTGGCGTCCATACCCGCAACTGTACAGACTGTCGGAAAAAATACAGAAAAACGCTTTGATGGCTATACGTCGATTGAACTAAGCTTGCGAGAATGTCTATTAGTTTAATCCTGTTGGGTGTCAATCAGCCACGTCGCAAGTCTCTCCCTCTCTCTCTCTCTCTCTCTCTCTCCTCTTTACGTCGTCTCACTGACTGCACTGTATGTCCCTTCATAGCTACATAACACTTTCCGTGATAAATGGAAGACGGTTTTTAATCAATGGCTCCGTCCAACTACTCGCGCACGACGACCACCTGCCCTGTGCAACGAGAGTCCAACAAGATTCGCCTCGCTCAGGGACCAAGTGATGCCGTGCAATCAGACCATTTTTGAGTAAATCCGCTAAGCACTCATGATCGTGTTAGAGCTAGTCTATGATTAGCGTACTACACTCCGACCACAGTGTGTCTCGACTACGCCATAGAAAGATGCGAGACGAAGACTGGCTTCTGTTAGCCACCAGCTTTGCTAATTCAAGGTCTGTCCTAAATCTAACATTCGACCAACACGAGGCTATTGAAACTGCATCGTTAGACTTGCTCTAAACGCGCACCAACCACGTTCGAGCTTCCTAGCAGTTGTCGCAAAAATTCGTCCGCAGAGAGGCACAGTCTTGCCTTCTCCGACTAGCAGGGGCGGCCATACACCACTGGACTTTGCGGCCAAGAAGAATGACCGGTCCACACATAACCTCCCACTGCCCGCAATGCCATTTACTCAAGTCATAATCTATATAAGCAGACGGCGGCTTTCGCTCCAAAAGACACCGGCAAAAGCTGGGCTGAGCTTAACCCGGCACGTCTGTCCGATCAGACGGTCGGAGTCGCAACTAATCCGACATTCCGACAGCCGACTCATCCTAAAAATCCCAGCCCGCCAATATATTGCCTCAACAACTGCCGAAACCTCGATCTGATGACCTGCTGCGGTAAAGAGCGTCATGAATATATACATTTATTTTCGCAGTGATTTCCCCACAACATAGCATGTATTTAATGAAATAATGTGACACACGGGTATGTGATGGGGGAACGCCCTGATGTCCGCGCCGGATGTTGCTCGAAATACACATGAGGAGAACACATAGTACCCGGTACCTGTATGTGTGTGCAAGTGTTAATGTGCACGTACAGGTATATATATATATTTTTTTTATATATTATATATCTATATATATATAGGTATATATATATATATTTTTTTTTTTTTGGATTGGCGTTTTTATGAGATTAGAGCGATGACCACAAACTACTGGAAGGTCCCATATTGTAAAAACAGGTACTTCGTTACTCGGTTTGCAATACATAGATTTCATATGAAGATATGTATACGAAGTGGGTTGCATGAATTATCGACCGAGTGTGAATGCAAGCTACGGAAAATTGTATGATCTGTATCATCTCCAACAGTATGGAAAAGCATGATCGCTGATGAAAGTAATGTAGGAGAGCTGTAGCACATATGTGCATAAACCAAATATATATAGCATAAACGTTCATCTCTGTAATAATAATATATATTATGCAATCCTATTATTAATTACACCCGGTTAAAATTCTGCATAATCTGAATAACGTTCGGCGCAAGTTAGCGAAAGACGAATAGCGGGATTGAGGGGAGTTATATAAGATCGATATGTTGTTATAGGTTACGCTGAAGCTTCCACGTCCAGAACCGTAAAATTTTGCCAAGACGTTTCTGACCCCTTCTTTCATTCGAAAAAAACGTTTTTTGCCGAGTTCTACCAAACCTCAAAATATGTACACCCTTGCTGAAACAGGCCAAATGCCAGGAAGTATGCATGGCTTCGCTTTCGATATGTCGGCAACTACGTAACGCAGCACCATCACTTTGGTACGAAAATAATGGGCATTAAATTTGCTATTGCCTGAGAATCGTCTTTGGAGCGTACATTTTTGGTCGTAATGGCACACTTTCACGGTCTTAATACGTAAAGGCTTTACCGTATAACATAACAATATATTGACTTTTTATGACATTCATTAATCCCGCTATTCGCTTTTCGCTAGCATGCGTCCAGTCTCGTTTAGATTATGCAGAATCTGAATTGCGATTCTCTCGCAAACGTAGATTTTGCACAACTATGTAGGAGAAAATAAACAGAATAGCTACTTTTGTAAATGTCACCGCTAAACAAGACGTTTCCGCCCGCTTCTTCCATTGTGAACAATGATTTTCTTGCCGAGTTCTACCAAACCTTAAAATAAACAGTCCAATTGCAGAGAATTCCTAGTTCAATGCTACCTTAGTCTGTCGTATTTTTAGTCTATATTGCGTTTTATAAAAACACTGAATAATACAAGAACTATCGATACACCTCCATAAACGCGTAATTCATAAGGAGGTTACCTTTAACGAGCTTGTTGCTATTCAAGTCGCCGGTGTAAGCCACTTGCTAAACAAAACACACTCTTTAAACATACAGCTTGTTCTATACTATGTGTACGAAGATTGTTCAAACTTCTTAAAAAAGTGGCAGAGCAAGGTAAGCACTATGCCAATGGTTTAACCGAAATGTAGTTGATGATCTACAACTTTCACCTTTACAAAAGATCCAACTTCCATGCAACTCTTCTTATTACAACTCACTCCTTCTAAATGCGGGTAACTAGCATATAGGCTTAAATATTAAAGCATACGAGAAAGAAGCATAAAGTTTGCATGCCCACATGATCAGCAAACCGCATTTAATTGATCGAATTGGATTTTCAGCATTTCTCGCAGGGAGAGGGCGGTTGAACCTCTTCAATAAAACCCGACTTCAGCGTTACTAAGCCACCACGCTCGCAGGGCAGCCAGGGATCATAAACTAGTAATGTGCAGACAAATTGCCACTCTTCTCCACGGTCTCCGCCCAACAGCAAGGTCAACGAAAAGTTGCCATATGCCAATGTATGCGCGCCCGAGGAAAACGTTTATGTAAATAGCTTCATTCTGTTGCCAGTGTGAGCTATGTTAGCCAAGTAGCGGTAGTCGCCCAACTATCGTCAGCCCGCATGCATTAGTGTTGTAACTTTTGCCTATGTCTAACAAACGCATTCGATTCGCCTTGACGGGCCCAGTGGAAATAGAGACCTAGTTAAGTAAACAAAACGTAAAGACTCTTGCATACACACAAAAATAGCTACACATTTGTGTGTCTTCAAGTCATCAAGTCTCTTGCTGACGCCACAACCGGGGACAATTGTCACGCAACAATACGTGACCGCTGTTCCATAGCAAACGGATTACTATCAACAGTATTATACAAATGTTTGTATCTACAACCTACATGCGTTGAGTTGATTGTCTCTTTGTCTCGTCAAACGTTGCTTGTGTTATCAATGTTCAACCCTGCCTCGGGCAAATCTTAACCGGCGTTATAATGAGGCCTGATCAGACAGTTCTCCTCGCGCACTTGCACAGAGTTAGCCGCTTGGTACGGTTTACGGGCTAATTGCCAGAGTTTAGTAACTTTCGCCGCAAGTCATAGTGGTACGTATGAAACCGACGTACGTAAGTGAGAGGGCACTGCTGTCACACGGCGTGATAACACTCACAACAAGCTTGGGGCGTTAGGGTTATGTGCAGTTGGGGGATAGTAATAGCAAAGGACGCGTTGGCGTGGTGGCATGCGCCTGCGCCTCGCGACCGGAGGAGACACATAAGTGCACAGGTTCGAACCCCACCGTTGCACATTTGTATTTATGGGGGTCCGTCTATGAAGCAATGCGAAAAGCAGTTCCATGGGCGTTAAATCTTGGCTGAAAGTTAGCTTCGAAAGCATTTTTTTTTAATAGCAAAGGACGTGTCACTTTAGCATCGCTACTGCGGGACACGGTTGTGCACTAAATCGACACAAGACAGTGAAAATAGAAACACTCACTATTCGCAATGGAAGACAGTAGAAGGGTAGGTGCAGAGACCACGAAGAAACTGTAAAACGTGTCATGGCACCATTGAAACAACGGAAACTTTGGAGTTGCACAATGAAGTGCATTAGTTGCTATAATCTGGCCGAACGTTAAGAAGCCTAAGCGACAAGCTGAATAGGCCTGTGACTACCGTATGGGAATGTGGAATGTGTCCCGAGAATAGCAGAAATGATTGATCGTCAATTTCTTGTGCGATGACCACAACGAATAAAAGCAGGGAGAGCACGAAATCAGCCAAGAAGCACATTGTCATATCCCAGCCCTCACTCCTGCGCTGCACTCGGGCCGGCGCGACGAGCCTCCCTATACACGATGGCTGGGAAATCAACGGCGGAGATTGTCGCCAGAATGATGACAACCTCCACCGACTCGTCGGAGGGTGTCTCTTTCCTGGACTCAACAATGAGACAGAAGACAAGTCTAGAGGACGCCCGGAGGTAACGCTTTCGGTCGAGTCAACCTACTTTGGCAGTGATCCATGGAGTCTCACCCTCAGTTCGCGGGGTGCCCGTAGATCTAGGACAAGATTGAAGCATGAAGCTCCCCTCTCCTAATCTCGAGGTACTGTTAGATAACTCCGAACTATGAGGGGGTGGGGGAGGTGGTTTTTAGTGGGTATTACACGTTCGGCAATGGATTGAGTCACATACTTTTCGCTCGAGTCGAGTCCCACATTATGCTTCAACAACATCGACGGATGCGCGTAAAAGCACATTTTTCCTTCCTTAAAAAGCTCCCAGTCGCAGCAAAGACAGTAGGCTAGGTGGCTCAAACCCAACGAACAGAGACAGCAAGCTGGCGAGACCTCCTGCTCTCAGTCATCACACGCGAGTTTATGTGAAGCGGCAGACAACCGAGGCGCTCCGGAGACAAGCCAGCACCAGCAAAAACCAATTTTCAAAGTTCCACATCGTGCCAACCTCATTCTAGTTTATGCCTAGGCTGCTTGACCGCAGCATAGCGCTGCTGTCCCGCTACGGGCGGCTGCGCAGATGAGCCGCGCAACAGTTAGAAGTGGCCGCACCACAACAAAAAATTTGATTGATCGAATCCATTCTGGAGTAACAAAACATTATGATGGGATCAATTTGAGAAAAGCTTAGCTAAACTTCAGGTGTTGACCAACAGATCTAGGGATGATGTCCGTGCAATGAACACGTCTAATTGACAAGCAAATGACACGCGAAATACAGGTATTCGTATGAACCAAAAACAGCCGAATAGTTGTATCCAAAGCATACGCAATTAACGGCGTAGGTTTGTTTGAAAAGTCAAATCCTAAAAAAATGTGGTCAAAGAAAAATATGGACTGGGTAGAGCAATTGCTATATTAGGGAATAACTTATCAGGGAATACGTGCCAATATATAAAAATCGTTTTTTTTTCAAAACGTTATGACAACAACACACAACAAATAAATTGCACCACCTGTGTGAGTGGCGCAGAGCCATGACCAAGATATAAAGAAGTCTAACATTTTACCGCACTTTGTCGAGGCGGTCGGCATGCAGTTCTACTAAAATTACCGTTTGCAGTGTAAAGACAGCTCTGAAGAGCGGGTTAGCACATTGATCACACCATTTTGCAGATGCGACTCTGTTCTGGTGGCGTTGGGCTCGATTAGCAGCACATGTAACGTATTGTTGTGTTTGTTTTGTAAGTTCCCTATGCATATATATATATATATATATACTACAACGCAATGCTATCCGCATAAAAGGGTGACATGTATATTTAGGTATTTTGTATATACTTAGCCTGGCCGATATATATATATATATATATATATATATATATATAATCTATATATATATATATACTACAACGCAATGCTATCCGCATAAAAGGGTGACATGTATATTTAGGTATTTTGTATATACTTAGCCTGGCCGATATATATATATATATATATATATATAACCTATTATGTTATATATAAAGAATAGTGCAATAAGCGGCACGAACCAAGAAGCATGAGGGGCAGCCAGAGCGGGAGAAGGAAGGGCGACACGGCTATGGCGCTTAGCACTCCGCCGGTTCGTTCGGCCAGCTCGCTACCGAGCGAGCGTGCCGTCGCCGACAGCTCTTCGGCGAGGCCGCGTCGAGCGCGCGACTGTATCCAGTTGCGCATCATCTGCTTGGTGGCCACCTGCATGAGCCCGGTCACTACAGATGGCGGAAGATGGCGGCGACCGACGAGGTCAGAAGTAGTGAAGCCGAAAGACATCGTCGTCGAGGAACGTCGGGTAGACATCACACGACGTACGACCAGAACGGCACACGTAAAACGCAAAAGGCGAAATTAGCACAACGACATCGATAGCAACAACAACAACAACAACCGAAACAACAGCAACCGAAACAACAGCAACAGAAACAACAACAACAACAACAGAGAAAATAAGAACAAGAAAAACGCTAGCATTAAAAATATTTAATTCAGCATAACCAGAGAAACATCAGTTCTACGTGACACCCACTGGCATTGTTTTAGTCAACGGGCTCGCTTTAATGTATATATATATATATATATATTGCTTGTGCTACTTGTTGTTACTCTTTGTTATGTTATATTGTATAGTTCTTTTGATGACCAAACCGCTCAGTGAAAAGGAGCGTTTAAGTGACTCGTCGTCCATTCACAAATCGAATATGTTTTTGTACCCATCTCACAGTCAAACGATTTATATAAGCGTATGCCTCCACCTATTTGGACGCGCATCACTCTATTTCCAAATTAAAGTATTACATATGGACAGAAAGGCCGTGCGTACTCGATCCAGTCGATCTATTGAAGGGTGTCTATATTTAATCCGGAAGTTTTACCGGAAAACCTAAACGCCATCCTATGCAGCTTTCAGCGTATAGTAGCACTGTCTTTTTTTCACGGCCAAGCCGATAAAGATCACGATAAGCCGCTGGCGTCAAGCAAAAACAAAAAAACACTTGCTGTTCGTGTTGTTGTGGCTAGTGCCGCTGTTGTTATAATTGAAGTCATTGAATGATTGTTACTGCTTTTGCAGTTGTTATTTCTGTGGCTATAGGTGGAGCTCTTCTGCAAGTAATTTCTAGTTTTTTCGACGATGATACACTGTTGGTCGAGGGAAGGAACGGCGTGCGTGAGCTAACGCAGAATGTTGGGACTCCTCAGGGGGACCCACTAAGCTGCATCTCGTTCACGCTGCTTCTGGCCGACCTTGTTCAATACGTGCGTCAAGAGTTTCAACATGCCGTGGTAGTGATGTATGCTGATGACGTCGTTGTTGCTCATCGTAACATTGGTGCCATCTCGCGCATTACCGCCATAGAGGCGTATCTCATTAAAAAAAAGGGCTAGAAATAAACTCACGCAAAACCAAGGCGATTAAGTTTCGTCGCGGCGGGCGTTTAGGTGCAAACGACGTTATTCGTTGCTGCGGGAAGCCATTGGAGTTTGTAAACTCTTTCCCATACTTGGGTCTCCAGATTCACTACAGGGGAACATCGTTTACTACACACATCGAAAACAGTGTTACCTCGGCACTGGCAGCTCTCTACGGAGGGGTCGGAGATGTACGGCGACTGTCCGTCGGTACGGCAGTGCGCTTGTTTATGTTAAAAACTCTGCCAAAGTTGGCGTATAGCTTAGACAGAGTGTGGCAACACCTTTCTCAAGCTAATTTTAATTTGCTTGAAAAGTGCTTCACACTATACATGAAGCGAGTACTCTGCCTTTCAATCAAGGCGAGAAGCCGGTTCGTCTATGTATTGTCGGACTGTGCGCCGATGGTGGAAATGCTTCGGCTTAGGCTGCGTATGCCATTGACGGAGCCACTTAACCATTTATTGGAAGAGTGGCGACGCAAATTCACGGAAGCAGCGACGGAGGTAAGAACGCTCGACGTCTTTAAGTCTCCTTGGTTGTGGGCCGGGGTGGCCTGCGATGACAGGCATGTATATACCAGGTACATCGTACACGGGTTCCATCACCTCGTATGCTCCCGTAGGGAGTTTCATGAATACTATACTACTCAGTATATTTGTCGGTTCTGCTCGCAGCAATGCGCTAAGTACCACGCGGTTGATTGTCCGGCACTGCAACGAAGATCCTTACACTTTTTCTCTCGGTGGAACGGCAAAACAACAAGTATTTATGTTTAATAATAGCATGAACTATTTTGTACATACTCTATTTGAGTGAAATAAATATGATTAAATTTCTATGGCTATTTTGGTTGTTGTTCTTGTTGTTTCTTGTTGCTGCTTCTGCTACGGCAATTTTCACTGTTGTTGTAGTTGTTTTATTGTCACTCTGTATCCTATTACCGTTTCAGGTTGTTATTCTAGCCGTCTGGTATGCTGTTGCTAGTGTGCATCGCTGAATTCTGCTGAAACGCGATCTATAGCCTGCCTATAGCCTATAGCCTATAGCCTGCCTATATATATAGATCTACAGCCTCTTAGCCTGCCATTTCTGCTTAACGTCGGCCAACCTAGCAACACGACCTTCAATAATTGTGTAACGCTTGAGACCGAAACCAATGATTGCATTTGCTTCGTTGGTTAGTATTTGGCCTCATCTCAAATGCCTCTCTCAGGTTATAACCGCCACGGTATTTCCGTAGCACCGATGTTTCCTCATATGTTTCTCTACGTACATGAATAAGATCTTAGATGTTTTCCCATACGTTTATGTAACTGCGTAAGGTTGTTCTACTGTAGTGCAGTTATATATACCTACTATAAACAAAATCACTTATATCCACGCATACTAAGCTTAATATGTTTGGAGGTGCCATCCTTTATATGCCTAGAAAGGTTAGCAGACATCAGACGGACGATCACCGGTGACAGGTTGACAGCTACCCAAAGAACAGCTGCTATACGTACCCACAACATTAAGCTAATCTGACGAATTATTTTAAATACGACGAGGTCGCTTTGCAGATTTGTGTATATATAATGACATATAATGAATGTATCAGTCATTGTTTGGTAGTCTTTCATTAGCTATACGACGAATGTTCTGGGTAGCATCCCGTATTGTACACAGTTGGCGTAGCACGGCCCCCTCAGCCAGTTTTGGCCTGCTCTAAGGAACGTAGGCAGGTAAATATTTGTTATGTGTCTCTGGCGTCTGGGAGCTGTTGCCTGTTTAGGGGTCGCGTGTTCTCTATATAGCTGTGTATGTTTTCGATAGTTGTACTATTTCGATAGTTGTATATTTCACATTTTGCCCTACGACCTAATGCTCTATGGTCTTTGTGGGTTCGTGGGAGTGCACAGCAGCCTTCTTACTTATAGGATCGGCGATGGCCTGGTTAAGCAGCATGACGACAAGACAGCCCGCAAGAAGCTGACGTCGACTCGTGACGCCAGTCCTACGGTAAGCGGCCATTGCGACGACGGTCTACCACGACGAAGATGAATTCCCCGCGAAAGTCAAACGTGTTCCGAAACACTTAAACAGCGAATACGATTGCGATGAACAAGAAGCGCAGCACCTACAAACAAAGCAACAACAGTAACAACAACGGTCAGGCTATCTGGAAGGTCAAAAAGGCTACATGGCATCATCCCACTGCATTCATTGAACAGCGTGAGCACAAGCCGCTACAAAATAGAGCCAATGTAGTCCACAACGCAGCTCATCAACCTTCAGCTAACAGTAGCCCCCACAACAAGCAGCAGTAGCCGCAGCTTTTATTATTATTATTATTATTATTATTATTATTATTATTATTAAGAGCTATGTCTCTCGTATCAGAGTAACAAGGATTTCATAGGGAGCGCGCAAACGGCCTATTTGGCCCTGACAGCCAAATCGTTGTCGTATTGGAAAACAGTGCAAACGATATTCTTTAGCAAAATCATCAAGCATTTTGTTATGATTATCATCGTATCACTTGCTAGTGAACTTTACGTCTATTTTTGAGTTTTTGGCGAAGATATTTCCAGCTAAAATATGTTTTTATTCCATTCAGGTGGGATACACTACTGAAAGCGGTAGAGGCACCTTCACGTCTAGATGGAGCGCATTCAACCCAGTGGATACTTCCAGAAATATATAGATATATTGTTTTAAAGTTTTCTGTAAGGCTAATGCCATTGTACGGCATTTATCTTGTCTAAATTGGATACCGAAAACCAATTTAAGAGTGGCCGGTCTGAGTCTCGAACCCAGGCCTCCCGAATGCAAGGCAAAGGCTTTGCCACTAAGCCATCTTGCTCGGTGTATAATATATTTCAGGAATATTTGAAGAGCGATATATGGAATTGTAAAGCTCGTTAAAGCAAATATTTTTTCCAGTGGAACATGGTCTCTGAGAAGTCTTATTTCGGAGTGAGAGTGAAATTACTACAATATGTGGCACTAGTGTTTTGCCCGGCATAGGAGCACAGAATGTGCAATTGCGAGACAGCTAGTCCTCCTATACAGAAACTAAAAGAAAATTCTGCTTTTTTCTGAAGAACATATAAGGCCAGTCAGAAGATGCGGCATGGTCGCTTAAAACAGAATTCACAAAAATAAAGTTATTTTATTAGCTCTCACACCAAATACCTCAAAATCATTACCCCACGACCACTCACGGTGCTCAAAACTAGCACATTCAGGCATTTCGTGACGATCATTTTGGTACCAAACGTATGGCAATGCAAGCCGCGGTTGCGGAGTAATTAAATTTTTTCGGAGGGCATGTCGAGATTAAGTGCATGCATAGTTGATTTTGTCCCAAAAAGTTCTGAAGAGCGATTTAGGAAATTGTAAAGCTCGTTAAAGCAAACATTTTTTCAATAGAACATGGTCTCTGAGAAGTCTTGTTTCGGAGTGAGAGTGAAATTACTACAATTTGTGACACTGGTGTTTTTGCCCGACATGGGAGCACAGAATGTGCAGTTGCGAGACAACCGGTTTTCCTATACAGAAACTAAGCACACCGTCGTGTGCTTAGTGAGAAAATTCGTGAGAACATTCAGCTTCTTCCGAAGAACATATAATATCGCCCAGAAGATGTGACACGGTCGTTTAAAAAATAATTTGCAAAAAATAAGTTTGTTTTTCAGCCATTACGTTCAATATCTCAAAATCATAACCCTACGACCAATCACAGCGCTCAAAACTAACATGCCCTCAGAAAAATCTCAATTACTCCGCAACCGCGGCTCGCATTGCCATAAGTTTGTACCAAAATTATCGCCGTGAAATGTGCGTTTGTCTGAATGTGTTTTGAGCGCTGTGAGTGGTCGTCGGGCAATGATTTTGAGGTTATTGGTGTGAAAGCTAATAAAATCATTTTATGTTTGCGAATTCTGTTATATGTTTTTACGCTCAGGCGCCTGAGAACCTGGTGCCACAGGGCTCCATACTCAGCCTCCAACACTTTCATCTGGAATGTATTCATATCTCTCGATCATATATAGCCATTGAGGTCTACGAATATTTATTCATATACGAAATCAAGTAATGCGTGTTGGAATTCGCTGCTGCTATATCAAATATTACTGCACAAACTATATATCTGGAGAAAAACGGAGAGTCCTAGAGTATGGCAAATGTGACAGCCGTGAAGACTGCTCGTAAATTAAAAAGTAAATTAAATTTAAGCGGGCCAAAGCACGGTTTTCGTTAAATACATACACGCCTGGTAAATCAGGTAGTGGCGGATTTGTGGTGACTTGCAATGCAGGTACAATTGTACATGTATATACATATACAAATACATAAGGAACCGTACACCGTTTGGAGCTACTTCTAATAATGCTTATCCTACCAGAAGTGCTGTAAACAATGTTGTAACACACCCATATACAAGACTTGTGACAAATTATTCAATGCTCAGTTATCGCCTGGTAAACAAACATAAATGCCAGATTGCCTCATCTGTTTAGATGTGTATTAGAATTATCTACAAATGAATGCAAAACCAAACTTAAACGACAGATTTGTTTAATTTCGCCGGGTGTATTAAGATCATGTGTATTTGGATGAGTCCTTCAACACACTTAAAACATAAATAAAAAAACAAATTTACTAAACACCGTTATGCAATATGAAGGATGTTGACACACTCACAAGAGCGGGCAGACACGGGCGATAGCCTTTTCTGCAAAATTACCTGAATAGTTATAATTGTTTGAATTTATGTAATAATGGAAATTTCAAGCTCAATGAAGAGTTATTGAACTTAAATAAATTTGCCGTCCGGAGAAGACGGTCCCATAAAAAAAAAAAAATATGAAGTGGTTTTCGTAAATGGGTGCCGGGTTTTCAGACATCTCCACTAAAAATCATTGCACATTTCTCTCGCCGAAACACCTCTACTTCGAACAGCTTGAAAAACGGTTTAGGCACGTGTTTCTTTTATGACAAACACATCTTATGTTCGTTCACCGTTCAACTTCCGTCACATATCATGATCTACTGATGGTTTCCGTAAGCCCTGTGTATAAGTGTGTCTGTCATTTTTGTAACTTGTATGTAATGTATGCAATGTATGTGTATTGTATATGTAATGACATGTAAATGACATACCACGATAGTGCCTGCCGAAACACTACCTTGCTGACTAAATTGGACTGACACGTATATATAAATATATATATATATATATATATATATATATATATATATATAGATATATTGGTAGTAGTAGTTGCGGTGTTTTTTAGAGGTCTAACTAGAAAATGCAGTTGCATCCACGGTCAGCGGGGTAGGGAAGTTTCCTACAAGCATGGGCTTGTCTCCGTTCGCCGGCTTGACTGGGGACTGCTCACGCATCACATCAACCAGTCAAGGGGTAAGGGGGCAAATCTACTACAGGTAGGCGTGTTAACCGCACCTCCCCCTCCGGGAGGTATGAAGAGGGAGACGGCTTAGGGTTTTGTTTTCTTTTGTAGTACAGCTTTGAAGACTTCAGATGTTGTGTTCCAGCAAGAGACTGCTGTCCTCAATTCGTCATACGTCATGTCAGGTTCAACAAGTGTCTTCAATAAAAACGGTAGATTTGCGCGCTGCTCCGTGCATGCTGCGGACCTCAGAACAGTGTGTTCTGGGGTGACCTCCAGTCTATCGTTGCAGTGGATGCACTTGGGGCTGGAAGCCTTCCCGAGTTTGAACAGGTGGAATTGGAAGTTGCCGTGGCCTTCTTCCCTGTCTTTGATGTTTGGGACTAAGCTGCGGAGACGCGCGCCTGAGAACCTCCCTTCCGTGAAGAGTCTCCAGGATGATTTTCCACGGTAGACTGCTAAACGCGTTTCTAACGTTAAGTAGGGTGAGCGTTAGTATAATCTCTACGCTGCGCTTTGAAGGCAGGAGCCCCTAATCTATCTTGTATGGGCGGCTTCAGGGGACACTCTTCAGGAGCGTTCCTTGCTTCTGGAGATTTTCTTGCGAAGGAGGGTCCGCACTCTTAATTCTGTACTTAATTCTGTGGTGTCAAGCAGCCTCTCCCTTAGACGTGGAATGCCGCCACGCTCGTAGGTGCTGCAGACCGCGGGAGTAGTTAAAATCCTTTTAATCAACGCAGCTATTTGAATAAAGCAGATAGATATCTTATCATCAACGTTCCCTACAAAGCTTGCTAACCGTTGCTGTACTTATAGTATTATTTAATAAGAATCTAACCCAACTCTGCAAATTTAAGAAGCGATCGCTTCAATGATTCCTGAATATGTCACAGCGAGACCAACCCCGTAACTCCTCTGTCACGGTCGTCAGGCACCACATGCAGCCCGTCTTATGCGCAAAAAATGAAAAGTTTGTATATATATATATACCCTGAAAAATCTAAGAATCAATAATATAAATTGTAGAGCTCGTAAAAGCAAATATTTTTTTCAAGTGAACATAGTCTTTAAGAAGTCTTGTTTCGGAGTAAGATTTAAAGTCCTACAATTTGTGACACTGGTGTTCTTGGTCGACATAGTTATGCCATACAAAAACTAAGCACATCGTTGTGTTGGCGTTCTGCTTCTGTCGAAGTATATATAACGCTGAGCAGAAAATGCGGCATAGTCGTTTAGAGGAGAATTTGCCTCACAGTAGTTTATGCATGCACTCAATCTCGACATGCCCTCTGCAAAATCTTAATTACTACGCAACCACGGCTCGCATGTTAGTCTTGAGCGCTGTGAATGGTCGTAGGGTTATGTTTTTTAGGTAGATTTTCGAAACATGAGTTCTTAAAGACCCTATTCAAATAGAAAAAATTATTTGCTTTAACGAGCTCTACAATTCTTGACAAACACTGTAACAAACATGATTGAAGACAAGCAATTCTCGTACGCTAAGACCATGTAAGCAATCTGGCACCAAAAATGCCATGTAAGCAACAACGTCAGCGCCCCAGCTTGACAAGGCCTAAGAAGCAATAAACTCTATACACAAACGTAAACCCCTCGAGCCGTAATAACAGTTTCGGGTCAGGCGGAGGAGATGGGACTTTTGACTATGTAAAGCAATAAGCAACATTGCTGGATGTTCCACACTAGTATGTACTAAACTGAATATGCGCCTTCATGCACCCCATTATTTGAAAGGTCAAGGAAACCATTATCGGCAAATATCCGCTGAACAAATCCACGAGACTATGTAGATTGCCCTTTGGCTCTCAGTTATCAGTAAACTCTGCGGTGTCTACTCGATGCATGGACACTCATTGATTTTAAAACGATGCACATAAAACTTACACAAAGTCAACGACTATACTTAAGCATAGCAAAGTAAAGGCAAAGAAGGAAAGCCGCAGAAGACGAACGCCGCAGTGAGTCATAGAGAGGGAAAGTATTTGCCAACACGTGTTTCTCTATCTCAGTAACCGCATGTCATGAGCTTAACGGTTAAGTCACAATAACAACAACAGCAACAACAACAACAATAACACCTAATCCGCGCAGACATTCCTTTCGATCTTTTATCAATTCGACTTCAACGCCAACGATGGCCCCCCATCGTTGCGGCCGAAGTCGAAGCAATCGGCAGCCGCTTGCCTCACAAACAAGAGTGCCGCCGGCTTTTAGAAGACTATATTCGATTGGTCGATTACAATATCACATAACTATATATAACAGCATTTACAACATTTGTGTATATATATATATATATCTAAGAGAAGAAAACAAACTCTAAACATGATGAAACAAACACAGTCGACATGAGCAAGCATATTCGATACGATAGTATGGTGAAATGACTCAGCCAGTCGTCAAGCAAAGCTTACAGTATGTCAAGTAGATGCAGCAATGGCGGGCGCGGTCGCAGTGTGGCCAATGTCAATCCAGGAGACGGCCAGTAAGTAGCACTAGATCCTCCTTGGATCACCACTAAAACCACCATACACAGTCGTCGGCTGGCGTAGTAGTCTTGGTTTTCGTGGTTCGACGTTCGTGACGTGCGACAACTACTTTTCTCCAGCTTCCACCGTGCGTCCTTGTGCCTCTCTCTAAGGTCTCTGAGTCTCTGAGGTTTGTGCGGTCGATACCATCATACTCAGGTCGACCTGTCTGCCTGTTGATCGTCGTCGTCGTTGTTGTTGTTCTGCAGTTCCAAGTTCACTCGCCTATCGTTGCTGTCTCTCCGCTGGGTGTCAGCGTTGTCGTATCTCGTCGAGTAAGACCTGGTTCTTTAGTTAGTTCTCTAGTTAGTTCGCCAGACGCCGTCACAAAAGACCTCCACACCTCTGAAGCTGACCTTGTGTGATCGTGATCGCAACTCGTGTGACGATAGCCCTCCCGCCTGCTCGACTGATGACGAGGAAGAACGTGGTCGTTGTTGTTGCTTTTGTTGTTGCTATTGTTTTTGTTGGTGTTCTTGTTGTTGTTGTTGTTGTTGTTGTCGGTGTTGTTGTTGTTGTGGTCGACAATCGACCCGCGCTACCTGACTGAGGCGGTCTCGCCGCGCCCCCTCGAGACGGCGACGACGACAACGACGACATCGACATCGTCCACGATGAGGATGAGGGCGAGAAGAGAGAAGGCCCAACCAACCACAAAGTGGCAGTAGCGGCGGCGGCAGCAGCGCCGTACCGTGAGCCGTTTAGCAATGAACAACAACAACAACAACAACCACACAGGTACAACAACAGCAGCAGCAGCAACAACAACAACAACAACAGCAACAAAAACCCCTAATACTACAGCGAAAATGACAACAACCAATTCTTCTATTACGACAACGACGACAACAGCAACATCAGCAACGACAACAACAGCAACAACAACGACAACATTCACAACAACGACAACATTCACAACAACAACAAGGACAACATTCACAACAACAACAACAACAACAATATCTACTACTACTAGTACGACCGCAGCGACATTAATACCGCCATTCTCGCAGCAGACCACGTATTTGACGACGACGACTGTACGTTAACCACAATATGTCGTCTTCGTCGTGCCCTTTTGTTTGTCGTCGTCGTCGTCGTTGTCAGCCCTAGACGATCCCACAACCAGAGCACCTAAGCGGTGGCAGTTTTGCTGTCATATCGAAGGCGGTGTGTTACGACGACGAAGATTACGATGAAAATCATACGATGACAATCAATGACAACTAAAGCTGCGGCGACTAACATAGACCACAGCCAAGTGCATGTGCTGAGGCAATCCAGCGTGCCGGCCGACGTGCCCAGCCCATCGAGCAGCAGCAAACGCGGTCGATCCGCTACCTAAGGTAACAACCACGCAACCACCCCACCCACCCATCTGCACGTAGCGGCCCGGTTTGCACGTAGAGGACAGTTGTCCAGCGGTTGCACATGAAGTTGAATGTGTTGTTTTGCTCGAGCTACGGCGCCTACTCGCACATTTCGCGACGTGCCGAGCGCGTGCGGCGTGCAACGTCGTGCTGCCACTCATGTGATTCACACGTTCATGACCACATATCTCACTCTGTCTCTGTCTCTCTCTTTCTATATATACGAGTATATATACATACATATGTGTACGTGCTAACCAGAAGTTGACGCCCCACGCACGTCGTGAAGCGATGCCCTCGTGGCCTCTTGAAGCATGTGCGGGCTCCACTCACCCGTGGATACGCGATAGTTGCAGCAACAACAACAACAACAACGACAACAACAACAACAGCAGCAACCGCAAGAACAACAACGGGTAACTCCAACAAGCTGCTGCTAAATATGCAACACGTTCTCCCGAATCCAGGTGATATGGTCGATTTTATAGGCTGTACTATTACTAGTACGACCAAGACAGCTAGCAACAAATACTTCTCCAAAAACGGGCCGCACCACCGTGACGGTCTCCAGCCCCGAAAGCGGCAAACGGTAAACAGCAGCGTCGCGTTTTGACGACTCGACTTCGCCTGCGTGTCCGTGGTGGCGATCATTTCGACCAGCATCTCGACCAGATCAACGATACATGTACACGATGATAGGTATCTCGGAATTTAATTTTGCTGAGAGACTCGCTCTGAGCGAGCAAAAATCAAGATAAAAAGATAGAGACAGTGAAATGAGAGCCCTTATTCGAAGTTACACACATAAACGTATACAAACAGTCAGAATAGGCAGATCGAGCGAGAGAAGGAGAGAGATAGCGAAGAAGAAACTAAAAGCGAAGGTGCCAGAAGATTCATGAGGAATTCGAACGGCAAACGGCGTAAGACGAGAGGCGGCGGCCAATGGCGAGACGGCAAGGCCATCTTCGATCGAAGACCGAAGATCGCGCTTCGCTCCGAAGGTCTTCGGACGAGGACGTGAGGTCGAGCGTCAACCGACGATCTGACCGAGCTAACGGAGAAGATGAAGAAGAAGAGGAAGGCCGAAGCAATGGCAGCGGCTGCCGCAGCAGCAGCAGAAGACATGGGGTGGATGTGCGGTGAGCATTTACGGCCACGGGGGGTGACAGATCTGCCAGACTTCGATCGCCTAGCGAGCCTCGATTCGGTAGACGGTGAGGTCGGATCTTCATCGGCGAATCCACCCGAACTGCTGTCACTGATGCCATTGCTGAAGGCTGCTGCCGCCGCCGCCAGGACCGACGAGGATGATGAAGATGACGATGACGACGACGATACCGAGGGGACTTCGCTGAAATCCTAGTCGTCGGCGTTCGCTGCCGATAGAGCAACTTCAGCAACAACAGCAGCAGCAACAAGACACTTCGCGAGGTCGCAGAGGTCGTTTAGCAGTTAGTGACTTCCTTCTGCCTACCAGAAGAGCTCAAGAGAACACCAAGCGCAATCAACGCTTCCCGCCTACACACTACTTTCTAAACGAGAACCGCTCGACGCCGCGAGTTTTTCGCTTTCTTATCAGCCTTTCGGGCGAACAGCGCTGCACGCAACGAGAGAACGACAAGAAGAACGCTAGGCACAAACAAAATAGTAGAAATTATGTTGATGCGCTATATATATACGACGACTGTACGTTAACCACAATATGTCGTCTTCGTCGTGCCCTTTTGTTTGTCGTCGTCGTCGTCGTTGTCAGCCCTAGACGATCCCACAACCAGAGCACCTAAGCGGTGGCAGTTTTGCTGTCATATCGAAGGCGGTGTGTTACGACGACGAAGATTACGATGAAAATCATACGATGACAATCAATGACAACTAAAGCTGCGGCGACTAACATAGACCACAGCCAAGTGCATGTGCTGAGGCAATCCAGCGTGCCGGCCGACGTGCCCAGCCCATCGAGCAGCAGCAAACGCGGTCGATCCGCTACCTAAGGTAACAACCACGCAACCACCCCACCCACCCATCTGCACGTAGCGGCCCGGTTTGCACGTAGAGGACAGTTGTCCAGCGGTTGCACATGAAGTTGAATGTGTTGTTTTGCTCGAGCTACGGCGCCTACTCGCACATTTCGCGACGTGCCGAGCGCGTGCGGCGTGCAACGTCGTGCTGCCACTCATGTGATTCACACGTTCATGACCACATATCTCACTCTGTCTCTGTCTCTCTCTTTCTATATATACGAGTATATATACATACATATGTGTACGTGCTAACCAGAAGTTGACGCCCCACGCACGTCGTGAAGCGATGCCCTCGTGGCCTCTTGAAGCATGTGCGGGCTATATATATATATATATATATATATATATATATTATTTACAATCTTAACTCGAATATATAAAATTTCTCACTGAAAGATCGCTTCGCGAAAGTGTATGCATGCATCGTGTCGGGATGGAACCCACAGCTCCTATTTCAGTCAAAGTTGGCGAGCGTCTTCATATTGTCTCATCGATAAAGGTAGAATCATTTCGCGCTCTCTCTCTCTCTCTCTCTCTCTCTCCATATTTTTATATATATATATATATATATATATAGTTAGATCCTATTTATAATGTGCTAACCGCTACATTCTGTAGAAAATATGCATGCGCACAAAAACGCATTTTTATATTATATGCTTTTCTAAGAGTTGGCTGTTTTAGTACAATACTCGAAATCTATATTTGAGTAAATACATGAGTTTCTGTACAACACTGATATATATATATATATATACTTTTTTTAATGTAAAATGTGCACTTTATTTGCTGAATATATATATATATATATATATATATATATACTTTTTTTATGTAACATGTGCATTTTATTGGCTGAATATATATATATATATATATATATATATATATACTTTTTTTAATGTAAAATGTGCACTTTATTTGCTGAATATATATATATATATATACTTTTTTTTATGTAACATGTGCATTTTATTGGCTGAATATATATATATATATATATATAACAAAACTTTCCAAACCATTGCCAACCACATCCGACGGCTGTTAGGCATTCCTTCGCTGGATGGTTGACGCTGCAATTTTAATGGGCCAACGTAAGAGCTGTGTTTCGTCCGTTCTGCTCACATTGCGGGTAGGCAATAAACCAGGCTATTAGAGCAAGAGCAGCCGCAGCAGCAACAGCAACAGCAGTATCGGGCTCGACAGTAGCAAGGTCGAGTTCTGGAGAGTTGCAGGAACTTCACCCTTGGAACACCCCAGCTTTACACCCTCAGGCGGGCGACGCCGGTGGCGGCGGCTGCAACAACAGCAGAAGAAGCGAAGCAATTTGCGTACACTTGCTTTGTTCCGGCACGACGGCCCACAGGCTGAACGCCACTAAACGACCCTCGCTGAAAGGGGTATTAGTAGGCAGATCGTGTAATAATTGAGGCTGTAATTCTCTCTCTCCCTCTCTGTCCTCCCACCGTCTCTCACCCCACCTCTCTCTCTCTATCTACCTCATCTCCGCCTCTCTATCTCCGCCTCTCTCTCATCTCCGCCTCTCTCATAATATCTTCGCACAGACACCCCCCACACAATGCACACATGCAAAGGCAGTGCTCGAGGCGCTGCTAGCTCATCTCGCTGGAGAGGACGAAGACATAATGAGTGTATGAGTGTATGTCCGGTTGTGTATGTGTGTGACTATGGCGGTGCACATAGGGGCCACGGTGCATCATCGCGCCGGTGGAATGTGTTTGCTGAGAGCCGAAGCCAGTGAGCAAAAGGTGTAGAAATAGGAGAAGGTGAAAGTGAAATGAGAGTTAATTGCACTACATCCGACTCGGTCGGGGGGGAGGGGGGGGGTGATGTTGGTTGACGTGGTAGCTGTTTCTCCCACCACGACTCGGCAGAGGCTGAAGGCAGTGAAGAAGTTGTGGCTACAGCTGGCCGCACGCAACATGATGGCCATCAGGCCATCCTCCACCCTGTGGAAACGAGGCTTCTTCTTGAAGTGCATGTGTTTTTCTCTGTTTCGTACCACGACTGCTCACCAACGGTGTATCGAAATCTCCCGGCTATTGAAAGATGAACTCGCCGAAAAATTCTGCGACTTCATTCATTGCATTAATAACGGCTGGACGGGACTTGAGGTGTACAAAAAATCCACCTACAAAACGTCCATGCATCTCCTACGGCGTTTGTCATGTCGACGAGCATGACTCAGGCATATTTTTTATTAGAATACAAAGTTCATTTATTTGTGTAATAAAGGGTAAAGAATGAATGGTTGAAAGCGGGGCATGTTCAGTCGTTCTGTTGTGAATGTCCCTAGCCACGCGCCAGGCGACATAAAACAGCTTCTTTAGGTTCTACAAATCGTTTGGATAGGCGTGTGATGCCTATCACACAAATAACAAATTGGGTTACAAATTGCGCTTATATATATATATATATATATATATATATATATGTGAATGAATGTATTTTCATTAGCTTGACATGTACATATACTTAAATACACATATAACTCTCTCTATCTATATCTATACACATGTAAGTTGCTGAAAACGAAAATCTGCAGCTTCCTAGTGTTGTGTTTGAACGCACAAGATCGTTTGCGATAAGCGATGAGATTCAAAGTTCAGTGGCGTTCCTGTGAACTGGAGCATCAGAAGAAGATTTCCCTGTTTGCTTACAACGACGACTTCGAGAAACAACTCAAACGTCAAATTACGGAGTCAACTGGTCCGAACCCCATCGAGAGAAAGAAAGCCACACGTTGAAAATTGAAGGTCGAGCGCTTTCTCGAGCCGTGCGATAAACGTCTCCGCTTAGGTCGCGTTGTGGTGCCTGCCGAAGTTAGTGATGGCGATAGTGATCGCAAGATACGCAATCAACCCGCAATACCTTATATATATATATATATATATATATATATATCTTCAATTCAAACATGGTTTATTTACGGAACTGCATACATTCACATGCTAAAGTTCCCGTTGAATATATATATATATATATATATATATATTCTGTATATATAGATGTTTATTTTAAGGTTTGGTAGAACTCGGCAAGAAAATATTTTTTTTCGATGGAAAGAGGGGGCAGAAATGTTTTGTTTAGGACAGAGGTGGCTACTAGCTTGGTCGTTTAGTGGGGAACTCGATATGCGACATTTAAATCTGTTTCTGCTAGCAAATATCTTGTATATATCTCACGTCAGCCTGGTTGTAGTGATACTGTTGTTGAAACGCAACAATGTACATTTTTGGAGCGACAGTCTAATCAACTGTGTATTATGCAGGGCGTCCTAAAAATACGGCCAGCTTTTCGGGAATGGTTAAGGCGGTTGCCGCGTAGTCAGCCTATTCACTTACGTCTGGTCATAGGTTTAAGGCAACGAGTAGGGTTATTGTCACATTTAACCGAATGCTAACGCTGAATGCTAGTGGAGCCCACCAACCTATATGCGCAATCTTTTTCTTCTCAGCATATATATCCACATAGACACACATATTATATGCATACATGTATATACATGAAGCAGCCTTAAAATAACAAAATTCGTATTGTACCGTGTAATATCCCTCCATTGCAATATTTCTTTCTCTCTCTTCATGAAACAGAAATATATATATATATATAAAGGATCCGTGCATCTCAAATTGTGTCCATGAGCCATTACACGCTTTGCAGTTTATGATCTTACCATGGTTATAAGCCTGGAATGGCAATCTCAAAGGCAGCAAGGCCGACATCTGTATTCCTATAGATTAAAGTCTAATAGCCATTACCTATTTTATATAGCCACGATGCCAGACGACTTATTCAACGTTTATCCTCCTTTCCCATTAATGTTATTCTCTACAAACCAATGTCTCAACCTAAAACATCTCGAGTTAACTGGCGATAGACACTTGCCTGCCCACATTTTTGAAAAAAATTGACTAACATGTATTGGCTATATATATATATATTCCCACAGTCAGGGTAAATACTGCTAGCATAACATGACGCTAGAATTTAGTGTATATGTATGTAGTAGTGCAAGGACTGCTTAGGATTTTTTATAGCTCTCCTCTAGCTACCTATGACTCGAAACAGACTAGTTTTGCCCTCTTAGTAGAGATCTAACTTAGCTGGTCGCCTAATCAGCTAGAAGTCTGCGAAACTGATGTCATGAGCTGATACATAATATATATATATATACATGCATATACATATATATATATATATATATATATATATATATATATACATATATATACATGCATATATATATATGTATACATACATACACATGCCAATGGTAGTGTAAGTGGTTGGCCCGACCCGACGGCCTGTTTTGGCGGGCATTTTCAAAGGTCGGTCAGAGTACCTTTTTACGTGCCATCTTCCGCTCTCTCTCTCTCTCTCTCTGCGCGCTGAACACACAGTCACGCCTAAAGCTGCTCTCGACTCACTCGCAACCGTGCCTGGCTTCTGTCAGCACGGGTTGCACCACAATCATTGCCTCGCCAGTGAGTTGTCTTCTCTCTCTCTCTCTTTCTCGCTGCTCGGCTACGAGGCGCACACGATGTGAACGGCGGCGACGCGTTTTTTTCCCGTAAGCGATATGCAAGCCTTGCGCCGCCTTGTAGCACAGGTCGACGCTTGTCATTTTAATGCAGAAAATTTGCCTGCGCAAAGGACAGGAAATTTGCGTTTTGCCAGTGTACTAGCGCTCTATTTCCCTAAATATAACTGCCGCTCGTCCATATATATATATATATATATATATATATATATTTATATCAAAGAAATCATGAAAGTAACCATGCTAAGGTTTGGTATATATATACACACACACATTTACGAGGCAAACCTTTATGCCAAACCTTGGTGTATATATCTATATATATATATATATATATATATATATATATGTATACAGAAACTTCCACACATGCACAACCCACCTGCCTGTGTCCCAGGCTGCCTTCCGAACGATGCCGATGATGGCTTGAACGTTTCGGCTCGTTCAGCGTAGACGGCTCGAAGCGCCCGCCGTGTGGACTTGGTCGTCGAGATCACTACCTTCTGTGGTTCTGTGTGGTATGCGCACGGCTGGCAAGGCATGCGTTTCTATTAAACTGTTCTGTTTAGTAGTATCTGTGCTTGGTGTGCATATATTCAGCTATCTGTCTGTATACGGCTGGTGTGGTTGGCGACTGTTCGTCGAGTCGACTGTCGACACGACACGACTTAAGCAAATATACTGAATAAAACCACGACGACGACGACGACAACGACGACGGCGCCGACGAAGGAAAAAGTATTGATCCATGTCTTCATATCGTTGAAGTAGGACAATCGTCTATCGAGCCGCCCTCCTGTGTCCTGGTGTCCAGACTTCGTTTGGGGTGCCGGTTTTTGTGGCTGTTGCATGCATGCTTCGCAAGGAATACGAACATCGTCGAGTCCAGACGAGAACAGGTCGATACGGATCGGGTTGCCTGCTGATGCTGTAATCGTCGCTCTGGTTACGCCTACGTTATGATGAGGTGTGCCGGCGGCATTGTCCTTTGGTGAGTAGAAACTATCTTCTAGCACTGAGAGGTTTAACATCTCCACTATCTGCAACGGCGTTTACGTTTTACGTGCATTTTGTCTGTCTGTCTATTTGGTGTAACATTAAAAAAATGATGCAATATTAATAATAATCATCATCATCATTATTATCATCATTATTATTATTATTATTTGTGCCCTTCAGTCAGGATCATAGATGAGTAGACAAAGTAGATAGCATGCATTAAAAGCTAAGTATGATACTTGGCACTGTGGCCCTCAGCGGTTTAGACCCGGACAATCGTTACAATCTTTCGTGCGTTTTTTATCTTTGAGCGAAGAGAACTTAAACAAGCAGATCAATGGAAGATGAGCGTGTCTCTTTGCCACAGCAATTTACTGTTGCACGCCGAGGTGGCATTCATTAAGGCATTGCTGTTTTGCATCTATTAGTCGTTCGCCACATGTGTTTACATGAAATAAAGCCTGCGTATTTTAAAGTCGAATCTAGCGACGCATTCATGTACGATTTATCTAACGAAACAAGCTATCTAGCTTCAGGGCCATCTGGAGCGGTAAACTTTGTCAACTGGGCCATAGGAATGATGTAGCGTGATGCCGATTCTATGACAAAAAAAATTGTTGTTTCCAACAAAGCTCGTTTTCAACTAAATGAAACCGCGATTAAAACTGATTGCTGTATCCGGGCAACTAAAAAGCCTTACGTTATTCACGATTAGCCGTTATGTCCCATAGGTGTTCCTTTATTTCAACATTCCCTCAATTATCGTTGGCTAATTTAAACTTAATCGACGCGAGAGAACTCCGGTTACAACAAGATTATTAGTATTGATAGTCGCACATAGCAAGCGAAACAGTTGAGCATTCGAGGACGAATCTCCTGAGATAGTGGTGGTGTCATATAGTGATTTTGAATAACGAGGAGATTTACAGACCTTTAAAATATTTCAATCTAATACCGTTATGACAAGAACATCAGTGCATTGTAATTGGGCCTGATTTGCATGCTAAAATGCTCAAATGGTTACCACCTCAGCGATATTGTGTATCCTTAAAAAATGTCATTATGTCTGCGTTAAAAGTTAATAAAAAATGATTGCACACCTTTGTTTTATGTTACTTTATTGCTGTAGTGTTAATATATATATATATATATATATATATATATATATATGCTCATATAAACATTCTGGCACAATCAAAAAGCGTCAGTCAGTGTAAAGGTATATCTATTGACGGTCATATTAGTCTCTCTGGCGTAAACAGAGGTAGTTGGTCTTTAGGGCTCGCTCAATCTAGGTAACGGAGTCAAAAGACACCCTAGCGGATAGTTAGGCAGTAGCTTAAGCCCTGAAGTAGTTGTATAGATCTTATCGTCGGCCAACTGCATCGCTATCACATAAAAAGACCTAGCTCTCTTTGTCTAGATTAATTACCCATATATATATATATATATATATATATATATATACAGAAGCTATCTCAAGTCGATGTGCTTATCTTTGTAGAGTTATTTATCGTCACAAATGTCCGGTGGCTTCTAGCAGCCGGGCCGGACGAAGGTACGAACAAGCTAAGATTCCAGCTATAGCAGAGGGCGTCACAAAGTAACTAACCCAAGTACGTCGGGATCTTGTAACCCCGGGACTCCTTGAGGAAACTGAAATCATACCGATGCCCCAGTATTGTATATGGAGAATCACCGGGTTTTTAGTCGGGTTGAAAGTACCGCGCTATTCAGACCACCAGTTACTGGGTATTAGACATGTTTGCTTTTGGATACTACAAAAAATCCAAGGCGTTAAGCTAAATGCTATGTGGTATACAGGTAGTACTGCATACAGTCTAATTGGGGCTCATAGGCTCTATTGCTTTACGGCAGAAGTCCCGCCATCATTTCGCTCACAGGGATATACGCGTCACAGGACATAAACAGCCAACTTCAACACGATATTGTGTAAAGGTATAACGTGTTGGTACAGTGGTGTATTAGACGTGTAGAAATAGCTAAAACACGGTACACTAGCAAAAGTACCGTGTTTTGGTCTAACTTCATGAAAGTTGTGTGCTAGATTCTCTCGTTGCAACTAAATTTCTGACAGTTTAATGTCTACCCCCAGACTGGCGAGCAGTACAGCCGCGTTGAATCGCACTTAACGCCAAATAAGCGAGCGCTATTAAAATTTGCTATTTAAATTTGCATCGCATGCACCTCTTTGGCCACCCAACCGCCAAGCAACAATCCGTTTACGGCCTAACCTTACCGCTGACCACGGCTTTTAGAGCGATTGATCGCTGACTTCTTAGGCTGTTAAGGCGTACATTAAAGAAGTACATGTGCCTAGTTGAAGTACAGCAGGTATGTTGCCATTTATCAAAAGTGAGTCAATACTGCAACAACGTCACCTAATACACTTTGAGGGCATCTGATCCGCACGCGTTTCAGAAACTTGTCTTGGATGCCTTCCACTAACTTTCTGTATTTTGACTGATAGGCTCCCATACAGAAAAGCAATATGAAACAGCAAAAATGGTAGTTATAATGCGGAATGATGCCTCCACAACCTTGGTAATGTGCAGGCTAAAATTAAGACCAGGCGTTATATATATGTGTATACAGATATGTATATGTACATAGTTCCCGTGTATAAGAGAGAGTCGGTAAAATGCAGTCGTTAATTTCATAATCGGATTCAAGTGCACCATGTTTTAGTACTACGCATTTAGAGGATGAAAGAATCATGTTCTTTTCCAAACACCATCGAGCAATGCCGTCGACAGCTGACTGCAGAACAGCATGGGAGTCACTAGAGCAAACAGGATAATAAAGTTCTGAGTCATCTGTATATTCAAGATATTTTACATTAGGTGGTAGGTACTTTTTTATGCCCAAAGCAAACATCTTGTATAGACGGGTGGATTTGACTAATTTGTTAACATGAAGGCTGAAATTGAGCTCAGTAAATATTCACTACCTTGAGGTAGGTCGTAAGACACCATCAATTGCGTAGTCATAATTTAAATGTCATGCTTTACGACAACAAATTTATCTATAGAAAATCGCATTCAATGTTTTTTTACACCAGAGCCCAACACTACTCACAGATTTGTGTTCGATTTGGTAGCACGATTTGAGATTATCTGCGGATTCAAGGTAGTTTACAACAGACGGTATCAGGGTGTTTCAGGATTATTGAAGATCGATATTAAGAATTGTAGAGCTTGTTAAAGCGAATATTTGTTCCCAATAGAGCATGGTCTCTGAGAGGTTTTGTTTCGGAGTGAGATTGAGATTACTAAAATTTGTGACACTGGTGTTGTTGCCCATTGCGGGACAACCAGTCCTTCTGTACAAAAAATAAGCGCATCGCCTAACATATCCAGCCTAATGTGCACTGCGTCATGACGATCATGTTGGTACAAAGTCTATGGCAATGCGAATGTCCTGGTTGCGGAGTAATTAACTTTTTTTGGCGGACATGTCGAGATTGAGTGCATGCATAAACGAATGAGTGGCGACCTTGTGGCTGTGACGCGACAGGTTGGCGGCGTAATCGTCATTTAGGCATGCACTCAATCTCGACATGCCCGCCGAAAAATGTTAATTACTCCGCAACCAGGACTCGCTTTGCCATAGATAGAGAGGTACCAACCAACATGATCGCCATGAAATGCGCATTAGCCTGAATGTGTTAGTGTGGAGCGCTGCGAATTATCGTAAGGCTATGATTTTGAGGTACTGGGCGTGAAAGTTAATAAAATAACTTCATGTTTGCCAATTATCTTCTAAACGAGCATGTCGTTTCTTCTGGTCGGCCTTATATGTTTTCAGAAGAAGCAGCATTTCCTCACGAACACAGGAAGACGTCTCTCGTCTTGCAGTGGCACATTTTATGCTCTTAAGTCGGGCAACAACGCCAGTGTTATAAATTTTAGCAATTTTACTTTCAATCCGAAGCAAGACTTTTCAGACTCTCTTAAGACTATGTTTTATTATAAAACATATTTGCATTAACGAGCCCTAAAATGCTCATTATCAATCTTCAAATAATCCTTTAACACCTTGTATATACCAATATCAAGTACTAACATTGCATATAACAAAGGAAATGCACATCCACCTTAAGGTATTCCAGATGGCCTCTGAACTAGTGACAAAGATCACGATAGATCCTCACTCGAAAATATCGATTCCGTAAATAAGAGCAAAACCAGTTCACGCTCACAGCATTTATCCAATATCATACTAATTCTATCAATTTTCATAAGTAGCAAACTATGATCAACACGACCAAAAGCACTCTTCTGGTCAAACTATACGCAGTGGAACAAGGATCGTAACTTCAAGAACATAGCCCACTTCTGCGACATCTCCAGATGTTAAGTACACGTTGATCGATGACCACTGAAGCCGTGTTTATAATATCTAGTAGCTTCTGCAGAAGAACATTTCGTGGACGTGCGCCAGTCATTCTTCTAAGATGCAATACGCAATAGAGCACTGTGACATAGGTCTATACTTTCTCACGTCTGTTTTTTGTCATCACCTTTACAGGATCTCTCAAAAATTAGCTTAAGTGGCTCAGAATGAGACAAAGCGAACTTCCTGTAGGAAACTGGCGGTATCTCACCTAGAGTAAAATTCAATTTTCAAACGCTTGTCGCTATATATATACATTTATATTGATGATGTTTATTCACCATTATTGATCTATTTTCACAATATTTACGGGTGATACCGCTCAAGTTGGTCAATTACAGCACTTGTTAATTAGCTAGTGTTCAGTTCTACATAGTGCGTCAGTTAGATCCGGACTAAACGTCATCGCCCGTTTTGCAATTTATGTCTAAAGAAAAACAGATATTTCGGTTATTTTTTTTACGTGACGTTAGGTACACTCCTGAGGAACATTTTTATTCAATGTAACCACCACCAGCAGCAATTACACTTTCAACTCCGGCGCGAAAGCGCCCGCAGGCCTTCTTCAAAGTTAGCGGATTGAGATTCTTGAACGACTCGACAATGGCTCTGCGTAGCGCTTCTGTATTTGCATGTCGAGACCTGTTAGTCTCTTGCTCCACAACGCCCCATACATAGAAGTCCAGGGGATTCAAGTCTGGACTGCTAGGGGGCCATATCGTTTTGTCCCAGAACGCCGTCATGTTGCCCCGTAGCCAATCCTGGACGAGATTACTGGTGTGGGCGGGAACGCCGTCTTGTTGAAAGACATATTGTCTTCCATTGGACACTCTATCAATCCATGGTTTTACCACGCTTCGCAGAACACGTAAATACACTTCCTTTGTTACGGTTTCGTGTCTGTCAAAAAAGTGTGGGGGCATCACGTCTCCTTCATTCGACACAACACTTAGGACGTGCACACTGGCAGGATGTTTGATTCTATGCACGATTGGTACATCCTCAGGGTTCTTTGCGAGCCACCGGTCATTTTTCGGGTTATGGTTTTGGTCCATGGTGAAGATTTTTTCGTCGGGGAAGAATCGAAGATGTCCCGCCATTTCGTGTCTCAAAAACGTGAGGATGAGATGGCAGCAAGTCATCCTCTTATTTTTCGCGGCCTGAGACAACATCTGTCTGACTTTTAACGTGTAAGACTTGTAGCGCAGTTCTTCGTTGATAATCCGACGCATAGAACAATCACTCATATTGAATTTGATCGCTAAACGGTGCATCGATAGACTTGGATCCTTAAAAACGCAGTTTTGCACCATTTTGATCACTTTTGGCGTCCTCACTTCTCGTCGGCGGTTGTGAATCTTCCTTCCAGGTGTTGCACTACTTAGCCCTGTCTCTTCTGCATCTCTGTAGCGTCGGGCAATATCTTGGACCGTTGCTCTTTTAAATCCAGTGATGTTGACGATTTCGGCTGGCCGATGTCCGGCACAAAGCAATTGGATAACGGTTGTTCTTCGGTCATATTCTGGACCCAGGTTGCGGCGGCCGTCCATGATGACAATGCGTTTTTGTTCTATTGTGAGTGAGCTGTTAGGAGCTGTTAGCTGCTAACGCAAACCGATCTAAATTAACGCCTTCCGTCTATGCTGGGTAGCCCGCCAAAATTTGTCTGGATTTAGCTGACGCACCCATACATTTCATTATGTGACATTGGTTGATGCCAATTTTATCACAATATTTACAAACACATTCTTTGATTTGGAAGCACTTTCCCTTTAGACAGAGGTACTGGTGGTATCGGTGCCAGGCTATTTCGCAGATCATGCAGATCTGTTTTGTTGCAGATCTTCTTTCCATCTGTTGCTAAGAAAAGCTGGTCCGTCTGTAGAATTTTGGATTTCAAAGTTTCAGTGTTCCCTTTTCTACGTTGCTTCTATGCTTCGTGATCGAATTGGTAATAACGATGCCCTAGATCTTCAATTAATCTGGGGTCATTGCATAATTGAGCAAAACTCAATTTTGGTCTATTTATTAATCAATTGTAGATATCTACTTCAGAAAACACCGATGATGAGTCCCACAGGTCGGGCGGTGAATGGTTGAACAACAACTTGAAAAGACACCTGTTACATGTAACGATCCGCTAGCGGGTTTATCGCAAGTCAAATCACATTATAGCGATGCAAAATGACTTGCTGAAAGGTTGTTTTTTCCTAAGATATCTATGACTTACGTTGCGCCGGATTCACTCACAGGAAGCGACTCGGTAATCGCTTACAATGTGTTCTCCGGGAATATCAAATTTAGGTTCCGTTGCACAAACACGTTTTCTGTCTAGAACAGTGACGCCACCACCTCTCGTAGGTCTATTTAATCGTAATCGAAGCACTAAAAGCGTTTCCCAGTGTTAAGTTCGCTTTACAAATCGATGTCAGGTCGCAAACCAGGTTTCATATAAAAATATACGACAAATTATTTTTAACAAGTTATGAGTCCCCATGGCACCGAAGGCGCCCGGCTTTGGCTGCAGAGCATGGATTCAATAAAGTTTTAATTCCCAACATTTGCTCTTCCGCAAAGCCCCCCGAGTTTGGGGCACTCGGAGCCGAAGTCAATGAAGACGACACTATAGATGAGTCGACCACTGCCAGATTATTCGGCGGAAGCATGGTTATCCAATTCCAATTAGATTTATTTCACTTAGATTGAGTATAATATACAGTTCACGATGTTTCTTCATAATACTCTATCTTCTTCACGCTTTCGGCGAGAGAAGTAGTGTAATGATGTTTTGTTCAGCGCTGTGCATCCCACTGCATGGTACTTGGCACACCTCTTCAGGCAGAACCGGCAGGTGCACAACTCGTACTCCTCGTGAAAGGCTGCGTTTGAACATACCAGGTAGTGATAACCATGCACTATGTACCTGGTGTATACGTGGCGACTGTCACATGCAGGACCAGACCAAAGGTGCACGGCATTGAAAACGTCCAAACCACCGACCTCCCGTCTGGCCTGTTCGACTTTAGCTTCCTATTCAGAAATTAAACATTCGTATGGTACTGTACGCGGCATCTTCAGCCTTAGTCGGATTGTTTCAGTAGCCGGTGGACAACCTGACATGAGATACACAAAGCGGCTCCTTGCTCGAATAGACAAGCAAAGCACTCGCTTCATATATAATGAGAAACACCTCTCAAGCTGGTTAAAATTCGCCAGTGTGAGGTGGTTCCACACCCTGTCAAGGCCATACATCAGCCCCGGAACAATCTTAAGCATGAAGAGCCTCACTGCTGAGAAAACGGACAGTCTTCGGACATTGCCTACTTCCCCGTAAAGAGAGACAAGTGCCTTCCGTACTGTTTCGTTTATATGCGCTGTGAACGTCGTTCCCGTATAATGAACCCGAAGGCCAAGATACTGGAAAGAGTTAACAAACTCCAATGGTTGGCCGCAGCAACGTATAACGTCTCTGGCAGCCAATCGACCTCCACGCCTGAATTTCATGGCTTTGGTTTTCCTGGTGTTTATCTCAAGTCCCTTCGAGACAAGGAACGCCTCTATCATAGAGGTAATGCGCTTGATGGCACCTAGGTCGCGATGAGCGACCACGATATCATCTGCATACATCACCACCACGGCTTTTTGGTACTCCTGTCGGACGTAACCGACGAGGTCAGCAAGGAGAAGTGTAAACGAGACGCAGCTCAGCGGGTCTCCTTGCGGAGTTCCCACATTTTGCTTAATCTCCAATACACCCTGCTCACCGTCTACCAACAAGGTGTCCTCCTCAAAGAAACTTGCTATTACACTCAGGAGAGAGCCACCCACTCCTGCTCAGATAATTAAACTTACTTAAACGCACTCTCTAAGGGTCTCACCCTCGCAGCCAAGGAACAAGGCCGACGTTCGATGCAGCTGATCTAATGAGGACTGGGTAACTATCGGACTTAGACTTCTCGTCCGCTTGATCAAACGGGTTTTTTTAATGAATAAGAATATATACAGCAAGTTTTTGATAGGCACGGTCACAGTTGAGGATGATGATGATGAATCAGATGCGACTGTGTTAGCGAATGAGCAGAGACTGGATGAGCCAATCAGTTTACGAGGTGTGGGACCAGGTTGTCAAACGACGCAGAATTCGAAGATGTTTCCCTTGCTTGTTTTTAAATTCACCAATCCTCTTGTGGTGATTGCCAGATGAGATTTGCTCACATCAAGTTCCGATTTTACCGATTAAAGCTCATGGCTTTGATGAAGCACGAGATTCGTGAGATCAGCTGTGCATCTCAGTACAGTGGCATGACCAGCCGGCAGGGGCTTTCGGTCTGCAGTTCGCACACACTTGAAATAGCACAGTAGACGAGGCGAGAGGTAGACAAGCGGTATGAAAGATCCATCCGCCGACAAGTAAGCAACATGAAAGTGCAGTGTCCCCACCGATTTCGTAGATAGAGCATCAGCATTTAACATGATTCTTGCGCCTAGGCAAGGAGCTCAAGGCAACTAGATTGTACACGAGTACATACAGATGAACACAAGAAAGTGTCAAAAAATGCAGAGCACAGAAATTCGCGACTAGCATATGTTAGCGCTTAACGCTGAGCTTAACTATGCTATAATGTAAGTAGTAACTGCTTTTTTTACCAGATGTAACCAAAAAAGTTGCATTCGGTGTTTTCTTTTAATTGCTAGCTTTATTAGTATTACTTATAACTAATAATCATTCAAGTCAGACAAAGTACTTTTTCTAGCTTGTTTGTTTCTAGCAAAATTGCGTAGCACATAATCTCTAATTTGTCGAGTCAGTGTGCTACCGTTTTCAATGTATTTTGCTTGCGGCCTTCCCACTGTGGCTTCTCCTTTGGTTTATTTGTTCTGTAGAAATCCTGTTTACTCGTCACCACTCGTTTTCTACTATAGTTCCATTTAGTGCATTTCGTCGATTCAAACTAGACTCGCTCGGTGTTTTTTTGCGAAATTAGCACCCCATTGTGTAGTGGCCAATGGGTCAGTTTCGATAGAACCACACATCATTAAATTGCCATTGGCCCAAACTCAGTAAACATACATGCTTTTTTTAAGCGTGCCGTACAAGAAATTCCCACGCGCGGCTTCACAAACCATCAAATGTAGCAATTGTTGCAGTAGTTGTAGTAGCAGTAATGGCAATAGCTGGAATCCGAGCGACGTTGACGCGTGCCAGGTTCTACCCTTCGGTCGAGCCCGGTGGCGTGGTGGCATGCGTCTGCGCCTCGCGACCGGAGGAGACACATAGGTGCGCGGGTTCGAGCCCCACCGTTGCACATTTGTATTTAAGGGGGTTCGTCTATGAAGCAACGCGAAAAGCAGTCGCATGGACGTTAAATCTTGGCTGAGAGTCAGCCCCGAAAGGTTTCTGTTATTTTTTTTAGGTCCTACCTTTCGAGGGTGTCGGAACGACGAAATCATAGAAAGCCCAACCTTATTAGACCCTTTGTGAAAGCCTCGGCTGGACCGGGTAGACCTAGTTCGCTGCAAAAGCGCCCACATCACACAGCAGGATGTATATAGCTGCTACGCGTCGCTCAACAGATAAATGGCGGACTTGCACGCCCTTTTATATCAACTGAAACATAAAAAAGAAACAAAAAATATCCGAATTTTAATTCGTGGGTCTTAAATAGGACAGCTGCAAATTAAGCAGCAAAGTAAAGGACTTGGTCTTTTGCCTCAGTTGAATCCACTGCCAGCAGTTCGACTTAAAATATTGTAGAGGATACGGTGTTGAATAATCTCAAAGTGAGCAGAAACTCGGCTCAGACGTAGTTTCGTTTGAAACAATCTCTAATATTTCATTAGTAGTTCCTACCGACATCGATGCACTTTTTGAGCCGTAAGAACCAAGCGTACAAAAGGACCTCAAAACTGCATTTTTAAATGTTTCAAGTAATTATCAGCAGCATTAAAGACCTCTTCACGTGCTGCATAGCTGTCTGTTTTCCACGCAGATTTTCCGTTACAATATGAAAGAGAAAGAACTCACACGGAACGAAGTCAGATGAATCGTGGGTGTTGATCAGCTTGCGCCATTGAGAATGTCCCGCGTCGTTTCAACGCGAATATCTCTCCCAAAATTTCCCACAGAGTAGCAGAGAACCTGTTCAAGCAGGAAACATTCCCAGCATTCTAGGGAGAAGCCAGAGAGGTATTGCTACCAGAGTGATATTGTTGCCTAACGAGCAACTAGCTATATATTGATGTTTTTTAAATTATAATGCAAACATTAGACTTAAATAATGTCGATATATCATTCATAAAGTTAGTATTAACCACCAATTTTTTTATTTAATTACCCAATTGTTTGTCAAATTTAAATTTTGGCAATACGGCAGTATGCGATAACAGTAATAGTCAAGCAGCAGTATCTACAAGAACACAATAATACGCACCAAAAAAAAAGAGATTTTCCTAGGTGTTTTACCTTTTGAGCGTGGTTATGGCGTAGTTTCGGGCTGCCCGGGTTCTTTTTTTCTAGGCACGATATCTAGATAAAGCAATTAACTGATCTAATCTACACGGGTCTAGGTAAAGTTTAGCGTTTTATTATTGCTATTGGCGTATAACCTTAGTTGACAAAGTTGAGTCACTTCGCTAATAGAACCATGACTCGAGCATTTGCGGCACGAAATGGTGCCTAATCGGTATCAAACACATAGATATAATAATATTTGTAATAACTAAATGAGTGCAACTTTTTTATTTATATAACTAGGTTGGAAAACATGTTTTACGCCACATTGCGCCAGCTTCGTAATCCACGATACTGAATGACTAATACCATGCGAAAATACAATATATGGCTGTTACATATATTTAGATTCTTATATAGTATAGCTTTTATAAATAGAAAGAGTAACAGTCAAACATCTAATAACGCGTGAGAGATGCAGTGGTGCACTTGAACATGACAATAAGCATTTGGAAAAAGTATTTGAAAAACGCAGTATAAATCCGATATGTAGATATAAAACAACTAAGACAAAGGAAAAAATTAACTGCGTATATAATGTATGGTACTATATTTGTTACTATATATGTTTTATGTCAAAAATAATATTTAGTATTGTGAAGCTCGACTAAATACGTTTGGTAAAAATCAAAATGTTTTTTATCGTTGCAAAGCATCGATTTGAACAAATATAAGATCTAAGCCCGAGTTCATTAGCAGCGCGCAGGCTCGGCATCATGGAAAGGAAGTCTCGCTTCATTTTAGTTTCTTCTGTACATTCAAGTTTTTTTCTGCACATTCAAACTTCTTCTGTACATTCAAGTTTCTTGAATGTGAGCATTATTAGACTGTTTTCAAATTTCATTTGAATCATTCAGACTAATGTAGCTAAGAGACTTCAAAAAAGCTAGCTGTTAGAGTTGCGTTAACGCTAACGATACAACGATACTAAGTGAGCATGTTGCTAAACCGAAGTTTAAACCTAAAAATTCTAAACGGTCAAATGTATCAAGTAGCAAAGATGAAAACAGAACTGCAACTTTGGAAGTACCGCCTTTGTCAGCTTTTAGATTTCTTTTCATTTCGTTCCCCGCCCGTACAAGCTCGTGAGCTGGCACACTTGTGGCGCGTGCGAACAGGTGTCAGTGGTTCGTTTAGATGATGCAACAAAACGAAGACAAAATTTGCGGTCGACTCTTACAGTCGATCGTGATCGTTACCTGATACGGTGACCATCACATCACATTCTGCCACTTTACATGAGCGAGTTTAGCGCTTTAATGCCTCGATTTATTTCGCTGATTCGAACGTTGAGGTAGTTGAGAGTCTCCTGTAGGCGCTCCGCGTCGGTTGAGCGCTCACCGATCAGACTCAGATTCAGTTCGCCAATTGTCGCGTTTGCGATCACTGCTATTGTGTTTAGCCTAAGGGCTATTTCCGTCTTCACATCGGCAAGCCGAAGTGTGTCATTGTTGTTCCATTCGTCGTCGTCGTCGTCGTCATCCACTTTCCTGTCAAGGAAGTCCAGCAGTACCTTGTCCAGCTGATGAATCGCCGTTTCGTGCCGTTCTGAGTGTGTTGCACGTGTGCTGATATCAAACTTCGTTCCGCCTTTCACTGAGGTAAGCGATGGATCGCTCTCTGGAGTGGACGGGCAATATTCCGTGATAAGCGTATTTATGTCGGCTACGGCGTGGTATAGTTCCCCAAAGACCTCCTTGCAAAAGGCGTGGGCTACGTTGTCATCGCACTCTCTATCCTGTCGTTGTTGCTGCTGCTGCTGTGCCTGCTGTTTTTGTTGTTGTTTCTGTTGTCCTGCTGTTTTTGCTGTTGTTTCTTTTCCTTCTTCTTCTCCACCTTGTTCTGCTTCATCATCTGTCGTTGCCTTGGAAGAATTGCTGGCGACCTTGACAAGCACCAAGACCGTTGCGACGGCTTTGTTTAGCATCCTTTTCAACTGCATGGCGACACTACTAAACACTGGTGACAAAAACCGCGTAACGACGATGGCTGTCACCAAGACTGCGACCGTAACAAAGAGAACAACGATGTCGGTGGGCAACAATGGAAAAAGTGTCCACAACGACGGCAACCATTCCAGATGGCAGGCGGTATCCGGGAACGGCGCCTGTGTCATCGTAAACACACGAGACTCGCTATACGTACGAAACACACTCTTGTTTGTAAGCTCACGCGCAACTACACGCGACCAAGTACGTGTAACTACAGCGTGACTGGACCGGTTAACTAGAGCCGTCGGTGAACCACGTTCAAGCGTGTCTGCCGCTGTTGCTGCTGCCGCTGCACAGTTTTTACTACTGTGTATATATATATATATATATATATATATATATGTAGACGCATGTGACTAACCCGTGGGTAAGGCTGGGCGATATAACTGTTCCGTGAATATCGTCAGAAATTAGGAAAGAAAAAAAAATGTATATATGGAGAGAAAGAGAGCGTAAATGAGAGACGCAACAAGTTGCGCTACTTGGAGGCCGACGCAGAATATTAGTCAAAAACAGAATTGTACTTTGTGCTTGTATATCCGTTGCTAAAATACGTTCCGCAACATTTGCGCTTTTGGATCTGTTTTATACACGTGCTCGATTTAAACAGCGGAATTGACGCACAGTGCGTCCTAAGCTCAAGTAGTGTTCTGGCTACGTCCCGCTGACAAATTTTGGCAAGTGGTTTATATATGAGAATGGTATATATATATATATATTTTTTTTTTTACTGTCCGCCTTACTAAATATGGCATATAGTCAGAGTAGTAGCTTAACCAGATTGAGTAAACGATATCAGCCAAAGACTGTTTAACCGACGTACGACAGGTTTCGAATTATAACCCTCACCATTCTTATGATAACTGCTTTATATAACTAGATATATATACAGACTCCAAACACAGTTTGGTCAAATTTGAGAGGGTTGTAGATTCCGTTAAAACAAGCATTTGGTCAAATGGAATGCGGGTGAGTAAAAATGTCTTGTTTTGGGAGTGACCGTGAAATGGCTATTTTTTTACTATACCGATATGGCTAACCGGACCTTACTTCATAAAATGCGTGGTTGCGATAGACCGAGTTGTTTGATATTGAAACTAAACATACCGGCAAATGCAGAAGAAACTTTGCTTTGTCTGAAAGACATGCAACGTTGGCTAACAGACAGCAGATACTCGTATTAAGTAATTAAAAATCGAGATTCTGCGATATATTTTTTTTGAGCTTTCGCGTTAAGTGCCTTCAAATTTTGAACCCCAAAGCTAGTCCTTAAATGTGTGTCTTTAAATGTACCACAGCGTCGTTGTGTGTTAAAACCGCATTTTTGAGTAAAGGGTTTGGGGGGCAGCTATCAGCTGCTCTGATAAGGTCCTGCTCAGAAATTGTGTTATGTTTCTTCATTTAACTTTTTTGACAGCCTATAAGGTGTTTGTCTATTATGACAACCCAAATATCCACGGAGAAGGGATCCGCGCCCGCATGAGGGTGCAGTATGCGGTTTTTCATTCGTCCAACCAACCAATTGTATTGCCAACTTCCGTGCCAACAATACCAGCATCGGACCTCTTATGAAATTTCCGACAGGTTAAATGGAGAAACGTAGCACATATTTCTGAGCTGCACCTCACCACATTTGATGGTAGATGTTCCAGAAAGTAGTCGCTTGAAGATGTGGATCTAGCTAAATGGAGCGCTAGTACACAACGACGCTGCAATATGGGTTCACCTAGATGCTACCTCGGAAATACATGGATTGGCCGATACTAACCGATAGTCAAATTTTGCCATTTCTGAGTGAAATGCCAAACGTTTAAAACATTTAAGGTGATATGTTATAAAAAAAAACATGATATCATGGGATCGTGATTTTTGCAAAGTTATTCAATACGACTATCTGCGTTCAGCTAGCAAACCTATAGTTTGTTTCCGAGCACGCTGGGATGCACAGTTTTCTATCGAACAACTCGTTTTCTTGCACACATATTTTGTGAGGTAATGCCCGGTTGCTACATTGGTATCACTTAAATTATTCATCTGCTTGAAATTAGTGCTTTACCTATCGAAATCTAGCCTCTTCACATCTAACAAAACTGGGTTTGAACACCCTGTATAAATATGTATTTATATTAAGCAGTAACATTTGGAAAACCAAGAAATGTTCTTAAAAAAACTCGTTGCAAATCTGTTAAGCAGTCTCTGCCAGAAATCATTCACTCTACCTGATTATGCTACGCTGACGATAAGCCAGTTTCAGAAGAGCAAAAAATAAACTTTAAATAAAGTATTCAGTAGAGTTCGAAGTTATCTTATACTGTGGCATCAAACACAATTCAGGGTTCGCATCGGGAACACACAATGGTAAGAGGCGTTCTATCAAGTTTTAAGGTTGACTTGGCGCTGAGCGCCTTGAGCAGGCTATTGTTTTCGTTGGTTTGCCTATAGGTATTTAGAAGGTAAAGAGGTGATTAGTTAACCCCTCTAAGTGTTAGGCGTGTCATTATATGACTGATTGATTAATTGATTCGCTTAATAAGCGTGTGTTCACACATCACCCTTTTACATCAGGGGCGCAAAACGTTGTAGCTATTCATTAGTTATATATTTTGTATCTCCTCCCCGTTTTTTCCCCATATTTGTTTGGCATCTTTTATCGAAATAGCCTCTGGGTGGTAATTTTGACCTGTGTCTCTTCTGCATGTATGTCTAATTTTATCGCCTTGCCTAACTTTAAATCCCTAGCTCGTCATACTCGTTTACACCTCTAACCAGACGGCCTACCGTTTCCTCTATCTTCCCGCATATCCGGCAGACCGTTGTTTGTAATTGCCCTTAGCAGTTACGCTGCACCCTCGTATCTAACATATATTGCGCTCACATCCGCTAACATGATCGTATAACCATTCTACTCCACCCCTCTCCGATTTCACATTATACCGTATACTTCCTCTAATTTCCTTCATTAGTGCTGCCCGCTACTTCTGCGTGTGTGCTGCTTTTATCCTGCTTTTAATTACGTGCGCGGTCCGGAAGACAGTTTCCGACAACTTCAAGTACCAGCTAAAAGATTTTCCTATACCTGAGGTAACATCCTACAAGAACCTAGGAGTTACGTTCGATAGACATATGAAGTTTCGGGCGCACATTGCCGGTTCAGCAACAGCTGCCTCTCGACTAAGTAATCTTATACTAAGAGTATTCTCATCGCAAGATGCCTCCAAATACCTGCGTCTTTATGAAGCCCTAGTAGTGCCAAAATGATCATACTGTGCTCACGTGTGGACGCCTTTTTACGACAAGGATATATGTTTGCTGCAGCGTATTCAGGACAAGTTTTTAAAGAGAGTTTCAAGAAGGTGCAACTTGACGCGTGACAGAGTCGTACTCCCAAGTGTCGCGGAGTACCAGCGTCGTGTTGAGTACCGCGTTTTTAAATATCTTATACGCAATGATCAGATTAATAAGTTTTACCACGTGCGATCAAACAGCCTACGGAGTCGCGGTTCCATTCAACCGCACGAGACAGCCAATGTGGCAGTCGTTAACCACTCATTTGTTTGGCGAACAGCTCGCCTTGCCCGCGAATGCGAGCAATTCATTTCCATTGTTCAACCCCTTTTTTAAATAAAGGAGACATTTGTATTGTATTGTATATGGGGAAGTCATCAGAACACACGTTTTACATATACTTGTAGTTTCCTAAGTTCTGCCCATTACTTACATTACTTTGCTGATTAGGCAATGATATTTCAGTCTCCTTATTGTAATTTCACCCGAAGTTTAGTACTAGAAAAACAAAACAAATAGCGTTGGAATCGTCATAAATGTTGCTCGTTTGCATCCGGTCAAACAATGTCTGTTGTTGGCTTATAATGAGTTCTTGCTTACTGTGTGTTTGTTAAAATGTGGTTAAAGTTCGTGGTAACGCCCAGTTGTTAAAGTTGGCTTACTACTTAATAACACTTTGCATTTTTGGAACTTGGATTAGGTGAAGCCAGCTTTCCTAAAGCGAGTACTTTGTCTCACTTTTTGCCACTCGCTACACGCTGTTTACGGACTGCGCCATTTATTATGTCGGTCTGCTGTGTTTCATAAACCCAGAGAGGACTACAAATGCTGTCGTTGTAACGGCCCATGTTCCCTGTATCATCTCACCGACTGTACTGAATCGTTGTCGGTCCCTCAGCTCCAGCGAGAACACTCATAAGGGTGCATTTTAATAAATCAATAAACTTAGTCAAAAACAATATTTTGTAAAGTTGCCGTGTGTGCACGTTTTGCGACACCGCAGTGTGGCGGACCCGCATATGGCACTGACAGGAAGTATGAGCGCGTAATTTACGAGAATAAAGAATACGAAGAGGGTGGTGGGTCATAGTGGTGGGACGTCGGGATGAATTGATTCATACGCACACGTAAGGTAAAATTGACTGTATTTTCATATTACGTTATTAATATTTCATTAACGTTTCATAGCAACATCAAGTAGTTTTCTCGGAATGCCTAACGAAATATTTAATCTCAAATTTTCAAAAGCGCGTTTACACACAGTCAAGTGGTTATTAAGGAACAGATCTTGCAAAAATGTCGAAGTCAATATAGTATAGGAGTCTAAGCTTGTAACATCACTGCCCTGGGCCATAGTCTTTTCAGGTCTATTTCACTCTGATAAATCTAGAAATTGACAGTTTCTTAATTCGGGCTTATCTAGGCATCTTGAGCCGTGCCGTGATGTATTGCAATCCACATTTAGCAAATGCTTTTGCAGTGTGGTATATACTCAAGGCGTGCAATAATTCTTTACAGTGAAGGGTCTTTCCTCCGACTCATATGCACTCATAACGCATAAAGAGTTGATGTTGACAAATACTATTATACTCTTCGGCCGAATCGTTCTTTAGTCTGATTGCCTACATTATCTTGCAAAAACATGGGCACTGCCAGTACATAGGTTTTATAATTCAAATATATTTATTTCACTCAGATTGAGTAAACAAATGATTGAAAGCAAAATACGGACAGAAACAGCACATATACGCTATGCAATAGCAATTTTGATAAGAAAATAACATTATAACTGAGCTGAATGTGGATACTTCAAAACGTCCGTGCATCATCTACGATATTTGAAAGCGTTCATAGTCAGACGTACCATTAATGTGTATACTAGTTACAAAAAAAACAGATTGTTTGCTTTTTTCTCGAAACAAATGACGATTCAATCCAGTTTAGAGACCTATGCCTGTTCGCGCTGTTGTGTGCAAATGCACTAGTTTTTCGGTTTGCCTAGGTTCCGTGGCGGACTACATGTCATACGACCTGTAGACGCAGAACGAAAGATCACTGAGATCAGAGCTAGTATCACAATGAACTGGGGTGATTAGCACACCGATGAGATCAACTATGCAAATCAGGAAAGAGCAATAGACTAGCGTATGCAATTCAAGGCAATTCGAAATTTGAGTAAAAAGGACCTCGTCACCGACCCACGACTACGACAACGAATCTTTTACACATACGCTGATTTTACTCTTGTGTCATAAAAACTTCAAAAAGTATCTGAATCGTATAAAAGCAACCGCCTTGCTAGTTCATCGACTCTACGGCTTCGATAAGGAAGACAACGCTGAACAGACCACCTTTGAGGCACGTGTCAAATCAACTATCATCCAAGTGCCATTAGCGAGACCTCTTATAGCACGAGATGAGATAATTCGTCCAATATCATATCATTAGAAGGCAGTGCATCTTCCAAACGGCCCGCCGTCATTATGGTTCACACTGGATCTACGAGAATACCTAAGAGGGCAGTTTAAAGCTTAAATACCCTGAAAAATAGCGGAGAGCCGCACTACTGGGTGGTAGCAATCCCGGCTGTGAACGGGCTTCTCAATGACCGTGTTGTGGACTAGCTTCTCAATGATGAGAGCCCTGGAGAGCGCCGCCAATGAGGCCTTGTCAATGGTGTCCGAGTGGATGGAGTCCCATCACTTGAAACTGGCGCCCGACAAGACGGAGGCGATGTCCCTAATAGGCAGAAAGAGGACGACCGGCATTAACCTCGTGATGGCGGGCCACCCGATAGAAATCAGAAAGAAGGTAAAGTACCTTGGGGTCATGCTAGACACTGGACTGACCGGATCGGCACACGTTAAGTACGTGGCCGAAAAGGCCCAAAGGGTCTCCCTGAACCTGGCGCGGATCATGCCTAGGGTCGGTGGGGTGGCTGAGGTGAAAAGAAGGCTCCTGGCCTCGGTGGCCGAATCAACGGCGACAACAATCTCGACTGAAGCTCTCCTGGTCCTAGCCAAAATGCTGCCATGGGACCTCCTAGTGGCTGAACGAAGTAAAATGTATCTAGACGAAGGTCTGGATCTCACCAGGGCCAGGAGTGCCACCATATCGGCCTGGCATGAGGAATGGGCGCAGGTAAGACCCGGTGTGACCACAGGGAGCTGGACCAAGAGTCTGATACCGGACCTCAGGTTATGGTATGACCGCCGACACGGGGAGCTTTCCTACTGGACGACTCAGGTTCTGACCGGACACGGCCAGTTCCAGAGCTACCTGTCAAGGATCAAGAAGGCCATCAGCAATATTTGCGTACTGTGCGACTCTGGACAAACGGACAACGTAGAGCATACTGTTCTGCTGTGTGATGCTCTCAGGGAAGCAGGGGACGCAGCACCAACCGCTGTGAGAGGCCGACCCATCAAGGAGCTGGTCGCCCATATGATGACTTCGGCGGAGGCATGGAGGGAGGCGACGAACTTGTTCGACGCCGTTTTGACACTCAAGACAGCCAAGGAAGCGGCCAGGCGGGAGAGGTTTGAGCGGGTCTCTCGGGAGAGTGGTCGAGGCGAGGAGCCGAGGGAGGGGGGAGGGTGTGGGGAGCAGCCAGGCCCTCATGGTCTCGACGCACCCTCACAGGACGGATTACAAAATGGCATCCCCCTATCCAACCGCAGGTAGACATGCGGGATGATAGTCAGGGATAGAGCTGATTGAAGGAGAACGGCAGAGACGCCCACGGCTTCGATGTAATGCCAAAGTAATACCGAGCCTGGGGGGGTGGGGAGGAATCCGGGTTTAGTGGGTTTGCGAGTCTCACACTAGTCACGCAGGCTGCTAGTGGCGCATGTGCATCATGCATTCCCAAAACCTCCCAGAAAAAAAAAGCCTCCCCAGAACTCCCTCCGGGTTCGGAGTTGTCAACTATTATTTCGAAACCAGGAGAGCCTCATGCTTTAACCCTCTTCTTAGTCTGTAGGTGCATCCCGACTCAGGTCCTCTAATACAACCTCTAATACTGGGTTGTATTAGAGGGCTCCGGGCGACAAATCGCGCACGGCGATTATTCTCAAGCCAAAACTTCTCGCGCGTGAACAGCCTATTCAACTCTGGCATAAACTACATATGATTAACCTAGCCGTTTAGTGCTATTGTTTGCATAACAGCGTTGCAAGGAGTTGTTAAGTTCCCGAGGAGTTTAAAGGTAACCCTACGAAACACTATTATTGTCACGTAGTCATTGAATAGTGATTGTACAAACCAAAAATCAAAAATACCTAGATTAAGATGTTGGCGTCTCACGTGCGCTCGAATAGCTTTAATTCACAAGGAGTTGACCATTTATTAAGACGATAAAAAGGGCATTGAGTATAAGGCCATCTGATTGGCCCCTGAAATTAAAAGATACAGTGACATTTCTCTGGCCACTTGGCTTACTTTCTGTATCAGTTCACAGTTCGTAATGGTTTCAAACTAATGCGTACACTTCAGATGCTTCATTACATCGAACCACCATGTCGCAATGATTATTACCGATCTTTTCCGCAGGTGTCGCAATTTTCTGTCGCAAATCAGCCGTCGGAAGCCGATTCTCAAAAATGAAGATCTCGTGCAGACACGGCTTAAGCGATGTCTGTCGACACTGGACATAACTCTGCTCGGTATTGGCCACATGATGGGGTCCGGCATCTACGTTATCAGCCCTGAGGCCGCAAAGAAGGCGGGTCCCGCCTGCGTCATTTCATTTTTTATTGCTGGTAAGTTAACCTCTAGAGTCTAGATACAATTGCTCAGCATTTCGCGCGGAGACAGTTGCCCACTCCAAAGTGCACTAGCATGGCAAAGTTATATAAATAAATTATGATACATAAGCTAGCTATGTGACATTGCTCAGAATGGTCTCAGATGGAAAAAATGGCACATTTCGACGACAGAGATAAGTATCAATTACCAATCTTTTTTTTTTGGTAAATACAGCGATTCTTACGTAACGATTACAAAACTTCTCCTGGAATAAGGACGATAACTTTGTCACTGCAAACGGTTGGTATTATTACTCCAGGCTGGAATTTTTGCTCTTACTGTAGCTGAATAGCATGACGGCAGAGTAAGGCGTCGGGCAACAACTTCTAATGTGAATCGTTTACATGCAGCTGATTCGACGTGTGGTGTTTGATAGGTATCAATCCCACTTATCCTTGCAGCTGCACTAAAACGTTCGGCATACAGACCAACAAGACGTGCTGTGGCTAATGCGATTTTAAGAAGGGCCCGCCGCATAACGGTAATACCGCCTTAATTGCTGTAACCTGTTACGCTGAGCTGGTTGACAAATTGAATTCTGTTACCGTGCACAGAGTTTACAGATCTTGCACGCGTTGCATATTAGTTAAGCCCTTTACGTATCCTGTGTGATGTTGTCTCTACGACTCCCTCTTTCTCTCTCGCTCTCTTTCTGCAGTAACCAATCCAATTACTGACAACCTGTGCCGCCTTAGGCGCCACTTGCCTAAGAACGCTACAAGTAGGTGGCAGTTAAACGCGCTTTAATCGGTGTCATCATGCGCACGGGAATTGTGCGCACGCCAATCCTGAATGATTAGTTTAAAATGAATTGGACGTTTACGGTGTTAATTAGATCAATAACACTACTATCACAGGCTATCGAGCGTACACCTCTTGATCGTTAAGCGTTTATCAGCTTATAGCCAAGGCCGTATTTTACACTATCCCGCTTTCCCGGCCGATTTCCGTCTAGGTCTCGGATCTTACGGAATGGCTGAAGGGACTACAACGGGCAACGTATACATACGAGATTGTTGTATCTCGCCGTATTTCCTTCGCTGTCTGTGTCGTACTATGTTACTATACCTCAACGATCTCGCTCGATCGATGGTCCGTTCCACGTAACACGGCCGCCCGCCAACGGTGTGCTCCCAAAGAACAACGCTAGATACCGACTTGACACGTGCAGGCTAAACTGCACGAAGGTCAAGTTGACAAGCGACTAGATTGATCGTCGTTACAGCGGACGTTTATCACGTCCATTCATTGCATCGACTGAACGTAAGGTAAGGCGCTATATGCCTTACCTATTTTGCCCGTGATTTAATAGCAGCACCGCGCGACACACCAGTTCCACATATATATATATATATATATATACACGGGCGGATCGGATACTTCTTTTACAAATTTATAAGAAACAAAATAAATACTTAATTTTCTAAAGTGTTTTTGTTCGCTTCAAACGAACTTTAGAAACCTTGTTCAAACGCGTCTTCTGGAATTGAATTGAGTTGTTCCTGCGACTATTTCGTTATCTCCTGCATAGTTTCCAAACATTATCCCTTCAAATTTGTTATCCGTGAGAACAGGACAAGCCGCAAGGTGCTAGGTCCAGTGAATAAGAAAATTGCGAAAGTATAAAAATCAGTCAGATACATCCAATTACTCAACTATATTCCTGGCGATGTTGAGTACGATATCACAAACTGTTTCAACGTTTTTTTCTTTTATTAACGTCGAGGGCGTTCTCAAACGGGAGTCATCTCCAGACTCTTCACGTGCGTCACGAAATTGACGGTACCACATATACGCAGTCGTTCGGGGTACCGCTTGTTCAGCATAAGTAACATTTCCAATACTTAAAAACATGTTGAACAGGTTTTAACACGAACATTTTTATAGATTCGTTGCAGTTTAATCATCAGCTTTTAAAGATCTTAAAAACCTCATTTTGGCCAAACTGCAATTTGGTCTATGTGTGACAGATGAATGGCGCTTCCAAGCTAAAAAAAAAACAGAAGACCTTGGTGAAGTCGGTTCAATTTTTAAAATTCGAAGTACCAGGATATGTCGATTCGCCTTCGTTTATATGCATATATAAAATGTGTCCTATTCGACCCTGTTTCCGTCGGTGTCCGTTCCATTCAATCTGCCAGCATTTTGCAGCGGCGTTGGGCGATTGTGTCATTGGACTGAAGGGGGATCCAAGGCACCAACGACGCTTTTCAGCGTCGTCACACTCCGTGTAGAAGAAAACGATCCATTTCAATCGTTTGCCCTATTATATTTAATGATATTTAACGTAAAATGACAATACTTTTTTAATGGGACCGTCTTCTTCGGATAGCAAATGAATTTATGTGCATAATAAGTCATCGGAGCTTTTTCAACGACTGTAGTAGCAATAATTTTTTTTGGCCAAAGAAAGGTTATAGCTCGTGTCTTTGATGTATATATATATAAACTAAGGTAGCAAACAGCTCTGTCCTTGCGGATGCCTTTCCGAGTCTCGATGTCTGCGTTTTCATTAATATTATTATTATTAGCCTTAACGACAAAGACGTTATATTTCTGTTATGAAAATTATCGCGCCCAACGCCGTTATTACCGCCGCTAACATGAAGCCTTTCTCATCATCGGCTCTCATCATTGCGTCTGGTATTTATCGTCGCCATCCATAAATGAGCGACAGTGTGGTAACCATGGCCACAGTTACTTTTATAGATTTCGTCTTTTGTTATTCACAATTGTACATAGTACATAACGATACCGTCTACTAAAATAAACATTTGCGAGTGGTTGATACATTGAATCCACAAGTGCCTGAATTTAAGGCAATAAATTGCTTTGCCACTAAGTCACACGCCCATAGAGTCTGGGTAGGCATTTTATGCCACAGTGTTGCTCTAATCCACTGTGTATAGGAGATAGTAGGTGCGCAGAGATGCTAAGAAGATACGAACGTAGTGTCAGTAGAAGTACACCATCCGACCCCATCCACCACTAAAGGCGACTACAAGTCAGCTGAAGCCGCACACCTTGTCCACTTCAAGGTCTCCATGTCCACAGTTCCACACTGCGGACCTTCTTGTCTGCGCCGTGCGTGCCATAATGGCTGGACAGAAAGCGGCCTGGCTGAGACATCGGCTCTCCAACGTAGTTGGGCACTGGGTGAACTTTAGATCGATCCGCGTTGCTGCCCATCGCTCGGTGTCGTGTTGAGCGTGTGAGGCCGGCCGTAGCAACTTGCGGCGACGAACTCTAGTAGGGCTCCCAACGGGCTTGTGCCTACCTACCTGCCTACAAGATAGCCTGTCAGAAACTACTTTAGTGCAATTTAGAACGTGTCAACGCCAACCCGTGCTCAATGAGGCACTAAACGAGGCGCTCGTATGTTTTCTCAATCTTCGAAGTCGGATCGCGTAGAGAATGCCCTCGAAGAGTGTCTTGAGTATAGCAATAGGGCAATGCGCCAATCTTGTAGTACGCAGAGGAGAACCGATGGAGAAAGATGCAGAGATAGAGAGTTCCCGACGAACTATCCCAGAGGGTCAGTGTTAGAGTATATATTTGTAAGGCTACGTCTTTCTACGTTTACGGAAGACTGCTCTAAACGTCTACAGCAGTAAGGATACGTTAGATTTATGTCCGCTACTGCCCTCGTGCATGACGTAGTCGAAACTTGGTCACAGACCGTATATTGAAAACTGTGCACACGACTTATTAGGCAGTACTAGAATTGAGACTATTTGAAAAAGGTTGTTTTAAATTCTAGACTATCCTCCGTCCCCTACGGGCTTGGAAATGCGATGAGACATATTGCCCATGTATCCAGGGCCGGACATGTTGAGCCACCTAGGGTTTTCCCCAACAGTCCTTGTAGCAGTATGGCCGCTGACTATCAGCAGTGTAGTTTATCAACAACTTTCAACGATCATCGTTTGAGGAAAACTTTATCAACAACGCTAATCAAACCGGCAACACCCCGATAGATGACAATAATGACTAGCGCATTACACCGCTAGACCAGGTCGCCACTACTTATAAAAAAAAGGCATCTTTACTATTCCAGATTACTTGTCGGAGTCCTGCCTGTGGGCAACTCTAGGACGCGTCTAAATAATGCCTAATTGTAAAATAGGCATATTACTATACCATAGTGGCCTTCACAAGGCCTTTGCTCTCCGGTGTCTTAGCTCATTTTGCAGCGGAGTCGTCAGTCTTGAGTGCGATCAAAAGCCCTCTGAAGAGCATCTCCTCTACCATGTACCGTATTCATAATCGACTTCATGAGTTAATTTTAGTAGGATTCCCAGTACAACTAAACGATCTCAGAGTTTTGCACGGCAATTATACGCAAATCTGCTCATTCTCGTGCTCAACGCGTAGTCTACGTTTTCACAGGTTCACGTATTAAATTGAAAATTCACGTATTGAAAATTGAGCGGATTTATTTACCCGAGTCTGTACTATATTGTTTTAGTTTCGTATTGTAATTAAGAGAGGGTATGTGTGCAACTGCTAGATTTCCCTAAAGCGTTCGTTCGTCTGGTAAGTCCGTGCAGGTACTGCACTGACAAACTTTATAGTTTACTAAGTTTAGACGCGTATAGTTTATTAAGTTAGTACGCGTTTAGAGTTGAACCATACACCCATATATATGAAGTCTGGTCGTATGATCATAATGACTGGCTGTACGGCCTTACTTATTACGAGTAATGTACGTACTGTGTATTTGAAAAACGTATAAGCAAGTCGTTATTTTTCTACTGTCAGCTTTACCTCGAGGATGTGCTGTACAGCTAAGAAACAGAAAAGAAGGAATTAAATACAACAGCAAATGGTGTACATTTTAGGCACGGTGGGTTATGCGGGGGGGAGCTTACACTACAACATCTACTTTCTAGAGTTTTGTAAATCAGACCTAATAGTTGTGTCTAAGTGAACGTATTCATTTTCAACCTAGAACAATATATAACCCCACTCTGCACCGTTCAGCAAGCAATCCTATAATTGACATAACGCTGCCATGCTAAAAAGTCAACAAAAAGTATCTGCCGTAAGATATCTGTGTGGCTCTCTTGTCCCTTGGAGTTACACCCACACGCTCGCCTAATAGGTAATTTCTCAGTTAAGGAGTCTGACGGAGGTCTTGTAATCCATTGGATTGAAGTTGTGGGTGCTTGTCAGGGCAGCGTTTTTATTCATTTTATTGTTTCCAGCTAAGGGTGCGGCGTGATTAGCTCTTAATGCACCGAAGCCGACCTTTGAGGCAAAAAAAGTCGCTTAGACAGGCTTTTCAGGTGAAGGTCCGGCCCCGTTCGGAAAAGATGGGAGTTATCCCATCGGGGCGTTCCTAGACAGTCTAGAAGGTTTCAACGTGACTGGGCAGCTCGTCGTCCTCAGGACCCTTGCTAGTGTCGTTCGCACGTAAATCTAGTGTCTACCGGCTTCCCGCGTTTACATCTATTACATATAATCTGCTAAATAATTAAAGCATGTTAGGTAAATCTAGTTTACATTATAAATATTATAGATGTGTTGTCGAGATGTAATCAGACTTAAGAAATTAGATAGCTATACTCATAATTTGATCATATACACATAGCTATACTCAGAATTTGAATACATCGTTTGAAGGTCTGGGCTTTATAAAACTACTTCTATTACTGTCTTAGAATGCGCCTGTGTTTATTTCTAGTTCACCTAAAAATAATACCTAAGAAGGCAACCAGCTAACTGGGTTTAGTTAAATCTGCAGACATATATATATCAAGTGCAAAGTCAGACAATTTAGCATAGACATTTTTCGCAGGGATGAATTTATTCATGTCGGAAGTGCGCCATACCGAGCTGCCCTCGTAGAAAGACCAACTATGTAGCGGTCTACGTCCGCCCTTATTGCAAATTTCCGGGCTATTTTTTCGCCGTTTCAAGCTCTTTCCCATCGGTTGACCATCGCATTTATCGCCGCTCATGGACTTTATGCAAAATGAATACTTCGAAGCATTTCGTGCTCGCGAGTGGGCGGAAAATTTAACGCATCATTAACGTGTATATGATCAGGGACGTACATATAGGGCCATAAATGCTAACAATGTGATCAATATTCATTTCATGTAAATCGAAGGTCAATTTTCGGAAGGCACTCAGTGGCGTACTTCGTCAGCTAATTGAACTACAACTTCCGGCGACTCTATTGGTTGTGCAGCACTTGTTTCAGGTCCAAGGAACGTTCGGCCTATGCACATAAGACAGAACAGAACACATGCCAAAACAGAACACACAGGCTACAGCATTGAATATGACTTTACAGTGTTTGCGCGATCAGCATCTGTATATATATATGCATATATATATATTTAATTTTTTTTGTAGACCCGATCAATCACAACCTATAGCCGATACATTCATACATTATTATTTCATAATGTCTGTAGCACTGCTTTTCACACGATGATTTATGACGAGAGTTTAATAGTATTTACAGGGTGTTCAAACCTGAAATGGTCGTTGAACTCGTTAAAATAAATATTTCCTATAGAATGTTGGGGCGGAAGTGTTTTGTTTAGAGGTGTGAGTGACATTACTAATTTTGTTCCGATGTGACTGGCCAATATGTGGAATTGCAAGAGAATGAGTTGTTCGATAGGGATCGATGGGATTCGATTCGTTCGATATTAAAACTGTGAGTCATTTTCTCCGCCTGCCAATGTTTTAATATGTTAACAGCGGCCGCCAGGTAAAGAACCATCTCTGTTACATTGGGACTCTGAAATTTAACACATGCTGAAAATTGGCGCGTTTAATTACGCAACATTGAGACTCTATGGACATCACTGGAAATGCGTAAAAAACAGCTTATGCTATCTATATTATAAGTCGAGCCGCCTTCGACTTGGTGCGGAAATTATCCCCATAAAATGCACATTTTCTTGATTGTGCTGAAACAATGTTCGGCTGCTCACATCGGTAGAACAAAACTTAGTGATTTCGCCGTCAATCCTATACAAAACATTTCTGCCTCCACACGCTATTAGGAAAACGTTTATTTTAACGAGACTACGACGTTTTCAAATCTGGCCAAACAGGATTTACACAAGCTGAATACACGATTGGCCAAATCCTCTACTTGTTATCAATGATCATATCTCGCAATCGGCGAGCTGCTTTTTCGCATCGCAAAAAGCGTGTTGGCTGCGTTATGAAATGACGCATTCGCCAGTTATTATGTTTAATCGGGTCGTTTTCAAACTTGCTTTGTGTTTCATACTTGGCTGAGAGTCAGCCCCGAAAGGATTTTTTTGTTTCATAAGGTAAACATCAAATGTAGCTCAGCTATCTCGGAAGCAATTAAAATTATGTAAGTAATAGGGATAATAGATATTCGTTATAAAAGTACTATTTATGCTGTATCGAACTCGCAAATAGTCTAGAGTCGTACTTAATGCTGTGTAGCGTTGTGTTTTAGCCTATGTTCGCTTCTGTCTTAAAATCATAGATTGAACGTTCTCTGTACTTGAAACAACAGTTAATGCACATCTAACGGGGTCGCCAGTAATGTACTCCCGAACGAACGATGGTTTTGATTGATATTTGTTTGATAAGTGTGCACATTTCGTATGACATACGAGTTTTTTTTTTTTTTTTTTTAATGGTGAGAGGGAAAAATGCGTTTACGCACACCCAGAGCGGGTAGTGTGGGACTCGATGCCGATGTTGTTGGCATAATACCCACTAAAAACCTCTCACCTAAATGGCCTCAGGAAGAGGCGAGGAGCTGGAATCATTCTTTAATATTACTTCAACCCCTACTTCTTCCTTAGGGTTGCGTGATCAGAGCGCACATCGCGGTCTGTACCAGATCTTTCTGTTCAATAATCGTCGCGGCAAAATCCTTTATGATGTGCCAGCTTTGGGTGTCTTGCAGAAGGGCCTGACCCATTTGTTCACAGGTTACCGGGGGTTCCCGGTCTAAGAGCCGCGCCAGCTCCGCCCTGTTCGCGCTGAAAGCCGTGCATGCTTCGAAGGTGTGTTTGGCATCGTCTTCTTCTCCTGAGTCGCAGAGAATGCATACTGGCGACGGAGCACGTCCTATGCGGTGTAGATATTTTCTGAAGGTGCCGTGGCCCGTCAAAAATTGGGTTAGAGGGTACGACAGTGATCCCTCTCGCCTTTTGAACCACCCTCGGAGATCCGGGATAATAGAGCGAGTCCAGAAACCCGGCTGGCCCGCCTGGATCTCCATCCATCTATTGTTCCACTCGTCTAGTGTCTGACGACGTGCGTCTTCTTTAGAGATAGAGGAGTCCGCGCGGCGGACTGCGCTCTCCATAACCCGGAGATCCCAGGGGATCTGCCTGGAGAGTACTTGAATGGCCGCGGTAGACGCAGTTTTGTTGGCCCTTGCAATCTTGAGGGCCAGCGGCCTCTGCGTTTTATCCAAAAGCCGTCGGCACGTAGCCCGCTTAGCCGTACGCTGCCACAGCGGGGCTGCGTAAAGCATAATGCTGTCTACTACCGTCGCCAGGAGACACCTCCGATCATCGGAAGCACCCCGTGTGCGCGGCAGCAATCTTGCGAGTTCGGTAGTAGCTTTGGTGGCTTTTGCAGCCGCATAGTGCACATGAGGCGTGCCTGTCAGGCCGGTATCCAGAAGCACTCCTAAGTATTTTGCTTCGCTGGAGAGGGCAATGTTGTGTCCCTCTAAGGTCAAGTTGAGATGGGGAGTGCGCTTCTGCCCGTTTAGAAATATTGCTAACGTTTTGTGTGGAGCCAGGCGGAGTCCGTGCGGAGCGAGCCAGATGGAGATGTCTTGCAAGGCGCCAATTGCTGTCCTCTCCAGCTCCCTGGCATCCCGCGACGTAATCACGATAGCCAGGTCATCCGCATAGGCTATTGATTTAACGTTAGGAGGGTGAGGCAGACGGAGAACATCGTCGTATGCAATGTTCCATAAAGTTGGGCCCAGCACGGAGCCTTGAGGTACCCCTGCGGTAACAGGATATGACTTGCCTTGATAGACCACCGTACGTTGTGACAGGTAAGATGCTAAAATCCTTCTAAGATAGGGCGAGATAGAAGCCCTTGCTAATGCGTCATTAATGGAGTTCCATGAAACTGAGTTAAAAGCGTTCTTGATGTCAAGTAGAATTGCTAGGCAATGCGATCTCGTTTCTGAGCGAGTACCTCTCTGGGTTTCGGCTATGGTTAAAAGGCTCTGAACTGCGTCATGTGTTGAGTGGCCCGAGCGAAAGCCGTGTTGGTCCTCTGAGATCACTTTCTTGTCGTCCAACTCCTTCGTCAACCGCATATGTATAAAATGCTCGACTGCCTTGGAGAGACTGGGAAGGATGCTGATAGGCCTAAAAGCAGAGGGGTCACTTTGGGGCGACGCGGTTTTAGGAATCAGGACAAGGTCGGCCTTTTTCCAGTCGTCGGGAAATGTGCCCGATCGTAAGATGGCCTCCACCATTTTCATAAAAACAGTTGGATGATTCTCTATAAGTATTTTAACGGCTTCTCCTGGAATGCCGTCTGTTCCTGGTGCCTTACGCGGTCGGATTTTCTTGACGACTTTTCTCACTTCCTCCATTGTGATGGCGGGGAAGTCTAACTCCTTGGCGTCGAAGTTCGGCCTCAGTGGTGGGGGGTCCGAGGGAAACAGCCCGCCGATGACTTTTTGAGCGAGGTCGGGAGGCAGTGGTGGTTGTGCGTGCTTCAATTTGTGTCGGGCTATTTTATATCCTTGCCCCCAGGGGTTGTTCTGGATATCGTTACGGAGTCTTTGCCAGCACTCAGACTTACTCTTTTTGATTTCCCGTACCAGCGCGCGACGAGCTTCTCTGTATTTCTCCCAAAGCGCTTGAAGGCTTGCTTGGTGCCGAGCGTGCCGACGAGTACATATGCGCCTGATTTTATGGCATTTCTTCCGTGCCTCGGCTACTAACCTATTCCACCAGTAATTGGGGGTTCGCCGAGCCAGTGCGGGGTGCAAGGGGCGGCTTGCTGCTCTACAAGCCTCCTCTAGCATAGTCGACACCGTGCGTGGTTCCACATTACGCAGTCGAGCGCAACGAGACTCAATTTCCTGCTGTAATGTCTCAAAATTTATTTTTAGGCGCATCCTGCGGGTTTTAGGAAAAGATGGCGCCACTTTGAGGCAGAACGTAATGTAGAAGTGGTCCGAGAGGTTTTCGACATCGTCGTGTATAGTCCACCCTGTCAGCCTGGGCAGTAGGGTCTCAGAACAAAAAGTAAGGTCCAAGGTTGATTCTTGGTTTCCCCTTCTAAAAGTGGTGCCTGGAACGTTGACTAGATGCAGGTCGTGTTCCGATGCCCAGTCTACCAGCGCCGCCCCTCGCGGGGATATCCTGTTGCTCCCCCACTGTCGGTGAGCTGCGTTAAAATCACCCCCAATTACGACTTGGCGGTGGTTTTGTTTTATGATCGATGTTGTCAATTCTTCTAAGAACTCTTTAAAAACCTCGGTAGAAACGTTCGGGGAGATGTATATTGAGTAAATGGCCACCTTATCTATGGTGATAAAAGAAAAGTGCACTCCTCGGCCAGCTCCAGTATGGTAGGCGGACGAGGTGGTTCGATATACAGCTGAGGACCCGTTTGATGCGTGCACAGCCGCTGCGTGGAGCCGACTTTTGGGGGTTTCGGAGGCCAGGATAAAATCGATATCTTTAGAAGCGGTAAAATGTAGTGCCATGTCTAACGCCGGGGCGGACCTATTTAGGTTGACTTGTAAAAACTTAAGATCCATGGTTCTTTGTTGTTTTCCGGAGTGCCTCTACTCGTTGCTTGTAGGCCGGGCATTGCATGGAGGTTGCGTAGTGTCCGTCTTGCTGGCAGTGGTAACAGTGCGGCAGAGCCCTACAGTCCCTGGCCACATGCCCTGCCTTCCCGCACTTGTAGCACAAAGGGCTTGTGGGAGGTGGGTTTGTGCAGGCCCGCGTTTGGTGCTCAAAACTGAGACACTTTGAGCACTGGGATACATTTACCAGTTCGTCCAGACGGCAGCGAGACCAGCCGATCTGGATGTGTCCCCGGCGCTGGTGCCGCGCTGCCGCTTCTGGTGGGAGTCTCACCACGCATGAAGAAGTCTTGCCGTCCCGTGTCAGTTTAAAAGCGTTAAGAACAATCGTTTCCTTCTCTGTGCCATCACGTGTTAGGGCCTCGAGTACGTCGTCTGCGTTTATCGTTTCGTCGAGATCTCTAATAATTATTGCTTTGGTTCGGGGGGATGTTTGGACGGTTGCCGTAAGGGAGGCCTTGTCTTGAATTTCTTCGGCCAACTTCGCCATAGCGTTTGGAGTCGAGGCCTTGACTAGTAGTTTAACTTCACCGGACGCTGTTTTAGAGACCCTTTTGACCTGGATTCCTAATGCGTCCGGGTCGAGCTTAGAGCGTAGATCCCGGACAGCATCAGAATAGCTACGGCTTCCCAAGTTAATAGTAATTGAACTAGCCGTTGGCTTGTTCTCATTACTCCTAGCAGGGTTTATTGCGCTACCCTGACCCTTAATCCAGAGTTCTAGGGTTATTTCAGGAAATCTGGTCAAACTGGATTCAAGACATTTGCGTAAAATGTCCAGGTCTACTGTTGATGTGGTAGCCACCGCGGCCGATGTTATCTTCTTTTTTCTAAGAAGGTCACAGAGTGAGTAAGTTATGCTTTTGAGAGTGAGCGGGGATGGGCTGGCCCCTTCTTCCTCTGTTAGCATTCGGGCAAATAGTGTGCGTGCAGGTGAGGCTACCGTTTCTTCTTCCTCTTCTGTGCCCTCTACCCCTACGACGTCTTGGTTATGTAGAGATACGAGCCGACCCTCCTTAAGGTAAGGCAGGGAGCTCAGAAACGCTGGGAACTGGTTTGCCAGTCCCATCACTAGCCGACTATCTTTCTCCGTTGTAGGCGAAAGCAAGATTACTCGGGTCGGGGCTTGGTCGTTAAGAAAACTTGCCTTCTTGAGCTTTGTCTTTGCGAAGGTACATTCCGGCCAATTCTTTGCGACAAGAGCCTCGAACTCTTTATCTGTAAGGGAGCTTGCTAGGGCCTTTTTTATTTTTGTTGCCTCCGTATTTTCACTGGGTTCGGAATTTTCTGTGGCTTCTTTTGCCTGTGAGAGACCAGATAGGTGGGCGCGGCGCGCGAGAGACCTAATTGCTTGAACAAGTGAGGTCGTCCCCTTCTTAATGTCATTTTGTGTGGTGGTGTAGGTTGCCACCAGCCGTTCAAGTCCGATGGCCTCAGTGAGGAGGGCTTGTAGATCCTTTTCTGTGACTGCCGCATTTGTAGATTCTGAGGGGGGAGAAAATTGCTGCCTCACGACGGGCGGGGATTGAGCCTTCCTCTTCTTTTTTCTAGCGTTGCTTACCTCCTTAGCGTCGGTCGCGTCGGATGGCCTACCCGTATCGCTTCCTGCCTCGGTGCCAGAGTTATGCTGGAGGCATCTTGAGGGACGCAAGGCCCGTACGCTTTTCGGAACACCACTCGCGACTTGTGGCGGAGTCCTGTTGGTGCGGGAGGATCTATTGAAAACAGAAGCTGATTGCCAGGGAGGATCGTCATCACCGTCCTCCGTTGGTGCTTGCTGGTGTGGATCCTCTGGATCCATCGGGGGGGTTGCCGGGGGGTGGTTGCCGGTGGGGGAGGTTGCCGGGGGGGGAGGTTGCCGGGGGGGAGGTTGCCGGGGGGGGAGGTATCCGGGGGGGGGGGGGGAGTTGCCGGGGGGGGGTGCCGGGGGGGGGGGGGGTTGCCGGGGGGGGACTCTCAGTGTGTATGCAGCTACAAGTATGTATATATGTACGCTCTTCTATGCGTATTCATACACGCAACTACTGCACGTTAAATATGCGTGCGCCCGTGTGCACACATAAGCCCGCGGGGTTATATGTATACACGCACATATATATATATATATACATATATTTACACATACATACACGCGCACACTCCCGTGCACATATATTATAGTTATATATGCCCGTTGAGTTTACGGTTGCACGTCAATATACACGCGCTGCAATCTTAAACAAAACATATGCGCTGTTCGAGAGTGTTGGTAAACACGCACTGGCCGTGCAGACGAGCTGACAGATGTAAACAAACTCAGCCTGCGCCGTAGTCGTTCGAAGATTGTGTAACGGCAGCAGTGTTGTTAAAATCAGACTAAGAGCAAATTATTGTCTTTCACAGTACCTGTGACACACACAGTCGGCTGCTAGCACTCACCCTGAGTGGTCGAGTGTGAACTTTGCTCTGCGAAAATCGGTGAAGAGTGCGAAAACCTGAGGCTCTGAGCGGTCTGAGCGATCGCACTCGATAACTGCACTAGTGAACAGTCCAGCACGCGTATCTTAACATGACATACGAGTTGCTGCAGAACATTATCCTTCTAGTTGCATGATTGCTATAATAATATTGTTTGTCCCGTGCCCACACGTTTGTAACAATTGTTCACTCCAAAGTGCTTTTATAATATAGCAAAATTATAGAAATATAGTTTAAAAGAAAAATAATATGATGATGGCCCTGCAACGTCTACCCCCGATCCGATACAGGTGTATTCTAGGAACAGGTGCAAATGCCCAGAGATATAAAAATGTATTTGTTTTTATCAAATGCCGATAATTATATAATCACATAATATATATCACACGTACAATAATGCTAGAAAGAAAGATAACTGCTCGCGCGTTTTAAGCTCAAGTACCACTGAAGTAAATTTCTGTAGTATTTATGTTATAAACCTAATTTACCTAAGCACATAAAAGGATGCGTATGCTGCCGCTCTAAGCGCCCCTGATATAAAAAGGTGACACGTGTATTTAGGTATACATGCCAAGCGAACAATAAATCAATGTGCAGCCTTACCAATGCGATGTAGGCATTGCTGAAAACACCCGTCGTGACCCGTTAGTAGTTGCGCGAGTGAGTAAGTGAGCGAGCTATGGTAGGACTGTACTATGTTTTGAGATTAGTATCCTTAGTTGCCGGGCTGAATTGTTTGCTATTGCTGGTTCCACTTGTTTGGTGTATCTGCCCTGCTGATTAATAGTCCGGTTTATTGAGGGGCATCTCGGGCTGGCTCTTTTACTTTTAGGTCCTAGCGAATCTGTCTAGAGATTACTTGTATGGCTACCGAGGATGCCATGCGACTTGCCTGTGCGATCTTGAGCGCTATAGGTATTTGAGTTTTGTTGACAAGGCGGTGCGTTTTAGCTCTGGTAGCCGTGGCATATATATATAGAGTGAATTATTTATTTTCTGTATAATACAATGCGTATATTTGAATTTGCATACGCACTTTATTTACATAAAGGATATGAATTAGTTTTAACGTCAAAAGATCCTTTCTTATTCGGGGTGCGTCAGTTGTGTGTCCTGGTGACCCTCCAAGGGAACAGGGACATAACGATCTCTTTTTGAGCTATGTATCTGGACTCGTGTTTCACTTGAGATCTTGTAGTCGTGGGTATGCGAATAAAAAGAAAACTGCAAAGTTCCGGAAGAAACTTTCCTGGAGAAAATATAGTCGGCAATTTCGGCAATCGACAACAAGGAACAGTACAGTCTAATTCAATTAAAGCATCTGTTATATCTTTAATAACGAATTGCATCTGTGGGGCGTCACAACGATAAGAAATTCGGCGTGTGAGTTTGTTGATCAGACTCCTCAGCAGTTGCCTAACTTTGCCTAGCGGGCATATATATATATATATATATATATATATATATATATATATATATGACAATTCAACATAACTATAACGTACGCGTTTTGATTTTAGGAATGGCGTCGATTCTGGCTGCGCTGGCGTATGCTGAATTCGGGGCAAGATATCCTCGAGCGGGGTCGGCTTACTCGTACGTGTACTTCAGCATGGGCGAGTTCTTGGCGTTCGTCGTCGGCTGGAATGTCTTGCTGGAAAACATTCTCGCCACATCGGCTGTGACCCAGGCGTGTGGTTCATACATAGGTAGGCCTTACTCGACAAGCGACACGTACATCGAGCTCTGACAACAAAGTTACCGAATGTTGTTTTTCATTGCGATTGCACAGCTCGTGGTGTCGTTGCAGCGCACATTTCACAGACACTGGCAGAAAAAATCGATGTCCCGAATGAAGCTGGCCACAATCCGCCAGCGGCAATTCTAGCCAAACCAATTTATCATCGTTACTCTCCACTACAGTTTGTTCACGGGGAGAAAGCGTACTTGCTTCGATCGAGATCTATTTTTATCCACGCTGTTTACATTTTAGCGGCGTATTTTTTTTAATCGAAAAGGCCAATTACAGGCAATATATATTTTATCACAGCAGAGTAGGTATACGTTTTTCAGTGCAACGTTTTCAGTTCTGAAATCCCTGCCATAGAAATGACTTTATTAAAAATCTGTAGTTAATCTCCTATGCCATAGAGATTAAAGGTTTGTTTTGTGTGCTATCAGTGTTAGCAGCACTAATGTCTAGTTCGAACATAGCCTGTTGACCGCTCAGTTAGTCAAAAGCTAACAAAATTAACGTCTTTAGCGTTATTTACTCATTGTCCTTCATGCTTGCTTGACTTCCAAGTGAACCCGCTCGAATCCTCCCTCGCCTAAAAAATAAGACCATCATCCTTCGTTCGTTCAGCGGGACGGGGAGATTCTTTATTTATGCATTCAGACATTTACAGAGATGTCGTCAACGCGCACATTTTGCCTTTGTTCTGTTTGATTCAAAGCCGAAAATCAACACATTAAAGTTCACACACACGTTGTCTTTGTTCTGTTTGATTCAAAGCCGAAAAATCAACCCATTAAAGTTCCCTTATACCCATACAGCCGTGCGTGGCGATTGCCCCTTTGACCTGCTGAGAGTGACTTCTGTACTCCACTGAACCAAATCATAGTCGGTCTTCCACTATTCGCCAGTATTAGCTGAGTCTCAAAGCTTACCGTTTGGACAGCTTTATGTCTACTAGACACAATAGGGCCAAATATAGGCATGTCTAAACGCAATGATAAAAGTTTCTTCACAAATGGTTTAGAACATGCTAGTTTCGTAGCAACAGCAGCAGCAGCAGTAAATTTAGATTTCCTAACGCTTAACTCTAAACATCGTATGCTATCCATGCAGACTCACTTACGGGCGGTGCAATATCGAACTTCATCGGCGAGTACATTGGTTTTCTGACGCGGCCCGAGGCGCTGCATGTTTACAACAACGTCACCTCCGTAGCCGACGACGTCGGACAGCTTGGAGTGGACGCTCCCTTTTTGAACAATGTGCCGCAGCTGCTAGTCATACCCATCATGATGGCATTTGTTCTCGTGCTACTACTGGGAACGACCGGTTCCTCGACGGTGGGCAACATTCTCTGCGGGCTCAATATTGCCATGCTTCTCGTCATCATTGGTATCGGGTTGTGGAAGGGCAGGCTTAACAACTGGACGGATCCGCAAACCGGTAGGTGGCCGATTGTTTAATTTAACTGATATATATGTATATATATATATATATATATTTAGTTACATATTTTTCTTAGCGCATTACTCCTGCCACACAGGATACTGGCACACAGCGGTGTTGGAGGATGGGCTGTTACAACTGACTACCGGGATGTGGAATACTCTTCAGCTTTTGTAACCATTTGCCGCTAAACCTGTCACGCATGCTTTGTTGTACGTACATAGGCACTCGATGTGGCAAGCAGCATGAATGAATGAAATGTTTAGTATGTTGTCCCTACTGCTGTACGAACTGTAGTAAAGTTTCTTATCTTATAAAGTTTTTATCTCTGTGTATTGGACGCAGGATAAGAAAACGTCGGAGCCGAGGGGGGTGGGAGTTTTTACGCAATAAGTGTGGCAGCAATAGCAGTCGCGGCGAAGACAGCGGTTCTATGAAGCCTCTGTTGCTTGCTTTGTGGTCGTTGGGTGATGCCTTCAATCCATCACCGACAGCCTGGATTCTGAGCCAAACTTTAAGCCAAACCCTGTTGAACTTTAACGAACAACAACTTTTTGTGTAGCTCATATCCTCCATACCCCCGACCCTTCGAGCGCGCCATTCGAGATTGCTTCCACTTGAAAGAGGGATCACGCGCCTGTTTGACTTGCGATCAACGACCGTTTATCCGGGCATTGTCAGCGATGCTCTTTTATTGGGAATCGTAGGTGTATTGCAAAGTCTCAGAGACTACTATGACAAATGCTATATATATATATAAGATGCTAAATTTGCGCAACCTTGTACTTCCCACCATTCATGATTGGAATTGTCGGCATGTATTCACCACGACACGATATTGCATCTGTGTTACATGAAAATAAAAGCTCAATATATCTACAGGTACAACGGGATTTTATGGAGCCTGAGCGTTTTTAAAGGTACCGCAAACTAGTGGCCGATTATTAATCAAGGAATACATATTATGTATTTTCCTTTTATATATATATATATATATAAGGACACATTATAAATAAGTTTGTTTCGTTGTTGTTAGGCGGTTTCCTGCCGCGCGGATGGCATGGCGTCTTCAGTGCAGCGTCAATGTGCTTTTTCTCGTATGGAGGCTTTGACGCCATCTCTGCGTCGGCTGAGGAAGCAAAGAATCCTAGGCGGTATGTATTGATGCATATATATTAACGTCACGTATATTTGTTAGAAAAAAAGTTTTTATCATTAAGAGTAACCAAAACACCCTGAAAAGATTACGTGTAAATGGCATATACGTTATGTGTAACCTTCGAGAAGGATGGGTTGCGATCTTGTGCTTGTAATGCATTCACTGTCACATATACATATACATATTAGGCAGTGCGGTTAGTGTAATTTCCTGAGTTTGACAGCCTAGCTTTTTTTTTTAAAAAAATCTAGCAAGTCCCATGAAATCTATGAGAGGCTCGGTTTGAAGGAGCAAGATCTCAAGATTTCTATAGAAAGCTACCCAATTCCCGAAGCTTATCCTGGACATATTGTATTGCGTACTACTACTAAAATCATAGACAGTTTGTGGCAAACACCTAGGAAAATGTTGGCCGTTATTCCCTGGTAGGCAGGTATTTGAGTTGGTGGGCAGTGCCATTTTTGAGTGCCATTTTTGGTAACGTTGGTTTGATGAAGCATAGTTAAACCAACATTAGCGAAAAATAACATTATTTGACATCCCTTTACTTTTTGTTGTTAAACTCACCTTCAACAAATGCTTGATAACGACTGATCACCGATTCCACAATGTTATTTCTTTCACAATATTATAGACCACCTACTTTATGAGCTCTTTAGTCATCTTCTTCGAGAGGATGCTTATTTGTACGGACAAGTTGCACAAGTTGTATGGCTGCGACATAATCACAAAGGTAATGTTGAGTAATATGTGCCCTACTGCATTCGTGCAATACATACAGTTTTTCTAAACTTAACCGTTAACCCGCAAGTGCTAGCTGTTGACTTGCGTTCTTCAAAATTGTATTTTGATCCTTATTTACCACTGAACGGCTATCATTTTAGTGTTTTAAGCCGCGTCTTTAACATTAATATACCTATAACGTACTACACCATACAAATAATTTCCAAACCTCACGTCATTTTAAGATTTTTCGGCCAAAAACTGCACAACGCTGTGTACGCAATTATATGCCAGTTTTTGTACCAGCAGTAACTATCGTTTTCTAACATGTACAATAATTAATTACGAGTGTTTTGCAGCACACTAGCACGCCACAAAGCGCCTGCGTAAGTTTTTTTTTACGTATTGTTTATTTCGCATTAACATTGCATTTCGCGTCTGTTTTTCTTGAACTACTATAAGATCTCCCTCTATAGTTGCGTGCATAGATGTCCACGCAAAGCAATATATGTATCTAATAAAGAATATGAAGTTTCATCTTGAGAATAGACAATATTCGTTCAAAATTGCGGCGGGTTGACATTTCCTATGCTTGCACGATTGCAGGTCACTGCCCATTGCGATTATGAGCGCCATGTTGACGGTGACAGTTTTATACGTTGGCGTTGCCGCTTCCTTCACACTGCTCAGCAACTGGAGTACGCTTAGCTCCGTTGATGGTACGTGAAATTGGCAACTAACAGGCACCTTTAAATAAAGTAATATTAGCGTTAGATATACGAGGTGTGTTCAATCGTTATCGCGACTTTTGAATTTTCGCGGGTTACGTATATTCGAATTTCGATTTTTTGTGGCGTTATGTTGGTACTCATGTCTCTCACTTATGCCGACAAGCTCGGCCATTTTGAATGTTCACTTAATTGTTGACAGCTGCTTTGCTTGCACGTGTTTTGGATCGTCTTCGATTTTTACCTATTCAAAAAAATGGATCAAAGAACCTGTATCAAATTTTGTGTGAAAAACGAAATTAAGTGCGCGGATGCATTCCGAATGTTGACTGTGGCATACGGAGAAGCTACCTTGGACCGAAGCAACGTTTATCGGTGGTACAAAATGTTCTCAGAAGGCCGAGAAGATGTGAACGACGAAGAGCGTGCCGGACGCCCGAGCACTTCAACAACAGACGAAAAAATTAATGAAGTGGAGAAAATGGTATTGGCCAATCGTCGAGTCACCATTAGAGAAGTTGCTGAGGACCTAAACATATCGATTGGCTCGTGCCATTCGATTTTTATCAATGATTTGGGCATGAGACGGGTCGCCGCGAAATTCGTACCAAAATTGCTCAATTGCGACCAAAAACAGCATCGCATGAACATTGCTAATGAGATGTTGGACTCTGTCCGCGACGACCCAAATTTGCTCCAGAGGGTCATAACTGGTGACGAATCGTGGGTTTATGGTTATGACGTGGAAACCAAAGCTCAATCATCTCAATGGAAGCTGCCGCACGAACCAAGACTGAAAAAAGCGCGCCAAGTTCGGTCGAATGTGAAAGTTTTGCTGACAGTTTTCTTCGATTGCAGGGGCGTGGTGCATCATGAGTTCTTGCCACAGGGTAGAACGGTCAATAAGGAATATTACCTGCAAGTTATGCGCAATTTGCGCGAAGCAATCTGCCAGAAACGCCCGGATTTGTGGAAGAACAAAAATTGGCTTTTGCACCACGATAACGCCCCTGCTCACACATCGTTGCTTGTGCGCGAGTTTTTGGCCAAAAACAACACACTAATGATGCCGCAGCCACCGTATTCCCCAGATCTGGCCCCCTGTGACTTTTTCTTGTTCCCTAAACTGAAGAGGCCCATGAAAGGACGACGTTACGCTACGCTTGACGAGATAAAGACGGCATCGAAGGAGGAGCTGAACAAGATAAAAAAAATGGTTTTTTGAAGTGCTTCGAAGATTGGAAAAACCGTTGGCACAAGTGTATAATATCTCATGGGGATTACTTTGAAGGGGACAAAATAGATATTCATGAATAAATGAATAATTTTTGAAAAAACACAAAAGTCGCGATACGTTTTGAACACACCATGTATATATATATATATATATATATATATATATATATATATATATATATATATATTCATGTTTATCATCACCTCGATGGAAGGATCATGAGTCTGTGATTATAGTAAAAGGGTTCACAGAAACTGTGTTTGCGGTGAAAATAACCGCCAGACAAAGTTTAGTAGCTTAAATGGCTAGAAAGTGATCAGGTGAAGTAATCTCGAGAAGATAGGTCTGCGGCTCCCTCAACAAGGGACAAAGAGAACGACTGGATTTTAGTGGCTTTGTAAGTCGCACAGTACCGTGACTTTACCAACGACGCTCGGTGTGTATCACACATTTTATTAGTTGTCCATGTAAAAATGGCTATCATAACCTGAACTCTTCGAATAGGAACATTAACGATAAGTACACGGAGTGCACCTGTCGACCGTGCTCTCAGGCGTGCACGAAGTATCATGCGTCTACCTGCCTGGCTCTTGCGAAAAGACCCCTGCACTGCCTCTCTCAAGTCGAATGCCGAGTGCAGCTGACAACTGTAGAAGTGTAAAAGTTATACGCACACTCAAAATGAGTGATCTAAAGGTTATGATATATATATATATATATATATAGGAAGCAAGGACACGGACAGCTGATTCTTAACCTCACGTGACACCTTTTTACCACAATTTTACTAAGGCGAGCACTGCCGAGTGTGCAAACGTATTGTAAATAATTATCAAATCATCACAATATTTTCTATATATATATATATATATATATATATATATATATATATATCTAATAAGAACTTTTGTTGGACAGGTTTTCCGGAGACAATGCGCTCGAATGGCATCTACTGGGCTCAATATCTGGTGACGGTGGGTGCGCTGTGCGGCATGACAACGGTTGGCGTCGTAACGCTCTATACAATCGCCCGCGCGGCCATGTCGATGGCTGAGGATGGCCTGCTCTGCACGGTGTTTGCCAACGTTTGGAACCGAAGTCAGGTGCGCAGGCCAAATCTGTTTCGCGGAACCTGTGTCACGTTTCCTCTCCTACTGTGTCTCCCATGGGGACGGCTTCGAAACTGCGAATACCCCGCCAATGTCTCCAGCCTGTGCTATCGCTTGCTGTTTCTGTTGTTGCCCTGTTGCTGCTTTTCATTTGTATCTATTATAACGTCCACCTAAATCTGCATGGCTCAAGAAAGATCGCCTCGAGGGAGTGTGCGTGTTACGCAGGAATTGAATCTAGGCTAATGGTAGAGTCGCTGGTCATCTATCCCACTTTGTTCCGCCGCCGTTTATTTATTTTATTCTGATTATTTCTTTATTTTCGTAGTTTCTGCTGATCAGGTGTTGGGCTTTCTTGTTGCATAGTGCTTGACTTAGAATGATCGACAACAGTTAATAACAGGCGTACTTGTTGTCTTTGCTACAAAAGTGGACTAACAAAGCGGATTGAGATAGTTTGTTTGTACTAAATATAATCAGAATATATGCATACAGTGTACAATACTTCACTTTAGATTGCGCATGAATAGGAACGCTGCAGAGCCGTTTGGCAAAAGCAGAACATATTTTGAATGAGTCAGAACGTTTTGTCAATCAGTGAACTCCACTTTGTTAAGCAAAAATCTTACCGGAGACAAACGTTTGTTGTCTGCTTTAAAGTCACTTGCTATTGTTGTGTTCTGTACTTTAGCGAGTTAATTTTGTCGGAACGTATCGATACGATTCGACAGCGTTGTACCATTTCTCAGTAAAAGAATAGTAGGCGTCAACGAAATTATGTTTATTCGCTACCACTAGTCGACTGAATGCGACCGCCTTAGCAACAAAGATTGGTGCTGTCTACAAACCCAAAACTGTGTGCAGTTGTGCCGCATTGCGATTATGGGTCAAGGTTAAAACGCTTTTGTAGTGGAGACTTTGATGTCAGAAACCGACCTCTCGGAAGGTGGGCCTCCCACGGTGGGTACGGATAGAAGCGTTTCTAATAGAATCCTGATGTACATGTACAACAATCGACAAGGTCGCATACATGATGAACGCGTTGCATATATTAATTTAATTGCACTTATAAGAATGTTTGTAAGTACGTGAAATATGCCTTAGTATGAGTGTCGCATACGCCAAGCGATGATAAACCAACTTTTTATATATCGATCGTGAAAGCTAGGCAATTTAATTCGCACAGGGGCGTAGCGAGACGCCGGGTCCACCACTGTCGCGAAAGCAAGCGTTCACACAATGAAGGTCATGTTGTGTGTCTATGGGTTCAAATACACCGTTAGAATATGTATACAAATGCCAAAGCAAAGTGCTTTTACAATGGTTTTGGAGTTTCCTTAGATTCTGGCGTAACAACTAGCCCGCTGTTACGTTGGCTACAGGCTGGACATTCCTGCAGAGAAGCTATGTAGCTTTAACAATCGATAGGTAAGCGACTAATGTTTTGCAGAAAAAGGATAAGATGACAGTGACATATTGCTGTCTGAAAAGTAAGCCATTAGTACTCTACTGAGAATCATTTTTATTTGTTTACACATAAGAGCAAGGACTCATTGTCTGTCGATGAACGTATAACTAAATCAAATAAATGAAAACGTCACGTATCCCCCGGGTTCGAGCGTGTCCAGTCTAACAGAGTTTCACGGACAGAGACGGCGTTATTGCGTTGCGCATGTCCAGCGATAGTCTCTGGTGCAGGTATTCGACAGCTCTAGTATCCCCTGTCGAACGGCTGAGCGCCTTGCCGACTTGTTGCAAAAGTTTATACGACTTGGGAACATGTCCTCTCAGTCCGATAAATTGATTTAACGAGAATGACGTCATTTACTGAAACAGGTGCCAGCCTACTCGACGCTAATTTTTGCCGCCATCTCCGCCACGATAGCCGTTCTGTTCCGCATCGAGTCGATTATCGACATGCTCTCCATTGGAACGCTTATGTCCTACATGACGGTCACTTGTGGACTCGTCGTCTACCGCTACGCGGGAACGGTAAGATATAATTAGTTCTAGATACATCCGCACACTTGTATGCACACACATACCCATGTGCTCGCAACATATCTCGCCCTTCTGTACACGAATGCACAGTGTCATTTCCCATGGAAATGTCATATATTGTGGAAGCTGTCTGTTTTGTTTACCATACCTAGAATGTCAAAGTAAGCAACGAAAACGCCCATCTACAGTCGTGTCAATACACATACGCAAGTATAGCCAAAATTCGGCATATACCCGATAGGTCCCAGCACTTAGCACCGTGAACAGCAACTTCATGCGGAGTTGGGATGATCTAAAGAGGTATGAATAGTCATTGACAGAGGGCGGACTAATTTTCAATTGTCAAATGAGGGCCAATCTCTTAGTCTGAGCTGACTAGTTTTAGTTACCGTGTAACTATATAAAAGTATGATTAGTAATATTATTTACTTGCAGACTGAATCGTATGTTCGACGTGCTTTGCAGAATTTGCGAATCAAAATAGTTATTATTTCCAGGGTTTCCATTTCTAGGGCAGCATAATACCACTATAAATATACAACGGAATGGAACGGCCGCCATTACTCTCACTCTGTTCATGCGCTGAGAGGTTTGGAAAGACGTACTGGCAATGAGTTTCGTCACCTCTATTTGTGCGCGCGCCCTCTCTCACTCTCAGTTTCTCTCTCTGTTTTGGTCCTCCATTTTTGAGAGACCTTTTAGTTCAGGCTTGGAAAACGCATGAGTCTATGGCTTCCTCGGAGTGGTCTAATTTGTGCATACGTACTCGTTAAGCCATTTATTTCTCTAGAACCATTAAATCAAAATAAGTAGATAAATTCTGCATATGATTGGGCTGCCCAATCCGTATATTTAGGTTGAACAGATCACTTGTAAGTACGGGACTTAGAATTCAGACCTCATTGACATGATGGCAGAATTTGTGCAGACGTTGCAACAGGCTCCCAAAAACTTGTGACACTATAGCGGTGATATTAACCACGTCGCCACTGTGTTCTCCTACTAGACTCACATACGCTTCTTCCGGCGGAAAAATGTGGCAGCAGGACACTGAGTAAGCATGTTTAGCCAAACAGATTTAAGCAAACACCGGGATCAATCCCGTAGTCTACTATTCATGGTTGTGATGGCTGCACCCCATTTTAGAACAGCTGGCCTGTTACAACCTGTGAAGTACAAATACATATCAAGTTTAAAAAAAAATTAACAGAGAGAAAACAGAAAGCGTGGGTAAGCATGCAATCTATATTTACTTCCCTGCTTTTGAAAACCTAAACTGGTAACAGTGGCAGTTTAAACATTTTTTTTTTGAGAGGACTAACTGAAAAACACACGCGGTCACCACAGCGGGGAAGCTGTCTGCAAGAAAAGGCCGGTTGTGTGGAGCTTCAACCCACTAAAAACCAGTCATGTCCCCGTCCCCCGACCTGACTGGGAACTGCTTGCGCATCTCATCAATCAGTAAGGGGGGGGGGGGGGGGGCGAGTCGACTACTCCTGGCGGGTGTGTTCCCCGGGAGCCACGAGGAGGGGGGGGGCGCCGTAGGTGGTTGGCGCTCGTTTTCTTCTGTAAAATGGCTTTAAAGACTTCAGCTATGGTGTTCCAGTTTAAGAGCGATTCCGTCATATTTTTTTGCAGATGTCGCGTAAGTTAAAAGCCAGTGTATTTCTTAGAAGCAGTAGGGGTGCGCGCTGCTCCGCCCATGCTGGACACCTCAGTGCTGTGTGATCTGGGGTGTCATCTGATCCATCGCCGCAGTGGATGCATTTGGGACTGGGAGCCTTCCCGATCCTGAACAGGTAGGACTGGAAGTCGTCATGGCCTGTCAGAGGCGCGGAGACTGGAGTCCGAGGCACCCTCTTGTAAGCCGTCCCACTCTTCCTGCCAGAGGTCAATAGTATGCCGCCGCTCCTCGTCCCTCTTGCGCTGGGGTTTACCCCATAAGCGGTGGCGTTTACCAGCTTTCAGATCCCAGGGAATCGTTCCAGCAAGGACGAAGGCCGCCGCTTTGCTTACCGTCCGGTACGTCGCGATAACCCTGAGGGCTCCGACTCGGCCCCGGACATGATTATTTACCGCTTGGATTGTCGTGGTCCATAATTATTAGGCATAAGCCGTGCGACGTTGTTTGCTGTCTTGGTTGCCTTTTCTGTCGCCCGCCGCACGTGTTCAGTGCCGCGGAGGCCCCTGGATAGGGTGACCCCGAGGTACCTGACCTTGTTAACGAGCGCGATTCCCTGGTTTTCTAGACGGAGGTGAAGGGCGGGGCAGTTCTTCCGTCCCACCAGGAGTATAGCCTCGCTCCTAGCAGGTGCGAGGGCGAGTCCCGCCGCTTGCCTCCAGCGAGCCTCAAGTGCTTCGTTCGCACGGCTCTGCAGCAGGTCCGGTGTCCGAACCTAGAAGTCTGTCACGTCCACGTGGCAACCCTCAGGTTGAAAAATGTACTTACAAATCCACTTGGCAGGGAACGCATGCTAAACAAATCCGTTCCTCGTCAGATCGCGAGGTAGAGGCTCGTTGTTAAACAAAAAAAACAGCTTGGAAGGATAAAGCAATGCAGACCACAATTATCTCGCAGTCATGTATACAAAAATTATACATACGTATGACTCACCTAAATATAAAAAATCCCATCGACAAATATACAAAACATTAAATGATCTCGTTTCATTTTATTCTCAGACGCTGCCGAGCCCTCTGCGTCTTCGCTATGTTCGCCCGCTGGAATCGGTCCTATCGAGTGTAGTTGACCAGAGGCTATTTATTTACCTCAACCTCAATGTGATCATCTGGACCAGCTTAGCCTTATCATTCTTCGTACAGGTATGTAGCATCATCAAAGTGCTTTTACTTGAGAATGTGAATGCATCTTATATAAATACGTGTTCAATGTTAATCATTTCTGCGAAGTATGGAAACTACGTTCAACCCACTACAAACCGCATCATTTGTATGTAGCTCTTCTTACACATGTTTTCCCCGTATTCTTGTACGACATGCACGTCAGCCGTTAATTGAATAAACGCGAATGGAAAACAATATGTATAAAATTTTTAACCGGTAAAAAAAGATAAAATTGCGTAAGTGGCCCGCCATAGAAGCCACACGCAAGCTCCCGTTGGATACATTTCGTGCTTCCCACCAGTATTGATCCATCCACGACTTAAAGTCACCATGAGTCGGAGATTTCACTTCCTTGCTAAGATCATTTTCCAGCTTGTGATATGCATATTTAGTCAACCAAGTCAGGTAGACGCTACTGCACAAAAATATGCCGATTAAGCTGTGTGATCTGGGGTGTCATCTGATCCATCGCCGCAGTGGATGCATTTGGGACTGGGAGCCTTCCCGATCCTGAACAGGTAGGACTGGAAGTCGTCATGGCCTGTCAGAGGCGCGGAGACTGGAGTCCGAGGCACCCTCTTGTAAGCCGTCCCACTCTTCCTGCCAGAGGTCAATAGTATGCCGCCGCTCCTCGTCCCTCTTGCGCTGGGGTTTACCCCATAAGCGGTGGCGTTTACCAGCTTTCAGATCCCAGGGAATCGTTCCAGCAAGGACGAAGGCCGCCGCTTTGCTTACCGTCCGGTACGTCGCGATAACCCTGAGGGCTCCGACTCGGCCCCGGACATGATTATTTACCGCTTGGATTGTCGTGGTCCATAATTATTAGGCATAAGCCGTGCGACGTTGTTTGCTGTCTTGGTTGCCTTTTCTGTCGCCCGCCGCACGTGTTCAGTGCCGCGGAGGCCCCTGGATAGGGTGACCCCGAGGTACCTGACCTTGTTAACGAGCGCGATTCCCTGGTTTTCTAGACGGAGGTGAAGGGCGGGGCAGTTCTTCCGTCCCACCAGGAGTATAGCCTCGCTCCTAGCAGGTGCGAGGGCGAGTCCCGCCGCTTGCCTCCAGCGAGCCTCAAGTGCTTCGTTCATCTGGACCAGCTTAGCCTTATCATTCTTCGTACAGGTATGTAGCATCATCAAAGTGCTTTTACTTGAGAATGTGAATGCATCTTATATAAATACGTGTTCAATGTTAATCATTTCTGCGAAGTATGGAAACTACGTTCAACCCACTACAAACCGCATCATTTGTATGTAGCTCTTCTTACACATGTTTTCCCCGTATTCTTGTACGACATGCACGTCAGCCGTTAATTGAATAAACGCGAATGGAAAACAATATGTATAAAATTTTTAACCGGTAAAAAAAGATAAAATTGCGTAAGTGGCCCGCCATAGAAGCCACACGCAAGCTCCCGTTGGATACATTTCGTGCTTCCCACCAGTATTGATCCATCCACGACTTAAAGTCACCATGAGTCGGAGATTTCACTTCCTTGCTAAGATCATTTTCCAGCTTGTGATATGCATATTTAGTCAACCAAGTCAGGTAGACGCTACTGCACAAAAATATGCCGATTAAGCTTCTCAGGCCGGTTGCATCGGTTTTCCATCGGGTGTGTTTTGCAGTCTTCGCCAGCTGCAGGTACTTGGGTGCAGATATTGTCGTCTGTGCCCTTTAACACGATGCTGGACGAGGTTGCAGTCAGAATTGCCTTAAGAACAGCCTGAGGGCAGATTTGGTGTTCCGACTTAGCTGCAGGTGTAGATCACGTGACCGCTCAAGCCCATCTTGGCTTGCCTGACTTCGTGCAGTCATCAGTGGTACTTTCAATAGGGCTTTAAGATCTGTTGGCTTCCCAAATCGAAGCCCTCTTACCATGGCTGTCATGCGGCTACTGGCAGTCTTTATTATCAAAATCGGCTAAATCTATAGTGCAAGAGATTCGAAACAGTATTAGGGCAGCGGTAGACGACGAAGGCCCTACCTTAATCCGATTCGCATGTGTCCATATACAATCCTTATGTTTACTCAGCCTAGCGCAGCGGAAAGCATAACGTTCAACTTTGCCGCTGTTGCTTGCAGGTAAGCCTTGTCGAGGCCATTACTGGCCGTTGCTATGAGCGTCGCAAGTAAATCTAACTCACTTATCCCTGAGAACTACGCCTGCCGAGGACATTCGGTCCGCATCTTCGGGGGTAACCTCGTCCTTAGGCAACTCTCCAACGGCAATGGGGAAAGAGATATAGTATGCGTTAATCCGTTTTGAAACTCGGTGGAGCCGGGCGCACCGAGAGAAATGTCTGCATGCTAGCCTCGGGCGACCCCCATAGATTGAGGAGGTATACCGACTTGTCGATCCGTGTCCGAGGTTGTACAGATTTATGTTTGCTTATTCATATCGACTTTAACCAAAATCAGCGAATTTTACAATTTTGTTTTAAAGTATGTATTTATTGATTCTAGAACTTGCATATATATATATATATATATATATATATATATATATATATATATATATATATATATACTTATACAGGGTGTTTCAGGAATATTTTTAAACGATACAAGAATTGTAGAGCTCGTTAATGCAAATGTTTTTTTTCTAATGGAACATGGTCTCTCTTGTTTCGGAGTCTTGTTTCGGAACGAGAGTTAAACTACTACAATTTGTGACACTGATGTTTTTGCCCGACATAGGAGCATAACATGTGCTGTTGCGAGACAACCAGTCCTCCTATACAGAAACTATGTACACCGTCGTGTTCGTTCTGCTTCTTCCTAAGAATATATAAGGCCGGTCAGAAGATGCGACATGGTCACTTAGAAGAGAAATCGCAAAAAAATTAAGTTCTTTATTAGCTTTCACGCCAAATGCTTTAAAATCATTACCTTACGACCACTCACAGTGCCCAAATCTAACATGTTTAGGCAAACGCGCATTTCATGACGGTCATTTTGGTATCAAACGTATGGCAATGCGTGCTGTGGTTGCGCAGTAATTTAGATTTGTCGGCGAGATGTCCAGATTAAGTGCATGTAAAATGACTGGGTGGCGACGCGCTGCGGCTGTTAACGTCTTAACTTAAGGAAGCAACAAACATATTTAGATTGGAACTGATTATCTACGTTTGCAACAAATCTCAAGTTGAACTATCCGCCTAATTACAATATTTTTTGACGAATAAAGGAATTTGAATAATATATATATATATATATATATATATATATATATATATATATATATATATATATATAATACCGGTTATATATACGACGGAATGTAGGAATGCGCTGGGAAGTTTAAAGACCTTATAATAAATCAAACGTATTTGATTACTTTGTTATTCTAATCACATAATCATAATATATATAATTCCTTTATTCGCCGCTGCGCGTCGCCACACAGTCATTTTACATGCACTTAATCTGGAAATCCCGCCGACAAATCTTAATTACTCTGCAACCACAGCACGAATTACCATAAGTAAGTTGCCATATATATTTTTTTAAGAACGATTTTAAGAACGGACAACGATCATGATGAAAAATTCAGAGCTATTTTTACCAAATTAGATTTTATCTCAGCTCACGGTGAATTGAGCGTCGCCGTCCTCTCTCCCTCGCCTCAAACAGAGAAAAACGCACCAAACATAATGACAACAATGGCCAGTGCAACAGCAACAACAAAAACAGGCGACCAGACCAACGACCTACCGGCTGTTGCACGAAGGATCACAGAGGCTCTTGAAACTGCAGCAGCAGCAGCAACAATACCATCAAGCGTATCAAACATCGGCTCACTGATTGCTGCAGTGGTGGAGGACAGCGCGGCAGCAGCGGTAGCTTCAACATCAGACACCAAAACCAACGGGTTGCCGGCTGCAGCTTCTTCCGCGTTGATTGAAAATAGTAAAACAGCAGTTTTATCCACAAACAACGGAATCCCAACTGCTATACGCAATGTCACCGCTTGCACACAAACAGACATCTTCGTGCAGGCTGGCATCGATGGCACTGCAGTCGACTCTCAGCCTACCCGAGAGTCGTCCTTCCACTCACCACCCGTCAAGTCCGTTCTTCTGGCCGGTGACTCCAACATCTCCCGGCTTGCGACGAACGTGCTTGACATGATGGGTGGCGACGTGCGCTGTAATATCTCGGGGCAAGGCGGCGCCACGTTAAGCAAGGTTATCGCAAACGTGCGTCGCCATATTGCCATATATAACACACAGCCGACGGACCAGCTCGTCATGCTGCACGCCGGGTTGAATGATATCTTGAAGAGCCCAGCCAGTGAGGATATTGTCGAGGTGTGGAGGCGGATGGAGCATCAGCTGAATGACCTGGTGAAGTTCTGCGAAGCCAACAACGTCAGGCTGACCGTCTGTTCTATCCCGGTAGTAACAGGCGGTCCAGGCAAAGACCGCCGCGCGGATTGCGAAGTTGTTAACGGTAAAATGTGGGCTAAATTTAAGGATTCGGACGTGCTTTATCGTGACTTCTCGTATATCCAGCGCTGTGCCCGGTATATGGACACCGATGGAGTTCATTTCAACCGCCGTGGAGCAAGGCAGGCGGCCAGGCCTATCGCCCGTGAAGCCGCCAGTTTCCTGGGAGTGAAACCTAATATTGCGGGAATTAACATTAAGTTCAATGCAACTCGGCGTCAACCAGCTGACCATTCCTCCCGGGCATTTTCCTCCTCTGTTGCCGGCAGTAGTATAAACAACTTTAACTACCAAACCGGGATCGCTCCTTTTCAACACCGTCCTCCACCCCTTCCTCCACCGCCGGTTCTCCCAGCCATCTGGCCCCCCCGGCTCCACATACCGCCTCCACCTCTGCCACCAGTACCTCCACTTCCCAGCCTCTTCCCAGACTACCTGCTGTTTTAAAACATTCTAGATTAAATTACCACCCCAAAGTCTCCGCCGAACAGTTGGCATCACTTACCCCTGCGGATAAAAACGCGATAAAATGTTTATATTTTAATGCACGTTCGATAGGTAAAGATGATCGTACACAATTGCTCAGTTCATATACTGCCTTAAATGATATTAATATAGTGTTTATAACCGAAACCTGGTTAGGTGTAGGTGGCAAGCACGTAACCGATAGAGAACTGTCGTGTGATGATAGGTACTCAGTATTTCGATGTGATCGTGGCTCCCGAGGAGGGGGGGGGGGTTGTATATTAATTCAAAACACGATGAAAGTTTGTGAACTAAGACTAGAGAGTGGCATCGAAGCTGTAGCGTTAGACGTATATTCCAAACATAGTTCCATCAGGGTTGCCTGTTATTATGCAACAAACGCCGGCACCCTTGCTGAACGCAAGAAACGCATGAAAACTGTATGTGATTCATTTAACTTAATTTGTGATACAACCAGTCCAATTTTAATTTCTGGAGATTTCAACCTTCCAAAAATACACTGGAAGGATATTACGCTTTTAGATTCGCAAACCATGGAGTCCATCTTTGTTAATGCCTGCATCACCAACGGCTTACACCAACAAATAGACGAGGTCACTCGCCCTCGACTGTATTGTCATGGTGCTGAGGCTGCGCAGGTCAGTTCCAATGATGAAATAGATAACACATTCGCCACTGTAGGTAATGCTAAGAATCACTTCGCTACTCAATGTAATGACACTAACATAAATAATAATTTCAGAAAACTATCCAGTCACACCAATAGTAATGGTAATAGATATAGTAATGACAGTCATGCAACTAGTCACATTAATAGTAATGGTAACTTTAGTAGTGTTAGCCAATTAGCTACTAGTTTTACTAATAGTTGTATTGTCACTGATGAAAGAATCTTAGGTATCTCCGACGATGACGACGACAATCTGGGCTCTATTAATGATTTAGTTTTAACCTCAGACCCGTCCATCATTGAAGATATACGAGTATTTCAGTCGCCAATTCCATCCGACCACAATGCCAATTCGTTTTCTATTTTATTTGATGCTAATTATCCTACAGTAGACGAGGGAGGTTATAATTTCTGGAAGGGGGACTATAAAATAATCCGCTGTAGGCTTGCTTGTATAAACTGGAGGAACTTGTTTTTAAATTGCGATACCGTTGACTCGATGTATGATAGCTTTGTATACCAGATACATTCACTAATTGAAGAGTTTGTACCTAAACGAAATGGCAAGTCAAAAAATAATGCAAATTTACGTAAATATGTCACCAATCTAGAACGGTTGATTGACCAGGAGCCAAATGTGCAGTATGAAAAAAAGTTAAGGAAGGCGACTAGAAGACTTCGTATAATGGAAGAAGCCAGTCTTGATTTTAAAAACACAAAGTCGTTTTTTAGATATGCAAATAAGCGATTAAAAGGAAAAGAAAACATTGCGGCTTTAAATATAGATCAGACGGTCCTCGTAGACGACGCTTCTAAAGCAAATGCATTTAAGGACTTCTTCTCGTCGGTTTATGTTGCCCAAGGGAGTTCAGTTCCCGAAGGTGTTTCCAACGACGTGGTCTCGAAAGATAGTTGTCCATACTTGGAAATATCAGAATATAATATTCTTTCTAAAATCAAACAACTACCCACTAAATGCAGCTTTACTCCTGATTTAATCCCACCCATATTTTATAAAAATGTAGCGTCTGCGATAACTGAACCCCTTTTCTTGATATTCAGTAGGTCTTATGAGGATGGCATTGTGCCAAAACATTTTCGGCAATCAGTCGTAACCCCTGTACATAAGAAGGGTCTAAGGTCAAATGTAGATAATTACAGACCTGTAGCTCAATCATCTATCGCATGTATCATCTTTGAAAAACTGCTAGTGGACCACATTTTTAATTTTTTTCAATCTAAATGCTTGCTGGATGAGAATCAACATGGTTTTACTAAAGGCAAATCCACGGCAAGTCAACTCGTCGAAATGACTCAAGATTGGGCTGTTATGATAAACAATAGGCTGGCCTTTGATTGTATATATTTTGATTTCTCGAAGGCATTTGATAGAGTAAACCATGTAAAACTTGTACAAAAGCTTAGGTAGTGGTGTGTGGATAATGAAATGCTTATATCAGTGCCGAAATGTGCTGTATTGTGTTTAAAAGAAGCCCATAACTACACGCTACATGGGGAGGCTATCCCTATTTTAAATTGTATTAGGGACCTAGGGGTTGCGGTGACACCGCAACTGGATTTTAGCACCCATATTACACAAGTCATCCGATCAGCTAATCTTATATCTAATACCATATTTCGTTGTTTCATAATTAATGATTACAATTTTTACATGAGGCTTTATAATAGTTCGGTTGTACCTAAGTTTCTCTATTGCTGTGAGGTTTGGCGGCCTTACTTAGATAAACACATTGGAGCAATGGAAAGTGTACAGAGGAGATTCCTTCGTCGTGTCTCGTTAAGGTGTAACGTTTCCCGAAATTCTATTGTGATAAGCCCTATTCGGGAACTTCAGTCCAGAGCGGATTATCGCATGTTCAATCGTATTATAAACTCATCAAATAAGTCAAATTATTTTAGCATTCGGTTGAACAATCTTAGAAGCGGTAACACCATCTCATCGAAACAAATTGCCAAGACAGATCGTGTAAATAACATGTTTTCGTGGCGGATGGCGAGGGCAATGAGAACTTAAAGCACTAACAGTGCAAATGTCGCCACACAAGTAAACTGACTATTGTATGTATCTAGGTAACGGTTTCTAAAATGTAAATATTGTCCCCCCTTTGACTAAATAAAGGTGCATTTGATTTGATTTGATATATATATATATATATATATATATATATATATATATATATATATATATATATATATATATATATATATATATACATACATACATACATACATATGTCGAGCGTACGAACGTTAGCTCAAGAGTTTTTGAGCCAAAACATGGTTGCTTTTGCAAAAACGCTATCTCGCGTTAGCTCTCTCTCTCTTTCTCTCGTTAGCTTACCCTCCCAAGCAATGCCAAATAGTTCCGAACCTGACGGGGAGGCGGGGTGGAAGGAGATGTGAGGAACCCACGGGCTTAGGGGGTCTGTGAGTCGCACAATAGTCGCCATTACCTGCCTGCGACGCATGCTCATCAATCATTCGCGATACCTCCAATAAATAAAAAACATTCTTTTTTGGAGGTATCGCGCTTGTCGCTTTTAGAACAAGGCGCATTGGCTCGCGGTAGTAGACAATGCTCGACCTGCAATGTGGGATCCGTCTATGACCTTGACAGTGCGCCAATGCTGGGACGCCTCATCCTCACATGCAAACGTGTCTCGCCAACAATGCTATGTCTGCGGACAGCGCTACGCCGTTAAGGAGCACAAGCTAAATATGCAAACATCGTATTCGTCCCTGATTCTGTCGGCAGGGTTCGTGGACAGACTCTACATACATCGTCCCGGGCCTACTGGCAAGCCTGCTCGTGGCAGCGACGCTGCTGCTTACACTGCTCGACGAGACGCCCGATTCCTGCTCCACCTACAAGGTAAGCTAGTACGATATGGCAACAGAAAGCTTCGTATATATAGTATACGCGATTTTACTGCGACAAATCTCACCGCCGGCGTTTTTTTACTACGTTAGCAATGCATTTTGAAACACATATATTTTACGCGGGAAAGCAAACGTTATCTGAGGATATACTATATATATATATATATATATATATATATATATACAGGCAGGTCAACATGTTCTTAGAATGAAAACCAAGAATTTTCCAAATCTTGTTTTTAATTTTTTCTTATTCGATATACTCCCCGAGAAGCTCAATACACTTTTCCCACCGAGATTTCAGAGCATTTATACCTCTTGAGTAGAATTCCGCGTCTTTAGACTGAAAATAGGCATTGACAGCAGCCTTAACCTCTTCATTGCTGGAAAAACGCTTTCCACCGAGACTATTCTTCAAATGTCCGAAGAGGAAATAATCAGAGGGGGCCAGGTCTGGAGAATAGGAAGGTTGTTCAATAAGTTCGAACCTTAGTTGGGCCAGTTTTGCCGTTGCTTGCCGCGACTTGTGTGCGGGAGCATTGTCCTGGTGAAACAGGACAACCTTCTTCTGCAAAGCGGGCCGTTTCACGATGAGTTCTTGCTTCAGGCAGTCCAACAGTCTTGCATAATATTCTCCCGTGATCGTTTTACCGCTCTCAAGGTAGTCGACCAGAATTATTCCACGTTGGTCCCAAAAAACCGTAGCCATCATCTTTCCGGCCGATGCCGTTGTCCGCACCCTCTTCGGAGGTCCTTCACCAGGTGCACACTATTGACGAGATGCTTCTTGGGTCTCGGGAGTGTAGTGATGGACCCAGCTTTCATCGACGGTCACGAATCTGCGCCAAAAATCCGACGGATTTTTCGACATCTTGGCCAAATTTCGCTGTGAAGCGGAAACACGCGCGTCTTTTTGGCCTTGGTTGAGCAAATGCGGCACCCATTTTGCTCTGAGCTTTTTCATCTTCAAGTTTTCGTGCAGGATGAAATGCACTCTACCCAAACTGATCCCCAAGGCCTCCGCTATCTCCCTAATGTTCACTCGCTTATCTGCGGCAACGATTTTCCGCACTTTTTCCACGTTTTCCTCATCAGTTGCCGTTTTTGGGCGTTCTGAACGTAGTTCATCCTCGGTGCTCCTGCGACCTCTTTTTAACTCATTAATCCAATTGGAAACAGTGGCAAAACATGGCGCAGAGTCACCGTACACCTCGTCTAACTCAGTTTTCACTTGGGTCGCATTCCAACCTTTGAAATAAAAATGCTTGATAACCACTCGAAACTCTTTTTTCTCCATTTTTCAAAATCACGCCGATACGTTGCACGGGAAAGCGATCAAACGAAATCGCAACGGCCAATCACCATAATATTTTGACTGCTAGCATTCGAAAAGTTGCCGTTTCCAATAGCGGTGAAAGCGCGCCAAAATTCGAATTCTGAAAAGCTCATTTTAAGAACTTGTTGAACTACCTGTACTGTCGCGTTGTTAATACACATTGTGAACAGTGATGAATGCCAACGCGGATGTTCAATTGTAGTTATCGGTAAAACAGGGCGTAACGATGGTCGTCATTGGCCTGAACCAGCCTTGTAACGGCATTCCAACGGCATCTTTGTTGCATAGCCTAGTTTCTGCTATAAATATCGCAGAGTACTAGTTGTTTACGTTTGTCTTTTAAAGTCGACTGTTCTCTGACTCTTATTCTCTCTCTCTCTCTCTGACTATTTTCTTAAGTAGGGGAAGCGTACTAGTGGCATGCAAACATCGCAAGCTATTAACACTCCGTCCAAGCCTTGTCATAGTGTCGAAAACGCAACCCTAGGCCGCAACCTACGAATTCAAACTCGTCTGAGCCGTTGGTCTCCAAGTTCCGTCTTATCGCACACACGAGACAGCACAATTACTCCTCTTCCATGATCGTAAGGCGGGAATTAGTTGAATAACTAGCTGGTCTATAATAATGTTGCTGTGGCACCTGCGCATATATACCGTCATTCTGTTCGCGTATGGATTGCTGCTCTCTCTGTCTTTCCTGCGCTATATGATTGCGTCAGCGTGATGCCGATCTATGACCCTCTAATGGCGCCTTCACTTCCTCCTCCGGACTCTGCCTGGAACTGAGCTGTCCCGCTGATCAGCCAGTATCTGACCTTCGTTGGTACATACGAGTATGTACCACGTACGTAAGGAGTTCGGAGTTGATCTTGTTTCCCGCTATCTATGCGAATGACTATCGTGGACCCTGGCGTCAACCGATGCAGCCCTGCTCACCTAATACTTCTTACCACTCTGTGATACTGCATGGTGACAGTGGTGGCCCTAGTGGCGACATGGATCGCTACTGTCAGCTGTCTTTGACTAGCCTGCGTGTCGGAATCCCTTTGATTGCGTAACTTAGCGTTTAGTTGTGTAGGTATCGAGCTGCTGTTTTGTTGACCTAAACGTGCGTGCAAGTTCTCGGTTCAGGATGTAGTATAGTTTTTGTGTCTTTTCGGTCTTGTCAGAAATTTCCCATGTCTAAACTGATCATCTGCAAACTGTATCATCGCGGTGAACTAGCCATTAGTTATTTTGTTTGCAACGTACAAGCCAGACACTTCTGATATCGATTTCACCTTTACTCACGTTTCTCTTCGCCAAGGGTTACTTAAATCACGTGCACATGTCCATATACCTGTCTTTCTGCACTAGCGCAGCACTCTTAGGGAGAATGCCATTTGCATTGTGGTTTTAATATTTCGTTTTCTTTCATTTTCAAGGGGGCACTAGCAAGTAGACCTAATTGGTTGCCGCATGCGTGCGCTTTTAGCCCAAATCCTCAAACCTTTAAAGTATTGCACTTAACGTGATACATGACATCGAATCCATCTAATGTTAACATCTCAGCCGACTCCCTTTACTTAGAAAAGCAGGTTTTCTATTTTTATCCAAATAATAATACAACGCTCTATTATTCGGTAGCGTCAAAGGGGCGTCCCCCGATAATAGCACACATTACCCGGAGCGTTACAAGATAGCAGCTGTGTTGTTCGACTGTTTTGATCCGACCAGGGTTTTTGAAGCTTTCACTATGCCATTTTAAGCATGATATACGGAGCACGGATACACGAGTCGATCGATATGAAAATTAATAGCATATAAGACATAACTATATTTCTATAAGACACAATACTTTTGTCAGCAGGTGTTTGTAGTTGATGCACAATCAGGCCAGTGATGATTATACTAGTACAATGAACACGCTCGACTTACAGGCTCGGCTTATTTGCAGGGGCACTAAAGGCACGCCTGCCCTCAGACTACTCATTAGCGTTTAGTACTACTACCTGGTCTCGCAGCACGTCCACCTAATTCGTTCTAGAACAGCCTTTTTTCTTTTCGAGACGTGTCACTCGCAGCGTATGTATACTTACAATGCAACGGGTCGTTCTCAAACAGCAATCAGCTGCTTTTGGGGAGAGTCGTTTCAACAGCAGCAAACGTGGTTTCCGGACTTCATGTTCGTATATATATATACATATATATAAGCGAATACCGTTCTCAGACGTAACGGGCCAAACCTGCCATCGTATTTTTACATGCTTCTCACATGCAAACTCTTTCAACAAAGCGTACTTATATTGAACAATAGAGCAATGAGAGCAACGGAACCAGTGTCACTGTATCGCTGCTCCTAATTGTCGTCGATTGAGCGGTGGTGCGGCAAACAGTGGTCTGCTTTCGCGTGCACTAATTCGAACGGAGGCGAGCGTTCATTAACGACTCGGTTCAGTCACATTACTTAGTGTATCGTCTCTATCTCTCTTTTTTTCATCCCTGTTTCTGTGTTCGTCGTCGGGTGCATTGTGTCGGGTCATGGCTGGTTTATTCGGACGTAACGCAGATGCCACTGATGCCATGGTTAGCCGTGATTTCGGTCGTGATTGACGCGGTATTAATGAGCACCATGTCCGTCATCACATGGATACGTCTCGCTGTTTGGTTGGTTGCCGGTAAGAAGTTCACGTTTGCTTTTTTTCACGTTTTACAATTTTTTTCCAATCTAATCGGGCAAGATAGCAGCGGTTATAGTTGTTGTATGCAAGTCTATGTAGAAATACGGCGTCGTATGTATATGCAAGGCCTCCCAGGAAGATTTCGAAAAGGAATTCTAGAGCTCAGTAGAGCAAATATAATTTTTGATGAAACACGGAGTGAGAGTGATATTCCTTTTTTTGGTGAGAGGGAAAAAATGCTTTTACGCACACCCAAAGCGGGTAGTGTGGGACTCGATGCCGATGTTGTTGTCATAATACCCACTAAAAGCCTCTCACCTAAATGGCCTCAGGAAGAGGCGAGGAGCTGGAACCATTCCTTAATACTACTTCAACAAGATTGATATTACTAACACCGTAAAGAACTACACCGTGATACTGGTGTTCTTGGCCCGATATAGGAGCACACACTTGCGAGATAACCAACTATGCAGAAATCGTCGTGTTTGTGAGAAATTTCTGAGGAACACATAACGCCAACTAGAAGATACGGCATGGTCATTTAGAAGAGAATTTGCAAAAAGTAAGTTTTCTTATTAGCTTTCATGCCCACTACCTTAAATTCATAACCCTACGACTATTCACAACGCTCAGACGTACATTGCGCATTTCACAGCGATTATTTTTGTACCAAATCTATGGCGATTTTTGTACCAAATCTATCCGTGGTTATTGAATAATTAAGGTTTCCAGTGGTTATGTCAAACTTGAATGCATGCTAAATTATCTCCGCCATCAGATAGATCACTCTAGGTCAGGTATACATGTCCAATCTTTTCATGCCCGCCTAAACATTTTAGTTACCCCGTAATCACGGCTCGCAGAATAGATTTAATATCAAAATAATCGTCATGAAATGCACATTTGCTTTTTGCACTTAGTTTTCGACGCCGTGAATGGTACGCCGTACGGTTAATATTCAAAGTCTTAGACGTAAAAATGAATAAAATAACTTCACTCCTTGCGAATTCGCTCTTAAACAACTTTATTGCGTATTCGAGTGGGCGTTATATGTTCTTTCTTCTGCAAACGCGAGGATGTGATAAGTTTCTCTAAAGAAGCACTGGTAGTCTCACAATTGCACATTTTGTGCTCCTATGCTGGGCAACAACACCAGTGTTACAGATTTAAAAATATTACCCTCACTTTGAAACAAGACGTTTTAGAGGCCATCGCTCTATTGGAAGAATTATTGTTTTAACGAGCACTACCATTTTTGATGTCGCTCTCGAAATCTTTCTGGGAGACCACATATATATATATATATCGTTTACGACGTTTTGACAGGAACGTCTTGTATTTGGCTAATCGAACTAAACAGAAAAACACACTCCTTCTTGCTAGACAAATCGCCATAGCATGCTATAGCATCGTATTTCGTATTTGGCTACTCTAACTGAGCAGGAAAGCACCGTTCTTTATACAATCCTAGTTGCGGTAGTTGTTGCACTACAATCTTAGTAGCAAGTATGGACGAATGCCCGACAAGCCCCCTATCAACAGTTGTACCCAAAGGTGGTAAAGCAATCCGCCATGATCTGCCATCTGACAGCATAGCAGAGATCCACAAATCAGCGATGTATAGAGGCCATAAAAAGCCCATCTCTGTCGTGGGGTGATTTCCTATTTGAAATACAATAAAGCAATTTAAGAACAACTACAAGGTCCTTCCGTCTTCTTAAAGACATGCGTCAATGATTGTGAGACAGTTTTATATTACCCCCTTAATTAATTTTATTCCCCCTTGGGGAGGCAGGATACAATTTTGCTTTGTTACACGGTTGGCAATGAGCACATCGGTGACGCTCACGCTAAATGTATACCGTTAACGCACACTAGTAGAAGATCTACTACTGGACAATATACCGCAGTACACCAATCCCTGAAGCTTACAGAGAATTTAGATAGAATCGCAACATGGCATTTGTAATGGGCTTCTATGCCGAAAGGCTACATAGATAGATATAAATTGTCATCGCAAAGAAACAGTAACGGCTCGTTCTCAAACAGCAGTCAGCTGCTTTTGAGGCGAATCGTTTCAACAGCAGCAAATGTGGTTTCCGGACTTCACGTTTGTATATATATATATATATATATATATATATATATATATAAACGAATACAATTCTCAGATGTAACGGGGCAAACCTGCCATTGTATTTTTACATTCTTCTCACATGCAAACTCTTTCAACGAAGCGTCCCTATATTGAACAATAGAGCAGTGAGAGCAACGGAACCAGTGTCACTGTATCGCTGTGCCGAACAACATGGCATGGTTACCGTCAACTCATATACTTGAAAGGCATTGTTACGAAATCGGCGAGTGCGTGTGATATAAAACTTGTGGAGAGTGCAATATTGGACGTTACCACACATTCAACTACCTGTTTATCGATAAATACGATTTGCGCGTGTGCGAGTGTCACACGAAACCGAATACGGTAGATATCGTGGTTATAAAACGCAAAAGGACCGTATTTAGTAATCGCGAATTTGTTCGACCACTAAACATCACTGACGTTTGTCGACGGGAACAACCGGGGAACAAAGTAGGCTTTAATAGGTCAGAAAGACAAAAATCCGAATTGCCCGCAGGATGAGAAATCCCAAAGCCCGGAGGTCCGGATGGACTCATATCATACCACTCCACACCAGAATTGAGCCTAAGACCTTGTGTGTGCACTGAAGCAATTTGGCAGACATTGACATGCCCTAACCTAGCCAAAGCTGACAAAACCAAAGCAACGTTTTCAAAATGCAAGCTTGAAATACACATTTCTTCAGACAACACTTGAATTGGCTACATTCTGGCACAAACGCTCTAATTCGTAGAGAAGTTTAACTTGCGGTTTAGCCTCCCAGCAGTCATTCCGGTATAAGAACTATTTATTAGTGTTTCCTAACTCAAAATAGGAAATGACAACAAAGTCGCAGATGGGTGTAAGTAAAACAAAATGGCGGCACATAATTATGCGCAGCAAAGCCTGCGCAATAGAAAGTGTATCAACCAAGTTAACCGTGTGTGTATATATATATATATATATATACATATATATATATATATATATATGTATAGAGGGGTATATATATATGTATATATATATATATATATATATATATATATATATATATATATATATATATATATATATATATATATATGTATATATATATATATGTATATATATATGTATAAGAGAGAGGGAGAGAGAAATAGGCAAAATATTACATTGTAGAGCTAGGCCGTACTAGACTAAACAAGAACGTTCAGTATTTCAGCCTGAACAAAGCGTTGTTTAAGTCGTGTGTGTGGAAGTCTTGTGCAGACGTAATTAGCAATCGTTTCTGTCAGATCTCCTTGTCGGCCAGACACGCACTCGCCCTAGCCCCTGGCGCCTCACGATCGGCAAATCGAGTGCAACGCTGAAACAGCCGCCTAGAACCCTTTGTAAGCAGCGGGCTGCGTTCGCGCGTAACGAGTATCCCGTTACGCGGTCAAGACGACTAGAAAGCGAATCTGAATCGTCGGTCAGCCTCTTCCCTAAGGGCGGGAACCAAACCGTTATTCCGATAAGAGCGTTTCCGATAAGAGGCTCAGAGAGCTCCTCCCGGGGCTGCGAAATCTATGCGCAACTACGGCATATCTCATTAGAGCGAGAGCAAATGAGCAAACGTGATGCGTGCGTCGGATGCAACAAGATAAGCAAACAGGATTCAGATGCCCGCCGCCAAAATATTAAGTGGGTAAACTTTGCTGAATAAATCGACAGCCACTCCTTGCGGCTGTCGTATCCGGAGTAAAAGAATCCAGAGCCGAAGGCTCTTTCTTCTCACTGTCGGCTTAGCTCAGTGAACAGACGTTCGCGGTACGCGAACATATCGGGCGACGTTTAATTAGGGGCAAATCTGATTGTCTTACTTTAGGTTATATTTACCAACCTTAACCATATTTGCACACCTTAAAAAATATCGTTTCAATAACAGTAAATACATTACCTCAAAAAAAAAATTTTGTGAGTGGCATACGATGTATATATACATATATATATATATATATATATATATTACTTAATAATTTAGTACTTGTTTAATTACTATGAGTGGCCTACGATATATATATATATATATATATATATATATATATATATTGCTAAGTTGTTACAAGCATACTGATTTGTTTGGCGGTGTCCTTGAAATAGCTTTAATATATAGGATTTTGTCTGGTTGATAGGCTGCGCTTTCAACAGCTAGCGAGGATATGCAAGCCGACTCGAACCGCTTCTTATGCTTCATTTTTATTTAGACCAGAAAAAAACGATAAAGTTATTATGTTGTTATTTTCGAACAACGAACTGCTTGCTGTCTACGCACTATCAATCTACAATACCTGTTAGCTCAAAATGCCACAGAACTGAGGATAAAACCCTCGAGCTAACATACGTCCGACATCGACCGTACTAGACTAAGCTAGAAAGATGAAAACAGAGACTGAAGAATTGGGTATATGAGTCTGGCTATCCCAGTGCTACCCTTCTGTAGTCAGTCTGCGGGGCACTTATGACTGAACTTTCGCCCACTCGATATATGCATACATGTAAAGCATAAGTGTATATTTATATAATACGCCTGTCGAATTTAAATTATTTTTAAATATCTTAGTGATCAAAGCTGTAAAAATGCATATCAATATTATCAATAAAACGCGACTGTTTAGTCAATAATTACTATAAGGTCATTCTGAGCATGACAAGTGTTCAAAAATGCTCCAGGTTGTAAAACAACCTTTGTTAGTTCCGCGTATAGCAAGATTGCAGGATACACATGTATATCTATCGTGATTAGATATAGGTTAGAATAGCATCTGCTCTGTGAAAAAATGTGCCGCAAACCTGTTTTATTGTTCCCTAGCCAGAAATTGGTTTTGTATTCAATACCTTAATGTCAAGACAAAAGATCGAAGTTTTGACCCTCTCCGCGTTTGCTTTAGCTGCTTTAAGAAAAACACGATAACTTTACGGGTTTTCACTGGTCTAAATAAAACAGAAACAAATGAAGCGGTTATTAAGTCAGCGTGCATGCCCTCGGTAGCTGTTGAAAGCACAGCCCATCAATCAGAGAAATCCAATATATCATTGCTATTTCTAGAACACCGCTCAAAGAATAACTAACTATATACTTGTAGCAATTTAGCAAAAATTATATATATATATATAAATATCATAGGTCATTCACAGAATACTTTTTGTAGAGTAATTTATATGTTGTTATTGAAACGATATTTCTTATGGTGTGACGATATGATTAAAGTTAGAAAACATAACATATAGCAAGAAAAATCAAATTTACCTTAAATTAAACGCCGCCAGGTTTGCTCGTGTACCACGAACGTCTCCCACTATTTAGCCTGAAAATCTATATAAAAGCATACTACTCGCCTAACGAACTGTACTTGGGTCATTCTTTTGCAGGTACGCTTATGTACACTATATACGGCCTGCAACACAGCAAGTTGTCCCGTTAGGAAATGGACCGTCCTTGAGATCCTCATCAGGCGCATTGATCTCATTGTCTCCCGTCCTCTCCTGTTACTTTGACTGTGCAGAAGTAAGAAGACTCTTAAAATGGACGCCCTGTGTTGCTCTGGATTTATTTGCGCCCTGCCGTGGTATCATAAGCAAAACCACCTATGAAAGAAGCATCGGCTGCTTATATTTGTTTCAGCACGTCCTACGTTTTCTATACATATCTACTTAACAATCGCTGCATTCAAATGTGGCATTAAATAAGTCATTGAAAAAATGACCTTATCTATGTAAATATACATTTTTCTATACGAGCATAAATGTTGCTATGTGCAAATGTTTCTCTGTGCGTAATGCTGTCTATGCTAAATAATGCATATACAATATATACAGGCTCATTCATATCGTTATGTACTTATTTCGAGGTTTGGTAGAACTCGGCAAGAAAATATTTTTCCCAATGGAAGAAGGGGGCGGAAACGTTTTGTTTATGAGAAAGAGTGACATTTATAAAAGTAGTTATTCTGCCTTTTTTCTCCTACATAGTTGTACGAAATCTACGTTTGCGGGAGAACCAGCTAACGCATAAAGGAACCGATTATACCGGCGTGTTCGGCGGAATTTTCCACAATGAAAGACACTTTACTAGCTTGCGTAGCGAAAAACATATAGCCAGATTAAGAAACGTCACACAAAAAGTCGTCATGCTACGTTAACGCTTTTTTTGTGTAAAAACTCGTATTTTAACACGTTATTATTATTAATATTATTATTATTATTATCTAGTGCCTTACCATGAAACACAGTCGAACAGCCCCGTTTTAAAGGAGCGAACACTTTCAAACATTACGGTAGCAGATAAAAAACTAACGGACTGCAAGTATACAGTCAGGTTTCCTCCTATGCTTTTTGTCGTGTGTTGCCTCCGTGTTCCCACCTTTCACTCGGATTTCCGGGGCATCGCCCGGATAATGCAAAGGGCGTCAATGCTTTCCTTATGAGCGTGATATTAGCGATTGTTCGGCTGTCAACTGCTGCTGCCAGGCTGCCTCTTGTTTCAAATGAGCTGCAAAAGATGGTCGCCTCTTCCATTAAAACCTAAGTAGAGAACTCTTTATAAGTCATCGATTACGGATATCCTGATTTTAAGTTTAAGCCATTTAAAACAATTTCGTTAGATAATTACAAATTCTGTCCAACAAAAAGGCTTCACGTCAAATCAGATGCATACTCTATTTAGATATAATTTGGTATTTTTTTTGTAATTAAAAAACATGGTAAAAATACCTAACGGCCTGACTTTGACGCCATTTGAGCGTGGCCAAATGCTTGTTTGAGACGCAACTGTAACCGACTCATTAGTCCCTTCGATGGTCGGTGCAGATGCGCACCGAGCAAGTTATGCTTCCAGGTTAGCTAACAAATGCAGAAAATACTCCACCGTTGATTATCCGCACGAATTTTGTTCGTTGGCGTTCGAGACTATGGGAGCTGCAGGGCCCTTTACGCTCAAGCTGATTTAGCGCGTAGGTGGAATCCTTAATGTTTCAACCGGAGACTCGAGAGCATCCAAATTCTTGCGTCAGAGGCTGTCGCTTTACATTCAACGAGGAAATGTAGCGTCTGTTCGGGGCCCATTGTTGAACTGGGCTAACCCTGGGTTAAAGAACCCGTGATCACACGTTCGCGCGGAGACAATTGTCTACTCCAAAGTGCTAACATAGCGAAGTTATAAATGTAAATAAATGCCAACATCCTACAAAAATGGTTAATTAGGATATAGTCAATCTGGGTATTTAAAACACCGATGCAAAATTTAAAAGAACGAAATATATTTGCAACGTCTCACGTATTTTGATGGGAGTACCACTCCCATCAATATATATATATATATATATATATATATATATATAATATATATATATATATATATATATGAGTGTTATCGAGTAACGCCTCAAGATACGCAGAACACATCACCAGCTCCCTTTGCAGTCACGGCCTTGAGTGCGGCTCCGTCGCTGTCTACGAGGGCTCCCTCAGTGAGACTCCACAAGCGAGTGTATATCGTATAGGGCTGACCACTAAAAATTCAGGAACGCATCCTCTGGCGGTAAGGAGCTGGTTATGGGTAGCCAGGTCTTACATGACCGATAATCTGACTGAGCCGAAAGGTCCAGGATGTCTAGTCTACTTTCGGATATATATATATATATATATAGCAGGATTCGCATTTCTTGATTTTCCTGCTGTTTGTTTGTCTATCGCTGTTATCCCTTGAATTAAAAGCATTTTTTAGGGATGCTGTTTTTAATTCTAAACTATCCTCCTTGGGCTTGGAACTTAACCTGAGATATATCTTCAAGGCGCCGAAGGCCGGATATGTTAAGATATCTAAGGTTTTTCCAATCGTCCTTGTGGCAGCATGGCCGCTGACTCTCATCAATTCTTTTCGAGAAAGAAAATTCGACCAACAATAGGGATCGAACCGGCGACACCCCGGTAGATGACAACCATGACTAGCGCACTAGTCCCCTAGACCACGCCGCCATATGCCACTTAAACTAACATCCTCCTTGTAGCGGGTTGCTCTGCTCGATATAACGAGTTCTCTTCAAGTCAACTTTGCATGCAAATATGTCAATCACTGAACTTCCTATAAAGCTTTCAAACGTCGGGACATTCGTACCAATAATCAGACTGCAGACGAAATCATCGAGCCCCGAGCGAAGTGCGCGGCTATGGGCATTATCGGGTTTGTCGACCTTCGTATTAAAGTCACCTGCCACTAACTTCGACCCGTCGCCTGTCACTAAATCGTGGCGCTATCGGCGCTGTTGTGCGGCGATGCTGCATTGGCCAGCCCGAAGAACTACTGTATCATCTTCGGCCAATGCCACACTAATCTTGTCTTGTCTCTTGTTATATCGTATGGAGACGCTGCCGCTAGGGCGATCTCGGTCAGCACGTATGACTGCCGGCGAGTAGGCAGAGTGGAAACCAGGCGCGTTGAACGATTTCGTCTTCCAGGTCTCGGTTCGAATATGGAAATCGATGTCGTCGAGTGCAGTAGAAGGAAGTTGTTCTAGGGCGCAGATTGCACCCTTTACGTCCCGCACACTTTGTACTATCTTATCTATATTCTAATAGTATTTGTTGCTGACTCTTAGTTATCTACTTGCTTTACTAAATAATTCCCAGCAGGAAGGAACAAGTTACATACAACGATCACTGCTGTATAACTAAACGTTCCAAGTCTTCGCTTGTACAATATATGGCTAGGGCCCCAAGGGTCTGGATTATCGATATAGTTGCTGCCAGCTATTGCAGCTGTTAGCTCCAATACTCCGCTATTTTCGTTGCATATTCTGCGACACGTGTAGTCTTGGCGGCTTAGTCTCTGTGCACGTTTTCATTCGGCCGTCACAAATACTAACCAATTACAGACAGCATAAATGTAATATCTTAGTGACTATTATTTTGCTAAGCGCATTTTTTACTTGATGTAAAACTGTTGTGTACTAACTTTATGTAAAAAAAACTTCACATCGATTCATATATATATATATATATATATAATATTCATTTTCCTTAAATCATAAAGCCGGTCCCGGAGCATGAGTTGCAGTCTGGCAGCAACACCCAACGAGCACAGGAAACGCGCAACGTGGTCTAACGCCTGAACAGCCGAATTCCATGGCAAATGGGGACAGATCAGAATTGCGCGCTACCAGAGAAGGGCTCTGAACCAAGAGTAGGGCCTCCTATATAAACAGGTAGTTCAACAAGTTCTTAAAATAAAAACCAAGCATTTTCCAAATCTTGTTTTTAATTTTTTCTTATTCGACATACTCCCCGAGAAGCTCAATACACTTTTCCCACCGAGATTTCAGAGCACTTATATACCTCTTGAGTAGAATTCCGCGTCTTTAGACTGAACATGGGCATTGACAGCAGCCTTAACCTCTTCCTTGCTGGACAAACGCTTTCCACCGAGACTATTCTTCAAATATCCGAAGAGGAAATAATTAGAGGGGGGCAGTTCTAGAGAATAGGAAGGTTGTTCAATAAGTTCGAATTTCAGTTGGGCCAGTTTTGCCAATGCTTGCCGCGACTTGTGTGCAGTAGCATTGTCCTGGTGAAATAGGACAACCTTCTTCTGCAAAGCGGGCCGTTTCACGATGAGTTCTTGCTTCAGGCAATCCAACAGTCTTGCATAATATTCTCCCGTGATCGTTTTACCGCTCTCAAGGTAGTCGATCAGAATTATTCCACGTTGGTCCCAAAAAACCGTAGCCATCATCTTCCCGGCCGATGCCGTTGTCCGCACCCTCTTCGGAAGTCCTTCACCAGGTGCACACCATTGGCGAGATGCTTCTTGGGTCTCGGGAGTGTAGTGATGGACCCAGCTTTCATCGACGGTCACGAATCTGCGCCAAAAATCCGACGGATTTATCGACATCTTGGCCAAATTTCGCTGTGAAGCGGAAACACGCGCGTCTTTTTGGCCTTGGTTAAGCAAATGCGGCACCCATTTTGCTCTGAGCTTTTTCATCTTCAAGTTCTCGTGCAGGATGAAATGCACACTACCCAAACTGATCCTCAAGGCCTCCGCTATCTCCCTAATGCTCACTCGCTTATCTGCAGCAACGATTTTCCACATTTTTTCCACGTTTTCCTCATCAGTTGCCGTTTTTGAGCGACCTGAACGTAGTTCATCCTCGGTGCTCCTGCGACCTCTTTTTAACTCAATAATCCTGTTGGAAACAGTGGCAAAACAGGGCGCAGAGTCACCGCACACCTCGTCTAATTCAGTTTTCACTTGGGTTGCATTCCAACCTTTAAAATAAAAATGCTTGATAACCACCCGAAACTCTTTTTCCTCAATTTTTAAAATCACGCTGATACGTTGCACGGGAAAAGCGATCAAGCGAAATCGCAGCGGCCAATCACCATAACATTTTGACTGCTAGCAGTCGAAAAGTTGCCGTTTCCAATAGCGGTGAATTTCGAAAAGCGGTGAAAAAGCGCGCCAAAATTCGAATTCTGAAAAGTACTTGTTGAACTACCTGTATATATATATATATATATTATAAAGGCAAAACAGATTCCCGCAGAGGTCATCGTATGCGACAAATCGCCAAGAATCGACCTGTAGTGTCCGCGGAGACCCTTAACCAACTTGTTACGGCCGTGTAACAGGGCATGAGCAGAAGTCAACAGTTCAAGGTCATAAGGCGGACCGGGCATTGTTAAAAGTGCTTGATAAGATTACGATTGTGCAGTGGGACGTAAAGGGTGCAATCCGCGCCCTAGAACAACTTCCTTCTACTGCACTCGACGACATCGATGTCAATATTCGAACCGAGACCTGGGAAACGAAATCGTTCAACGCGCCTCGTTTCCACTCTGCCTACTCGCCGGCAGTCATACGTGCTGACCGAGATCGCCCTAGCGGCAGAGTCTCCATCCGATATAACAAGAGAATAGGCAAGATTAGTCTGGCATTGGCCGAAGATGATACAGTAGTACTTCGGGCTGGCCAATGCAACATCGTCGCACAACAGCGCCGAGAGCGCCACGATTTAGTGACAGGCGACGGGTCGAAGTTAGTGGCAGGTGACTTCAATACGAATGTCGACAAACCCGATAATGCCCATAGCCGCGCACTTCTCTCTGGGTTCGATGGTTTCGCTGCAGTCTGATTATTGGTACGAATAGCCCGACGTTTGAAAGCTTTATAGAAAGTTCAGTTATTGACATATTTGCGTGCAAAGTTGATTTGAAGAGAACTCGTTATATCGAAAAGAACAACCTGCTACATGGAGGATGTTAGTTTAAGTGGCATGTGGCGGCGCGGTCTAGGGGACTAGTGCGCTAGTCATGGTTGTCATCTACCGGCGTGTCGCCGGTTCGATCCCTGTTGTTGATCGAATTTTCTTTGAGCGATGCTCATTGAGAATAGATGATAAACCATACCGCTGAGAGTCAGCGGCCATGCTGCCACAAGGACTGTTGGGGAAACCCTAGATATCTCAACATGTCCGGCCCTTAGTGCACTGAAGATATACCTCAGGTTAAGTTCCAAGCCCGTAGGGGACGGAGGATAGTCTAGAATTAAAAACAACCTCCTTAAAAAATGTTTTTTAATTCTAGTTTTAGTGGCATGCTCCAGTAGGGGTCGAAGTGTTACTCCCGCCAATGGAGACTGGGTTAGCCAGAGCACTGAACCCAACCAACTTCGGTTCAAAGCTGGACCGCTGGATCGTACGCTGACGTACTGACCGACGTTATCATACCGTTTGTCTGTGCACCGAGCCCGCGTCGATCGCGACCGCAGTTTTATACGAGTTGTAGGCTATTCTTCGTAGTGCAGAGTCATGCCCGTGTGCTGCCCAAGCAATATCTGTGCACGATGCCGCTCTGTATCTTATCCAAAAGTTGTTATAGTCACATCCTCGAGTCGGCGCGGCGGCAATATCCTGAACGTCAGGAGGAGCAGCTACTGAAGCAGGCAATTAAGGAGCCCCACAAGTGGATTAAACGAGTGAAATCGGCCTCTTGACCTATAAGCACCGCTGGGTTGATAAAACTGTTCAGAGCAATGTTCGATAGCGCGAAATGACTTTGTTAGCAGCAGGGTTCTCCGTAGTGGAAGTACTACACTTCTTGGAACGGCTCCGGCCAATCAAAGCAGCAGACTCGGACATAGTTTGCAATGAACATCTCGATAAGGTGGCTGACATGGCGTCTTGCTGGTCAAGCAAAGAAAATGATGCTCGCCTCCGTCACGGGCGTCTACCACGAACCTAGAGTAATGCGCTGCTTGTCATTATGTACCATGGCAAAAAGGTGGGGAAAAATCCGCAAGTGCCATCACCCTGGACGAAGGCAATTGCGAAGAAAAGTTGCTAGCTTGCTAGCAGCCACTGATCGGTGGCTGTTTGATCGAGCTACAGCATCAATGACTTTAGACCCCTTAGAGTTTAGGCACTCCTTCTCTGAGGTCAGCTTCTTCCAGAGTTTAAGCATTCCTTAGTCGGGTATTGTAGTTCTAATAATGTGTAGCTTGGACCACATGGGTTTCTACTTTCCTTTTATTTAGGCTACGATCCAGTAGATCGATAGCGCCTGACCATAACTCTAAGGTTTACCTAGATTAAAAAACATTTTGTAAGGAGGTTGTTTTTAATTCTATACCATCCTCTGTCCCCTACGGGCTATGTTCTATGTGTATGTTTTCTGTGCACTGTTTCCGTGTCGTGTTCTGTGCACAAGTTATCGAAGCTTTGAGCTTAATTTTCAAGCGCGCTCACATGTAACAGCAGAGGTCGATGGCCTGTCGACAACGGGCAGAATTTTAATCGAAAAAAAATGAATACTGCCATATCCGTAACTACCTAATGCAATATTGTTAATATCCATGTTATTTATCGATGCAATGTCTCCGCTGCTTGCGGGTTGGTTGACCTCTGGTCACTTTGCCAGACAAATACATTTGCATTTTCCGTTAATTTCGCATCTATTTAGTTCTTGGTAGGATCCCGCTCGCGAAATAGTCCCACCACCATACGCATCCTGCTATTTGCTTTGTCATTAAATCATTTTCTAGCTTCCGTTTACGCTGAGCTTTTTTGTCTCCGTCTGTATCCTTGTTGCTGCTGCTATTTTTACGTGTGCTCTTGGTCACCGTACAAACATTGTTAGCGCTTTGACCGAGAAGTGCGTCGCTCGTCTGTCTGCTTGGCTTAATAGAACTGCCGTTTCCCGGCAACGAATGTCGTTGTTGTTGTTGTTGTTGTTGTTGATGTCTCACACTCCTATAGAGAACCCTGAGTACTGTCAACTGTTAACGACATTGAAGTTATATTCATCTCGTTCGACCTACGCATTTAATTACGAAGCTAATCCTACTGACGAATGCACAGTTGCGCGTATTATAGCGGTTTCGGTGATGATCAGGTGTTCTGACCATCGAAATAGTATACTGACTACGAGATGCCGGCGTAAGAGAGAGCGTCAAGCCAAGACCACCTATTTATGCCATCAATGTTTATCACCCAAGTCAATACAGTAATGTTTAATAAGTTGTAACAGACGAGTGCTTTTATAGAAGGAACTGTCACGCCACGTTAAATATATAACTTCACTTTGCCAATATCTGTAGTCGTCTAGTTACAGATCACCTGTTAGGCGCAGGGTATGCTAACAAGGGCGCGCTATATGCATGGACGCAGAAGTTATCAGAGTAAGGCCTATTCTGGAAAACCGTCCATGAAGTATCTAGAAGTATTTCACTTGTCTTACAAGTATGTAGGTGTCATTGCCGCTGATTTGTAGAGAGACAATTGTTGCTCCATCAGTGTTCTTAATTAATAATCATAAATATATATATATATATATATATATATATATATATATATATATATAGGTGTAGTTCATACTACTACTATGGCAATAAAGACACACATTTTTTTCAGTGATCGATTCTTCCAAGTAAGTAACATAGTTGCGGAAACTGGCCGTGAATACTAGCCTTAGATAAAGGTGGCACATCGATAGCGACGTCTACCGTACACTGCTGTCATTTATAGCGTATACTTTTCGGAAACAATTCCGAGTTAGAGCGTGGCGGTTTTACGATACAAAACAACGTTTTTTGGTTTTGTCGTGAAGTCTCATCCCGTGTGTCGCAAGTGTGGTAACCTCTAATGGGCCTGGAAACGGTGATCGTACACAATTCAATCTATAACTCGTGCGGAATAATATCAGCAGGCTATGAGACTGTGTTGAAGGCAAGCAGTTTCAACGTGAGTACATACCCCATCGGTCGGGATGCATGGTGGGCCTCCTTGATAACAAATCGCGTGTTTGTACTCAAACTTCATTACTCACTGATGAATCGCCCCGATCAGCAAAGATGATAGAGGATATCGTAAACAATTGACTTGCGTTACTGTTACGTGACTACGTAAGCATTGCGGAAGCTGAACTGGCCTGACCCGGCAAGTCGGGAAAACCGGCCCCGGAGAACGCCTCACGAATCTGCGCGAACTGATTTCATATACCATCAAAATTTTATCAATATAAGCGCATATCCATTCATCCATCGCATGTGTCGGGAGTAGGTCGCACTCGCACCGACTCTTCGGAAAATAAGTGAAATTTTCAGGTCTAGGCCACGTAGTAAGAAAAACTTACCGTCAAAATGGTTTTGGTGTGCGAACTGTGCTGTGAGAAAAGTAGCATCCAGAACAAAGTTCTGGTCTGCAAGATTTGTAAGACCATTGTGCATCCTGCGTGCTGGGGACAGATGGAGGAGGCCCAACTACCACCTCCTGGTAAGTGGATCTGTGAAATCTGCCTAGGCACGGCTAAATCGCCTGCCCAACAGGCTACGTCTAGTGCACTTACGGCAATTCAAGACCAGTTAACTCAAATCAACGGCACGATCACGGCTATGCCAAAAATGCAGCAAGAAATGTCGGTTCTGAACCAAAAACTGACGGCAATGGCCGAAAAGATCGAGCGCATTGATACTATTCAAAACGATGTGCAGCTCCTGCAGCAAAGAATGGAAAAAGTGGAGTTGGCCGGCACGTCGACTCCAACACTAGACGACACAAGTAATGCAAGATTACTCATGCTAGAGCAAGGACAGCTGATGTGCGATTTTGTGTTGCTCAACGTCCCTGGACCAGCCAAAGAGCCATCAACAACCACCGTGCAGTTAGTTAACCAGCTGATTGCTGCGGCTGGCCTGGACAACATAAATATAAAAAAAAGCTAGACGAAAATTCTACACAAAGCCGAATAGCGCCATCATCGTCACAGCTGATACCGAAGAAAACGCGAGAAGAGCAATAATTCGCATCGGCGACAGGAACAGGCCGCTTACAACACAGCACGTCTTCCCAAACAAGAGCACCATCAGCAGCAGCGGCAACAGTATCAACAATCACACCATCACAGCTGCCACTCACCTGGCGCCAAAATTGTACCAACTTAGAAAAGCATGCAGTGACCTAAAAAATCATACGATATCACATTTCGAACTAATATTCACAATTATACAGTATACTTGAAATATAAGGGAGGGGAGGAAAATCAAATTAGAAACATTAACGAACTAGAAAGATTTAAAATAGAAACATTAAGTATATCCGGCGGGCAAAATGAAATGGGAAAAAAAACGATTGTATGAAACTTCACCAACCAAGCAAGCAGACAATGCTGAGGCGAAGAGACAAAACAGCTCGGAAAATAAGTAACATAACATGTGCATTGTATATATGCATGTGTGTGTGTATGTGTATGTATACATATGTATGTATATGTATATATATATATTTCGTTTTAGGGCCTTTGTTTGATTAGCGTTTACATATCTCAAAATAAATAATTAAACACCAGTAAAACTTGAAATTAGCTAGCTAAAATTGCAATTATTCATCTTTGAAGGTAATATTCCTAGTTGATCACACATATCGTTTAATGCCTATATACCCAGACATAACATTTAATAATTGCTTCCACATAGCTTTAACTCAAATTTCCTTATGTGGTTAATAACTACCTTAGTGTTAATTACCCATTGCTGACTTCTCCGAGGAGGGTCACATACGCATGGAAAGAAATTACAAACATGTAACACATTCTTTATTTAATATTATTACAAAAGAAAAAGCCAGTACAATATTTAGAGTGTATTTATTAAACATTAGAAGCTTATCGGCCAGTCTAGAGCTGCTTCTCAGTATGCTCTCTCAACTGCCAAGATACGACGCTTTTGTCCTCACGGAAACGTGGGTTCGCCAAGACCAGATGTTTTTTTTTAAGAGGACTAACGGGAAAATGCGGTTGCACACGCGGGCACCGCAGCAAGGGAGCTCCCTGCAAGTGCGGGCCGGTAGTGTGGGGCTCCAACCCACTAAAAACCAGTCGTGTCCCCATCCCCCTCGCTGACTGGGAACTGCTTGCGCATATCATCAAACAGTCAGGGGGGCGAGTCTACTGGTCCAGGCGGATGAGTTCCCCGGGAGCCTCGGGGAGGCGCGAGCGGACTCGGAGGGAGGCCCTTGTCTTCTCTTGCAGTATATTCTTAAAAGCTTGGGTCACTTTGTTCCATCCTGAAATTGATTACTTCATTTTCATAGTGAGGTCGTGTAGGTTAAGAGCTGGGTTGTTACTTAAAAACTCCGTTAGGCTTGCGCGCTGCTCCGCCCATGACGGACACCTAAGCACCATGTGCTCTGGAGTATCGTCGAGTCCATCGCCGCAGTGGACGCACGTGGGGCTGGGGACCTTTCCAATCCTGAACAGGTACGACTGGAAGTCGCCGTGACCTGTGAGGACTTGGGTTGTGTGGAATGTAATTTCCCCCCCCGGCCGGTTAAGCCAGCTTCTGATATTTGGGATCAGGGTGCGGAGGCTGGCGCCTGGGGCACCCTGTTCAAGGCCTTCCCACTCTTCCTGCCAGAGGTCGATTGTACGCTGACGTGCCTCGTCTTTTTTGAGGCCTGGGTTATCCCATAAGCGGCGGCGCTCAGCTGCCTTTAAATCCCACGGGATCGTTCCGGCAAGGACGAAGGCCGCCGCGGCGCTGACCGTCCTGTACGCTGAGATTACCCTGAGAGCTCCGACCCTTTGGGCCCGACGCAGACGAGTCCGGTTCGCGGCGAATTTTAGTGTGTTGGTGGGCCAGGCCGGAGCTCCGTACAGGGCAACCGACTCGGCCGCGGACATAATTATTCGGCTTCTCAGCTGCCGTGGACCATATGTGTTGGGCATGAGACGTGCGAAGTCATTGGCCGTCTTCGTTGCCTTTTCCGTCACCCGCCGCACGTGTTCGGTACCGCGGAGACCCCTGTCAAGGGTAACCCCGAAGTTCCTTACGTGGTTGACGAGTACGATCTCCTGGCCATCTAGGCGGAGGTGAAGGTCGGGGCATGTTCTTCGGCCCACCAAGAGTATCGCCTCGCTTTTAGCTGGGGCGAGAGCGAGCCCCGCTTCTTGCATCCAGCGGGCGACGTCGCCAAGTGCCTCGTTCGCACGGCTCTGCAGCAGGTCCGCGGTCCGAGCCTGGACGGTTAGGACGAGGTCGTCAGCGTAGGCAAGGAGGTTGACGCCGGGGGGGAGATCCCTCAGCCGCAGCACGTCGTCGTAGGTTATAATCCATAGCAGGGGGCCAAGTATGGATCCCTGTGGCACCCCTGCAGTCATGTTAAAAACGGACCCGTGGGACTGGATTGTTCTGTCATGTAGATAATTTGATAAAAGCTTCCGTAGATAAAAGGGGACATTTTTCCTGTGGAGAGTCCCTAGGATGACTTTCCATGGTAGGCTGTTAAAAGCGTTCTTGACGTCCAGTAAAATCGCGAGGAACAAGTCCCGTCTTCTAGGCGGGGACTCGCGGAGGAGTTCAACCTGTATCTGGATCCGCTTTATGGCGCCGATGGTTGAGTAGCCCTTGCGGAATCCGTACTGGGCGTCGGACAGCAGGTCCGTCCCCTCCGCGAAGTCCCGGAGGCGTGCCTCCACGATGGACTCGAATGCTTTAGCCAGGGCGCCGAGTAGGCAGATCGGGCGGTAGGCGCCGGGGCCCTTGGGTATGAGAACGAGGTTTGCAGCCTTCCATGCCGCAGGGAACGAGCCCGTCCGGAACATCCCAGTCGCCGCAGCGGCTACTGCTTCCGGTATTCCGTCATTAGTAGCTTGACCGCGGAGACCGGGACGCCGTCGGGGCCTGGTGCCTTTCCCTCCTTGAGGCGTGCCGCCGCTTCGTGCAGCTCTTGCAACGTGACTTCTGGAGGATCCTGTTCTTCCGTCCCTGGGGCCTCCAGGTAGGGGGCGCGGTCAAAGGGAGGATGTTTTGGGAAGAGAACTGATATTGCCTCTTGGGCCTCGTCCGGCGTGAGGTCCACTCTCCGTTTAAAAGGCGGGCACCCCTTTACCATCTTGTATGGACGGCCCCAGGGATCGTCTTCCAGTTCTTCGAGAAAGGCTCTCCCGGAGCGTTCCTTACTTCTGAAGATCTCCCTGCGTAAGAGGGTCCTCAGCCTCTTGTACTCGGCGCCATGGTACAGGGCATACCTCCCCTCGGGTGCACGCCTCCGGGCACGCGTAAAAAGGCGCCTCTCTCGAAGGCACCTCTTTGTTAATTGTCCGATCTCCGCAGTCCACCAGTACTTTGGTGTGCCGCGGCGCCTAAAATTTGTGCCACGCCCCGAGGGAGCCCTGCACGCGGTCTCTAAGAGCTTCTGGAGGCCCGTAATCGAAGCGGGCGGGCCATCCGGGCCTATGCAGGCCCTAAGAGACTCCCGGAGTTCGGCGGTTCCCTGACGCCTCATAGGCGGATGCAGCCTTACAGATGATTGCTTTAAGCTGGTCGTCACGTGAAATTCGATTATATGGTGGTCACTAAGTGATTCTTCGTCATTTAAAACTCTCCAGTTTAAAATCCTGTGGGCTTCTGTCCGGCATGTGATAGTTAGGTCTATACAAGAGGTGCGCCCTGCCCTGTGGAATGTAGGAGCACCTGTGTTAAGAACGACTAGATCCATGGCCGCCAACCATTCGAGGACTGCGTGTCCTCTCCGGTTCGTAGCGGTGGAGCCCCACGCGCCGGCGGAGGCATTAAAATTGCCTGTTATAATTAAGAGCTTGTCACATTGGTTAAAAAATGCGGTTAAGTCTTCTAAAAGTTTGAAAAGATCTTCAAGCGGGACGTTGGGGCTGCAGTAGCATGAGTAAAAACGCCCAACGTTCGCCACGTCAATCCAAGTAAAACCGTGGCCGCTGCCATGTCCTGAGATCCGGGAGTGGCAGCGACGGTCAAGTACAATGCTTGTTGCCCTCTCGCCGTCGGTAAACCGGTCCGGGCGGTTCTCTTCTGCCCACCGGACATTGGGCTCGCTCAGCAGCAGCACGTCTGTTTCGGCTCTGCTACTGACCTCTTCAAGCATTGCATATGCTGCCCTGCTACGGTTGCAACTTAGCTGTAGAGCTTTAAGAATCTTAGTCATTTGTTGAGTTAGGAGAGAGCTGGGTGTTGGGGGCCTTGGAGGCCCGAGAGTCCGCAAGGGGTGATGACCCTCGTACCCTCTTGCGGCCCCTCTGGGTTACCAGGGTAAAGCCCTCGGAATCCACCGCGGCACTGGGGTGGCCTCCGGGAGTGGATTGGGCCGCTGTGGGGCATGGCCTTGAGGCGGAGAGCGCGGGTGCCGCTCGGCCGTCGCGGCGACGTAGTTCCTCAAGTTGTTCCAGAAACTTCGGGCATGCGGCGACGTTGGCTGCGTGCCCGTCTTCACCGCAGTTGTAGCACGTCGCTTTTCCCGTGCACTCCCTGGAGAGGTGCCCCAGCTCTCCGCATTTATGACAGCGCTTGGCTTTGACTGCGTCAAAGGTGCATGAGGGGGCAGAGTGCCCCACACGTTGGCATCGTTGGCATGTCGGGACGCTGATCCACTCCGAGATGGGGCACGAGGACCACCCCATTTGAATTCGCTTAATGCCGAGAATCTTGCCGGCATCCGCCGGGGCGACTCGGAGTCCCCAACTCCCGGATCATGTCCGCGTAGGTTTTGCCTTCCTTCTTTTTTAGAAGAAAGGTCGTTGTGGGGCTGGGCTTGCTTTTCTTCACGCTGTGTAGGGCCTTCCTTCGTGTCGTAGGTGACGGCGAGGTGTAGGCCTTGAGCTCGGGCCAGGCACTCGAGAAGTTTTCCGACTCCCCTCTGCTCCCCCTGGCTAGTTATATGGCAGGGGATAGGTCCAAGGCTTCGTGAGCCCACTAGTGCCTTGGCCTTTGTTAACGTTTGATCCAGGAGGTTCTTCTCCTGGATTAACGTCGCATCCTTGGGGAGCCGGAGCGCCACCAGGGCCCTCGTAATAGGCTCGCCGTCGTCCCCGGTCTCGCTTATACGACGGGACAGGACTACGCCTGTCCTGTCTCCCGCCTCCCCGGCAATGCCCTGGAATTGACAGGCCATGTTCTGCCATACAGCTTTGTCGGAGGGGTCGTCCTCCCTGGCCACCAGAATCCGAAGGGGACTCTCCTTTAGAATGCTCACTCCGAGGTGTGTTATCCTCGTGTAGACGGCTGGTGGCCAGTCTTCGGTGAGGAGTTGTTTGAGGTCCTCCTCTGTGCCGCAGGCGTCTATTAGCGCGTTTATTTTCTCGGCCTGCCCGTCCAATGCACGCTCGCCGGGGGTGCACTGGCACCCGGAGTCGGTAGTCTCAGGAGCGATCCAGGTGCCGACATCCTTTCGTTGTGTCCTGGCCTCTTTCACGGTAACACGGAGCTGCTCCGCCAGGCTCTTAACCATAGTGTCCAAGTTTTTTCTGTTGGCTGTGTGACGAATCAGCCTATCCACCAACTCCGTAATCTTCTCCAGGTAGTTCCTGGGTGCCGTTTCGCCGAGGTTAGCCGTTTGCTCGCCAGGAGTCGTTACTGTATCCGTCGAGGGTTGCGATGCGTCGGTCCCGCCTTTGTCGCACTCGTTGGGCCGCGGTTGGCGAAACATGTTTCTTAAGGCCAGTTTTGTTTAAAAGTCAGTAATTGTAAAAATGAGCATTAAAACCTAAGTAGAGATAAAAACAATAATTAAGTCAGATAATTAACTAATATAAATTTTAAAAGTTAAAATTGTAAATTGTAAATTTAAAAGTTATATTTAAATATGTAAAAAAAAAACACTGGGATTCGAACCCAAACCGATCTTGCCTCGGTGGGTTCTCCAGTCACCGGTGCTGTCCACTCTGCCACCCGCTACTTCTCCGTAGAGGTAGCTTCGTGCGCACCTGACGGTTGTTGGTGGTATATATACACAAGCACACTACTACACAGAATGTGCGTGCGTGTTGATGCGCGTGGGATCAGGGTGCGGAGGCTGGCGCCTGGGGCACCCTGTTCAAGGCCTTCCCACTCTTCCTGCCAGAGGTCGATTGTACGCTGACGTGCCTCGTCTTTTTTGAGGCCTGGGTTATCCCATAAGCGGCGGCGCTCAGCTGCCTTTAAATCCCACGGGATCGTTCCGGCAAGGACGAAGGCCGCCGCGGCGCTGACCGTCCTGTACGCTGAGATTACCCTGAGAGCTCCGACCCTTTAGGCCCGACGCAGACGAGTCCGGTTCGCGGCGAATTTTAGTGTGTTGGTGGGCCAGGCCGGAGCTCCGTACAGGGCAACCGACTCGGCCGCGGACATAATTATTCGGCTTCTCAGCTGCCGTGGACCATATGTGTTGGGCATGAGACGTGCGAAGTCATTGGCCGTCTTCGTTGCCTTTTCCGTCACCCGCCGCACGTGTTCGGTACCGCGGAGACCCCTGTCAAGGGTAACCCCGAGGTTCCTTACGTGGTTGACGAGTACGATCTCCTGGCCATCTAGGCGGAGGTGAAGGTCGGGGCATGTTCTTCGGCCCACCAAGAGTATCGCCTCGCTTTTAGCTGGGGCGAGAGCGAGCCCCGCTTCTTGCATCCAGCGGGCGACGTCGCCAAGTGCCTCGTTCGCACGGCTCTGCAGCAGGTCCGCGGTCCGAGCCTGGACGGTTAGGACGAGGTCGTCAGCGTAGGCAAGGAGGTTGACGCCGGGGGGGAGATCCCTCAGCCGCAGCACGTCGTCGTAGGTTATAATCCATAGCAGGGGGCCAAGTATGGATCCCTGTGGCACCCCTGCAGTCATGTTAAAAACGGACCCGTGGGACTGGATTGTTCTGTCATGTAGATAATTTGATAAAAGCTTCCGTAGATAAAAGGGGACATTTTTCCTGTGGAGAGTCCCTAGGATGACTTTCCATGGTAGGCTGTTAAAAGCGTTCTTGACGTCCAGTAAAATCGCGAGGAACAAGTCCCGTCTTCTAGGCGGGGACTCGCGGAGGAGTTCAACCTGTATCTGGATCCGCTTTATGGCGCCGATGGTTGAGTAGCCCTTGCGGAATCCGTACTGGGCGTCGGACAGCAGGTCCGTCCCCTCCGCGAAGTCCCGGAGGCGTGCCTCCACGATGGACTCGAATGCTTTAGCCAGGGCGCCGAGTAGGCAGATCGGGCGGTAGGCGCCGGGGCCCTTGGGTATGAGAACGAGGTTTGCAGCCTTCCATGCCGCAGGGAACGAGCCCGTCCGGAACATCCCAGTCGCCGCAGCGGCTACTGCTTCCGGTATTCCGTCATTAGTAGCTTGACCGCGGAGACCGGGACGCCGTCGGGGCCTGGTGCCTTTCCCTCCTTGAGGCGTGCCGCCGCTTCGTGCAGCTCTTGCAACGTGACTTCTGGAGGATCCTGTTCTTCCGTCCCTGGGGCCTCCAGGTAGGGGGCGCGGTCAAAGGGAGGATGTTTTGGGAAGAGAACTGATATTGCCTCTTGGGCCTCGTCCGGCGTGAGGTCCACTCTCCGTTTAAAAGGCGGGCACCCCTTTACCATCTTGTATGGACGGCCCCAGGGATCGTCTTCCAGTTCTTCGAGAAAGGCTCTCCCGGAGCGTTCCTTACTTCTGAAGATCTCCCTGCGTAAGAGGGTCCTCAGCCTCTTGTACTCGGCGCCATGGTACAGGGCATACCTCCCCTCGGGTGCACGCCTCCGGGCACGCGTAAAAAGGCGCCTCTCTCGAAGGCACCTCTTTGTTAATTGTCCGATCTCCGCAGTCCACCAGTACTTTGGTGTGCCGCGGCGCCTAAAATTTGTGCCACGCCCCGAGGGAGCCCTGCACGCGGTCTCTAAGAGCTTCTGGAGGCCCGTAATCGAAGCGGGCGGGCCATCCGGGCCTATGCAGGCCCTAAGAGACTCCCGGAGTTCGGCGGTTCCCTGACGCCTCATAGGCGGATGCAGCCTTACAGATGATTGCTTTAAGCTGGTCGTCACGTGAAATTCGATTATATGGTGGTCACTAAGTGATTCTTCGTCATTTAAAACTCTCCAGTTTAAAATCCTGTGGGCTTCTGTCCGGCATGTGATAGTTAGGTCTATACAAGAGGTGCGCCCTGCCCTGTGGAATGTAGGAGCACCTGTGTTAAGAACGACTAGATCCATGGCCGCCAACCATTCGAGGACTGCGTGTCCTCTCCGGTTCGTAGCGGTGGAGCCCCACGCGCCGGCGGAGGCATTAAAATCGCCTGTTATAATTAAGAGCTTGTCACATTGGTTAAAAAATGCGGTTAAGTCTTCTAAAAGTTTGAAAAGATCTTCAAGCGGGACGTTGGGGCTGCAGTAGCATGAGTAAAAACGCCCAACGTTCGCCACGTCAATCCAAGTAAAACCGTGGCCGCTGCCATGTCCTGAGATCCGGGAGTGGCAGCGACGGTCAAGTACAATGCTTGTTGCCCTCTCGCCGTCGGTAAACCGGTCCGGGCGGTTCTCTTCTGCCCACCGGACATTGGGCTCGCTCAGCAGCAGCACGTCTGTTTCGGCTCTGCTACTGACCTCTTCAAGCATTGCATATGCTGCCCTGCTACGGTTGCAACTTAGCTGTAGAGCTTTAAGAATCTTAGTCATTTGTTGAGTTAGGAGAGAGCTGGGTGTTGGGGGCCTTGGAGGCCCGAGAGTCCGCAAGGGGTGATGACCCTCGTACCCTCTTGCGGCCCCTCTGGGTTACCAGGGTAAAGCCCTCGGAATCCACCGCGGCACTGGGGTGGCCTCCGGGAGTGGATTGGGCCGCTGTGGGGCATGGCCTTGAGGCGGAGAGCGCGGGTGCCGCTCGGCCGTCGCGGCGACGTAGTTCCTCAAGTTGTTCCAGAAACTTCGGGCATGCGGCGACGTTGGCTGCGTGCCCGTCTTCACCGCAGTTGTAGCACGTCGCTTTTCCCGTGCACTCCCTGGAGAGGTGCCCCAGCTCTCCGCATTTATGACAGCGCTTGGCTTTGACTGCGTCAAAGGTGCATGAGGGGGCAGAGTGCCCCACACGTTGGCATCGTTGGCATGTCGGGACGCTGATCCACTCCGAGATGGGGCACGAGGACCACCCCATTTGAATTCGCTTAATGCCGAGAATCTTGCCGGCATCCGCCGGGGCGACTCGGAGTCCCCAACTCCCGGATCATGTCCGCGTAGGTTTTGCCTTCCTTCTTTTTTAGAAGAAAGGTCGTTGTGGGGCTGGGCTTGCTTTTCTTCACGCTGTGTAGGGCCTTCCTTCGTGTCGTAGGTGACGGCGAGGTGTAGGCCTTGAGCTCGGGCCAGGCACTCGAGAAGTTTTCCGACTCCCCTCTGCTCCCCCTGGCTAGTTATATGGCAGGGGATAGGTCCAAGGCTTCGTGAGCCCACTAGTGCCTTGGCCTTTGTTAACGTTTGATCCAGGAGGTTCTTCTCCTGGATTAACGTCGCATCCTTGGGGAGCCGGAGCGCCACCAGGGCCCTCGTAATAGGCTCGCCGTCGTCCCCGGTCTCGCTTATACGACGGGACAGGACTACGCCTGTCCTGTCTCCCGCCTCCCCGGCAATGCCCTGGAATTGACAGGCCATGTTCTGCCATACAGCTTTGTCGGAGGGGTCGTCCTCCCTGGCCACCAGAATCCGAAGGGGACTCTCCTTTAGAATGCTCACTCCGAGGTGTGTTATCCTCGTGTAGACGGCTGGTGGCCAGTCTTCGGTGAGGAGTTGTTTGAGGTCCTCCTCCGTGCCGCAGGCGTCTATTAGCGCGTTTATTTTCTCGGCCTGCCCGTCCAATGCACGCTCGCCGGGGGTGCACTGGCACCCGGAGTCGGTAGTCTCAGGAGCGATCCAGGTGCCGACATCCTTTCGTTGTGTCCTGGCCTCTTTCACGGTAACACGGAGCTGCTCCGCCAGGCTCTTAACCATAGTGTCCAAGTTTTTTCTGTTGGCTGTGTGACGAATCAGCCTATCCACCAACTCCGTAATCTTCTCCAGGTAGTTCCTGGGTGCCGTTTCGCCGAGGTTAGCCGTTTGCTCGCCAGGAGTCGTTACTGTATCCGTCGAGGGTTGCGATGCGTCGGTCCCGCCTTTGTCGCACTCGTTGGGCCGCGGTTGGCGAAACATGTTTCTTAAGGCCAGTTTTGTTTAAAAGTCAGTAATTGTAAAAATGAGCATTAAAACCTAAGTAGAGATAAAAACAATAATTAAGTCAGATAATTAACTAATATAAATTGTAAAAGTTAAAATTGTAAATTGTAAATTTAAAAGTTATATTTAAATATGTAAAAAAAAAAAACACTGGGATTCGAACCCAAACCGATCTTGCCTCGGTGGGTTCTCCAGTCACCGGTGCTGTCCACTCTGCCACCCGCTACTTCTCCGTAGAGGTAGCTTCGTGCGCACCTGACGGTTGTTGGTGGTATATATACACAAGCACACTACTACACAGAATGTGCGTGCGTGTTCACATCCTACATACACAGGCACGTTAGCTTACAGAGTGTGTGTGCGTGTTCACACCGCTCTGCGCCACTATATGCACGAAGCTGTTCAAAACACCGATCACGTATATACACGGCGGTTCCACCGAACAGCTGATGTCACAGGCCTCCCTGTAAACAATTCGGCCTGTAAACAATCGAGCTGCGGTGCCGCCGGCGTTCGTTTTTCGAACGTTTTAGAATCACTGTTAGAAAAGTTGCACTCTGTTTCCTTTGTTCGTCTGTACGCGGCACCGTTAGCGTGTCTTTTCGTGCACGTTGTGCTCCCTGCCGCAGCGGCTATCCAGTGCGAGTGGTCAGCCCGTCATGGGCCTCGGGTTCCCGCGTCTTTTAGCCACCTTTCACGGAGAGAAGCCAAAACGTGACCGCACCTGACGACTGCCAACTACTACTACCAAGACCAGGTGTGTGGATTCAGCATCGACGGCTACTCCGGGTACTTCTCGCCCCAAAGTAAAAGCAGAGCAGGCGGCGTGGCAATATTTGTTAATAGCAAGTATGAAAGTACACAAGTACAAGTCGTTATGGAAAATGCTGACGTATGTATAATATCAATAATGGCTGAGAACACAACTATTCAACTTATAGGTATTTACAGATCACCAAACAACATCTATTCTATACCAGGACATTTCATTCATGAACTACAGAATATATGCAAAGCCAGTGAATCACCGAACAAACTTATCCTTACAGATGCAAACATCGATGTCAGCAAGACAACAGGAATTAGTCAAGATTACTTAAATGCACTGGCAGAAGGGGGTTCAGACTCTTGAAGACAGGGGCAACGAGAACAACCAGTGGAAGTTCCACCATCATAATTCACATATTCGCCAACATCAGGACAATTGACATACAAGAAGTCGCAACACAGTCCACTAGGGGTATGTCAGACCACAACGCCATTACCCTGAGTATAGAAATAACACGAAAACATACACACTCTAACAATATACCCATTATAACACCGAAAACAATGAACACCAGAAGATTTGCCAGTGAAATCAGAAAAGTTGACTGGAGCAGTACATTAAAACATCTAGATGACCAGGAAACACTGTGCGACACCATCATAACAACACTGCAGACATGTGCAAACAGATCAACTCAACACAAACACCCTTATACAAAAGCAAAACACACTATACTGAAACCATGGATTACAAAAGAAATTCTTAAAAATATGAGAAAGAGGGACGAACTGTTCGAAAAATTAAAGACTGAACCGAACCTTACCAGACAACATAAAGTACTAAGAAATCAAATATAATCACAACTCAGAAAAGCCAAAGACGCCTTCTATACATCTAAATTCGTCGGTGACAAAAAAAAGACTGGACGACAATCAATAAATACATAAGGGGTACTCAGCGTTCTGACAAAGTCGACCCAACTAAGCTAGGAAATTGTGCAAACTTAGCAACACTGAAGGAAAAAATAGATTTAGTTAATATGCACTTCGCTACAGTTGGAGAAAAGCTCAGCCTATCAAATGGATCGACAACAGATGACGAAAACCTACCAACCTACAGATGTCGAGAGCCCCTCCGGTCACTACCACCGGTAGAAAAAGAGGAAATAGAAAAAACAATTAGACAAATTAAAAATGACAAGTCACCTGGAGAGGACAAAATGACAAACAATATAATTAAAGCAAACAGTGACATCTTCACGAGGATAATCTGGAGGCTGGCAAATTCAATATTTACGCACGGTCGCTTTCCTAGTGCACTTAAAAGATCAAAACTTGTACTATTATATAAACAGGGACGCAAAGACAACATAAGTAACTTCAGAACAATCTCACTCCTCAGCAATTTAGGCAAACTAATCGAAACGTTAATTGTAAAACGCATAAAACGACATCTTGACGACAATAAAATACTACATAGTAATCAGTTTGGGTTCAGAACAGGCAAAAGCACACAGTCGGCGTTAATGGCTGTGCATGAAACACTAGCTCAAGAGATAAATAAGGGTAACAGGCCAGTAGGTGTGTTTTTAGATTTGTCTAAGGCTTTCGACAGCATTCCACATTGCCGCTTACTGCATAAAATGCAACGTATGGGATTCACTGCAAAGACACTAACCGTGATAGAAACATATCTAAATAACAGAAAACAGACATACTCGTTCAACAACGAGTCTTCCGAAGTTACCTTAAGACATTTTGCCGTCCCTCAAGGAAGTATGATGGGTCCTCTTTTATACATTTTGTATTGCAACGATTTCTTTCAAATAAAAGACTGCTCTACTAAATACATGTACGCGGATGACACAGCACTTATCTATACACAACAATCACTTGAGAATACGCAACACATAGAACGAAGCTCAAGTAAAATCGGGACGTGGATGACACAAATTTATTTTATTATTAGAGCACATAAATCGAAATGAAACTTGGGCTCTGGTGTACTTGGATCAAGACGCTGAAACAAAATATAATGAGTTCCATGACCGTCTAATGGAGCTCATCGATACATGCTCATCAATTACACACCGACGCCACAAAACACAGTGCATACACCCGGAGCTGACAAATCTTATCGCCGAGAGAGATCGTTTGTGGCGCTCTTTGCAGAGCATTCGTAAACGATCCCCGAACAGCATACGCGTACTTAGACTGAGATGAGAAATAAAGTGCAAAATCGACGGACCAAATTGGAGCGCCATCGACTTCGGGCTATGGTCGATAGGGACTCGACCAACGGCCGACCAATCTGGAAAGTTGTGCGGCGCGCAAAACAGGTTGACAAAGTGCCCCCGGTGCCCAAGCTGGATATTGAAGGCGAAGCGATCACGGAGCCCGCGAAGGTCTCAGAGGCTTTTAACACTTTTTTCACTAATAGTGTCGCCTCATCCTTGCCAAATAATCCCATAAATGAGCGTGTTATTAAAGAAAATCTACCAAAACACACCGCGACGATATTTAGTTTTAAAAAGGTGACGAAACTACAAGTGTTAGCTTTACTTAGTGGTATTGGGGATCCAGCAGCCGGCTACGACGGTTTGCAGTCTCACATTATCCACCACGTAAGATCTCACATCGCTGATCCCCTGACACACATCATTAATGCTATGATAGAAGAAGCAGCGTATCCTAGCCGTTTAAAGATCGCCAGAGTGGTACCGATCCACAAAGGTGGTAGTATGAGCGACCCGTCAAACTACCGTCCAGTGAGTGTTTTACCTGTTTTAAATAAGATTATTAAAAAAACACTTGTTAGCCAAATGACGAGGCATCTCGAAAGCAACAACATGCTCTCGGGTAACCAATTTGGATTTCGCAAAAACCGGGGCACAGGTCATGCTGTTATGCGGCTAGTTGAGAGTACCCGTTTCGAAGTTCCTCTGCTTTATAAATGATATGGAAAATATCGCACGAGGAGCCGCTATCATTTATGCTGACGACAGCACTTTTAAATATGTTGGGCAGTCTGGTGAGGAGGTACACCGGGTGATGATGCAGGATGTCACTGCCCTCAACGCTTGGTGTGGAGCAAACCGTATTGCTATCAATGCAAAGAAAACTCAGGTGGTGGTCTTCGGACATGGTAACGCCATTCCTCGAATGCCACCTGTAATCATAAATGGCCACCTGATACAACCCAGCGACTGTGTCAAGGTCCTGGGTGTAACAGTAGATGCAAAACTCTCTGGCAACGCGCATGTAGAGACCCTTATCCGTCGACTTGCTGTCATCACAAACTCATCAAGATACATCAAGAACCAAATTGGAGCATCTTCATGCAAGCTGCTCTACAACGCCTTTTTCTTGAGTCATCTTAAGTACGGATCGGAATTCTGGACTGCCTGCAGTAAGGGTTGGGCGGAGCGACTGAGTGTGGCACAGGGGCGCTTTCTTCGTATGTTTCGGGGATCGGCCAGTCGAGAGAGAAAACAACACAATATTTTAGATATAGAAAATACCATGCGCTATTTAACCTTGATAGTGATTTTTAAGAATATCCATGGGATTGGGCCGAAGATACTAGAACTTGATCGCCTTGGAGAGGCGAGAGAGACCAGAGCATCAAACACGGTCACACTGAAGATCCGCATGCATCGAAGCAGCAAGGGCAGCCAAGCGTTTGGCGTGCGAGCTGTCAGAGAGTGGAACACTCTTCCGGTTAGCTTGCGTTGTTTGAAATCCTTAAATAACTTCAAGGATAATTTAAAGTCACACCTATTACCGCGTCAATAATGGATACACTAGTCTTCCTAAATTGACCCTCGCATAGAGGTAAACACAAGTAATTTTATTCCGGCTGCAACTTTTTACCAACACAATGGTAACTGTAGTAGGTTTAAATTACTATATCCTCCTTGCAAAAAAATTGTAAATGTATGTAACAACATACCATTGTAATTGTGTATATAATAAATAAATGACCTTGTTCAAAAAAAAAAAACGGACTTGTGATAAATCACAGCAAAACTAAGTTTATACAGTTCGAACTCCGAAGTCGTCCGGCTATTGCACACATGAATTCTATACAACTACACAACCATCTCGATATAACCAGCTCTATGCATTGTCACTGCCCCTTAATCGAACAAACTGATACGATAAAATATTTGGGAATGATGATTTCGAGCAACCTATCTTGGCAACCACACGTCAATTATATTGCCAAGAAAATGAGGAAGGGCGTGGCAATATTAAGCCAGATAAGAAACTCAGCGACAGTAGCACTAAAACTCGAAGTATATCGTGCACTTGTGGAGAGTTACTATCGATATGGACTAACGCTATACGGTGGTTATTATCTGACAATATTACAACCATTAATCGTCCTGCAGAAGAAAGCCATAAGATTGGTCTGCGGTGCTGAACGCAGCGTTAATGCAGCAACACTTATGGACAGTTTAAAGGTTTTGCCTTTTCGACATCAGTACGCAGAATCAGTGCTCTCCCATTTTCTTCTGAAAGAGGCACATGTTGGGCGTGAGATACAAGAGAGACAAAGATCAAGTCACCAATATCTTACCAGAGCACGCCAACATGGCACCCTCAATTTGGAAAACATAAAAAGTGAAACCATGAAAAGACGGGCTGCCAGTCATTTTATTAAGCTATTAAATAGTTGTCCTGATAACATACGACAACAAACAAACGAGACCACTAGGCAAATCAAGAAACAAATACGAGAACACATTACATCACTCAGCCAGGAGCAACTGTCCAGGTTAATTAAATAAACTACCATTCCAAAAACACAAAATGTATGACACTCAAAAACTACGCATTACGCACAAACACATCATCACATGAAATGCAAACACAGACAACATGTAACCACCGTAACGAGTTTCCACATGAACGCCCACACACATTTCAGCAGCCATGAGACAGCACAACTACACGTATGCAGACACGCGTGTGCAGATATATATATATATATATGTGTGTGTGTGCACATGGTGTCATAGTCATGCGTGCCGAAGACGTGACATGTGGGAGACAGCGACGCGAGCCTACACATTGCGTCACTTGGCGGCCTTTAAGCGTACTGTCCATGGCCGAGGCGGGTGGCCATATCTGATTATCCACGAAGACCATGAAATACAACTTCAAGCGACCACTAATATTACATATTTCGACCAGATCTCTGAACACTCAGGCAAAATATTATTTACTGGCTATTATTATTACTATTATTATCATTATTATTTTTTAACTACTATTATTTTTTTAAAACATAAATATAATATGTAGGTAACACGGTGCTAAGAAGATGGAAAGAAAAATAAATCATATGTATTGGATGTTCCAGTGCTGCGTACACGGGCTTTCAGCCTTACGAACTACACGACTATAATGTTGTAATACACATAAGATACTGTAAATAAAACGCACAAAAAAAAACATTACAGTATGTAACAATAATATTCTTGGTGTCATTAGTACCATGATTAGCAAATGATTTAATTATCTCTTTTTTGTCTCGAGCTCTACTAAAATGCATGCTTATGCTTAATTTGCTATTACTAGTTCCCACACGATGCTGTGCGTGGAATACACGAAATGTACGCTAATGCCAATAATATACACGCTTTTATTGCGGGGTAATTGATTATATTTGACATGCACGCCTCTATCAGTATCAGAGAGTAAAGAGAGCCACAGAAAAGACAATGCTCCTGACAAGCACGATATATCGAACCACGGGATTGTCATCTTCTTGCGTCTCCAGTAATTAACGTTGAGTATTTTAATACTAATAGTAATATGTTTTTAATACTAGTAGTAATTTTAGTCACCTGTGATAAAGTCTGTACACCACAAAAAAAGAAACAGCAATATTTCAACGTCTCCTCTGTGCACCGTTGTGCCGAATTTGAACGATAGTGTTATTGCGTCCTGCTTGCAAATTGATTGATCGACTTCTCGGCGGAGTTGTCTAGCAAAGATGAGATGTATCGCATCCTTGCTTGTTACTACACTGCTATTATTTATGAGCTTATACCTGTCAGTCTGATCTATTGCACAACACGGACATCGTACTCGCTTGCATACATCTAACGACTTGAACTAGAAATATTCCCGTTTTTGGTCAGGGATGCTCGAACATCCTACGATTATTTCAACTGCCGTCCCAACGGGAAAAACTTTTCCTTGGACCACCTTAAATTCGAGTCTCTATAGAACCACCTTAAATTCGAGTCTCGGATATATTCTAAGTTGTTCGATTGATAAACTGAACATACCGGTGTGTTCGGAAGAAAAATCCTGCTTCGTGTTAAAGGCGATCAAAACTGGAACTCCAGAGAAACCCGACAACTGGAGCGGGAGAGTCGGCTTACGGTAATCATATCACGCATTGAACCGGAATCTATTTAGTATCATCAAATTGATGCACATAACGTGTACGTTCTCTGGATTCTAAATTGGGTAGATGATAATTTGCGTAATGGCAAATTGTAAAGATATTAGACCTCACAGGACGCCTATATCTGCAAACCTTCCTCACTACGATTATTTTTCTCTTTGCACTTTGTGAAGTGATGTCTATGCGGCCGCACCGGTATACCAGAAACTATATTGTGGTTCTTTATCTTCTATATATATATATATATATATATATATATATATATATATATATATATATATATATATATATACAAACAATATGTATATATATACATATATTAAATATATATATATATATATATATATATATATATATATATATATATATATATATAAGATTAGCTGGGCAAGTGTGTCTAGCGGACTTCGTCTAGGCTGGGCGAAGGCCACTTCAGAAGAGCGCCCTGAGCGGCACAGTAGGTGTATGTCCACGTTGCATGTCAAAGTCCAGACGTTGCTTAAGTAAGAAGGACAACCTGCTATAATCGGATGATAAATTTACCGCTAGGTAATAGCTATTTGCACATATAATGGAGTTCTATGGTACGTATGTATACGACAGCCGATCGGAGTATATCGTCGTTGACTGTAACATGACAGCACGTTCGGGTGTAGCAAGGGTCACGATAGACGAAGCGGGCGGTGAACTGCGAGTAACGGGTGTTATAGTTTGCCGCGACGGACGTCATAATAAAACATGTTATTTCAACCTACAGGGTCATAGTATTATATTTACCAGTTGATGATACTACACATATATGCATTGTATATATTTTACAAGCGCAACGAGTATAGTCTATGTTTGTCAGGAAGCTTGATTTTATTGGACTTAGATATTATTTATATTGTTTTGCCCTCTGCGCTTTTATGCCGAGTAGGCAAGCGGCATCAGAGGTACATCCTGCTGCTGGCGTATTGATACACGACACTGTTGTAACTCGTAACAGATCGGCACAAACTTGTTCTGTGTGTTCTATGCTACAACGGGCAAACAGTAATAGCGGGACTGACAGGCTGTTTGTTCTTCGTATTTGAGACAATATCAAAAAATGATGTGTCTCATATGCCAAGGTGGCCGCAGCGACATTAACGAGGTACCAAGGAATTTGAGGGTCCGGCTGCTCTTCCCCCCCTCTCTTGGCTCCTCGTCTTGACCACTCCCCCGAAAGACCCGCTCAAACCTCTCCCGCCTGACTGTTTCCTTGTCTGTTGAGTGTCAAAACGGCGTCGAACAAGTTCGTCGCCTCTTTCCAAGGCTCCGTCGAAGTTGTCATGTGGGCGACCACCTCCTTGATGGGTCGGCCTCTTACAGCAGTTGATCCTGCAACCCTCGCTTCCCTGAGAGCATCACAGAACATCATGCTCCACTTTATCCGCCTCTCCAGAATCACACAGTACGCAGGTGTCTAATGGCCTTCCAAGAACAAATCTTTACAATGTCAGCTTAACAAATGGGTTTCTTTTTTTCTCTGCAAAACCGGTAAGAGTTGTCAACACGTGCTTACAACTTAGTAGGCCGCAGAGGTCTAAATCTCTACACGCAGTAAGGGTGTAAATATTTGTTGCCCAATACGTTCTACTAGCTACCAGCACTCGCAGCAATACTTGCGCACCATTCTCGAATGCTCGCACAAGGTCACTCGGTTATCTCGCTTTACAGAAGATTATTGAAGCCACAGATTGATTGATTGATTGATTTATTCGCTTGATAAGTGTGTGTACACATATCACCCTTTTATATCAGGGGCGCATTGTGCTGCAGCTATCAATTACCTATATTGTAGTCCTCCCTTATTTGTCCTTATGTGTTGAACATCTTCCATCGGGATAATCTCTGCTTAGTAATTTCAACCTGTGCCTTTTCTGCATCCTTACCTAGTCCTAGCGCTTCCCCTAATTTTAAATTCCTAATCCCTCCCAATTGTTCACATTCCCTAACTAGATGCTCTATCGTTTCTTCTCTCTCACCGCATATCCGACAAATCGTTGTTCTTAATTCCTCATAACAGCTTCGCTGCACCCTTGTATCTAACATACCGGCTCTCGCATCCGCTAACAGCCCGCTGCCTCTTGTATTATCATATAACCATGTTACCTCACCCCTTTTTAATTTCATTTTTCCGTATATTTCTTTTAAACTAGTTTTCTGCATGAGTGCTGCCCGCCATTTCTCTGTGTATGCTGCCTTTTGAATGTATTGTTTATTAACCAATATTTGGTTTATGCACATATGTGCTACAGCTCTCCTAAGTAACTTTCACCAGCGACTTTGCTTTTGTACACTGTTGGAGATGATACAGATCACATGATTTTCCGCATAGGTTGCATTCACACTCGGTTGATATCTCATGCCACCCATTTCGTATACATATCTTCATATGAAATCCATGCATTGCAAACCCAGTAACGAAGTATCTGTTTCTACAACATGGGCTCTTCCAGTATTCTGTAGTCATCGCTCTAGTCTCATAAAAACGCCAATCAACATCCGCAAATTTATACTTCCATTCGGCAAGATGATTTTTAAAGGCCTCCGTTTTCGGTAAAGCATAAGTTGCCCAGAGCTCCTCCACAAAAAGTGGTGTCGAGGCCAACAGATACACAAGACGATTGCGGCTAGTGCGGTGAACTACTAGCACCCTTTTTAGAAAGCTGGCTTTAATTTTGTCAAGTACTTCCAGATTTGCTTTTGATAGGTGGGGCCATATGACCTGTATCCCGTACGCAGCGGTCGGCGCAATCTTTAAATTAAAAAGTTTGAGAGCGACATCTAGTGACAACCGATGAGGCTCTGGGATATTATGAAACGATAAAATGCCCTTACGAGCTCTTACCTCGATATGTTTAGTGAAATTTAAACCCTGCGTTGAAAAGATTACTCCAAGATAAGAAAAATGTTGAACAAAATCTATTGGTGCTGACCTTAAGCGCAATTCGTCTTTTTCTGCGAGCCTACCTCCGCGGCGAAACTTCATTGTTTTCGTTTTTGCTACGTTTATCACTAGAGCATTTAGGTCAACAAACTTTTGGAGTGAAGCAATTGCTGCAGATGAAATCGACTCCGGGAGTAGAGGACGAGGTCATCAGCATACATGAGTGTACTAACTTGCGGGTGTCGACGCTGGATTTTGTCCGGGAGATCGCTCACCAATATTGAGAATAATAGCGGGCTAAGATTATCGCCTTGTGCAACTCCTGTAGTCTGAGTAATAGGGGTGTGTTCAGTTACCCCGTCGTCGATAATTACATACCCCTCCTGCAGCATAGCTTGTAATAACTTCAGCATTACCGCTGGAACACCACATAGCGCTAATTTCTCTAGGATTATTGTTCGTGACGCCGTATCAAAAGCCGCCTTAAAGTCTACGAAAACAGCAAAAAGAAAGTTACGTTTAACCCGAAGAGTCATTTGAATACTATTGAGAAGAACGGAGCAAGCCGTCATCGTCGACCTCCCTCGCCTAAAGCCGTGCTGCTGCTCTGGCAAGCACTCGGTACTTTCCAAAAAATCTTCTAGTCGACGTGCTACCAATGCTGACAGTACTTTGTAAATGACGCTTTTCTTTGCTATGCCACGGTACGACGAAGGTATCAAGGGATCCCCTTTTCCCTTCGGTAACACACTTAAAAGGCTGACTTTCCAATCTTCAGGTAAGTGCGATGTCTTCAAGATTTCGTTAAAGAGAGAAGCAAGACAAGGAGCCAGAATAATCGCCTGCTGCAGATGTTCATTCCGAACGAGGTCTGGGCCCGCAGCCTTTCCTGACGGCGCTTTCATTATCACATCAACAACCTCCGAGATACCGATAGGGCGAACCAGCTCCTGTCGAGCTTTGGTTGTCCTTTGTCCCCAAACGGAGACGCATATCGGGATGCAACTAGGAATCGTTGATGAGCTGGCAAACATCTGTCGAAAATAACTATGCAGCCTCTCAGGTGATACTGGACAGGCTGTTGAGCGCATCTCGGAGCGTAGCCATTTATGTGGATGAAGCTGGGACTGTCTGAGAAGCTTGCTTTGTGCTTCTGTCTCGTGCTCCAGTTTAGCTCTATGCACCGCCTTTTTATAGATCCGACTGGCATTCGTATACAGGAAGGTCATTTCCGGACGAATTTTTGCCAAGATATACGTCTGAATCATACAGTGTTTCAGAGATCGGCATTCTCGGGTATACCAACAGGTTTTTCGAGGTTTACTCGGCTGGGGACGCACGCTGTGCAGTATGACATTTTGAACTTGTGTTGCATATACTTCGACATTCAGGGGGTTCGGAACAGGGAGAACATCTGACGAGAGCTCCAGTAAGCGGGTTGAGTCAACGGCAGCGTTTAACCGTTGCCGCCTTTGGCCTGCTGCCTGATAATGTACCGTAAGCGACATTGCAACAGGAAGATGTCGTCTAGTACCAAAGGCCAGAGTGTTTAACTGTGGACCCTCGTACCTGATGCTATCGTGTCTGGCGTTTGTGGCGAATATATCTATCGTAGACCTCCCTTGTGGGGCTACATAGGTCGGTTCCTCGGCTGTGGAAACCACCCACATACAACGGGACGCTAACGTGCTGATAAGTGCATCTGTTCTAACATTGTCCGGTTTGTCGAGAGGGCAGTTGAGATCCCCGCAAAGCACTGTTGTTTTGTTAAGATCGACTTTGTCCAAGCAATACACTAGCTTCTCCAAGAGGTCGGGAATAGCTTCCGATGGACTAGAATACATTGCAATTATATTTATGGAACTTCCTGCAAGTACAACGCAGTTGTCCTCTGTGTATAGTGCTTCTATACAATTAAGCTTACTGTTGTATAGTACAGCTACTCCACCGCTTGCTCTTCCAAGGCCTTCACTCCGTTGTCCAAGACATTCTATCAGATACCAGCCAGACACAACAGTTGGTTCCGTGGCCCAGGTCTCAGTGAGAACCAGCACGTCATATTGTGAATCCATAGTCAGAGGAAGAAAGGCCAAGGTTGATTTTATATTTTCGCAATTCCATTGAAACAAGGTGATTTGATGTTGCTGTTTCTGGCTCGGTCTTGAAAGGTCTTTCGCCGTGACACTACCTGCACGTGCGTGCTTTGGTCACGAGTGCCCTTTACTCTTACTTTTTCCGTCAGTATCTGGAGTCACCCCATTCGTGGAGACATGAAGCGCTTCTCGTAGGGACGCTTTGATTGAGTTCCGGAGTGCATCTCCGATCTCAATATTTTCAGGGTGCTTCTTTGTTTTAAGGGAGCTCGCTGATCCCAACAGCTGCGAGAATAGAGATGGCATTATTTTGCCAATGGCACTGGTGATTGCCGCTTGTACTGCTTCTACGATACAAGGGATAATCTTATCCATGATAGATTGGACAAGACCATCACTAGTTTTGGCCACAGATGGTCTTTTTTCAGCCGGCGCAGTTTGGGCTTCGAGCATCTTGCTCTCTGCGGGGTCGTTGGCTATTTTAATTCCGTTCTTTACTACAGAAGACCAACTGCGATTGGAGAAGTTATCCGACGCGTGTACGTAGGCTACTGGAGCGCAGAGTGGAATACTTGGGGCTTCCGTCTGCCTTTGTATTATGTTTCGCGACGTTTTATTTAGCATCTTCATGCGACGCAACCTATGTGGGCAGGACCCCCAGGTGGCTTCGTGGCAACCATTGCACAGGCAGCAGCGGGCTTCTGCCTTACAGTCTTTCCTTAAATGATCTTGTGACCCGCACCTCCGGCACCTCGGCTTTGTCATCTTGCAATTGGTAATTAAATGATCCATGCTAAAGCATCTGAAGCATTGCATTGGCTCGCGGTACAACATGACCCCGTGTTGTTTAAGTCCCAGGCGGACCTCGGCTGATAAGTTGTTGCCCGCAAAGGTCAGAATAATATGCTCCGTTGCCGTTACAATATTGGTGCTTGGATTCTTTGTTTTCACTCGGACAGCTTCGGAGACTCCATACGATGTGAGAGAAGCTAATATGGCTGCTTCGGATATAGAAGGGTGCACACCAGAAATCTTGCCTTTTACTGAGGAGCGAGCTCCGCTTATTCTCGCAGATACCTTAACTCCCGCCAACTCTTGCAGCGATAACAAAGTACCTCTGTCAACCTCGTCTTCTACTGCAATAACGAGTTCCCCATTTCTAGTAAATCGAGGTTCTTCAACTTTGCCTTTGATGTGTTGCGCAATGCAGTGACATACGTCATTGAAACGCGTCTCCAAAGCGTTATCATCAGCTGTAAATATTACACCCACCTGTTTGGCGAGTACCACTTTTGACTCACGCAATCGTTTGTTGCGCGTCACTGTTTGGAAACCATCATCGTCGGTGAGATCTTCTTTTTCTTGAACGTCGGTAGTAACTGTTGTTACATCGTCCCTTTCTTCAGTAAGCGTTCTCTGCGCCACGTCCTTATTTTCCTCCGTTAACGCCCCCTCGGTTGTTTCGCTGGCAACCTCCGTGCTCGCTAGAGAAGAATCAACCTGCGATACACGCATATCTTTGTTGCGAGTGTCTTCCACCGGGCTTGATGCCGCGCGCTTCCCACAACTCGTCTTTAAATGCTGCCTTTACCCTACTCTTAATTTGTCCACTGGACATAGCAGCGTCTGCCCATTGTTTACTATTAAGTCCTATCTGTCTTGCTGCGAATTCCACCCTCCTATCCCATTTTGTTTTCACCCCCATTGCTCTTTTTACCCATTGTATCTTCATAACCCATCGTTCATCATTCAATGTCTTAATTCGGGTGCAATACCTGAGTTTACTTTGAACTTCTCTTTCGATGAATTTTGACATACCGCCTTCCCCTTCAAGAAACTCCTTGCTACAGTTAAAACGGCACCCCAATGAGAATCGAATTACTTCTCTTTGAATCCCTTCTTACCTTCTCCACAAGCCTGAGCTATGCACTAGCACAGCATTTCCAAAAGTCAGCCCAGGTACGTACATTGCCTTCCAAATGTCTCTTGTAACCACATATCTATTAAACCCCCAAAGACTTTTGCATCTTACTGAATTCCTACCCTTCTCTGCTTTCTTTATTCTTAATATTTCCTCCTCCTTCATTAATTCTTCTTTGGAGCCTAGAGTCACACCTAGATATTTATATTGATTCTGATACCCTAATTCCTTTCCCTGCAACCTAAGCTTTTTCTCCATTGTAACGCCCGAAAATACTAAAATAGCGCTCTTTTTTTCGTTGAATATCATATCTAGTTCATCTGCCGCCTTTCCACATACATCAAGCATTCCTTGAACCTCTCCTACGCTCCTTCCTAAGATAACCATATCATCTGCAAACAACAAAAGAGGGATTCTAATACAAGTTTCCCTTTCACCTATCTGCCACCCTAACCCGGTGTTATCCACTTTTCTGGCAATTCTTTCTATATATATTAAAAAAAGAATCGATGATAAAGGGCATCCCTGCCTCACCCCTTTAGCAACACTATATTCACTCGATTCCCCTTCTTTTCGTTTGATCATTACTGTGTTGTCCCTATAGATTTCCTCTAATAAGCCTATCCAACTTGCGTCAAATCCTTCTTCTGCCATAAACTTGTACAATGTATCTCTATTAACCATATCATAAGCTTTTCGTAGATCCAAAAAACCCGCAATACAACCCTGTCCCCTCATCCTAGATATTTCAACAATTTGACTCAACAAGAAAATATGGTCGTCTAACCTATATCCCTTTCTAAACCCACATTGCCATTCCCCAATTTTACTATTCGCTTCTAACTTATCTTGTACCCGACACTTAAAAATTTGCATGAACATAAGGTACGTAATTGGTGTTACAGTTATTGGTCGTCTATTTTTCAAATCATTGTTATCGACGCCATCCTTTGGTAGCAATGATACTCTTCCTTTACGCCAGCTTCTCGGTATGCTACTCCCGGTAAAGATGCTATTAAAAACTTTAGATAAGTAACTTAAGTAGTCTTCTCCTAACGCGTTTACTATCTCCATTGTTATTCCGTCTAGCCCGCATGCCGTTTTTCCGTTCATTTTTCTAATGACTTGTTTTATTTCTTCTACCTCTGTACTTATACCTGTATTTAGTCTTGCCCTTCCTTCGCTGACTCTATCACTAATGAAAAAAAGTGCTTCTACCACCGCATTCATCTCTTCCTTTGTGTACACTTTTTCATGTTCAATATTAGTCATACTTTTTCCTGCATTGACTACATATGCCCAGAATCGCTTTGCCCGTTGTCCTCTTGGAGCTTCTAGTATACTATTAAATTCCTGTTCGTCTTGCCGTTTTATTCCTTCTTGCACCAAATGCTGAACCTTTGCTTTTGCCTGCATATATCTTTGCCAGTATTCCTCGCCCTTACCTGGGTCCCTACCTACCATCTTCCTGTGCTCCCTGCTCCACTTTTTTCTTTCTAATATAGCCTCTCCAATATCCCTACTCCACCACCCCCTCTCTCCCCCTCTTACGCCCTTAACTACTTTATAACATTCATCATATTTATCCCGTATTATTTTATGCATTTCATCTAGATCCATCTCTATGGTGTCCCCTAAGAGCTTTTTAATTTCATCTATTCTACGTGCCCATTTCTGTGTGTCTATAACTTTTTTGTCTACTTTTAATTTCTTGGTAACTAATGTCCGCCCTGTAACTTCCACCCAATTATGGTCACTGCCAATGTTCCATTCCTTTTCTTCATCCACAATCATCTCTTCCACCCATTCCTGAATTTTGCCTTTGACCATAATATAATCTATACATGACTTCCTATTTCCCTGACTATACGTATATTTTCCAACCACAACTTTATCCAAATTTAGTATATTCAAACCTGCCGTTGATACCCATTGTAATAGCATTTTTCCTTCCACATCTTCTCTCCCGTCTAACTGGTGAATATGCGCGTTCATATCTCCAAGGCACATAATTCCCATCTCCCGACTATTTGCGACTACGTCCGTTAGTTCACTGTACAATTTTCTATCTTCTTCTAGCGTATTACTTGGCGCCCTGTAAATCCCTACAATTCTTGTTACCCCGCTAAGCCCTCCAATGTCAACCACCACCAAGTCTTTCATCTTCAATTCAGTCACTTCTCTAGCTACTATTTTTTCCTTAATAAATATACCTACTCCTCCAAACCTATTTTCTCCTGCTCCCGTTTTTCTATTTGTTCCATACCAATTGTATCCATGAAACCCCGGTGGCACTTCTGTCTCACATAGATGTGTCTCTGTTACTACCATTATATCAACTCCTCTTTTTTCTATCAGCCTGTATAGTTCCTCCCACTTACCCCGTCTTCTACCACCTCTTATATTTAGCAATGCTATCCGTCGGAAAGGTGTTCTCATCTTTTTACCTCTTTTTCCTCTTTTATATCGCTTTCGGCGTCTACTTAATAATTTTCGAGATTCGCAAAGTTGCCCATGGCCAACCTCCGAATTACATCCAACGCTCCCTCTAGTTCCAATACTCCCCGTTGTCTCGTTTCCATTTGTATTTGCGTTTCCCGATTGCTGTGCTCTCGGTTTATATATTTGTTGTCCCTTTGTCTGCTGTAGCCTATGTCCCTCCAGTTGCCTCCCTGATTCATGTTGTGTATGGTGTTTTGGTTTTGCCATCCAATCGTTTGTTGTGTTCTTCCCCCGTAGTGTCCCTCCCTGTTTATATATCCGTTTCCCGACCCCCAATGGTTATCTTCTTGAGGCCTCATAACATGTCTATATGGTATTCGTCCTTGATCCACAAATCGTGGCGGATATTCTTCGTGCTTTACCTGCCTATGCGTGGCCCTTCCCCCTACTTTCCGAGTTATCATTTTTATTTTAAGCCATTCGCAGGCTCTCCGGCCAATTGGTCGTGCCGCCATTTGAGCACCTACCTCACCGTAGTGAACACCGTCCGGAGCCATGGCTCTAGCGGTATCCTGTATGTATTCCAGGGGTAGGTATTCAAAGTTCGCTGCCCGCACCATGGGAGCTATTTTCACATTAACAGCCCTGCAAGCCCCCCTGTAGTCTCGTCCCGCCTTCCGGTCAACTGTTTTTGGCAATGAGCATACCGTCAATTTAATTCTACGCTTATTGCAGAAATCTATTAATTTTTCTACTTGTTTACTAACCTCCCTAACTGCTTCCATCTCACTTTTCGCCTGTATTACATCTATTAACCCTGCATGAAATATTAATCTCTGTTCTACATTGTCAAACATATCCATATCTTCTTCAATTAATTTTACAACAGCTCTTGATGTCCCCCCTCTTTTCCCAAGAATTGTGATCCCTACCGTATTTCTCGGAATAATGTTTCCTAACTCTTCTTCTATCTTTAATATGTTCGAATCCCCAGCAATTACTACCCTTTTACCAACTGGTGGTAAGGTTTGCAGTTGGTCTTCTGTTTCCAGCTGCTTCTGATGTTGTTTACTCTGTTGAAATGTCGTCTTCTCCGGCACATCAACAGCAGCATCCTCTCGTTTTCTTTGTTGTTGTAGAGTCATTTGCCGGCCATCATCCCCGCGTACTTCTTCATCTTCGCCGGTCTTGTCATTCTCAATATTATCCTCTCTCTTGTCCTCGTCATTACGACTCAGCTCAAGATCTATTACTTCCTCCTCTGCTAGTCTCGCTATTTCTCTCGCTTCTTTGTCTCGAATCCATGCTTTTAGTTGGTCCACGCCGGCCGTTACGCCCGGCATAATTTCCTCTATCGCTGCAACTCTCTGTTCTAATTTCTCCCTCCTCTTCTCTTCATCAACGTTCTCTCCAACAGCAGTGTTAGCAAGCTGTCTTCGTTGGCGTTCCTCTACTTTCCTGTCAAATCTGTCAAGTCGTTCGGTCAGCTCCTGCTTCACCGCGGCAATCTGCTCTTCTCTCTCCTCCAATGCGGTTTCTTTCTCTTCAATTTGTTTTAGTCTTTTTTGCACATCGGCCATGCACGTCTCCCACTTATTTTGCATTTCGTTTGGTACACTGCACCACTTGTCCGCCTCTGCTTTGACTTTCGCCATCTCTGCGTTCATCTGCCGATGTGTAGCACATCCCGTGCAACCAGCAAACGGCGGATTCCTCTCTGCAGTTTTTTTTCTGTCCATCATGTTCCCACACGTGCACACTGCTATTCTACTTAAGGGCACGTATGTAGTCGACGCAGCGCCACTCCGCGTGTTTATGACTCCAGATATATTCATGGAGTTATCACCACCGTCAGATGGCATCTCACCGTTGTTACCAAACATAGCTCTTGTACAGACAGCCTATTTCCTGTATATATGTATATATACAGATACGACGTCAACCCTGCACGTTTCTTTGCACGTTCGTTTACACACACTTCCTGATGATCTCCACAGCACGTGCACATACACGATATATCTGTTGCTGTTTATGTTTTCACCGTCCAAGTATTCACTTCAATCACATATAAGCTCACAGTGTGGGAAAGCTTATTTCCAACACTCCGGCAATCACTTTCAAAATGGACGATTTCGGTCTCCAGTTTGATAAACAATCCTCAGACAGTCTTCCTGGTTCACTTGTAAAGCTCAACGATGCTTGTACACCAAGAAAACTACTCTAAGGTAGGAACCTCCAAACACACAACCGTTCGCCTCGACGTTCGAAAACCAACTAAGATATTGCTCCCCGTTTCGTAGACATCAATAGTATTGAATCAAGCACATCTAATTTGTTATCTAGCATGCGCAGTGTACATTACGTGCGCGTAAACCTGTACGTAATCGCATGTAGAACATATGAGCAATGTGACATATTACCTAGTTAAATTATATATATATATATATATATACACCAGGGTTCGAAAAGTTTTTACTATGAGCAACTTAGATGCTGAATTTTTGCTATTACTGTTATTAAAAAGGGCCACTATTCGACTGCTGACAGTCAAAATATTGTGTTGATTGGCCGTTACAGTTTCGATCGACCGCTTTTCTCGTGCAGCGTATCAATGTGATTTTGGAAGATGAAAAAAAGAGAGTTTCTTCCAAACGGTTATCAAACATATTTCTTTCAAATGTTGGAATATGACCCACGTGATAACGGAGTTCGACGATGTTTCCGGTGACTCTGTATCATGTTTTGCTACGTATTACTTGTTTAAAATGTTTGTATAATCATGATTCAGCGTACCACGCCTTTTGTTTTAAAACACAATTTTACCCTAACACATCCTTTAAAGATTATGCTAGCTAGGGCAACGTATTTTTTCCGCCCATCCTTCACTTTACGCGACAGCTGCATCAACAGACCTGTCTACACAAGCGTACTACATTTTACTAAAGTTTAATTATTTATGACTGCGCCAGCGTCATTGTATATCCTAAGACCTATTTGCCAAACACCTCGAAGAACTGAAACAGCTGCTCTCTGCAAACCTGGCAAGCGCCTAGCGGTAGATGTCTATCATTCAGCGACAGTTCGACAATCATACATAAACGGCTCTCACCGTTTGATGGCCACTTGTATTATCTTCGAGTGTAGCAAATAACTCATAAATAAGCAATGCGTGTTTGCACATATGGGTCACCTTGGACGCGACAATCGTTTGAGCAGATCGGGCTGCCCCGTTGTTGACACCCAAGCAGCTATGCATGCTGCGGCCAGTAACTTGGTGATGCGATGCATACAAAGCATTGGTCATATGGCCACTATATTTATTTCGCGACGGGCTGCTAGACCGCCATCATCGCGCACCGCTCGCCATTGGTGGTACAGTTATATCCGCAAAGGGTGCAGTGGCCACCCGGTAGCTGGTTGATTAGAAAGGCCTGCATAAAGCTAGTGGTTTCTGCCCGCGCTGTCCGGCCCACGCCGACCCACGCTTGTACTGACTTTGGACGTAGCGGAAAAGGCACAAAACCCTCCGGTGGAGTTCTAAGAGCAGACGCAAACTTCGCGGACGATATCTTGTACCTCTCATGCCACTACAAATTTGACATTTACTTTACGAAACATTTACGTGAGATGGGACGGCATCCGTTAGTAGGTGTGTACCCGCTGGTGAGTGTATATACCTAACCATGCTGTGTTAAGCGTTGCAGTTTTTGACAGGAGACAAAACAAAACTCCAATTGCAGTCATTTGTGTGATAGTTCATGCTGTAAGCTAAGCAGCTGCCACCGCAGAATGTAAGGCGGTGTAACCTTGCCGTGTGCAGGATCAACTGGGGGCCGCTTGGTCAATCAACAGTTTTGGACATTTATGCGGAACGTAGCCCGCCAATCTCAATATTTTCGGTGCCTAGCAAACTTAGAAAACAGAAATTAGAATGTGACGGCCGATTCCCTGATCATTGGGTGGTATCGTGGCTATCTGTAAAGGGCCACCTTTCGGCCGGAGTCGCCTTCAAGAAACCTAATAAGGCCACAGGACACTCGCATCTCCTTAAACAGCCTCATCTCTACATGCTGCAATGCGATAAGCGAATACGTTTGAGCTCTAGTTGTAAACTTCGCTGTAACTCTTTTAGCATCTGCAAATGCCATATATATATATATATATATATATATATAATTAACTTGCATCTTCTACTTATCATTAGGTACCAATGTACGCGCGCATGCTATACACTAGGTATGCTAGAGATGTATTTGATTCTATGTCATTGGCGTCTAGAGAACGGGGAACAACATCTATGGCTTCGTTGATCTTTGGTTAGTAACACACGCCAGAGCCGATGTTTTCTCTGTTGAAACCTCCATCGACGGTAGGTGAGGTGGTCTCTCTGGACTATCTTGTTTAACACCCTTGGTTAGAATACTAATACACATGCAGCCAAAACTAGATATGAATGTCAGCATCAGAGCAGTTTCTAACACTAGCGTGCAGGATCCCGATGGTCTGATCTGTGTTCCGGTAAAAAGATCTAAACCTTGGTCTGATATGGCACTGTGACTAACAAACACTTTGACGTCAACTATGCACCCAGGTTTGTCCTACTGGCTTTTGGGATATTAAGCAGGCCTGGCTTACAATACACTGTTTGCAGATGATAATGAAATTATTAATAACAGAGCAGAGCGGGTCTCCCAGAAACATCTTTGAATAGACATACTGCGAGGCAATACCATAGCAATTTAAGCTATATATATATAGCAATTTAAGCTATATATATAAGATATAAGCCCAGTCTGAGCTGATTGTTGAACCAAAATTATCTAGTTTTAAAGAGGGAATATGTTACGCTGTTAGGCAGACGCTTGCAAAATCAACCGCATTCTCTAGTTAATTCGATAACACAATATATAGGGTCAATATACTTGTGTATATTAAAACCGTCGTTAGCTCTCTTACCGTGCGTGGTTGTTCGATCTCGGCAGGATTTACACAAAGTAAAGATGCTAGGGGTCGTGTATACTAAATAGACTGTACTTATAGCCGAACACAATTACAATTCATACAAAACTTTTTAGAGGAGCCACAACAAAATTCAGTGATGTCACTTTGGTTTGAGATGCAGATGCTCAAACTAAAGTCACAGCAGAGCATACGGCATCATCTTCCTTTGTGGCCCATGGTGCAGAGAACGCACGTATCTGTAGTTGCCTCGCCTATGCGGAGACGGTAAGACTGGAATTGTCCATGTTCTGTAAACACTTGCATAGAGTGATATGCGAGTGTTCTCTTGAGCTTATACCAAGTTTTAAGTTAATCGATTAGGCCTCTTGTACAGGCTTCTCTGGTATCTCCGGGTGATGGGTTGGACCACATGCGCGCCCAAATGCCCGCGTTCAGAAGGTGTCGCCGTCCAGCTTCCGTTTGCTTCTTTCTTTGGCAAGTATGTCCTAAGGAATCTGGCAGGCGAACGCCAACGGGACATCCGTCGAGACAGTCCAATATGCCCGCGTGACCCGTATGGCCATCGCTCTATTGGAGCTTCGTATCATGCGCCGCGTCTTTGCGGTCTGCAACGCTATATCAGCCCATCTGGGCGCGGCATACAGAGCAAAGGTCTCTGCCACGCTCGCTCTGCCGCTAGGAGCAGCCGCTTGGCGCACGTCGCAGCCTCCTCGCGGGGAAGGATGCGTGCAAGACTGGTGGAGACCTTCGTTTCTTTCCGAATAATCCTCCGGATGTGCGGCAGGCCGGTGAGGCCTGTGTCCAGCGTTACGCCCAAGTACCTTGCTTCCTGTTTGAGAGCCAGCCGGCACCATGCAAGCTCCAAAGATGCTTGCCTAGTGCGACGGAGGCTGATTAGGTAGATCGCCTTGGTCTACTAAGGGGCCAGCTCCAGGTAGTTGTCGACCATCCACTTCTCTATTCTGTAGAGGGCCGCGTTCGCTTGCGCCTCTAGCACTGCTCCCGTCTGCGCGGTGACCACCAGCATCAAATCGTCGCCGTAGGCGATTATGTCCACCTCGTCGGGCAGGTCGTCTAACTGCAAGACCCCGTCGTATACTACGTTCCAGAGGACCGGCCCGAGCTTAGAGCCCTGGGGAATGCCCGCCGTGACAGGGTGGACCTTACCGTTGGCCGAAAGCGAACGCGCGTCGAAAAACGAGAAAAGAACCCGTTGCATTTAGGAGGATAGGCCTCTTTGTTTGAACGTGTCCATTACCACTAGCCAATTCGCAATATTAAACGCGTTTCGCCTGTCAAGCAGGATAAGTAAAATATAATTGCGCGTCTTACGCGTCCATTGCTGTTTTGCGCAGGCTATCCGGAGCACTCGTTTGACGGCGTCAAAAGTCGATCGGCCTGATCTTGCGAAAGCCGTATTGGTTGCCCGGCAGCGCGACCTTCTCCTCGATCTCTTCGTTCAGGCGTCTTATTAACTCATTGAACAGTTTGCTGACTGTGTTAAATACACATACGGGGCGATAGGTCAGAGACGATCCCGCTGCTGCGTTTTGTTTTGATATGAGAGTCAAGTGGGCGCGCTTTCACCGGGTTGGGAAGCGACCGTCCTAAAGTAAGCGTGTAAATAACTGAGCAAGAGTTTTTGGATGGTTCTGCGCCAAGATTTTACGGCCCTTGGAGGAACCGTGTCTGATCCAGGTGCCTCTACAGTCACAAGCTTTCCGCGGCAAGTGCCACCTCTCCAGGGTCACTTTCGGGATCTGCTCAGGGTCCACTTCTATGTTAAGGGGGGCTGGTTGCTGGGAGAAGAGGGTGGCGACCAGCTTCCGTACTTGCTTTATAGGGAGCGGGGGGAAAAGACGGCTTACGGAGTTTTCCTTTCACCGTGATATCACGATAGACCTCAGACGTCTGACTCCACTGGCGCTACCAGCACTTCCTAGGACTCGATCTTCGCTCTGTTAATCAATTGTCGCAGACGCAGGCTCTTGGTGGGGTACAGCTGTAGTGGTTGATCAGCACGGTCGACCGCGTCAGCTAGCTGGCGGTCGTCATGTCCTCGTTGACGGCGTCTAACCAGCTTGGGCCCAGTCATAATGCCGTTTGCCCGTGGTGGGTTCCAATTTTTGGGCTTCACCAGTATTAAGCGGATGCTCTTTTTGGACCTCTTGTCTGGCCAAACCGCCGGCCGCCTGACAAGCCAGTGCTTTGATCGCCATCAGAGTCTCTTCATTGAGGGGCGCGTCGCGGCGAGTGAGCCGTCTTTTACGGGAATCTGCCAGTAGTTCCTTACTGATGTGTCGCATCTACCAGTATAGGCGATCTGGCAGACGCCGGTGATCTCTGTTTTGTGGCGTTATCTGAAAGGTGATGCAGCGGTCGTTGTCTGTCTCTTGTACCGCCCAGGCCAGGGTGCTGGCCATCGCAGCCGACTTTGCTAGCGTCTGATCAAGCAAAAATATCTGGCCGCGGCGCGCAAACGTCGGCACATTGCTCCTCTTGGCAAGTGCCAAGCCCCGGCCCGACAGCCGGTTCATTAGGACTTGTCCTCGGTTCGTGCTGTGGCGGCTGCTCCACGCGACGTGCAGTGAGTTAAAGTCCCCTGCGACTATGAGCGGCCAGCGTAGCGATGAGTGTCAGTCGATGGGGTAATGTCATCTAAAAACTTTTTGAATTCCTCTAGCGTCTTGTTTGGGGAGAAATAGCAGCTGTATAGTACTATATTAAAATCCGGCAGATAGGCCACTATAAATCCGTATTCCTGGCCGTGGCTCGTGATAGACAGTGTAGCTTTCTGTCTAGTGTACTAGATAACAGCATCGCAGGAGTTGTCTGTCCATGCATTGATTAGATTTTTTGAGAGAGCGACATTTGGCTCTGAAATGATGCAGGGGGCAATTCGATGTTGTACAACGCAAGACTCTAGCAGGCAATGCGCGTTTCTGAAGCGGTTAAGGTTAATTTGCAGAATATTAGTCATTAGTGTCGTAGGAAGATACTGAGCCTACATGGTGCCAGTCGGCGCCGCCGTTATCCGTCGGCCGGGTGGCGATCTTACGACGAGGGCGTCGCTGGCTCAGCGGGTCTGGCGTAGGTAGTGTCATGCCATACTGTCCGCTCGTTGACTCGGGGACCTCGCACACTATGCAGTAGGAGGCCGTGCAGGCTGCGATAGCATGCTCCGGTGATCCAAATCGGCTGCCCGCAGTCATGTCGCTGTGTGTCTACGCGTTCCTGGCGCGGCTTGCTTGCCGTTATCGGCACCCCTTCGGGAACAACAAGAAGCCGCTGCAACTGCATCTTGTTTCTCTTAGAGCGACAACGGGTGGGTGTTGATGCCCCAGAGGGCCACTACTTGGTGGCATTGCTTACGTCTTGGGCCAACGGTGCCCCAAGGCCCGAGACGGTCTTTTGAAGACGTATTATCACGTCGCCGTCACTATTATTGACCAGTCCGTTGAGTGCTGATTCGAGTTGTTTGTTGTCGGCCAAATAAGCCCTGAGGGTCTGCGCCGTTTCGGCGAATGTTCGACTTTCCCCTTACCCTGACTCTGACCGATGTCTGCCCGGTCAGGGTAGGGGGGACCGCCTGTGACTTCGTTCGTGACACCGCGGTGAGTTCCTTATGGCATATTTTGAAAATCCACCATGGGTGGACTTGGGCGACGATTGCTGCCAGAAGTATGTGCATGCAGTGCTCTCTCCGCTGCTGAGTCACGCACAGGAGCGAAGCCTTGTGAGTAGCCGCACTAGGGGGGCTGCAGCAGGCGCTTGACAACGTAGTGGAGTACGGATATTGTGTTCTCGTTGTACGTTTTATCGAGTCGCACAATCCCCAAGCCCAAGTACTGATCCTCGCCGCCCCCGTTGGAGTCCCTGTCTCCCTAAGAAACTCCCACGCTTAAGTGGTGCGCAGGACGGCTGCAGTGCCGGAAGGCTATGTGAGTAGCTTCAGCAAAGCAGGAAATTGTATAAACAGTTTCTTCATAATCCCCGACTCTGTCACCGTCCTAGAAACGATTAGCAGGCCTTTCAGTTGTCGAGGAGCTCAGGGGTCGAGGTCAATCGCTAGAGACATTCTGCAAGACAGAAAAGCTTCGCCAGGTCGACAAGTTCCGTGGCGGTCGTGGCTGCCAAGATGCGGGAGTTCAAGGACATCAGGGCTGCCTCGGGGTCGACTCGGGCGCATCGCAGGCAAGTGGCGAGAGAGTGCAAATACTGAGAAGGCGGTCTTGCCAGCGTCGCGTCTCTTTCTCTTTGCATCGTCTCAAGCGGGCTCCGGAGCCCTTCCGGACTCTTACTCCGCATCTATCAAGGCATTTCAGTTTTGCTCGGAACGTACTAACCGTCTAGTCGACTTTGCGGAGCGCTAGATGGAGCATCTAGGAGACCTCCTTAAGTTCCCTCTTAGTGTTTTTCGCCTTGCAAAGGTCGATCATCTTCTTGACGTATCTTGTGAGAGTCGCGAGCACTACTTGCCATCCCCTCTTATAAGGGGGGGGTTGAGGAGAGGTGAAGTGTCGCATCCGACGCCCATCGCAATTGTATCGAGTACACGTCGTCGACGCTTCAGTGCACCTTATTGATACGTCCTAGGCAGGTGCAGTGCAATTAGACAGCACGTGCCGAGCTTGCCTATTGTACGAAGCGTACGTCAAATCAACTCGCAGTGCACTTGCAATCAAAGAGCAGTACACGTGCACTCAACGCGCAGTGCACGTGCAATCAACGCGCAGTGCACGTGCAATCAACGTGCAGCGCACGTTGCCCTTCTAGCGACTGTTTCACGCGCACGTACTGCGCAACAAGTGCTCTTGAGTAACTAACTAATGCAAGATAGCTAAACGTTTGTTCTGCCGTTATCCTCAGGGTTCTTATAGCTTTCGTGGACTTGTTTCCTTTACGTGCACTGAAGTATCAGAGTGTGAGACATAAACATTCTGGGCCTGCTTAAGCATTACCGCATTAGTCATCCGAATAGTATCACCTTTAGCATAAAGCGCCTACTTAATTGGCTTGGATTTTAGGGTTTTGAAAATAAAGATGGCCTGCTTAGTTTCCCAGAGAATACTGAGATAACGTAGATATGGTGCGTGATTTGCATGGTCTTGCAGTATCAACCGGCGGGATAGTTACTATAGAACGTTGCATGCCAAACAGAGTTGTTGACAAAATGCTACATGTATTACAAAGCTTCTTTAACTACGTTCAGCGCAACAAGCTACGGCGGCAAAAGTAAGGTCAAGTTAATGCGAGGTCTTATTCTGCCAAGTTTTGACCATTTGGTAAGATGGATGCGTGAGTATTGTTGACATGCTTGTACAGGTAAATCTTATCAGCATGCAAAGACAAAATGCTCATTCAGATAAAGTGCATTAATTTGCGACCTTCGTATAGCTCCTAATATATATATATATATATATATATATATGTCTAGCGCTTAGTATCTAGTATAGCTCCTAATATATATATATATATATATATATAGGTCTAGCGCTTAGTATCTAATGAAACTTGGTGATCGGACTACAAAAATTGAACACAATATCAGCCGAACCACTGTTTTAAACTCCGCAGCTTTAGAAGACCTTAGAGAAGAAAGAGATTATACGACTAGCAAAGAGCAAAAGTACATTGTTATGTGTGCACTACTTTATTCACGCACTAAAAATATTGTCGTTTCTGTTTTCTTGCGTTTGCTTACAGAACAAGAGCGACCCGCACAGGAGGAATCTGCTCAAATAAGCAGTAGCACACGGCGGCCCAGGTTCATGCGGCTTCCATTCACCTTCGCTAGTAAGCATGCACAGCTTGCACACCCACCATGCCGGCCACAAAAAACGCTACTGCATTTTGTCAGATACAAACCAAATGCAGTGGCGTCGTATTGATCAGTGGCTAGCTCTCCTCTACAGTGGATAGACATCCATAAGTGCTGCTTACCGATTGTGACGGACGGCAGCACACCACTGTGCCAAAAGTGTGCGTACGCTTGACTTGCAGAAACATGATGAAGCAGATCTACGGTGATGTTGTGCACGCACAGGTCGTGTCTCTGATTGTGACTGTCCTGGTGACGATTGTGGGAGGCCGGCTTGCCCGTAGGATAAAAGCAACTTCGAGAACGGCACGGAACGCCACGTCGAATGCAAACGGCTTCGAGCCATCGCTTGCGTTTACGGCGTGCCGTGGCATCCGGCCGCTGAATCCAGTCGAGGCGGTCCGTGCTCGCGCCTTTGCCACCCGAGTGTTCGCCTACTGCGGAATACGCAAAATCATCAAGTGGGCGACCAAATATAACGTGCCGTCGTTCGCACTCTACAGACTTGCCAACCTAGGTTGCGTCCGCATCACCGTCGTCTATGCGTTCCATGCCAACGATGGCGGCTTAATGCTGGCCAGAAGCGAGAAGGCCAGCCCTCGGATACTGAACACCGTAAAAAAGATTCTTGATAGCTCATGCAGAAAAAAGCTATGCTTCGAACTCAACGGACCCCACAACGCCACCTTTGCGGTGCCTGCAGACTTTATGCGGGATGTCGTCTACAGCATATCTGGCTGCGTTCTGAAGGCCAATAACAACGACTTTCCAAAGGACGGCAACTACATTCTTCATCTTGTCGAATACTACCGATCTGTTGTACTGTAAACATCTACTGTAGTATCGTCCTAACAACGCTCATGTAGACAGAAAGTGTTCAATATACTCATAAATTATAACAACTCATAACTGCTCTGTTTATTTCCACGTGAACGTTAGTGAGGGAAATTGCGTCATGTTATTTGGTGCAGAGCGGCACTTCTGACGGGACCTGGGGTCTTTTTGTTTCGAAGATATTCTCTTTATCTGTCGGAGTTGCTTCACCTGAATCAGACGTGCGTAAGGACCTAACAAAGTTTTTCTAAATGTTTATGATAGAATATACATTTGTTCCCTCTGTAGCTACAATTATTATTTAAAAAATTCTCCTTTGCCCAAAAGAAGTAGATCCTGTCATGTCTTTTTTGAGCTTCAATAACTAAGACACTTTTTATTATGCCGATAAAATACAGACCTTCTGGATAATGCGCAAATAACCGGAATTATTTGCCGTTTAGACTAAAACGTATTATTCAAAGTAGAACGAAAATATACATGTTGCAGCATATGTGCATGTATGTCCTGTGGTCAGGACAGTTATAATTTTAACGACAGTGGGTATAACATTTTGAAGAGGCTGACGTGTTACAAATTAGCGGAACAGAAATAAAATTAATAAAAAAAGGTGCATACCTAGGGACCACCATGTCAACAAGCGGCAGCAGTCCGAGCGACGTTTGTAAAGGAGCCCCCAACATCCCTACGAGACGTTTCATTACGGATGTTTCTTTTCGTGATGTGTGTAGCAGTGTACCACGGCCAAGCTTGGCGACCCCTGTATGTGTTGGTTCGCTTCCGTTTGAGCTTCGGCAAAGGTCGCGGGTTAGGAAGGAGCAGCCTGCGGGGAGGCGCTTTCTTGTGTGGTAGAAATGCCCCTTAGAACTGCGGCGTATGAAGCCTTACCTTTTATGGGACGATCGGGTTGCACGTCTTTCATGACAGTAGTTGTGACATTAAAAGCTTTTTGGATATATTCTCCTGGAGAGGGTCAATGCATCCATGGAGGGCCGTGGCGGCCTCGCGGACACCCAGTACGGCTTCAAACGGGGTCGATCCACCCTTGACGCCATCGAGTGGGTCCTCCACTTTGCAGGTCGCGAGCTTAAGCTTCACCCGCATTTCGCAAGTTCGTACTGGATGTAAAGGATACGTTTAATACACCCAGCTGGGGGAGGGAGGGGCATTATGAAGGCAATGGACGAACGACAGATCCTTATGTACATATAGCGAATCTTGTCTCCCTATCTGGACCAGCGATTGCTAACCTATGGCGACGGCGAGATACATCACGTCACGGCAGGAGTCCCGCAGGGCTCCGTCCTGGGCCCGGTTTTGTGCAACCTGGCCTACGACGGGGTCCTGCGGATCCCGGAGACGCCGGATGGTGTCGAGACCATAGCCTACGCCGATGACTTTGCGGTACTAGTCTCGGCTCGTCGAGAAGACTCCCTGCAGGCTGCAGCAAACCTGACTCTTAAAAATACTAATGAGTAGATGGCTACTACTACACCTCCAGCTTGCTCCACATAAGACCGAGGCATTGTATTTGACAGGCCGCAAGCGCACCCGGGGGTCCGGCTGGAGGTTGCCGGCCACCAGATCACGGTGCAGAAAACTGCCAGGTATTTGGGGGTGTACCTTGATACTAGGCTTTCGGGGGAAGGGTGGGGGGGGGGCTCATATCCAGCACATAACCAGGAAAGTCGCCCAGGTGTCTCAGAACCTATCTCGTATCCTCCAACGCAAGGGAGGCGCGGGCGAATATCGGCGCCGCCTTCTGGCGGCAATCGCCGAATCTACACCACTGTACGCAGCGTCGGTGTGGGCGGACGTGGCGTTGCGTAGTAGTCGCAATCGCAATGCCCTGCGGGCCGCCCAGAGGACCATGGCTGTGCGGGTCTGCGGGGGACACAGAACAATTAGTACGTTTTATTGGTGCTCGCACATCAACTGACATGGGATCTACTGGCGACTAAGCGCAGCGAAGGAACGCTTGACGGGGACGTCGGTTAGACATAGGCAAGAGAGAAGACTCTACATGACTGGGCTGTCGTCTGGCCCCACCCTCCATCCGGAGACAGCCGCGGTCGGTGGATCCCAGTTATCAATATTTGGTATAAAGGCCCTGTTCAGGGCCCTCTAATCTACTACATGACACAAATCCTGACTGGGCACGGCCAGTTTCAGGAAGTGGTTTTTAGTGGGTATTACACGCAGATAGGATGGAGTCCAATACTCTCCGCCGGTGTTGAATTCCACACTACCCGTCAACAACTTTGGCGGGTGTGCGTAAATGCATCTTCCACCCCCATAACAAAAAACAAATAAAAAAAAGCTGTGACATCAGGTCCTTCGGTAATCGATGCAGATGGATGCGATGCCTTAACTTGTTGTAGAACTCGCGTCTCTATAATGATTCTGTTCCAGTCACGAATGTAAGCCACATGCGGACAAGAAGAAAATCTGGCTGCGTGGAGGCCAGTTTGCACACCTCGACTGTTTCGTGCAACTGGAAGCCATGTGATTGCAACATTTTTTGCAGGCCTTGCGAAGAGTACTAGCAAAACTTCGGTTGATCAGATTCAAAAACGACGGAGTGGGCTTTGTATTCCAGGAAGACAGAGACAGGCGGTCGGCGGTCAAAGGTCAGGATCACCTTGCTGAGTGGGGCCTTGCCAGTGTGACTTACCGGGAATAAACGTCGAGCATGCACCACACCACAATCTGCTAACTCTTCGCAAATGTCGTCGTCTGTAAATGCGGCATCGACGCCTTAAACTCTCGCCTTGAATGAAGTTAGAGCTGAGAGTGACGCGACCCTGTTGCAGAAACCTGCGTCAGTATATATATATATATATATATATATACGACCAGAATTTCCCGAAGCGCCTACTGTATATTTGTCTGCAATTGGCATATTTAATCGCAGATAATCGAATGATTTTTAACGGACTCGAAATCGGGTCTTGCAAAAAATACATAAATTGAGCTCCATGAGAAGCTACCAAGATTCAATGCAACGACATTTATTCTAACAACAATATTACTATCTATAGAGCGTTGTATATCTGTTAGTGACCGACACGCTTTATTTGAGGTGGAGAGAAACTATATATACGTGTATGTCATCTGGCCAATACATAGTTATAATCGGCATGTTATACAGGGTGCTCTTGGCGTCACCTAGCGTGCGATAAACACGGGAATCATGTTGCTGCCCCGGCACGTTGTCATTTTTTTCCACGAGCATCTTGTGGAATAGACATCACCGCTGAAACAGCCTCTGATCTGGCTTCTTAAGCATGTGAATTAGGTGGGGAGTGTCCACATAGCACCAGTCAACAAGACAGCGAAACCTGCAACCTGTTCCGCGATTTTGTTTTAATTTTCCAGGCAAGCTTTGCTCTTAACAAGTCAGGAGAACGTATAGCGAATGATCAGAGAATCCAGTTGGCACGTTGATAGACCCTCGTGACAATGTTGGTTATATTTTCGAAGTGTTTACAAGTCGAAATTTGGCACCCTCCTGACCTTAATGTATAAAGCTTTTAGTTTCATTTACCTGACGCACAAGTTAATTACTTTCAGGTTTATTCACCATGAATTGGTAACATAGTTCCAACCCACAAAAATATGTATGCAGCAACGTAGACGTATATTCTATATATTGAAAAAAACAGAATGTGGTTAGAGATCAGATTAGTGAAGAGCGGCGAACGGCATACGGTAGCTTTGTTTTGACGTTGCCTGGCAATAAACCAAACACGTTTCGGCTAAAAGAGTGCAACGTTTATTTCAAATACAACTGTTTTCTACTTATCTTTGTCACGGTGAAACGTATCTATTAGTGTAGTAATAGTTATAGCCTGAACCCATGCATCTAGCCTATCTGGGAATTTGATTTATCTCATTTGAAACGTTTTCGCTAGCGCTGCATGAAATGCCGTGGGTTGCACAGGCGTCCACCTCGGCCCCGCACGGAGATCTGTGTGTTTCAAATACTCTAGAACCCAACCTAAGACCTATGCACATACGAAACATTTTGTGGACAAGGAAACAGCATTAGGCAACCTGGAGCCACTTCCTTGTTCGTTGTTGGGTTGCTAGGCTGGCCTCATCAGAGATTTTACGGGTTCCTGCTAAGAGGCTCTGAAATCCCTTTGCCACTACGATACCATGCAAACCCTTTCTGTTTTCCGTTCTGTCGACGCCTGAGGTTGCAGTTTAGCCCAGATACGTTCAGCGAGGCTACGGAGTCACTGGGTCGGATGCCGAGGTCGCTTAGTTTCCAGGGAACAGGCTATTTGAGCCTAGTTGACGTACGCATAAATATATATATATATATATATATATATATATATATATATATATATATATATATAAAGGCTTACAATATCGCGGGTCCGCTTTCTTAGATTCGGCCAAAACGGCGCGGCAGAACAGGACACATGTACCATAGCATCTGATGGCCGATTTACTTATTTTTTAAGGAGGGGAAGATGGCCGATTTATCTAGGTACGAGGTACTGGTATACGTCTCAGTCTCCATCCAGGTGTGAGGTACTAGTATGCCACGTCGCTAAAGTAGCACATATCGGTAGTAAAGTGCAATATGCATCAGGACATCGCCAGTTCGCGGTAACTCGTTGTCATTTGCGGCAAGAATACAACCATAGATATCGTTCATTCCAGCCACGACATCCTTAAAGTAGAGCTTGTAAGTGGTATTCCCTCCTCTCATGTGAAGACGTGCGTTCACTTTGACTAACGCACGCAGTATCAAATACATTGTGTCTCCAACCTTCGAAGAAGCAGCTTTCTGAATTAGCACTAGACCACGGTCCGAGTGGTACGCGTAGCTGACAGTACCAAACACGCACACTATGTTGAGAAGTTTATATAGACCGAATGCAGGAAAGTTTAACTTTGTCGCATGGCGCACAACAAACTTCGGCCCACAGCGCGCGAACACTCTCGTGGCCAAGGCTCGGGCGCGAACGGTCTCTACTGGGTTGAGTGTTCGACTGCCCTGGCAGGGAGTAAACGGTCTCGATCGCTCAGATACCTTTGCGTAACCACGTCGGCCTGCTGCCGTCGCTGCACTTGTCAGCAGACATAGCTCCATAAGCATGTTGACAATGTACATTTTCAGTACAGCTAAGACACGGCTAAAACACAGCACTACATGAACGATTGTTCTGTTACTGCTACGGGACTAAACATAGAAAGGATATCCATGCTCTAGCGGAGTGCAGTGTAGAGACGAGTCTTAGATGTTTAAGATGCTTTTATGCTTACACTATCTATACAAAAGAGAGTGCCTCCACCAGAGCGTGGCCGCCTACTTTGAAATTGCCACAGGCCAGTATATTGGAGAGGATCGCAAAGCCAAACGATATAGACTGCGCTGAGAAGAGGCTGAAAAGTTGCATTTAAGGCAGCTGTGTCAACCAGATCCGGTAACGCCGGCGTAAACAAATGGTCTTTAGTAAACATACGTCGACATTTGTGGGGGTGTGGCCAACCAGTTGACACAAAGTTACGCAATTAAATCTAAACTAGCTCAATTATTAGATGTCTACTCCACGCAGACTTGGCTTCGCGGCGCCCACCTACTCGGGTGTTTAATGCCTAGGGGCAAACTGCCTCTACTGGATGAGAAGTTTCACGACTTTCACCATAAGACAATATATGTTCCGACGTCCCGACTCCATCGGGGCCCTCAGATGTTATTAGGTAACTATCTTTCACAGTTACTGACGCTGTATAATCTGTACTCTACTATTATAGATTGTGAATCATGCGCTACGAGAACTACACACTTCATGCATTGGGAAGGAAGCCTATCATGACTGGTTACTTGTATATTTGAATGTTTTACACATTGTGAGAAAGGACTCCGTAGAAGTACTAGATGCGCATGCCTTCAGATGCCCAGCATATATGAAGAAGTAGCCGGGCAGAAGGGTCATCTCTTTCTGGTCAATGACGGTAAACAGAAACACCACGCAATTAGTTGACTGTCTGGCACAGAAAGCGCTCTGTCCATTATCTCTCACACTAAAGCGGTAAACAACGCAGTGCAGAAGACCAGTGAAGTGGCTGCTCTGTATATGCTCAATTGATATAAACAATGATAATAGTGGTAATTATAATGAAAAACTTTATTTGTTCAGCGAACACTTTTCTGAGCCTTCGGAACCCTTAAACAGAAGTAATGGCATATAAGTTAAACAAATCGTCCTGAAAACATCACTAGGAAAAGCAACCTTAATAGTTCAAGGAGCATAAAAGCCGGAAGGAGCATATTGCTTAACGTGTGTCGGTAGGGGTCGCACATCTATTAGAAGTTATCGAACACGTAAGGAACATTTATCTGCAATATGGTCGTTCAGCTTTCCGGCTGTCGTATCCCATTGTATGCGGCCTAAACTTAAAGAGCAGTAACTTCTTTAAACAGAAGTTTTAAAAAAATCAGTAAATTATGCAGTTTGCGGGTGTACTTTTAAACTCGAAATAATCCTAACGGTCCACAAAGTAAAATCTGCAAACATCGGCTTACGGTCCGTGCACATGTGGCCAAGGGCCTGAGCAACCAATCTGGCTATAACTAGGGACCAAATGTTCCTATTACGTGTGGCTCATACACTTGCATCTATGTATAGCTGTAAATGCTAGAAGTGCAGAAAACATGCGACCCGGGATGTGGCAAATCTGGGATAGACTAGGTTAAAGGGGCCTACGGTTGAAATCTCCTAAAATTGCCGAGAATACATAACCCTTGGATAGAATTTCCAACGTTGAGGAGTTTGCTAGATTTTGATTATAGCTGTATACAATCATTGTAACTACTTCGATGTTGCCGTTTTGTATTATTTGTAGTAAGACTACACAAGAAAGACAGTCTAGACTTACGTGGAATTGACAACTTCTTTCGTTATGGGAGAACGCTGATCGTTCCGGCTTGAGGCGCTACCTTAGGTTGTCTTCTAATTGTTTTCTCAAACCTTAAGTAAAACACCATCGCCACCCGGAAGCACCATTTGGAGCAACTAAAGTTGGAAAATCACGCCTGCATGAGCTAGCTTCAAAAGCAGTACTTTTTGAGATACAGTCTTCAAAGCAAGTTTCTACGCAGGTACGCGAGAGCTGCATAGCTGGGAGTACCCCTTACGTAAAGTGTTCACTTCTAAGTAGATTGAGCTCAGCTAACATAGTAAAAAAATTTTAGTTATTTATCGCACTTAGGATGTTATTAAAGATGATCACAAAACACTAAACTATATGGTACATATAGTCGACAGAAGTGAGCCTTGTTTGCGAAAAAGTTACAATCAATGTGTTTTTGCGGACGTTTATTCACCATTATTAGTAAATGTTCACAAAATGTACGGGTTATTCCGTTCAAACACGTCAATTACCATAGTTGTTAATGAGCTGGCGTCAGTTCTAAACATTTTATTACGTGATATCCGTCGATATCAGTTCGTTAATTTAAAATAAACATATTCGTTAATTTGAAAACATTTTAACTTCAGACTGGTTGTATTCATGTCAGGTTCTTTTGCTCACAACTGCTCTGTTTTGTTGCAGAGCTTCCTTTTATCTATTGCTAAAAAAACGTAAAAGCGTCTGTAAAATTTTGGATCACAAAGTTTTCGTTTTGCCTTTCTCTGTGCTGTTTGGATGCTTCGAGCGTGTCGTGATTAACGTAGTAATAATGGTGTTCTAGGTCTTCTATTTTTGTAGGCTCGTTGCACATATGCAGCACCAGCGTAGATGGGGCGGTTTTTGTTAAGCCATTTGCTCTATTTAGAAACATAGCCTAATGTTAACTTGGAGGACATGGGTCTGAGGCAATATGCTACTGTGAAAATAATTTTGAGCATAAATATACTAATAACAGTTCTAAACTCAACTTGTCGAAGATCTGTCAACCAGGGTGAAGGAAACCGCCTTCACGCTCAATTATTGAATATGCCTAGTAAAACACAGTTTGGGTGTCAGTGTTCCCAAATATCTGAAGTTGTTGATCAATTATTAAGCATGCCCAGTGCAAAGTCGCTCGACGTTCCACAATAAATACCTCGAAGTGGTCTGCTCATGTATTTGTGCCATGTTGTTTCATACCGTTTTACCGTTTAATCAAGGCATATAATTCTGGGCCTTCATCTTTGTGCGATAGTCGCATGCTTTTCGTACCTAAGAATCCTGATGGCTATTGTTGTTCTTCAGCGCCAAACCTGAAAACCCAATAGGGTTTCAGTAGACCCCGAGAGAGACATTATTTTCCCTCTGCTAGCTTCGCTACTTTTACCCCGGCCTCACAACCTATAATTCGCTTGGCATATGATTTCATGTCACCCTCACTATGGCTTAGTTGAAGGCAAAGCCTTGTAACTGTTGCTCCCGTTCTGCTAAGTGTGCACCACTTCTCTCTGTTTTTTTTTTGTTCTCTTTCTTCTCATCACATCGTATTGCACGCGATGCTGGTTACCGTTGCTGTTACTTTAACCCGACTGCTGCGAGTTTTCGTGTTGGTTCAGTGGACGTCCAATAATGAGCTGTTGCTGACCGCCTTGGCCAAATTATCAATGCGTTTGATATCAGCACGCTTCGTAATGTTTGGATTGCGTTTTAGCAGCCCTAGCTGGACGTTGTGCTCAGTGATCGACTGTTATCGATACTTCGGGCCAAAAACATGCAAACTTGCAAGTATTGTCGCTCTCGTCTGGGATTTAAAAGCAGCAATGTGTGTAGGCAGATTTTCTGCAGCCACAATAGATTGACCTTTTGTATGTCTTAGCCCTGAGTCCTACGTATACCTGTCACAGCGGAATCAATCTGTTCGCAACGGATTGAGGGCTTCATCCTGGGCCCACTGGAATTAGGACATGCGATCATGAAGACAATATTCGCAGTTAGCTCTGAACTCGTCGTTGTGACTAGTAGCTTAGGTTAGTTGCAACGACGAGTTACATACGAATTGCTGCAGAGAAGAGGTGGCACGTCCGCCACTACCAGTAGAATTAGCCTGGCCACAATAACAGCGCTCTTCCCGCTAATGCCCGGCCGCAGCCGGTGCTCTTTGAGCAGACCTTACCTTCGAGGCAACCTCAACTCACGAGATTGGAATCGTAACCGAATGCACGCGGTCAAGAAATTAATCCACTCAGCCACTAGCAAATTGCTAACCACAGTGAAAGCACAGAGAAGTGCGTCGTAACCAAATCAGTCGCATTGTCTTGCAATTCCCTTAGATGTCAAAAACGGGTTTACTACCGCTTTCGCGGGACACTACAAAAACTAACACTTGTAGACAGAGGCGTATTCTCCAATTTAAGACGTATCCTACATCGTACCTAAAAGACCGAGCATGTACCTTTGAAGGCGTGGACTGCACCAACCTTTGGGAGTCTATACCCCAAGTAGCCTACTCGTGTGAGCTGTACAGCAAAAAATCTGCAAAAGCCTAAACGAAGTTTTGAGATGAAAGTTTTGAAAAACTCTGAAAACAACTGAATTCTATCGCGGACTAGAGTGGCAACCGACTTCTGACACCGTCTCTTAGCATTAGTAGCCGATGGCACGAAGCTATATATCGTTTCCCTATGGGAGCGCACGACTACCAGGGTTACAACAGGCTATCTCATCAACAAAACAAAACGATCTATGGCGTTCAACATTGGCTGGGCAAGTCGCACGGCGTCCAGGGTGGCTGGATAGCTACTATTGTGGCTGCTTTCGGCAATACCTACCGCGCAATGGTAAAGCTAACACCATCTTATGCCGTATGTGCATTTCCGAAGAGGCTGACGATGCATTTTTCAATGCTGAGCAAAAGCTATTCTCTCGAAACCTAAGACTGGGAAGTTTACTAAGCAAAGGAGAGCTTGCTAACAGCGGACACTTCCGTCGACATTTGGGGTCTCGGATTACTTTGACACCCGAGATCTCCGCACTTGGCACAGCTACACCGCGAAAAAATTATATAGCCACTAACAAAAAATGCATGTCTTAGAGAGTAAATTGAGCGGATCAACAGCGTTTGGGCTCATTTCACCGCTCGACCAAAACAACGACAGACCTCCTACCATACGTTTTTCTGTGTTGAAACGATAGGCCTTGGTCGGCGCCTCACGAGTGACGAAAAGGCCTTTTCGTCACTCTTGGGGCAGACACACCATGAAGAGCGGTATGTCTGCCAACTGGTAGAGCGCCTAATTGTTGCAGGACAAGCCAATGCAATCTAGGCACTCTAGGAGAGGAGAACTAAGAGAAAGGCCCGGTTGACGCAGTCGTGTTTGTCCGTGTACCTATGTGCGACAGCTGCGACAATAGTGCGCAGATGTTAAGAGGCATCATTTTAATAAGCAGTAACTTGGTAGTTCCGCTTCGTTGTAGCGCCCAGAGGTGAATAGCCTCAAACGGTCCAGCTTGTCTTGCCTTCCTTACCTTGGGGTAGAATTCATAGTATTATAAATAGCTTTAGAAAATGTGCGATTGCGAGAGAACGGAGTTGTCAAATGGCGAAAATAAACATACCAGTGTGTAACGAATTGAAACAGTCTGCAATCATTGAGATCCTGTTATGCCTCGTTCTTCATTTTTGTATCAGTGCAAAACCGTACACGGGCATTGGCTTTACGGAAAAATAAATGAAGTCATAGCCATCGCACATACTATCAATAAATAGCAGTTAAAAAAATATTGTCAATAAGCGCTATAATCAAGCGCCGTGAGCGAGTCAATGCATATATGAAAACGTGAATTAAACGACCACTTTCTTAGCTTGTATGATGCGCGATGAAAAAATAAATGGTTAGTGGTTTGAGTGAATAGAAGACCCGCTCTCTTCTTCGAGCGATGGAAGAGAGCAGGTGTAGCAGGCAACCATCATTACACATGCCTGCAGGCAACTTTTACGAACGCAGCAATTGTATCAGTAGGTTCTGCGGTGACGGCGATATTGAACAACGATATTACTTACTTGATTGTTCCAAAGTCAAAGTCAAGTATTGAATGTCTGTTCGACCACAACTTGTGGGATGACGAAGCTCTCGTGAAAGAATACAACGGTAAACCTCACCCGGAGACCATCGAAAAACTTGTCACACATAATACGTTACAAATACCTTGGTCACATAATGACAACGAACATTTAAGGAAAACTACGATCAAAACACATGATGACAAGGTTTTTGTGAGTTGCACGTTGATCAACGCGTGTTCCCTGAACAAGTAAAACGCGATCGAAACCACATTTGTAGATGAGTTCGAACGATATCCACGTCTGTCTCGTCACTGAGGCTTGGCTGTGTGATGCCTCCGTTTATGCCTGCGTTTCTGACGGTGAACACGGCGGAAAACAAGGCGCTTATCGCGTATCCAGGAAAAACCGAAGTACAAGAAGCGGCGGCGTCCTGATTCTGGTGAAGAGTTGTCTCACATTGCGGATTGTTGATGTAAATAGTGATAATGATACGCTTATACTGATATGTGTTGATTTCATTTTCAAGAGCTCATCGGCTCACATTCTCTAAGCGTGTAGCTCCCCAACCGGGACACCCTACCAACTAACGAGCTACGTGAAGAGAGTCTGCGCACAACTTGGTAGTCTGTATAGAGCAATAATGGTGTTACCGTGGGTCTGTGCGGCAATCTCGATCTCCGTTCCTCGATTGGGTCAACCTGTTATGCCCAGACGACTCAGTTGCAACGATAATCTGTTTTCACTAATTTCTGTTTTACTGATTGAGTGCTTGACATTATTTCGCGAGCTTTTTGCCCTGTTTTCTGCGAACCCCACCAAATTATTAAGGCAAGTATCAGAAATCTTAGCCATTAACTTGAAATTGAAAATTACTTAAAGAAATCTAAAAAAATGAGGAAGCTTCCGGAACGCAGTCTTCGTCGCTAACGCGTCGCCAACTAAAATTAAGGTTGAACAGAGGTCAAATATGCCACTGAAGAAACTCAAGTCAGAAATTAGCGTCACACCAGATGGCCTGCCAAGCTTTATAAACGATTCGGGTTTGATGTTTATGTCCCTAGGAATAACAGTGACCCCCCGGCTGTCATTCAGCAGACATAGAGAGGAAATGCGTAGCAAGGCTACGGCGACCATTATTTTAGTGGGAGACGTTACTGACATAGACCTTAAAATTGCGCTAAATGTATTTAGAGTAAAAAGGGTTTCTATAGTAAGATACTGCCTTTTCGCAATTGCCCCTTATTTCACGATATCGGACCTTAAAAACATAGCTAAAATAAAATCGTATTTCAAAAAGCGCACTTTAGGCTTGCCAAAGAACGCATCGGCCACGCTTGCACTAGAACTATGCCACGAACGCACACTAGTAGAGGATTTAGTACTGGACAAGATATCGTTCAGTACACAAATCTTAGAAGCCTACAGAGAATTTAGAGAAACCCGCAACATGGCATTTGTAATGGGTCTTTATGTCGAGGGTCCTGCTTTTTGCAGCAATAAATGGAAACTGTCATCACAGAAAAATAGATCTATAATATGCCGAATAACATGGCATGACTACCACCACCGTATGTGCTTAAGAGGAGATTGTTATGAAATTGACGAATGCGTATGAAAATATTGTGGCGAGTGCAATATCGGACGATTCCACATACGCACTTGCTCGTTTATCGAAACACCGTCACTACAAGCACGTGTTAACGATATTCTTAGCCTACAAAATGATATGCGAACTTTTGTGGTATGTCCCTAGAATGTGAACTCTAACCGATGGTCTGCTTCTTGATTGATTCAAGGTGGCTACAGTGTGCCCCGTACATAAAAAAAGAAAATCAAGCATGTGCTAAAGTTAAATGAAATTTCTAGTGTTTATGTAAATAAAGTGCGAATTCAATTTATATTCGGGCAATGTTGGTGCGTTGTCGATGCATCTTGCTCATCAGCTTTTTATTAACCACAACTATATTATTATGGATGTTCTTAAGGCCAATGGTAGGGAAGAGGGATGTGTGTACTAAAAACAAGGTTTAGATAAACTAGCAAAGTGTTGATTGTTACGAGATTCTTTGTCTAAAAATAATGTTTTGGTTTAGTCGGCTATACTGACTGGGCTGAAAAGTGTGGCATGCTGGCTCGGCTCCCGACAGCAGCACAGAAAGGAAACGCCTTTCTCTAAATTTGTATGTTATTGCAAAGACAAAAAGCCAATAAGCTCAAACGGAATGTAATTCAGAACACTAGATAAAACGTGTTGTACATGTTGACCTAGTTTATTTCTCAAGCCGACTCCCAACTTCGCGTTTTTACACTAGATTCTAATATTCAATCTATACATAGTGTCATGGCGTAATAGTGACATCAAAAAATCTATTAGGCTCTGGAAGTTCGTTTGTTGATGCGAAATCTAGTGTCAGTTTTAGGCTTACTGTACTTGCTAAAACTACTTACGAAGCATATTTCAGTCAATCCAAGCGGGACAAGACAGCATCCAGCTTGTTTATAGTCGATTTTTTAAAATAAATTGATCGCATATACTTTGACACGACGTAGGGAAGACTTTGCTTTAATGTCGTTAACTTCGTCAACGTGGTAAACTGCATAACCGGGTCATCTGGCCTAGATCAAGAAAATAGTTTGCAATGTTCTTCTTCGTGCAGGCCGGGATTTTGGTACGGGCGGCGTCGTCTTGAATACATAGGTGCTTTCCTGTATCAGGTAAAGCTTGCCAGAGCCAGTTGATCACGTGAAGTCAAGCGGTGCCAACGTTGACGATGATTTCCGTCTTCATACTTTTAATTCTCTAATTACTGTAAATACAAGGTTGTTGAGCTGAATTAAGTCTAGAGCAAATATAACAAGCTTCACAAAGTTGCAGTCGACCATCGTGCATCGACTGACACCGGTAACGCTTTAACCACCGTCGATGCAGGTGCATTAGCTTTTCATGTTACTCATTAAGGCGTTGTCACCTGTTGATTGCAACCGCGACACTGAAACAAAAAGACCTGGTTAACCTTTGTAATTATCCTTGGCCTATAATGCCTTGATTAAACAAGATAATAATTTACATAGTATTTCTTCTAGTGTGTCTAGAACTAGAGCAGGACTTGCTAATCAATTAGTATTTGACTAATAATAATGCAGCTTGTTTTTGTTGAAACATTCTACCTAGCTAAGTCATCGCAATTCTCAGAATGGAGTTTATACATGTCTTTAAATGTTTTCTTTTTTTTCTGAAAGTGGAACCGTATCGACATACTTTGAACAATTTTGACAATTTCTGTATATACATTGAAAAGGTGAATCTAAGCAGCAAGACAGGTTTTTGTATCGCAGTGAAGACTTTTAGTGGGCATCCTGTAGTATACCAATCGTTCGTCACTGTATTACCTTCTTCAAGTTCGACCGTTGCCACAACTTTTCCTAATTTACTCCTAGAAAAGAAGATAGCTATGGTCATATCTCCTGCGGAGTGTTGGGGCGCAATGTTTGTAGATGAATGCGCTCCAACGACGACTGCGAGTTCTGGGAATTGAGTAGAGGATCATAAAATAACCCAAGACTCATCATCTGTGAGAGGTCTTAAGAACAAGAAAGACCGCGACTCGTCGAGTTTTATCAGACATTTTCAAGCCAGGAAGACCTGTTCTTTATTTCTTTGTTTGATCACGATGATGAAATCACGAGGTACCGAGCAGATTTCTAGTGAGATAATCCACTATGATATGTTTGTTGCCTTAACGAAATTGCAAACTATAAGAACGTTTTAAAAAGTTATCAGTCTACGAATGCACAATTGCAAGTGCCATGGACACGAATATGAGCATTTCGATAATGCAACAAATATAGAGGTAGTTGTATGATGCCGTCAAGGGTGGGCTCCGGCGTTGGTTTTTCAGCACACGTTGTTTTTGTATTTATTCTCGATGTTTATTGTTGCGTTCGAGGCTTAGTGTCACCCATCCCAAGTATAGCAAACGGGATGGTGACATTAGGCGCTTCTTCAATAGATACTTTACCACTTCCATGCCTTCAGGGCGCTCTTGTAATTTAATAATTAAATCAGAATTTATCATGAATATCAAGCCTTACCTCATACTTTGGCCTTAGAGTCCATTTTGTGGGCACGATCTTCACACAACATATTGCTGACATGTGCCGAGCGCCAATCTCCAATGTATTTGGAAATAAGGGACTTTCTGATCTAAATATTGTGCCAATGCAGAGTTACAGCCTCGACAGAGAGAGTGACCGATTGCCGAACAGATTCTGAGGCACTTCCTCTAGGACTGGTATGAACAGGCTCCAAAACTTCGGCCAAGATTAAACAAATTGGTTTCTGTAACCTTTGGTAACTTTGAAAGGGAGCCTCATGCTTTCGCCATTACGTTTACATAAGATACTACGGCTACCACTATCTTGTGCTCTCAACTCTAGGTTTTCACCAGCCATGTGACCAGTGCCAACGCTGGCTTAGTTGGCAGGATAACGCTACCACTCATTGAACAGTCAGCTGTCTCCGCGATTCGTACTATATTATTTGTTAACGCAAGACAGACGCTAGATGCATCATTTGTTTTTTTATAACTTGGAAAATGCAACGCTGTTGTGAAATAAATGGAATTGATGATAATGCCACCTTTTTTGTTGCATTTTTCGTTCAAGTCGGTCGATGTTTTCATGAGCTATACCCATGTTCCCAGATCAGAATGACATTGTTAATACTAAGTAGACAAATTGATTTTAAAGTGTTTCGTAACATACAAGCCACTATCTACAATAATCTCTAGAAAAGTGCATTTGCAGTGAAGGTCGTGCACAGCCTGATAGCTAACGGACCAACACACAGCAGAGCAATGATCTGAAAAACACCCACCCGTCATGTTGCGTTTCTAGATACCTTGCTTCGGCAAATTGCCTCAGCACACGCAGAGAAAATCAACTACTTTATACTTTATAACTGCATGGTAAAGACTTTGGCGTAGGAAGTACTTTCGACAACTTCTGATATGGCTATAAACATACAATATAAACGGCAAGTCTTAAAATATGATGTATTGTCGATGAGACTAAGTGGAGAAGATGGCTGATGGTCTGAGACTAGGAGTTGCCCTTCTCTTTAGGATCTAACGAAAGAGACTTTCCTCCTTCAGGATTGGCTAGTTAAAATTCGTGGGAATTTTTCCCACGGTGCGGGATGATTAGTAGCTTCCTTTCAGCTAACAGCGTTTGAGGACAACGCGCAGATGAGCACACGTGAGGTCCGCTGTAACTGACGATGCAGGAGCGAGAGCGTCGTCTGCATCTAGCGGCTAAACGACCACAAGGTTGTGTCACAATGAGATATATGGTACGTCTTCAACATCGTCGACTTTTACTGCCCTAGTTGTTTGATACACAGTGTTATTTTAAGTCTCATTTTAGTGTACTGGGTTGGGATATGTCACAAAACGACGATTATAGGATTCCCTGAATTATCTTCTATACGATTTCTGACCAACCGATATCCATGCTGACAATTTGTTAGGCTGCACTAAATACTCAGTTAGGCTTATTTACGATAAACCAATTTGAGGCAGTGTTTCCCTACGTTGGCAGTCAAGGCCTAGTTATTTTTTCTTTTCTTTAGACGACCTATGATTGATTTATTGTTCGCTTGGCATGTATACCTACAAACACATGTCACCCTTTTATATCAGGGGCAATATACCTATATCAATGTTCGCTCCAGATGATCTGGTGTTTTAGCTTACATTCATTCGGGAGCAAGAATGTACCTATCTGTCTTTCTACTCTGTAGTGTTGTTATCGTTCTACTACGAAAAGTGGTTAAGAACAAAATGTAGGTAACAACAAGCTTTTACATTTGAGCTGGATCCGCTCAGCCCGTTGTCGAGCCACCGTTGTATACAGTATTAGTAGTACAGCTCACCTATATTTGTATGACGTATTTGTGTTAGTTACCCATGTTCTGCACGTAATCGCCATCCTTCGGAGAAGCGTTGACAGTGTAAACCGTTTTAGACATGCTCTAGAGCGCACCATGTGGATTCAAGCCGGCCTAAATTCGTCCATGGAATCACAAACGTGCGGATGTGGTCTCTGTCGACACGGAGCCGTGGATTGACGCAGTGCACGAATTGCTCGACCAACTCTACCGTATCCACCACGGTGAGTGGTGGTACCCCGTTATCACAATAAGACTGCCGTTTAAGTCGTATGAGTAGGCCGCCACCGCCATAGTACAGGTCATGCTAGCGAACGGGTATACTTCACACACATAAAGCCGGATTCACCTTAGCGCGTAACGCAAAACAAACCCGTTGATCTTGCAGAGGGCAAACACCCGAGTGGTGAGACCTCAGGCGCGGATCTTCTGGATCGCAGACTTGGGGAGGAGGGATGAGTGCGTCGAACATCGTGACCGAGCTTCTCTGTTTCGTCGCTCGACAGAGCAAGTAATTTTCCCAAGAACAAAACCAAGGTTAGCCAGGGCGATGCTCATCGTGTTTTTTTAGGTCCAAAATTCAAGTCTAAGGGGCTATGCAGCTAGTGACCAGATCGTTTACTCTATGAGGTTGCCAATGTAGTAGCATTTGTCTTCATTTGATTCTATAAAAGTAGCAAAAAGCTTATTCTATGTTCCAAAGAGAGCGCAGATGCCCGCTCTAAGTAGGATTGGCTAGTTAAACTCGATGCGAAGTTTTTACTAACAACGCTCGAGGATGACTTACAGATGAGCATGAGATGTAAAGTCCGCCGTAATTCACAATGCCAGAGCGTCTTCTGCATCTAGAGACTGGAGCCAGCTGTGTCTTAATGAGACATTTTGTATGCATTTAATATACTCGACGTCAACTGCCCTAATAACTTAATATAATGTGTAGTTTAAAGCCTTACTTAAGTCTGTTAAACCAAAACGTTACTCTTCTAGGATACCCCAAATTATCCTTTATATGTTTCCCTACGCTTCCCATGCTGGCAAGTTCTTAGGCTGCACTAAAGTTTCTTCAATTAGATGTGTTTCCCACACACTAATTTATGGTGCTACTAAATTGCTTCGACACTATCATGACTTGTTCTTACTCAATAAACCCGCACTGTCTTGGTTCTCAAAGAACTAAAATCATGTAACGCGGAGTGTAAGTTAGGATTCAAGCTAGAGTAAATTTAGAATTTAATATTTGATACAATAATGTTTTGCCGCAAAGATTACTCTCGTTTATCTCTGATGCAGCTTAATATATAATCGTTTTTTGAGGCGTCCGTGTAAGACGACATTATCCATTACAAGTTGCAAACAATGCATACAAGCAAGTATTATAAAAGGCAAATATGCGCATAAATATGGTTATTGTCGACGGCATTAAATGGAGAAAAGAGCTTGCTTGAGGTAGTGAGATTCGCCTTAACTAATAAAGCAAGAGCGTCTCGTGCATAAATCTTTCCCTCTGTCTCATTCTCTAGCGACGCTCTCTTTCACGCTCAGTGAGAGGTGAACGAGACACCTTGCAAATCTTCAACATCTTAGATTTTAACTGCCCTCTTCCCTTAATATACAGTGTAATTTGGAAAAGGTTGTTACTCCTTCAGGATTCCCGAAATACTCTTGTATCTGTATTTCTGACACTTGAACGATTCCCATGCTGGCAAGCTGTTAGGCTGTACTGATTACTTTCAGTAGAGCTTATTTCCGATACGTTGGCCGTTACCAGACTCAGTTCTATTTATTTAGGACTACTAAAGTCCTATTTATTTAGAACTACTAAAGTCCTATTTATTTAGGACTACTAAAATCCTAGAGGACTCGATTTGTAGGCTTACATTTTTCGGGGTCAAGCGTTTTCTAAGCGTCTGCCGTGCTACGTTGAAGCGTTGTTATCGTCCTGCTATCGGAATTGGCGCAGGAAACAACATGTAGGTAACAAGTCTTACAATCAAAGCTTCTGAATCAGTTCAGCCCGTTGTCAAACGACCGTTGACTACAATCTACATACAAGCAAGTAGTATTCAAGTATGACATATTGCCAACAGGCCACTTATAGGACGATGTATCTGTAGTAGTTAACCATGTGTAGCACGTAATCGCCATCCGTCGGAATAGCCTTGTTATTCGCCTCGAACATGCAGCGCAGTATGTGGGCTCGGGCCGGCGCAAATTCGTCAACGGAAATCACAAACGTGCGGTTATTGCCTCCGTTGATACGAAGACTCGGGCTAATGTGGTTCATGAATCGCATAAGCCGCTCTACCGTATCTGGCACGATGCGCAGCAGCACCTTGTCGTCCACAATGAGATCGCTTTTTGAGCTGTATCCGTAAGCTATTACCGCCACGATACAGGCCATGTTGGCGAGCGGGTATATCACAAACGAAGGAAGGTTCCACTTTGACGCGTAGCGCACAAGAAATTTAGTCCCGCAGAGGGCGAACACTCGAGTGGTGAAGGCTCGGGCACGGACCATCTCGACGGGGTTGAGCTGTCGGCTTCCACGGCACGGGGCGAAAGGGATCGACGCGTCGAACTTCGTGCTCAAGCTTCCCTGTTTCGTCGCTCGGCCAGGGGGCACGCGCCGGCCCTCCAGCTTAGATGTGTAGACACATATAAACAACAACAAATGGGCAAAGACAAATGAAGCACACATTGCTAAATTTATTCTATGCCTTCTATGGTCTGTCCTCGATCGAAGCTTGAGGCGACAATCGACTCGAGTTGTTCTCGGGTAGAAGGAAAATGGCTGCTGTGTTGGCTCCCACTACTGCCTAGGAGCATGCAGTTGAAGCGTCCAGAAATTGTGGACATCAGATCGCAATCACGAAGACAACCTACAAAATGTTTGTATATATTTAGGGATGCTCGTAGGAGTATGAACTGGCCGATGTGCCTGATTCAACCTATAGATTAAACTATGACAGAAATACTACCCGCATAGAGCTGGAATGAACGAGGAAGTATAAATATCAGGCAGAACGACCAATTATCGCTATACATATTAGCGGCACTGTGTACTACCATGATCATTATTGCAGCGACATTGTTTGCGTTCAGACCTGGAAATCTAGCCAAGCTATTTGAACAGGCCTCTTTTTTTTGCTTAGCAAGACGGGTCTGCGATATACGGAAATCTATTTAGAAGCTGGCAAATGATAAAATGTTACAGTTCTTTGTCTATTTATCTATGAGCAACGTTCGCTGTTCGAAACTTCGCGGTTCCATGGTTGGAATCTTAAAGGCGGTCTTGATTTGGAGGCCAACTGTTTTACCCGCAGTTAAACGGAAGTACGTTGCTTGTTTTATTTCAGCAAAATTGCATTGTAAAAGCCTTTTTCGGAGTCTGATGACTCAATAAGCGCAGCTTGTTCGCGGGCGTGTTGACAATTTTACATCATTCCCGTCCGCAGACATTCTGCCGAAGGCGGCCTTGCAGCGTTTCAAATGGAGAATTCTTGAAATAATTGCTGTGCCTAAAATACCTATAGTAGCGCAAATATCGTACATAATGCAGGCTAGCAGCAAGATCCCGATGACGCACGGGATCTAGAAGTATTGACATCATTAGATCGTCTTAGCGTTACTTACTATATTAAGCAGCAGCTGATAATTACCCATATCGAAGGTTGATTTTTAGGCAAATATACACAGTGAGGTGACTTACGTACGTTTGCGGGCATTGCCCAGTCATTTAAAGTGTTTTTTTAATTTTCCGTAAATATAAATCGTTTACGAGTATTTTACACTGTATTTGAAAATATGTTTAATTTTAAGGAGTTCAAGATATTCTCTTTGTTATCGACAAAGATCAATCCAAAAGGTCTACTTTTGTGTGATTATGCAATTGTCCTATCATAGTATGCGGTTCTTTCCGCCTTAGTATTACGTGAACGAAAATGTAGATGCAAAATATTTGACAAATAGGACTACGTTTTAATTTAACCTAGGTATGCTTATGTAGCGATCCCAAAGTTAGGATTGGAGTTACTTTCGTTAGGATGATTGCTGACATAGCAATAGAAGTTTTAAACGCTCCTAGAAGTGAGCTTTGTATGCAGAAGTGTTTTGCGTCTTGCGGTGTTTCTTATGCTATATGTGATAATTGTATATTCAGAAATATTAAGAAGAAACTCGGGAACATTAAAAAGCACCCGCACAGTCATATTGCGTTTCTTGGCACCACTAAATTCTTCGGCACGGTCCGGACTTGTTATTACTTAAGTGATCCGTACTATTCTAGTTTTCAAAGAACTAATATAATTTAAAGCGGATTATAAGCCAGAATCTAATCTATAGCAAAGCGAAATTAATACATAAAAATACTCCTTGATTATATATTGTAGAAAAACCAGGCAACCCTTAAAACGCGAGTTATCCAAAGAAATACAGATTAGCTAAACATCTGTATTTTTGCCTAAGCGTCTTAATAGAGCTACCATTTGACACGAAAATTCTTTGACCGAATAAATAAAATAAATAATACTTTGCAACTGCACGATAAGGTTTCGACCTAAAGAGTACTTTCGCTTATCTCTAATACAGCTCAATATATGACACTTTTCTGAGGCGTCCATTTAAGACGACATTGTATTTCACAATTGCACTGCATATAAGTAGGTATTATAAAGGGCACAAATGCGCCTAAATATTATAGCATATTGTAGACGAGACAGAATGCAGAAAGAGGTTTGCGAGAGGTAGTAAGGTTTGATGTAATTGACGAGGCGAGGACGTCACTTGCATATAGTGGCTTGGTGACCAGTTGTGTCACGCTGAGAGATGTTTTATGTTTTTAATATTTTTGAACTTAAATGGCAAGTTAGTAGGTTGCGCCGAATACTTTTCATTTAAGAATGTATCCGACACAACTATGTATGACCATGCTTTCTCATGTTAGCCGTTATCAATTCAGTTTTTCTTATTTTTAGTAGTGCCATACCTGTGTGCGTTCGAGAGGATTTCATTTTTAAGCTTTCTGGGGCAAAAATGTTCTAGTACGTTATGCTACTTTGTGTTGTTGTTATTGTTCTACTAGACAAAGTAGCCGAGAAGAATATGTAGGCAACAATCTCATACATTCGAAGCTGGATCCGCTCAATCCGCTGTCGAACAACCGTTGAGTACACTCTACATAAAAGCAAGTAGTATTTCAGTGGTTAATAGCTAACAATTTCGCTGATGGCCTATCTAGAGTACATGTTATCTGCAGTAGTTAATCTTGTGCAGCACGTAATTGCCATCCTTCATAATAGCCAGTTCGTTACCATCCTAAATAATCGCCATCCTTCAGAATAGTCAGTTCATTACCATCCTAGTTAACCGCCATCCTTCAGAATAGCCTGTTTCAATAGTTGCCATTCACCTTGAACACGCAGCGCGTCATGTAGGGATGGGCCGGCGTAAATTCTTGCAGAGAGATCACAGATATGCAATTATGGTCGTCGTTCATATAGAGACGCGGGTTAATGCGATGCACGAATTGCAGAACCATCTTTACCAATTCCCGTACGATCCGTCGTCGACAACGAATGTTCGCTTTTGACGGCGCTGGTTCACTAGATTTTTGGCATTTCGAGTAATCAGTGTTTCCGACAGAAGGAACAAGAAGCACAGGCCATGGTTTGACCACCACTGCCGTCTCGCCCGGAGGGCGCAAATTGGCTTCAGGCTTCTCGCAGAGGAGCAACCGGCATTTCGCGCGCTGGCCTCAGTCTTCAGGACGGTCTGCCGGAAGACGTATGAAATGCAGCGGAAGAAGTATCATGAGCTCCTGGAAAACCGGCTGATCGCCGAGGCAGAGAGCCAGCCATACAAATGGCTATCGAACTGTTCCAGGACAGCGGCCTGCCCGATAAGCTCTGCTGCCCTCATCGATCACTTCTCGGACATGTTCGCGTCGTCTGACACAATACCTCGCGCGGTTCCATACTTTGCTGCCGTGTGGGATAAGGACACTAAAGGGGTCGTGATATTCTTGAGAGGGAGTTCACAGTCCGAGAGCTAATGCAGGGCCTGGATAGCTTACGGAACAAAAAAGCGGCCGGTCCCGACAATGTATGCAACGAGCACCTAAATAACGGCTTTGTGTTGGCACCGTGCTGGACAGCCCTTTTCAACGAATGCTTGCGCGCTGGGACTCTTCCAACTCAATGGAGAGACGCCACCCTACTCGTAATCCCCAAAGGCAAAAGCGACCCGACAGCCCCCTCGACATGGCGAGGCATTGCGAAGAAAAGCGTTTGTTATAAGCTACTCTCTGCCCTCCTGACGAGGAGACTAGACAGCTTTCTTGAAAGTGTCCATGCCATACCAATGGAACAACATAGGTTTCGGAGAGAGCGATCTACAGAAACAGCGTGTACGATTCTACCGGCAGATATCAAGGCAGCACTGGCTAAGCCACGTACCCCGCTGTATGCGGTATTCGTGGATTTCAAGGCGGCCTTTGACTCGGCCCCTCGAGAGAAGGATTTGCGCACACTGGCTGAGGAGGGGGTCCCAATGAAGGTGCTGAAGCTTCTCGCACAAATTCTCCAGGAGAATAGGATCACCATCGACGACGGGGTAGCGGAGCTCCAGCCTTTCATACAGACAACGGGCCTGGCGCAGGGCGATAACCTAAGCCCACTCCTATTCTCCGTATTCCTAAAAGACCCCCCGAGTCATATAAAGGGACCCAGAAACCTGGTCGAGGTCATTTTGTACGCGGACGATCTAGTACTTTACGGGCCTAGTAGGTTTCAGGTGCAACAAGTACTAGCCCGTCTTCAGAAAGCGGTCACCGATTTAGGCCTGACAATTAACCTTTCCAAAACCGTGGCCATGAAGTTCAGAAGAGGGGGAAGGACAGCAGCCGAGAACACGCTACGCCTCAACAGAACGCCACTTAAGTATGTCAACAGCTTCCCATACTTAGGGGTGATTTTCTCTGTCACCGGTACTTGCTTCTCCGCGCACATATCTGAGAGGTGCAGGAAGGCACTGGCGGCGGCATGGGCGATCAAATCTCCGAACAGACTATCGCTGAAGACGGCACTCAGACTGTTCGAACTCAAGATAGCTCCGATCGCGACCTATGGGGTGAGAGTCACCTGGGACCACCTCACGGCAGAGAACCTCGAACAATTAAACCGCGTCAAGGCCTCCTTCCTTAAACAAGCTCTGGGTCTACATCTGACGGCTCGGAACCGCTACGTATATCTCCTCGCGGACACGCCGCTGTTCTCTGAGGACCTTCTTGCAAACCGCAGGGATTGGGAGGACAAAGTGGCGGACATTGACGTAGAGTTCCTTAACACGGGGGCAATGAGGAACAGTGGGTGGAAAGGAACACATAGGCTAAACAGACATGTTGTGACTCGATTCGCCATGCATGGTTTTCACTACAAGCTCTGTGCGAAGCGGGGTTTCCATGACCCTTGCGATAGTTGTAAATGCTCTAGATGTGGGATTTTTGTGATAGATACCACGCGGCTAACTGCCCCCTAGTACAATCGCTGGGAAGCCTGGCAGGCTGACTTGGCTGAAATGTTTTTATTCCTGAAATGACTCTAGTCTTGTGTTATTACCCTTGTATAAGTACATGGATTTTGTTTGACTAAGTATTTGACTGCTACCTACAAAGGTGAATAAATGAAATTGTTTGTGATCAGTGTTTCCTCAGAGGATTTCTAATGCGTGTTGTGCAGTGCCAGAAGTCGGCGCGGACTCTGGCAGCGCGGAAACGCGTCCGCTCTCGGTGCTGCCCAACGTTACGTTACTGGTCTGTCGTGGTAGTGATTTGGCCACCAGCGCGTCGCTGTGAGTGTGTGCCTCCCTTGAGAGAAGACCGTTATCGATGTTCTATCTCGGTACCCTAGAGTCGGCTGTAGCGGTTGCGACGGCGACTGTGCGGGCGTGCAGCGGCGTGCAAGCCACTTGCAGTGAACATGCACTAACGCGCAGTGTACCTGTAGTGAGATCGATACGTTTAGCTGGTCTCGCTGCTCGATGAAAAGTGTAACGTATCCGCTACTGCCATAGACATCTAGTGGTCTTATATTCCAGGTAGTGGAAGCATCTCTACCCTGCAGTGGGCACTCCACATTTCCTGCACAGTTGCGAGAGTTAGAAGTGGATTATAGGTTTGCAGTTTTGACCCCAAGAGTGAAAATTGTGTCCTGGTCTGCTACCTAACTCACCACGCGTTTTGGGAACTAAGGACTTGGCTGACTAGCAAAAGCCCGTGGGCCCACCTGTTTGAAAACCTGAGGCCGGAGGACGCATCCAGCATGGAGAAGAAAAGCGACGCAAACCCTAACTATACAGATTGGGGTCCGCGTCGCGGTCCTGCGCCCACCAGAAAATGACACGCTGACGTCTCCCAAAATGGGACTGGAAACTGAAACCCTTTTGAGGTTTTATTTTAATTAAATATAACGACCTCAAACACATCGGGTTTGCGATACAGCTCTGGAAAGCAAAGAACACGAAGGTAGAGCCTAAGAAACTTGCTTTACTGGACATATTGTGGCCCCGTACGCTTCCGGGGGAATTCTTCTAGGATTTCCTAAGTTACGCCAGGTTCCCTCATCTCTCAATGTGATTAGATAGACTAGATATCACTAGCTCATTCAGAGTGATGCTGGATCTGCTGGTGATGCTGGATCTTCCTGGGCGGAGGCAAACCCAGGGCCCAAATCAAAGCTGCGGAAGCAGTTTCTCTTGAAGGCATGTGAGTCCCTTGCGGGTTCTGCTGCTGTGAGGCCTGATGATCACTACTTGGTAGTCAGCATTTGTGGCATTATGTAGAGAAGATGTGAACAGGGCTACTCTGCGAAGGTGGCGGCTCCTGCCTGCGCTGATTGGATAGACTTTAATCAAAATCCAGGTTGAAGACGCTCCAACCTTTGCGGAGACCCTCAGTATTATAGATCTCGACGTGGCTTCAGCTGACGAACCCGAGGAGATGCGTCGAGCAGTTCTACAGAGGGCTGGGTTACCATAGAGTCTAGAACTAGGTCAAGAACGGAGCCCTGCGATACGCCGGCTGTCACACTGTGTTAGTTTTGCCCTGTTATGAGCGTCTTGTCGTTTAAGTAAAAATAAATATACACATACATACATATATATAAGTGCTGTAGACAATTTATTAAGAATACCGATGGAGCGACAATTGTCTCCTGAGAACGTGTGCACTGGGAATATTACTCTATCTCGTATAGAGTGGGTTGGCACCACTTCAGCAGCGTGCCGCGGACGGACGCCGCGTTCCCTCGTTGGACGTCCAGGTCAAGGCGCTGTTTCAAGAAAGCCGCAGATCTCTTGTCTCCAGCTGCGAGGTATAGCTGCTCGCCGACTCTGTCGAGGAGTTTGCGGGTTAGGTTGCCTGGGCCGCCCAAGGTCTCAAACGCTAGCGGTTGAAATTCATGTGGGTACTCTATTGAAGCGTATTTTGCGAGCTTCCTTGTCTCGGCTAGATCACCAGCGTAACCTGCCGAGGCCGCCCCGCCACCGACCATTGAAAAATAAATTATTCGTTGAAGGTAAGGTGAGATGCCTTTTTGTCTAGTAAATGTCGTAGTCTCCTGGTCCACCCTATGCAGGATCCGTTGAAGCGCCGGCCCCGTCGGAAGCCCTACCGGTCACCCAACCGGGCATAAAAGTCCTCGATCTCTGCATTTAAGCTCTCTGATATTACATTTTCTGGCAGTTGCCTGCAGTACTAATGGCGTGTACATGTAGGTAAGAAATCTTTCAATTAAAACTGGATCCGTTCAGCCCGTTGTCAGATGACCGTTAGCACACAATGTGTATACAAGCAAGAAGTTTTATTAATTTAAGTGGTTAGTTACTTTCGCGTTGCTAACAGGCCACCTATAGTAAGATGTATATGTAGTAGTTAACCATGTATGGCATGTAATCTCCATCTTTCGGAACAGTGTTGTTGTTCACTTTAATAACGCATTTTATTAGGTGGTCTCGGGCCTAGCCAAGTTCGTCTATGGAAATCACAAACGTGTGGTTATTGTCTCCGTTGAACTGAAGGCGTGGGTTAGTGCGGTTCATGAACTGCACCATCTGCTCCATCGTGTCCGTCCCAGTATACAGCAGCACTTTGTTGTGCCGGGTATATCACAAATGGAGGTAGGTTCCACCTGGACGCATAGCGCAAAATAAAGCTGGTCCCACAGAGCGCGAAAACCCGAGTGGCGAAGGCTCGCGCACGGACCGCCTCAACGGGGTTAAGCTGTCGACTTCCGCGACAGGGGGTGAAAGGAAGCGATGCGCCGAACTGCGTGTTCGAACTGTTTCGTCGTTCGACCAGAGGCCACGCGCCAGCCCTCCGATGTAGCTGTATAGACACATATAAACAACAGTACCAAATGCGCCAAGGCGTATGAAGCATACATTGCTGAATCTATCTAATGTCGGTCTGCTGTCGATTGAAACTCAAGATGATTATCGATGTGAGTTATCCTCGGGTGGCTGCTGTGTTAGATTTTACTACGACTACTACTACTACCCAAGAACATGCAGTTTAAGCGTCCAGAAATGACGGACAGCAGATCCCAATCACGAAGAGAACTTATGAAAATGTTTATCCAGACTGAGGGATACTAGTAGGAACGGGTATGAACTGCCCGATGTTGCCTGATTTAACATACAGCTTAAGGTAAAGCAGAACTTCCACCCGCATAAGGATGGATTAACGCGAAGGGATAAATGTCAACCAATCGCCTTCGAGACATTAGGCCCAATGGGGAAAATCACAAGGAGCTTTCTAACGGAGCTGGGATCCAGAGTCGCTGCGTCAACCGGCGATAGAAGGGCATGGCAGTTCTTGCTACAAAGAATATCAGTTGAAATTCAACGCGGAAACGCCGCGTCGATAATTGGGTCATTGCCTACGGACAAGGGACTCCCCTTTCCGTTGTAGCCGAATCAAGTCGGCGTCAAAAATGATATCTACAACTAATGTCAGACAGAAAGACCGACTATCGCTATATATGATATCGGCAATTGTGTGCTACCACGAATATTAGAGGGACCTTGTTTGCCTTTAGAGGGCAATCGGGCTGTCTAGCCAAGCAATTTAAACAGCCTTCTTCTTTTGTTATCAAGATGAGTGTCCCATATGCCTGCTAAACACCGCAGGCATGCTAGTGGAAACTATTTTAGTAACACGTCTAAGCACGGAAATCGAGGCAAAACAAGCCTTGTCGGGTCAATACTGTTCCCGACGGGGCCGCTCACCGCTCGACGCACTACGGGGGTTACATCACGCCAGACAAGAAACCAGGAAGTTTTTGAAAAACATATCATACGTGCTTTTAATAATATTAGATGTTCGTAACGCTTTAACCACAGCCAACGGGGGGGTCATCATGACTGCGCGAAAACGACGGGGAATGTCCCTTTATCTCCGCCGCATAATATTATCTTACCTGGAAGACAGGACACTTAGAGCGAGAGACAGCGAGTACGAACTAAGCTCGGGTGTCCCGCAGGGATTCGTAATTGGTCCGGTTCTCCGGAACATCGCATACGACGGAGTCTTGCGAATGAAGGGTCTGCCTGACGGTGTGGAAACCCTAGCATACGCCGATGACCTGGCGTTGCTGGTGAGAGCCAGACGGGAAACTCAACTACAGGAGCTGGCAAACATTGCTCTGGACAAAGTGGCCGAGTGGATGCATGAGCATCACCTCCGACTGGCGCCACAAAAAACAGAGGCACTTTACCTCACTGGGCGAAAGCGCACGAGGAGCTCAATCTGACCCTTTCGGGCCAACCCATAGCAGTCAAGAAGGAGGCCAAGTACTTGGGGGTCATCCTGGACACTAAACTTACGGGTGCGGCGCATATCGCCCACGTCGCCCGCAAGGTCGCTGAGATCGCGCAGAATCTTGCACGGATCCTCCCGCGAGAGAAAGAGGCGTCTGAGGGACGGAGATGGCTTCTGGCAACCTGGCGGAGTCAACGGCGATGTACACGGCCTCCGTCTGGGCAGACCTTGTCCTTCGGACGGCGCGCAACCGGGGCGCGCTCAGAGCCGCGCAGAGGGGAATGGCCATAAGAGTCTGCAGGGCCTATCGCACGGTGTCTACGGATGCCCTGATAGTACTGGGCCGCTAGCTACCGTGAAACCTTGGCCAGAGAGAGAAGGGAACGCCGCCTCGACGGGAATTGGGACCTCGCGCGAGCACAACAGAAGACACTGGAACTGTGGAACGATGAATGGCGAAATCCCCGGGGCGAGACCGGCGGCCAATGGACTCGCCGACTAATACCGGACCTACGCCGGTGGTATGACAAGCAGCTGGAAGAGCTGTCGTACACCACGACACAAGTACTCACAGGACACGGCCAGTTCCAGACATATATGATGCACATCGGCAAGGCCCCGGTTGACATCTGCGTCCTCTGCTCCTCCGGAGACGCGAACGACGTCGAACACACGACCGTGCACTGCGCGGCCCTTCCGGGAGCACGTGCCTCTGGGACGCCCGAGCTGAGGGGAAAGACTCCGCAGTACGTGGTGGACTTCATGATGAAGGACAAGACGAATTGGACAAAGCGTCGACGTTACCTCGACACCATCATGAGGAAAAAGCTGAACCTGGAGGCGGCGAGACGAGCCCGCTACGACCAGGATCTCGACGCATCTCCCCAAGACGAGCAAGCGTTGGCTAGGCGCATAGAGCGCTAAAACACGAGACTCCTCTCTCAGGGTTGTCAAAGTAATGCCAATGCAATCCCGGGCTTTGGGAGTGGGGAGGATATCGGCTTTAGTGGGTGCGAGTCCCACACAAGCTGCTGCTACCTGCCAGTGACGCTTGTGCATTATGCATTTCCGAGACATTCCCAAAAAAAAAGTTGAAACGGCCTCGGCTGGCGCAAGCTAGTCGCTGGGCCTCTGTTGTCCATAAACTATTAGAAACGCAGGGCAAAATAATAAGAGAAGATGGAGTAGATCTACCGCAGCAACTTCGAAAAAGGGCGTTCCAGATGACCCACGAGAAGACGCATCAGGGGATGGTGCAGACAAAACATCGACTGCGAAACGCTGGTGGCCGGGAATGGACAAAATGGTAGAGGAAGCGGTACGAGAGTGCCGGCTGAGCGCATTACACGACGAGACAGCTATGGCTACCACTGCACTTGCGAGGACGACGCTCTGGCCAGCCAGCCATGGACAAGGCTAGCAGTCGACATCCGAGGCCCGGACAGTTCATTGGGACCCGAAGCGCGATACGCGGCGGTTGTCATCGATTACTATTCGAAGTGGACTGAGGTGAAGTTAATGGCAGAAACAACAGTTCGTCGGATCATTGGCATGCTACGCCGGCTCATTTATCGTGAAGGCATTCCGGTTAGCATAATAACGGACAACGGACCCCAGTTCCCGAGCTATGAATTTGAATAATTCATGACCGAATTCGGAATTCGTCACATCCGTACACCCGTGTTCCATCCTCAGGCAAATGGTTTAGAGGAAAGATTCAATAAGACACTGGGCGGCTTCATCTGATCGGCCGCTTAAATGAACGGCAACCGGCGGAGACGCCTGGTCAAGACGATCGGCGCTGGCGACGACAGGCAAATCGCCCGTCGAATTACTACAAGGACAGTCTATGAGGACAAGACTGGACGCGGGTCTCCGGCAAGGAAACTCTAATCAAAACGATGAGGATGAGCGAGTGCGAGTGGACGAAAGACAGAACAAACAGAAGGAGTACGCAGACAGGAGGAGAGCGGCAGTGGAAACCAAGTTCGAGCCCGGCGACTGGGTCAGAATACGGAGACCAGTCGCTGCAAAGAGGGAGAAGAAGTATGGACCACCGACGAGAGTAAATCTCTCTACAGCGCCCGGATCAAGGTGAACGGCTGAGACTGGAAGAAGAAAGACGAGGTACGCCAAGTGAACAATATGAAAACAATAGCGCGCCGTGTGAAGGACGTCCACGGTGGATGAGATGCCCACCTAGCCGGCTACGGGAGTTTATGGGTGAAGATGGGACCGAATTCAAAACATGCCGGTGAAGGGGGGGGGGGAGAGAATGTAGAATAGCAGCGTCCGTTAAGCAGCGCCGGCATATACAGCGTCGGTTGGCACCAATGCCGAAGCAAACTAAGCACATGGCGCCCAATAGAGAATGCCGCTACCCCAATAGCGAAGACGCGGGAAGTTACTAAATGCGCAGGCAAATCTGTGATATATAAGGAGGCACGAGAATAAATGAATCAGTACTCATTGGTGCGAGCCAGGCAGAGGACGTGTTTGTTTGAGCGAAAGACTAGCGGCCTCGTAAGTGTCGTCGTCCTGTCGTTAGGGAAGTGGACACTACAACCACCTTTTGCGCTCAACTCCAGGTTTTCACCAGCCATGTGACCAGTGCTAATGCTGGTTCAGCTCGCAGGATTGCGCTAGCTACCGTGCAGTAAACTGTCAGATGTCTCAGCGACTCCTGCACTATTTCTTAACGCGGGACAAAAACTAGCGTTGCATGATGCATCATTCGTTTTTCTTGGATATCTTGGAAAATGCAAAGTTTTTGTGAAATAAATGGAACTCATGCCTGTTCGATATGACTCCGTTTTGCGTTCTATTCTTCTCCATCCACTCTTTAAACCTGGTACGTATTACTTTTCGTTGGGAGAAACAGATCTACAGTTACTAGATAGAGCCACATTTTTCTTTATGAAACGGGGTTTAATGTTAGCCATTTATTGTAGGTATAAAATAGTTCATATCTTAGAGGGGGGGGCTTAATTGACACAGGAACTACAACTTCGATGTGGTTTACTTAGGACGAGAGCATTTGAGGCCTATACTTTGAAGTGGACGGAAAGATTGAAGGAAATCGATTTAGGTATATATACTACGGTAGCGATGACAAGCACGGTCTGGCGAGCAGCCGAATATAAGAGCAGACATTTAACTACGGCGTTTGCAGCCTACGGGTTTCATCACGTGTTATGTAGCACGGAAGTATTCCACGACCCTCAGGAGTGTTGCAGGTGCACAAGGTGCTCTGGCCAGTGCAATAAATACCACGCCGCAGCATGTTCAGCAGTTCACTCAAAAAGCTGAACTAACAAGATGAGAGAAGACTCAATGACGTGAAGGAAGCACTAGTTGTGTCTGATGTATATGTTTATAATTGTACCCAACCTGGGTGTTAATAAACTATAATATTACTTTTGCTGGCGGCCATGCCTATCGCTTTTGCTCGGGGCTTATTTCAGTTATATTTCCTGACACGCCCCCAATAGCAACTACTCGCCTATTACAAAGACGCAAATACTTCTAGTAATTTCCACATGTGGCATACTTTAGACATCCGCACTTTTGTGAGTATTGCCTAGTCATGTGTCGCTTTTCAAAGTTACTTACTACCGGTCCTAAAGTGAAATAGCCCCCCCCCCCCCCGTTGGAAGGACATGAGCTGACATAGCGATAAAAGTTTTGAACCTCGCTGGAATTAAGTTCCGTATGTAGAAGTGTATTGTGTCTGTCGTCGCATATAGAAGTGCTTTGTCTCTGCATACTCGGGAATGCTAGGAAGCTGCATTTTTCGTTCAAATTGATTGACGTTGTCATGAGCTATACCCATGTTGTCAGATCAGACTGACATCGTTTATAATAAGCAGACAAATTAATTAAAGTGTTTTGTAGCACACAAGCCGCTATCTACAATAATCTTAAGAAAATCCTTTGCAGCGACGATCGTACACAACCTGGTAGCTAGCGGACCAAGACACTGTAGAGTACAAAGATCTGAAAAACACCCACCCGTCATGTTGCGTTTCTAGGTACCTTGCTTCGGGAATTTGCCTCAATATACGGGGGATGTGTCTTTACTCAAGTAATCTATACTCTTGTTCTTATAGTACTAGAAATTTTTTAAAGCGGATTGTAAGGTCGCAAGCTATAGAGAATCAAATTAGCAATACTTATTACAGATACCTTAGTACGCCAGATAGCAAGACAGTAAAATATTTATTCGTAAAAGAGAAAAACAATCCCGTTAACTCAGATTATATTCAAGACATACAGATCAACTAAGCGGGTATGCTTGTTTGACTACACGCTTTTCTAGAGCTATTGTTTGACATAGACATTCTTCAATTGAGGAAAGCAACTACCTCATACTTTAAAACCGCACGATAAAATTTTGGCGGAGAAAAAGTAAGAAGTACTCTTGATAACTTCTGATGTGAATCCGTATAGAAAAACTTTCTCAGGCGTCCGTCAGTATTCGTTACAGGTGTGCTGCATATAAACAGACAATATAAAAGACAAGTCTTTAAATTTCATGTATTGTCGGTGAGACTAAGTGTAGAAGATGGTTGCTGGCCTGAGTTTAGGAGATGCCCTCTTTTTAGGATCTAACGAAAATTGTTTGATACACAGTGTAATTTTAAGAATCATTTAAGTGTAGTGAGTTGGACTATGTCAAACGACGACGAAACGGTCGTTACTCTTTTAGAATATCCTAAATGATCTTTTATACGATTTCTGACCAACTATGTCCATGCTGACAAGTTGCTAGGCTGCACTGATTGCTTCTCAATTAGGTCTATTTACGATACACCAATTTGAGGCAGTGTTTTCCTACGTTGGCAGCTGCAAGACCTATACCAATGTTAGTTCCAGAGGATCTGATGTTTTAGCTTACATTATTTTAAGAACAAACATGTTCGTCCTGTCCACTGTCCTGCTTTTCAAAGAACTAAGGTATTGTTATGCGAAGTGTAAGTTAAAATTCAAGCTGTACGATACGTGTCTGTGTACGTTCGAGCGGATTCTATTTGTAGGCTCACATTTATTGGGGGGGGGGGGGGCAAACATTATTACTAATCTGTCTGGCAGGAGAGGCGTACGTAACAGCATGAATGTAACAAGTCCTACATTCAAAGCTTCTGGATCCGTTCAGTCCGTTGTCAAACGACCGTTGACTACAATCCTACATATAAGCAGGTAGTATTCAAGTATAACGTATTGCCAACAGGCCACTTAGAGAATGATGTATCTGTAGTAGTTAATCATGTGCAGCACGTAATCGCCATCCTTCGGAAGAGCGTTATTATTCCCTTGGATCATGCAGCGCTGTATGTGGACTCGGGCCGGCATAAGTTCGTCCACGGAAATCACAAACGTGCGGTTGTTACCTCCGTTGATACGAAGACACGGGTTAATGCGGTTCATGAATCGCGCAAGCAGGTCTATCGTGTTCGGCACGATGCTTAACAGCGCCTTGTCTTCCACAATGAGATTGCTTTTTGAGCTGTATCCGTAAGCTATGACGGTCACAATGCAGGCCATGTTGGCAAGCGGGTATAACACAAACGAAGGAAGGTTCCACCTCGACGCGTAGCGTACAACAAATTTGGTCCCGCAGAGGGCGAACACTCGAGTTGTGAAGGCTCGGGCATGGACCACCTCGACGGGGTTGAGCTGTCGACTTCCACGGCACGGGGCGAAAGGGATCGATGCACCGAACTTCGTGCTCAAGCTTCCCTGTTTCGTCGCTCGACCAGAAGGCACACGTTGGCCCTCCAGCTTAGATGTGTAGACACATATAAACAACAACAAATGGGCAAAGACAAATGAAGCACACATTGCTAAATTTATTCTATGCCGTTCTGCCCTCGATCGAAGCTTGAGGCGATAATCGACTCGAGTTGTTCTCGGGTAGAGGGATAATAGCTGCTGTGTTGTCCAGAAATCGTAGACATCAGATCCTAATCACGAAGACAACCTACAAAATGTTTGTATGCATTAAAGGATGCTAGTAGGAGTATGAACTGGCCGATGTGCCTGATTCAACTTATCGATTAAACTATGACAGAACTATTACCCGCATAGGGCTGGAATAAACGAGGAAGAATAAATATCAGGCACAACGGCCAATTATCGCTATACATATTAGCGGCACTGTGTACTACCATGATCATTATTGCAGCGACATTGTTTGCGTTTAGACCGTGAAATCTAGCCAAGCTATTTGAACAGGCTTCTCTTTCTGCTTAGCAATACGGGTCCGCGAAATCAATTTAGAAGCTGACTGTTGCATATTGGAAGACCGCGGGTAGAAGTTTGTATTTGCCCGCTATGATGGTGATGATCTCTGCCTGTTAGCCACAACCCGTCACGGCACTGTCGGCCACTACCCGCCACTGCACTGTTGGCCACAACCCGCCACTGCACTGTTGGCCACAACCCGCCACTGCACTGTTAGCCACAACCCGCCACTGCACTGTTAGCCACATCCCGCCACTGCACTGTTAGCCACATCCCGCCACTGCACTGTTAGCCACATCCCGCCACTGCACTGTTCGCGCACTGTCACGTTGCCGGTCGCCGGCCGTATAAAAAGGGATGCGCGCCATGTTACCAACCTCTTGCTATCCCGAGCGTTCGGCGTAACGCGTGCTCTGCAAACCCTCAGTCCGGCGGCGACCAGGACGTCCGACGGCGTGGCAGCGACAACGGCGTGAGCGTGGCAGTGATAGTGCCCTAGGGTGGTGAGTGATCGTGGCTAGCAGGAGCAGGTAGATTTATATATATATATATATATATATATATTTAGTTGAGTGATTGTTTGAGCTAGCGTAGCGGCATTGTCAAGTGTGTGATCTGTGTGAGTTCCGGCGGCGAAACAGCCTCGCGCTAACCGCCGGGACATAGTGTGAGCTAGCTAAGCAATAATAATAATAATACGAAGAGAGGCGGCGCTGCCGTATTGCTCTCTTGCGTATCGTCAAATATAATAAATAAGATCAGTGAGTGTGTGAATCCGCGTATATTCGTCTGTCTCAGCCATCCTGGCTGTCGCTACGATCACTTCTAAGTCCGGGCCTTTTGTTACACGTCGTGCCCCACGTTGGGCGCCAATATGTTGCCAACGGAACCGTAGAATGAAGACAGTCGAAAATGCGCGGGTTTACACACTCACTAATCTTATTTATTATATTTCACAATACGCTAGAGAGCGATACGGCAGCGCCGACTCTCTTCGTATTATTATTGCTTAGCTAGCTTACACTATGTCCTGGCGGTTAGCGCGAGACTGTTTCGCCGCCGGAACTCACACAGATCACACACTTGACAATGCCGCTACGCCGTCTTCCGCCGTGAATCGACAACTCGCATCCTGCCGATGGAACCACCTTCCAGCCTGGGCGACGCTGGCGACGATTCGGGTCAGTTTGCGCAAGCTTGAACACCCCGCTGGGTCTATTAGCGGGGGTTCGCACGTTGCAACAAACACCCGAATCTCAGGAAGCTCTTCGTAGCCCTGCCCCGGCTGGAAGGCGGGGTACTGCGTCGACGGCTTCTTCAGGAACTCCGCGTCCTTGGTTACGAGATGCACGGCTGATCTTGCTGCAACCACTTCGTTCCCTTTCGTGGATGAAGACTCGGATGGCGTCACTGGATGGATCGAAGAACTCTCGGCCACCGTTGAACTTCTTAACTTGACAACGGGGAGCGCCGCCCCGCCCGGTGCGTTGATTTCTTCAAACGGGAGTAGCCGATTTATACTCGGGCCTAGCGCTGAACTTGCTTCTTGACCACCGGGGCCAACGCGCTCCGGCAGCCTCGTCGATAACGATGCTCTTGTTTCTGCCCATCGTGGAGACATGTCCAGGGCGCTCGACGGCATGGCGGCGGCTCGAGTGCTACGTCGTTTGTAGCCCATTAGACTACCTCGGATTTGGCACAACGTATCTACGTATTCGGAAGATCTACCTGTTTCTAGATCTATTTGCTCATCGCTGAGCGTGCTGGCCATTTCGGCCACAAAACACTTGTCTAATTCGTCTAACCTTCGTTCGAGCTCCTCCGCTCTCAGCAGCCAGCCGTTAACACGGTCCTCATTCCACTGCGTGAACCGCGGAGGCTCCTGGCCCTCATAACAAAACGACTTTACGGTGGTGTCCAGTTTTGACACCGCCGCATGCACTGGACGCCGAAGTGCCATCACACGACTGTCTGTCTCAGCCATCCTGGCTGTCGCTACGACCACTTCTACGTCCGGGCCTTTTGTTACACGTCGTGCCCTACGTTGGGCGCCAATATGTTGCCAACGGAACCGTAGAATGAAGACAGACGAAAATACGCGGGTGCACACACTCACTGATCTTATTTATTATATTTGACGACACGCAAGAGAGCGATACGGCAGCGCCGCCTCTCTTCGTATTATTATTGCTTTGCTAGCTTACACTATGTTTCGGCGGTTAGCGCGAGGCTGTTTCGCCGCCGGAACTCACACAGATTACATACTTGACAATGCCGCTACGCTAGCTTTAACAATCACTCAACTAAATATATATATATATAAATCTACCTGCTCCTGCTAGCCACGATCACTCACCACCCTAGGGCACTATCACTGCCACGCTCACGCCGTCGGACGTCCCGGTCGCCGCCGGACTGAGGGTTTGCAGAGCACGCATTACGCCGAACGCTCGGGATAGCAAGAGGTTGATAAAATGGCGCGCATCCCTTTTTATACGGCCGGCGACCGGCAACGTGTCAGTGCGCGAACAGTGCAGTCGCGGGTTGTAGCTAACAGCGCAGTGACGGGTTGTGGCCAACAGTGCAGTGGCGGGTTGTGGCCAATAGTGCAGTGGCGGGTTGTGGCCGACAGTGCCGTGACGGGTTGTGGCCAACAGGCAGAGATCATCACCATCATGGCGGGCAAATACAAACTTCTACCCGCGGCCTTCCAATATGTAACACTGGCAAATGATAAAATGCTGCAGTTTTTTGTTTATTTATCTATGAGCAATGTTCGCTGTTCGGAACTTCGCAGTTCCATGGTTGGAATCTTCAAGGAAGTCTCGATTTGGAGGTCAACAGTTTTGCCCGCAGTCAAACGGAAGTAATTTGCCTCGGTTATTTCAGCAAAATTTCATTGTAAATGATTTTTTCGGAGTCTGATGACTCAATAAGCGCAGCTTGTTTGCGGGCGTGTTGACAATTTAACATCATTCTCGTCTGCAGACATTCTGCCGAAGGCGGCCTTGCAGCGATTTGAATTGAGAATTCTCGAAAAAATTGCTGTGCCTAAATTACCTATAGGAGCGCAAATATCGTACATAATGCAGGCTAGCAGCTAGCAGGATCTAGAAGTATTGACATCATTAGATCGTCTTAGCGTTACTTACTATATTAAGCAACAGTGAGGTGGCATAAGCACGTTTGCGGGCATTGCCCAGTCATTTAAAGTTTTTTTTAATTTTCCGTAGATTTAGATCGTTTACGAGTATTTTGCACTGTAATAAAAAATATGTTTTATTTTAAGGAGTTCAAGACCTTCTCTTTGTTATCGACAAAGACCAATCCAAAAGATCTACTTTAGTGTGAACATGCAATTGTCCCATCATAGTATGAGGTTCTTTCCGCCTTAGTATTACGTGAACGAAAATTTAGATGCAAAATATTTGGAAAATAGGACCATGTTTTAATTTAACCTAGGTATGCTTATGTAGCGATCCCAAAGTTAGGATTGCAGTTAATTTCGTTAAGATGATTGCCGACATAGCAATAGAAGTTTTAAATGCTTCTAGAAGTGAGCTTCGTGTGCAGAAGTGTTTTGTGTCTTGCGATGTTTCTTATGATATTTGCGATAATTGTAAAAAGCACCCGCACAGTCATATAGCGTTTCTTGGCACTACTAAATTCTTCGGCACGGTCCGGACTTGTTATTACTTAAGCGATCTGTACTATCCTAGTATTTAACGAACTAATATATTTTAAGCGGATTATAAGCCAGAATGTAATCTATAGCAAAGCGAATTTAATACATAAAAATAGTCCCTGATTATACATTGTAGCAAAACAGGGCATCCTATAAACGCGAGTTATCTAAAGGAACACAGATTAGCTAAACATCTGTATTTTTGCCTAAGCGTCTTAATAGAGATACCATTTGACACGAAAAATCTTTGACGGAATAAATATAATAAATAGTGCTTTGCAACTGCACGATAGGGTTTCAACCTAAACAGTACTTTCGCTTATCTCTAATACAGCTTAATATATGACACTTTTCTGAGGCGTCCATTTAAGTCGACATTGTACTTCACAATTGCACTGCATATAAGTAGGTATTATAAAGGGCACAAATGCGCCTAAATATTATAGCATATTGTAGACGAGACAGAATGCAGAAAGAGGTTTGCGAGAGGTAGTAAGGTTTGATGTAATTGACGAGGCGAGGGCGTCACTTGCATGTAGTAGCTAGGTGACCAGTCGTGTCACGCTGAGAGATATTATATGTCTTTAATCTTTTTGACTTTAAATAGCAAGTAATTAGGCTGCGCTGAATACTTTTCATTTAAGAATGTTTCCGACACAACAATGTATGACCATGCTTCCTCATGTTAGCCGTTATCAATTCAGTTTTTCTTATTTTTAGTAGTGTGCGTTCGAGAGAAGTTCATTTTTAAGCTTTCTGGGGCAAAAATCTTGTAGTATGTTATGCTACTTTGTGTTATTGTTATTGTCCTACTAGACAAAGTAGCCGAGAAAAACATGTAGGCAACAAGCTCTTACATTCGAAGCTGGATCCGCTCAACCCGCTGTCGAACGACCGTTAAAAACAATCTACATAAAGCAAGTAGTATTTCAGTGGTTAATAGCTAACGATTTCGCTGATGGCCTATCTGTACATGGTATCAGCAGAACTTAATCTTGTGCAGCACATAATTCCCATTAATCATTCAGAATAGCCAGTTCGTTACCACCCTAAATAATCGCCATCCTTCAGAATAGTCAGTTCGTTACCATTCTAATTTATCGATATCCTCCTGCTGCCATTCACTTTTAACACGCAGCGCGTCATGTGTGTTTGGGCGGGCGCAAATGTTTGCAAAGAGATCCGAGATGTGTAAGAATAGCCGTCGTTCACATGGAGACGCGGGGGAATTGCCATCTCTACCAATTTTCGTACGACCCGTCGTCGAGAACCAACGTTCGCTCTTGACGGCGCTGGTCCACTAGACTTTTGGCGTTTCGCGTAGTCAGCGTTTCCTCAGTGAATTTGTAATGAGTGTTGTGCTGTGCCAGAAGTCCACGCGGACTCTGGCAGCGCGGTAACGCGTCCGCTCTCTGTGCTGCCTAACGTTACGTTACTGATCTGTTGTAGTAGTGATTTGGCCGCCAGCGCGTCGCCGTGAGTGTATGCGTCCCGTGAGAGAAAACCGGTCTCGGTGTTCTATCTCGGTACCCTAGAGTACGCTGCAGCGGCAGCGATGGTGACTGTGCGGGCGTGCAGCGGCGTGCAAAGCGTTTGCAGTGAACGTGCACTAACGCGCAGTCCACGTGCAGTGCGATCGAAACGTTTAGCGGTTTTCACTGCTTAATAAAGGGTGTGACCGTAGACACCCAGTGATCTAATATACCAGGTAGTGCATCTCTGCCTTGCAGCGGGCACTGCACATTTCCTGCCGAGTTGCGAGAGTTAGAAACGGACTGTGGGCTTGCAGTTTTGACCCCAGAAATCGCCGCGTTTTTTGGTGACCAAGGACATGGCTGACTAGCAAAAACCCGTAGGCTCACCTATTGAACAGCTGAGGCTTGAGGACACATCCAGCAGAAGGAAGGCGAAGCGGACCCTAACTATGCAGGTTAAATTCCGCGTTGCGGTCCTGCACCCACCAGGAAATGACATGCTGACAACTTCTATAATAGGACTAGAAACTGAGGCCACGTTGAGGTTTTATTTTAATGAAGTATAACGACCTCAAGGAACACATCGACTTGGCGATACAGCTCTGTAAAGCAAGGAATACAAAGGTGGAGCCTAAGAACCTTGCTCTACTGGATATCTTGTGGCCCCCGGAGGCCTACGGCCAAGTTCCCTCATCTCCCGAAAGCACTAGCTCATTTAGAGCGACGCTGGATCTGCTGATGATCTCCCTGGGCGGAGGCGAACCCAGGGCCCATATCCAGGCTGCGGAAGCAGTTCTCCTCGAGGGCATGTAAATCCCTGGCGGATTCTGCTGCTGTGGGGCCTAATGATCGTTACTTGGTAGTCAGCATTCTTAGCACTATGTACAGAAGATGCGAACAGGGCTTATATGCGAGGGCGGCGGCCCCTGCCTGCGCTGACTAGACAGACTTTGATCAGAGTCCGGGTTAAGGACGCTCGAACCTTTGCGAAGACCCTCAGTATCATGGATCTCGTCGTGGCTTCAGCTCAGCCCGAGGAGATGCGTCGAGCCGTTCTACGAAGGGCTGGGTTGCCATAGGGTCTAAAACTGGGTCAAGAACGGAGCCTTGCAGCACGCCGGCTGCTGCACTGTGGCGGCTTTGCCCTGTTATGAGCGTCTTGTCGTTTAAGTAAGAAAAAAATATTCGCTGAAGGTAAGGTGAGATGCCTTTTTACTCCAGCGTCGTCATAATCACTACCCAGTTTGCTATATGAAAAGCGTTCTTCACATCGAGGAAAAGGAGAAGAGCGAGTGATCGGGTCTTGAGAAATTTTGTAGTCTCCTGGTCCGCCTCCTGCAGGATTCGTTGGAACGCGTCTATCTTTGACCGGCCCCGTCGGAAGCCCTACCGTTCACCCGACCGGGCATACAAGTTCTGCATTTAGGCTCTCTGTTATTATATTTTTGGACAGTTTGCCTGCTGTTTCAGTAGACAAATTCTTCTATAGAAGACAGATCCCGGCATTGGAATGAGCAACGCTTTCTTCACGTGATGTACACCTGTTTTTAAGCAGTTGAGTGGCCAACTTATCCGGGTGCTGCCTTGCCAGAAAGTGAGTGACCCCGCGCGGTATGCCATCGGGACCGGGTCGCATCGCAAATGATAAAATATTGCAGTTATTCGTTAATTTATCTGTGAACAATGTTCGCTGCTCGGGCATTTGCGTTTCCGTGATTGGAACCTTGAAATAGGTCCAGATAGAAGGACCAACTATTTAGCCGGCAATCCAAGCTTCCTTTTAACTACAAATGCTCGGGGACAACACGCAGATGAGCATATGTTAGTTCCGCCGTAGTTAACAAAGCGAGAGCGTCTTCTGCATCTAGCGGCTAGATGATCCAATGAGACATCCTATATGTCTTCAATATCTTAGACTTGCCGAACTGCCCTAATTCCTTAGTTAGGATACCTTAAAACTGCATTTAAGTGCGGTGAATTGAAAACAGAAAAATTATCGTTACTCTTCTAAAATTTCCCAAATTAACCTTTCTATGTTTCCTGATTACAACCATTTCCATGCTGACGAGTTATTAGGATGCACTAAAGACTTTTCAGTTAGTACACAATTATGACAATATTTTGTCATTTTCACAAGTGCATGACACCAGTTTATGATAATATTTTCTCATGTTGGCATTTACCAGTGCTAGTCTTTTTCTCGTATTTAGTAGTCTTATATATATATATATATATATATATATATATATATATATATATATATATATATATATATATACATTCCCCCATAACCCTACTTTGGTTTCCCGTGGCCTCTCACTTAGTCGTAAAACATACGTAAGCACTGGAATGCGCATGAGATCTATAAAGGGTGTTAGGACAGGCTTTGATGTTTATCTTACGTTCCTTCTAATCTACCTTGCTCCTTTGAGGTCCTACTGTTGACCTTCTACAGTAATGGCGTGTAAATGTAGGTAATAGGTCTTACATTTGAAACTGGATCCGTTCAGCCCGCCGTCAAACGTTCGTTACCACACAATGTGTATACAAGCAAGTAGCATTTAAGTGGTTAGTAACTTACGCATTGCCAACAGGCCACCTATAGTAAGATGTATCTGTAGTAGTTAACCATGTGTAGCAAGTAATCTCCATCCCTCGGAACAGCGTTGTTGTTCGCTTTAATAACGCACTTCATTAGATGGTCTCGGGCCGAGGCAAGTTCGTCTATGGAAATCACAAACGTGCGATTATTGTCTCCGTTGAACTGAAGATGTGGGTTAGTGCGGTTCATAAATTGCACCATCTGCTCGATCGTATCCGTCACAGTGTGCAGCGGCACTCTGTTGTTCACAATGAACCCGCTCTTTGAGCTGTATCCGTAGGCTACTGCAACAACAAGACATAACATGTTGGCGAATGGGTATATCACAAATGGAGGTAGGTTCCACCTGGACGCATAGCGCAAAATAAAGCTGGTCCCGCAGAGGGCGAACACTCGAGTGGCGAAGGCTCGCGCACGGACCGCCTCAACGGGGTTAAGCTGTCGACTTCCGCGACAGGGGGTGAAAGGAAGCGATGCGCCGAACTGCGTGTTCGAACTTGCCTGTTTCGTCGTTCGACCAGAGGCCACGCGCCGGCCCTCCGATGTAGCTGTATAGACACATATAAACAACAGTACCAAATGCGTCAAGGCGTATGAAGCATACATTGCTGAATCTATCAAATGTCGGTCTGTTGTCGATTGAAACTCGAGATGATTATCGATGTGAGTTATCCTCGGGTAGAAGACAAATGGCTGCTGTGTTGGCTTCTACTATTACTACTACCCAAGAACATGCAGTTTAAGCGTCCAGAAATGACGGACAGCAGATCCCAATCACGGAGAGATGTTTGTCTAGACTAAGGAATACTACCAGGGCATATCTTGGCTTATGTTGCCTGATTCAACATATAGCCTTAACTAAAACAGAAGTCCCATCCACATAAGGATGGATTAACGAGAAGGAATGTTAGGCAGAAAGACCAACTATCGCTATAAATGATAGCGGCGACTGTGTGCTACCACGATCATTGGCGCGACTTTGTGTGTCTTTAGAGCGCGGTCGGTTAGTCTAGACAAGCTATTTAAACAGCCTTCTCCCTTTGGTAGCAAGGCAGATGTCCACGAGACACGGTGATCTATTCAAGAGCAGATTGATTGTCTATGAGCAATGTTTGCTCTTCTGGCCTTCGCGGTTACGTGGTTGACATTTTGCGGAAAATCATAGATACGTATGTAGAATAACAATTTTATCGGGCAATCAAATGGAAGTACACTGCTTGTTTTCAGTCAGCAAAATCTCATTGAAAAAGGCTTTTTGGCGGTCTGCAAAATCAAGTACGAGTAGCGTGTTTGTCTAAATTTAACATCATATTGGTCTGCAGACACTTTGTCAATGGCGGCCGTTCCCCGAAAATCCACTTTAGTGCGACTGTACGGTTAACCGGAATCGAGCCGCTTCGCATCCTGGTATGAGGTGCAAGCTCTATTGAACAAAAATATTTGCAAAATGTTTGGCAAATGTAACCATGTTTTCATTTAAGTTAAATACGCCTGTGTACTGGTTCTAAAGTTAGAAATGGAGTCGATTTCGTCGAGATGACAGTTTATATAGCAATCAAAGTTTTAAACGTCCGTAGCGCGCGCCAAGCGTCCTCTAGCCGCGTTTCCTCGCACATGGTAGCGTCTGAGAAATAGACGCCTGCTGCCCATGTGGCGGCATCCTCCATCATGTGACCGACAGTGTCCCGTGTCGAGCTCCCTGCATAACAATACGTCGAGCTTCTGCGGACCTGGGCCAGGGCGGAGCAGGATACGACCGTATGGTAAACATTGTCCGGCTGCCTCGACGTGCAAAAGTTTTTCAACACACGTTGTTTTGTTCCGTAAAACTACTGCAATCTAATTCGGCTTAAGGCTTAGGTATATTTATTTTTAATGTGTGTTGTTAAGTTAGAGATTTTGTGTCTCCCATCTTAATTATAGCAAACGGGATGGGCGCTTCTTCAATAGATACTTTGCCGTTTCCATATCTTCTGATGTATTTTTTCTTCTGACTCTGTTGGATAACTAGGGTGTTCTCGCAATTGAATATTTGAATCAAAATTTATCATGAAAAATGCATACCAAGCCATTTCTTTAATTCAGTACAATTTCTTATCACTACAAACAAAAGCAATGCGGTTTTGACTAATAGCTACAGAAAAAGCTGGAGTTCGTAAACTCTTACCTCATACTTGGGCCTTAGAGTAAGTTTTGTGGGCACGACCCTCCCACAACATTTTTTTTTAACAAGACTAGAGAACATAGTAATGACATGTGCCGAGCCCCAATCTCCAATGTATTCGGAGATACGGAAAGTTTGAAGACTATCACAGCGTGTTGCGGTGCGACTTTTTGATCTAAAGATTGTGCCAATTTAGAGTTACAGCCTTGGCAGAGAGAGAGTGACTGATTGCCGAACCATTCCTGCACTCCTTCTAAGACTGGCATGAACGGGTTTCAAAACCTCGACCAAGATTAAACAACTTAATATCTGTAACTTTTGGTACCGTTGAAAGGGAGTCTCATGTTTTAGCCATTACGTTAACATAAGATATTGAAACATGCTATTTGCAGCCAAAGGAACGAAACTCTCGCAGACCTTCGTCAACTTTCGGAAATTAAAAGAACATTTAAATTTATGAAGAGAGTCAAAAAGCAACATTTTGAGAGTGAGCAACTCATGAGACTCATTAAGGAAAGTGTGAAAAGCCCTGGCTGCTGCTTCCTAAAAGGCCGGTTTCTCCGCACCCACTAATCAACGACGACGATTGGGCTAGCCATTTTACGAGACTCCTCCATAAGTACATGATATTGCCACCCCGAGATACTACAAACGATGATTTTCCGCTGTTTAGTGAGGGGGAAGTACAAACCGCCATTAGTACTAAACAAAACGGAAAATCAGTGGGACCGGATTCCATTGTTTACGAACACATTAAAGTAAATATTGATATTTTATGCCCCGTTCTTACAAGACTATACAATAAATGCCTTTAACTAGGTCGTATACCCGATGAGTGGCGAAAAAGCTTTTTGCAGCCAATCTTCAAGCGAAAAGGAGACGCTACGGACCCGCGAAACTACAGGGGCATTGCCATCACAAGCGTCCTATACAAGATCCTGACGTCGTTGGACGTTTCAAGATTACAAGCGATTACGCAAGATATGATTCCACAGGAACAATATGGTTTTACTCAAGGCCAAACAACTGCGGGTGCAGTAAAGTTTGTTTTAGAACATGTGACACATCGCCATCGTAACAAGGAAATGACATACGCGGCTTTTATCGATTTTAAAACTGCATTCGATTGTATACCCAGAGATCGACTCCTCGAGATAATCAGGTCTAACTTTTCAATAACTGGGACGATATTTAATCTACTGCGTGACATGCTAAGTCATAACGTCATAACCATTAAAAATGGTGACCACTATGTACTGGAGACCGTCACGCAGATTACGGGCGTGGCACAAGGCGATTCGGCCAGCCCTTTTTTATTCATATTGTATGTGGCCGGACTAGCAGATCTGTTACGTGACATCAAAGCACTCCACGTATTTTATGCTGACGACCTTGTAACACTAGCCAAATCCCGGGACCACCTGCAATATTACCTCAATGCAACAGCAAAATGGTGCGAAGAAAACAAGCTAACAATCAACATTGCGAAGACGAAAGTTCTCCGCTTTAGCAGAAGAGGGGCATATGCCGCGGCGGACCACCACGTTAAAATTAATGGACAATCTCTTAAATTTGTCAGCCACTTTACTTACCTTAGACTCACTATAACCCCAAAACTCTCCTTCAATCGACATATTGAGGAGATGCGGGCCAAAGCCACAGCTGCAATAATTCTGCTTGGTGACCTCCGTGACGTAAACTTGAAAACTGGCATGAATGTTTTTCGTATGAAAATACTTCCAATAGTAAGTTACAGCTTGCCCGTAGTCGCAATATACTTGACCCTAAGAGATATGAAAAGTCCAGATAAAATAAAGGCTTGGTACATAAAAAAATATTGGGCTTACCAAAGAACGCGTCAGCAACACTCGCAATGGAGCTGTGTAGAGAACAAACATTAACAGAAGAGTTGGTACTGAACAAGCTACCGGTCAATCCACAAGTGTTAGACGTCTACAGAGATTTTTGAGAGACTAAGAACATGCAATTTGTTATGAATAATTATACCGAAGGACCAGCTTTCGCCTCCCAGAGGTGGAAAGAAGCGTCACAAAATAATCGTACAACCATCTGTCGAACCACGTGGCATGGATACCACAATTATATATGTATGAAACCTAACTGTTTCAGCATTGAAGATTGTGTGTGTAGTTTTTGTGGAGAATGTGACATCGGGCGCTACCACATACTCGAATGTACTGAAATTGAAAGGGAGTCTGTTACCTCGCGAGTGAAATATGTACTGTACTAAATCGTTGTATTGTTCCTAATCTACCAATTTGTGGTGAAATAAAAGCTTGACAATTATGACATTATGACATAAGATATATCGTGCACGGCTATCACCATCTTGTGCGCTTAACTCCAGGTCTTCACCAGCCATATGACCAGTGCCAATGCTGGTTCAGCTTGCAAGATTGCGCTCACTACCACGCAGCAAACTGTCAGTTGTCTCAGCGAATCCTGTACTATTTCTTAACGCGGGACAGACGCAAGCGTTGCATGAGGCATCATTCTTTTTTATATCTTGGAAAATGCACCGTTGTTGTAAAATAAATAGGATTGATGAAGATGTCACCCTTCTCACGCCTGTTCGATATGATTCCGTTCTGCGTTTTGATCTCCCCCATCCACTCCTTCAGCCTGATACATATTACTTTCTCTGGCGGCCCCGTTTATTGCCTTCGCTCGAGGATTATTTCAGATATATTTTCTGGCACGCCTCCAATAGCAACTACTCGCCCATTACAAACACGCAGGTACCTCTAGTAATTTCCATGTGTGGCATACTAAAGACATCCTATTTTTGAGAGTATTGCCTAGTCATGTGTCGATTCTCGAAGCTTCGTAAAAATTAATAGACTTTCTATTTGAAATAAAAAAAGGTCACACCCAAAAAATACGGATTTAAAATACTTGGCAAATAGAGGTATTTTTCAATTGAAGCTTAATATATTAATGTACCGATCCTAAAGTTAAATACCCTTCCGTTGAGAGGACATGAGCTGACATAACGATAAACGTTTTGAACCCCGCTGGAATTGAGTTCCGCATGTAGAAGTGTACTGTGTCTCTGCCTTTGCATGTAGAGGTGCTTTATCTCTGTGATATTTGTGACAAGTGCATACTTGGGAATGCTAAGAAGCTGCATTTTTCGTTCAAGTCGATCAAGGTTTTCATGAGCTATACCCATGTTGCCAGATTAGAAAGAAATTTTTAATAATAAGTATACAAATTGATTTTAAAATGTTTTGTAACACAAAAGCCGCTACCTACAATAATCTTAAGAAAAATGCATTTGCAGTAAAAATCGTGCACAACCTGATAGCGAACGGACCAAGACACTGCAGAGTACAAAGATCTGGAAAACACACACCCGTCATGTTGTGTTTCTAGGTACCTTACATCGGCATAATTGCCTTCTGCATCCAGCGGCTAGGTGATCAGGTGTGTTACAATGAGGTAAATTGTACGTCTTCAACATTGTCGACATGCGCTGCCCCAGTTGTTTGATGCACAGTGTAATTTTAAGACTCATTTAAGTAAAGTGAGTCGGAATATGTCAAAAACGACGAAACGGTCGTTACTCTTCCAGGATTCCCTGGATAATTTTTTATACGTTTTCTCAACAACGATGTCCATACTAACAAGTTATTAGGCTGTGCCGAATGCTTCTCAGTTAGGTTTATTTACGATACACCAATTTTAAGCAGTGTTCCCCTACGTTGACAGTTACAAGGCCTAGTTATTTTTTTCTTATCTATAGAAGACCTATATCAGTGTTCGTTCCACAGAATCTGATGTCTTAGCTTCATTCTTTCGGGAGCAAATTTGTTCTTATCTGGCTTGCTACTTTGTAATGTTGTTATCGTTTCACTACAAAAAGTGGTAAGAACAAAATGTAGGTAACAAGCTTTTACATTTGAACTGGATCCGCTTAGCCCGTTGCCGAGCGGCCGTTGTATACATTACACATAGAAGTAAGTAGTTTTCAAGTAGTTGACAACTACGTTACTGCTAGTAGCTCACCTACAGTATGATGTATTCGTATACCCATGTTCTGCGCGCAATCGCCATCTTTCGGAGAAGCGTTGCCGTTCCTTCTAAACATGAGGCGCATCATGTGGATTCGGACCGGGGTAAATTCGTCCATGGAATCACCAACGTGCGGATATGGTCTCTGTTGACACGGAGCCGTCGATTGGCGCAGTGCACAAGTTGCATGACCAACTCTACCGTATCCACCACAGTGGGCAGCAAAACCCCGTTATTCACGATAAGGCTGCCGATTAATAGGCCGTATGAATAGGCCGTCACCGCCATAATACAGGCCATGCGCTAGCATATTAGCAGTAGGTATATTACAAACAAATGCCGGATCCATCTAAGCGCGTAGCGCATAACAAATCCATTGGTCCCGCAGAGGGCAAACGCCCGAGTGGGGTTCTCTGTTTCGCCGCTCGACCAGGGGCAGGCACTTATTATTATTATTATTATTATTATTATTATTATTTACGCTCTGATAACCACATTTTAGACGCTCGTAATGGGCTAAGTTGCCTGTGACACGATATCGTCCAAATGCATCTATCGTCATCGCGTTCTCGTACTGGAATTATGTAGGCTTTCTCCAGCAGAGGTATGTAGCAGCAAGGCAATGACAACCACGTCCAACAAATTCAACCAGCAGGGCCAGAGCTCGAACTAGCGATGTTTTGCTAACCGTGGTTGCCATGGCAACACCCCGTTTCGAACGGTGCGTTAACGGCCTAAGCCACCGCCACTACTTAATCAAAAAGTGTATTATTATTATTATTATTATTATTATTATTATTATTATTATTATTATTATTATTATTATTATTATGTGATAGTGAGGTATGAACGTTTAAATCATGTTGATTTCTGTCAGTTCATGGCGCCTATAATAGAAGCCACGTTCCCTCTACACACGGCCAAAGACATCATCTGTCTCAAAAACATGGCCTCGCGTCGATCGCCCGTAACGTCTTCGATTCGTTTTCCGATGTCTTGCAGGAGTTTTGCTGTACCTGTGCTGATGGGGCCGAGTGTCTCTAATGTAATGGGTGCAAAGTGGTAGCTTCTAGATAGTTCTAGATACTTCCTCCGTTTCTCAGAATCCGCACGTTCTGCTACCCATCCCGATTCGACTGCGCTGTGGCGTAAATATGATAAAGCCGCCGTGCATGAAACCGTTACATCCCATACAAGGCATTTTCCGTGCGACCACAGCGGGATGGTGACCCCGTCAGGTCGCAACTCACTGCTGCCATTAAGACCTACTGGTTCGGGCGTGGATGGTATCCCTGCCCTTCTAAGAGCTCTTCTCACTATGGCGTTGAGTTCAGCGTGCCTTGTAAGTCTGCCGGGGCTTTTTAGACAGCTTAACGGGTGTAGACCGTCCGAGTCAACCGGTTGGCCGCATGAGAGGCACGTGAAGGGCTGGCAGACGGGGGCGCCTATCCTAAGAGCTGACACCATGCGGAAGGGGTTTGGATCCAGCATATTATTATTATTATTATTATTATTATTATTATTATTATTATTATTATTATTATTATTATTATTATTATTATTATTATTTTTCAGTATTTCCCTACAATTGTGGGACCCAAACGTGTACCCGCGTAGGCTCACCCCCCCCTTCTCAATCCATAGAGCCGATGATAGCGGCGGCGTTTCCCCTACACACTGCGAGCGAGAGTTGCTGACGCAGAAACTCGCCCTCGCGCTGGTCACCCGTGTTAGCACTAATTTTGACACCTAGGTCTTTGAGGAGGATACTTGTGCTCTTGCTGATCGGGCCCATCGTTTCCATGGCGACGGGTACGAAGTGATATCTCCTCCCCAAATCAGAGTATTTGCGTTTCTTTGCGATCTCGGCATGTTCAGCAACCCACCCTGACCTGATGGCGCTGTGCATCAGGTATGACGGAGCCACTGTACATGATACCGTGGCATCCCATACATTTGCCGTTGGACCATGGCGGGATGGTGACGCCGTCTGGTCTTCTGTCGTCTTCGAAGCCCAACCTGGGCTCCAGGGTGCTTGGCATGCCGGCTCTACGAAGAGCCTTCTTCAGGATCGCGTTGATTTCCGCGTGTCTGGAAGCCCTACCAGGGCTTTTAGTGCAGCTCAAAGAGTGCAGTCCGTCCTGATCCACTGTTTTTCCACACGCCTTACACTCGTATGGCTCACATATGGGAGCGCCTATTCTCAGAGCGGCCACCATGCGGAAGGAGGTGTTGTCCAGCATGGTGCCCAGCTGTGATGAAGGAAGTGCTCTTAGAAAGCCACTGCTGAAAGTGTCACGGGCAGCTATGAATACCGCTCTCTCTGTCGGGGATTGGATGTCATCTAAGATCGTGCGAGCGGTCGTTTGACACTTGTAGCTGTCAAGCATGTGCTGTGTAGGGTGTTGCTCCCAGGGGCCAGGGCCTATCGCTTGTATAGCTGCCAGCTCAGCTTCGTCCCTCCTTCCGCGCAGCACAGAATGAACATCCGGTTCTAACAACGTCTCCGCAAGCCCCGAGAACTCTATGATAGAGGCCGCGTAGCACAACGAAGCAAAGTCTGCCACGGACCTTAGTCCCAATCCTCCTTCGCTGAGAGGAAGTGTGGCCCTTTCCCAGGATCTGTCGGTAAGGGCCACGTTTAGAACTTCACTCAGAATCTTCTTTGCCACCTCGTCAAATGCTTGCAAATGATCACAGTGGTGGCCTGTGGGGGACGTGCGTAGAATGTAGTTTAGCCTAGGTGATCCTAGGCTGTATCTCCATAGGCATAATGTAGCCTGTGCGTGCATCGCCAATAGCCGAGTTTTGATACACCGGAGGGCGTCCCGCTTATCCAGGATAGTTTTCGAGATCTTCCGAGATCCAATGGGCGCTCCCAGGACTTCTAGGTCAGGCAACTCAATTATCTTTGTACCGGGCAGGGCGTCTGCAATGAGTCTGCATGCCTCATCTTGCTGGTGGGAGGTTCCACCTACAGCTATGACCTCGCATTTTGAGGCGTTAAGAGTTAAGCCTCCCTCCTCAGCAAACTGTAGCACTTCGCGTATGTCGGAGGCCACTATGTTCGCCGGGCCGCCTAGTATACCATCGTCTAGGTACCACACATTTAGTGGACTTTTCATGCGGGACACTAATCCTGAGATTCCTAAACTAAATAAGGCGGGCCCAATCGGATCTCCCTGTTGTACTCCGTTGGCTGAGAGAAGAGGCTCACTCTCTCCCCAGGACAGCAGTGATGGCGTGCCGTAGCTCTGCCACGCTAAGCGAAACATTTGTGGAACTTTCGCTTTAACTTCATTAAGGATAACATCGCGTCGGATGGTGTTGAAGGCGTTTCGGAAATCTAGTTTTACCAGGACTCGTGGGGGTCCCTCTGCCCCCGTGAAAGCCCGAGTTGCGTGTGCTGCAGCTTCAGCTCCGCCTTTAACTGAAACGCCAACCTGGTGAGGTGCCACCGCCTTCACGATTGCCGTCCTATTGATGGCAATCGCTACTTTGGCAACCAGCCTACGTAAAGTAAGGCCGCACGCTATCGGTCTAATGGAACCGTCTTTTTTCTTCAGGGCTGTCAGATCTGCCCCATAGAAGATTGGGTGGCAAAAACTTGGCAGCCTGCCACTTAGAGTCAAGTTAGTCAGACAGCGCAGTTCCGCTAGCAGTCTTTCGGAAGAAGGTATTGTGCTGTCCAACATATCTCTCAGATGTCGAGGACGCAATCCATCCAGTCCAGGGCCAGATGCTAGTGAGAAGGAGCGAACCGCATTAATTACGAGCTGTGCCGGAACGATAAAAGGCTCATCCGTGGGAGGTTGCTCAAAGTTGATCAAGCGGTCCCTGACGTGAGCCGGAGGAGAGGGATGCTTGCTTCTAAGTTCCTGAGTCGTGCGGTCGTCGGGCAATGCTAAAGACTCTGTCGAAAGTAGAGTGCGTGCGGCGGAGCGTATGTCTCCCTCAGCTAACTTGCGTTCTGCCCTTGCGGCAATCTGGCGGTCGGTGAGGTGCTCCTTGCGCGACTGTGTGAGGCTGTGGTGCGGTCTATCAGAAAGATTATCCAGCGTCTTCCATTGGGAATCTTTTATGTTCTTCCTAATTACTTGGCACAATGTGATGTCGTTGCTTTTTAGTTCTGGAATATGCAACATGAGTGTCGGCAAAGTCATTAATCTGTGCCAGGATTCAGCGTCTAGTCTCGAGTTGAAGTGAGAGAGGGCTTCCGCGTAAGCTGCGCAACAGATTTCCCTGACTCCTCTCGGGATTATCCCGACTAGCTTCGTGCTTTTGCGAGCACGAGCTAGGATACGGGTAAACATTTTTAGATCGTTGTCAGAGGTAATGTCGGCTGGGTCTCTCTGGTCCTGGGTCGAAGTATGTGAAGCGGAGCCATCGGGTGGCCGGTCAAAGGAATGTGTGTGGGTTTGTCCTCCGTGAACACGGGTTTTATGTATGTGTAGTCCGCGCAGCGATTTTACGGATTTTCTACAGACGTCGCAGATGAATGTTAGCTGGGGACGGGTTTGAAGATGATCGGGATTCGGTTTAGGGAGTTTGCTGTTCATTGTTTATTATTATTATTATTATTATTATTATTATTATTATTATTATTATTATTATTATTATTATTATTATTATTATTATTATTATTATTATTATTATATTATTATTATTATTATTATTATTATTATTATTATTATTATTATTATTATTATTATTATTTTATTATTATCCGAAGACGCTCAGCCGCGTATGCAAAACCTGTTCCAGTATAATTAAGGCCCCGCTTTTTTTGGCACGGATCTTCGCTGCTTATGAGAGTTAGCGCCACCACTTCAGGATAGAGTGAGATAGCATGCGGTGGAGGTACGTCGTCACCTCCTCCTATCCCGCACGTCATCTCCTCCTCGAAAATTAAAGTTATGCAGGGTAATGCTCATTGTACGTTTGAGGTCTAAAATTCGAGTCTGGGGCTATGCAGCTAGCACCAACTTATTTACTCGATTCTGATTGGCAATGTAGTAGCATTTGCCTTTATTTTATTCTATAAAAGCAGCACAGACCATATCGTATGTTCCGTCCTAAATAGGATTGGCTAGTTAAACTCGATGCGAGGTGTTTACGGTGTAGATGATCGTCTGCGCCTCGCGTCCGGAGGAGACAAATAGGTGCGCGGGTTTGAGCCCGACCTTGCACATCTGTATTTATGGGGGTCCGTCTATGAAGCAATGCAAGCAGTCCTATGGGCGTTCAATCTTGGCTGAGAGTCAACCTAGGAAAGTATTAGATGACTAGTAGTTTCTTTTTATCTAACAGCGCTCGAGGAGGACTTGCAGATGAAAATGATATGTGAAGTCCGTCGTAATTAAAAATGCCAGAGCGTCTTCTGCATCTCGCGATTGGGAACCAGCTATGTCTTAATGAGACATCTTGTATGAATTAATTATATTCGACGGTAACTGCCCTAATCACTTGATATAAAGTGTAATCCTTTTAGTCTGTTAAACAAAAACATTATGAAGAATATGATACGGTCTTCTAGGATACTCTAAATTGTCCATTATATGTTTTCTTTACGATTTCTGTACTGGCAAGTTGTTAGGCTGCACTGAAAACATTTCAGTTAGATATATAATATGGTTTTATTTCATTTTGAAGTTACAGTGAAATATGAATATCTAACTACTCTTGGGCTTGTGAGGGGTGCTACCAATCGAGCTTATCCTCGAGGCAGCCCCTCATTGTACCCATAATTAAATTTCAGTTAGATGTATTTTCCACGCACTAATTAATGGTACTACTAAATTGCTTCAGCTCTGTCATGACTTGTTCTCAATGAATCTGCTCTGTCCACTTCTCAATGAACTAAGATTGTAACGCGGAGTTTAAGTTAGGATTCAAACTAACGCAAAGTAAATTTAAAATTTAATACAAGTTTCTGATTACATATTGCAGCAAAATTGTTAAATATCTGTTCGTGAGAGACATTCCATAAGCTCGACTGATCTGGAAAATGCAGATTAACTACGCATCTATGTTAGTTTGCCTAAACGCTTTATTAAAGCTATCATTCGACACGGACACTCTTTGATTGAAGAAATACATTTTTGCAGAATATAACTCTGCAACTGCACGATGAGGTTTCGCTGCAAAGAGTAATCTCGTTTATCTCTGATACAGCCTAATATATACTAACTTTTTGAGGCGTCCGTGTAAGACGACAGTATCCGTTACACGTGCAATGCATACAGACAAGTAGCATAAAAGGCAAATATGCGCATAAATATGGTTATTGTCGACGGGACAGAATAAATAAAGGGGCTTGCTTGAATCAGTGAGAATCGCCTTCATTAATGAAGCAAGAGCGGTTCGAGCATCTCTTTCTCTCCCTCTCTCTCTCATTATCTAGCGACGCTCTCTAACACGCTCAGTGAGAGGTGAACCAGACACCTTGGAAGTCTTCAACATTTTCGATTTTCACTGCCTTTATCCCTTGAATAGTGTAATTTCACTGCCTCCATATAGCGTAATTTTAAAAAAATCGTTACTCTTCTAGGATTCTCCAAATACTCTTGTATCTGTTTTTCTAGCCCCTGAACGATTGCCACGCTGGCAAGCTGATAGGCTGTGCTGATTACTTTTTAGTTAAACTAACTTCCGATACCTTGGGCGTACCCAGTTTTAGCTTTTTTCTTTATTTTTAGTAAATCTATATCTGTGCACGTTCAAGAGCATTCGATTCGTAGGCTTACATTCGTTCGCGGGCAAGCATTTTCTAATCTGCCTTGCTACGTTGTAGTGTTGTTATCGTCCAACCAGAAGTGGCGCAGGAAACAACATGCAGGTAACACGATTTACATTCAAAGCTTCTGGATCCGTTCAGTCCGTTGTCAAACGACCGTTGACTACGGACTACAGACAAGCACGTAGTATGCACGTATGACGTATTACAAATAGCCCACCTATAGGATAATATATCTGTAGTAGTTAATCATGTGTAGCACGTAATCGCCATCATTCGGAATAGCGTTGTAATTAGCCTGGGACATGCAGCGTATCATGTGGTGTCGGGCCGGCGCAAATTTGTCGACAGAAATCACAAACGTGCGGTTATTGTCTCCGTTGACACGAAGACACGGGTTAACGCGTGTCATGAAATGTATAAGCCGCTCTACCGTATCTAGCACGATGCGCAGCGGCACTTTGTCGTCCACAATGAGATCGCTTTTTGAGCTGTACCCGTACGCTACTACGAACGCAATGCAGGCCATGTTGGCAAGCGGGTATATCGCAAACGAAGGAAGGTTCCACTTTGACGCGTAGCGCACAAGAAATTTGCTCCCGCAAAGGGCGAACACTCGAGTCGTGAAGGCTCGGGCACGAACCATCTCGACGGGGTTGAGCTGTCGGCTTCCACGGCACGGGCCGAAAGGGATCGATGCGTCAAACTTCATGCTCGACTTTGCCTGTTTCGTCGCTCGACCAGTCCCGGGCACGCGCCGGCCCTCCAGCAAAGATGTGCAGACACATATAAACAACGACAAATGCGCAAAGACAAATGAAGCACACATTGCGAAATCAATTTTATGTCGGTCTGTTTTCGATCGAAGCTTGAGGCGATTATCGACCCGAGTTCTTCTTGGGTAAAAGGAAAATGGCTACTAAGGCAAAACTACTACCCGCATAGGGTTGGAATGAACGAGAAAGAATTCATATCTGTCAGAAAAACCAACTATCACTGTACATGTTAGCGGACTGTGTACTACTACCATCATTGCAGCGACCCTGTTTGCCTTTAGACCAGGTGACCGGGCAATCCAGCCAAGCTATTTGAACAGGCTACCCTTATTGCTCAGCAAGATGGGTCTGCGAAATACGGTAATCTATCCAGAAGCTAGCTAATAAAAAAATGTTGCAGTCCTTTGTTAGTTTATTTATAAGCAATGTCCCCTGTTCGGGTCTTCGCGGTTCCATGGTTAGACTCTTAAAGGACGTCTCGATTTAGAGGCTAACTGTTTAAACCGGCATTCAAACGAAAGTACACTGCCTGTTTTGTTTCAGCAAATTTTCATTGTAAATGTTTTTTCGGAGTCTGCTGAATTAAGTAAGTGCAGCTTGTTCGCGGGAGTGTTTATAATTTTACATCATTTTCGTCTGCAGACATTCCGCCGAGGGCGGCTTTGCTGCGATTGAAATTGAGAACTCTCGAAATAATTGCTGTATAGTGGTGCAAATATCGTATATAACGCAGGCTAGCAGCAAGATGCCGATGAGGCACCAGATTTAGAAGTATTGACATCATTAGATCGTCTTAGCGTTACTTACTATATTAAGCAGCAGCTGATGATATTCGAACGTTGAGTTTTAGCCAAATATACATAGTGGAATGACTTACGCACGTTTGCGGGTATTGTTCGGTCATTTGACGTTTTTCGGCGGGGTATCGCGTCGGAACGCACTCTTAAGAATGTTGATTATCTCAAGGGTGTTTTCAACTCTAGAGAAGGCCCTACCTCCGGAACATTTCGGATTCAGGAAGGGTAGAGGTACACAGGACGCGATCCCCGTACTCCAGCCGGAAATTATTTGTTGGCTGTGCCCTGTAGTCACTTGTACGCCGTCTTTATCGATTGTGTCAAGGCCGTCGCTTAAAAAGCTCCCCGTCACTTACTAGTGGAGTCCTTTCGACATGCTGGGGTGGGTGGTTCTTTTCTACGAGTGCTCTCCAGCTCCTTTGCTGAAGACCGCCTTGAAGTAAACATAAGAGGCGAAGACACCTTGCAGCTGAGTCAAGACGTAGGGACTCCTCAAGGACACCCTCTGAGTTGCCTGGCCTTCTCTTTGTTCATCGCAGACCTAGTCCGCCACGTGCGGAAGGAGTTTAGAGATGCCGTCGTCGCTATGTATGCGGACGACATAGTAGTGGCCCACAGGGACCGCGTCCCTGTCGTATTGTCGGCGACGTAGAAAGTTACCTTCACCGTAAAGGCCTACAAATGAATCCGCTGGAGTTCATCATTTTTTTTTGTATTTGGGTCTAATATACACTATACAAGAACGACCTTTACCCAGCACATCGGCGACAGGTGTCGGGCGGCTATTGCATCTATTTACACAGGGATTAGAAACCTTCGACGGCTGTCTCTGAGTGCCGCTTTTTGAGCTTAAGATTGTGCCAATGTTGAGCTACAGCCTTGGCAGGGTGTGGGGCCATCTTTCAGCGGCAAATTTTGCGCAGCTAGAAAGATGCTTCGCAATATATATGAAGCGTGTTCTTTGCTTGCCGCAAATGGCAAGAAACCGCTTCGTGTACCTGCTAGTGGGTTGCGGGCCGGCAGTGGAAACCATCAGAGTCAGGCTTAAGTCACCTATTACAGAACCACTTCAGCACCTTTTGTTAGAGTGGCGATAAAAAGTGACCGAAGCCTCGGCTGAGGTAGCGCAGGTAGATTTGTACCTCGCCAGAGAGCTTCGGGATGGAATGGCATGCACTAGCCGGCACGTGTACACAAGGTACATTGTGCATGGCTATCGTCGCTTGGTGTGTTAAACTCAAGAATTTCATCAAATTGGCGATTAATATCATTGCCGGTTCTGCTTGCAGATATGCGTTAAATACCACGCAGCGAACTACTAGACGCATAAGCGGTCTTTGCACTTTCTCGACCGGTGGGACGGTTGCTGAAGTGTTCAAATTGTATATAATGACAACTGTGACGCGGGAATACGTAAAAATCGTTCCGGTTATGCGGCCGTTGGCTTCGTTGGGTAAACGGTTGGTTAAGACATCGTTTAAAGAAGAAAAGCAAAGGTACAGGGAAAAAAAGAGTGGGCAGCAATAAGGGAGGCTGATGAACGGCCTCATACATGGCTGAGGCGAAAGGGGGGAGGCAATCAGTAGAGACGGGCAGGCTAGTCGAACATTTTGGGAGGATCTTGGCCGGGTCGGAAACAACCCCAAAAACGCTGCTAGAATATGAAGGCCCCTGGGATCAAACGACAGAGGAAGCTAGGGTTTGGAAAATGAGGGCAATCACTCTCAGGGAAGTAATGGAAACAATCAACAGAGTACCACGGGGAAAAACGTATGGAAATGATTTGATAAGAAATGAACACATGAAAGATACCTTAGTTCTTGCGCCATGCTAGCAAGCTCTATTCATTGAATGCTCAAACACTGGGGAAATTCCACAGGCCTGGAGGGAAGCGACCTTAATTGTCATTCCCAAAGAAAAGGGTATAAAAACGGAACCAGAGGCTTGGAGGGGAATAGCAGTAAAGAGCTGCCCATACAATATATTTTCAGGAATAATAGCTAGGAGATTGGAGTCTTTCTTAGAGGAAAGTGGGAGCAATACCAAAGGAACAGCATGGATTTAGGAAAGGAAGGTCAACTCACTCAGCAATTGCAGAGCTGCTCGGAGCAATCTGGGATACTCTGTCCAGGCCGAAGAATTGCCTATATGCTGTGTGTGTAGATTTGAAAGCGGCGTTTGACATAGCGCCAAGGGATAAGATAGCGCAGGGCGATGGACTAAGTCCACGACTGTTCTCCGTTCTTCTGGGTGGGCTTCCCAAACGGATAAGGACGGGCTGGACTCGATAGTGGGCCAAAATTTTACTGTACGCAGATGATGTAGTAATCTTTAGTTGTAGCGTTTTCAGAGTGAAACAAGCAATGGATCGGCTAGTTACATTCATGGATGAAATGGGCCTAAAGGTTAATTGGGAAAAGACAGTAGCCATGAAATTCCGAAGGGGCGGCCAGGGATGACGTGCTTCAAATCAGAGTAAAAGAATTGAAATTTGTAAATAAATGCACATACCTAGGGCTCACCTTATCAACAAGGGGCAGTGGTTTTCGATCACACATCCAGGAAAGGAAGGCCACTATCGCAGCCGCGGCAATTAAATGCCCACATATGTTTTTGGTCGATGCAGCAGTAGCTCTTTCTGGGATACAGATAGCACCTATCGCCACATATGGCTTTTCACTAATCTGGGGTAAGGTGGGAGTAGACGAATTGCGTTACATTGATGAGATAAGGTTTTTCTTTCTAAAGTGGGTTTTTGCGCTTTCAAATACATGCAGAAATAGGGTGGTTCACGTGTTGGAAGGTGGTCCACTGCTAACAGAAGAGCTACAAAAACGATGGAATCTAAAGAAAACGTGCGCCTTTGACGTTTATATGCGAAACTGGCGAACCAAAATTAGCAAGGTAGACATAGGAATTTATGGGACAGTAGCAATAGAGAAGCACTGGGTGGACGGCTAGCGGGGTGAAAGATCGCCATTTAACAACAGCCTTTGCAGCCCACGGATTTCATTACGTTCTATGCAACGTGGAGGGCTTCCATAAACCACAAGACGAATGTCGATGCAAAGAATGCTGGAGTAAATGTGATAAATACCATGCCGCGGTTTGTTCGGCGGTTCGGTCCATAGCAGAACTGGCAAAACGCTCGATCGATTGTTGTGTCGAAAAACTGTGATGTAACATAAACACACTTACCCAGCCCGGGTGTTAATAAATAAAATATAATGACGACTGTATTGTAATTATGCACCATCTATATGTATATGCAAGGTTATTGCGAAATGAACAATATGTACAGTTTGATGTTTTTATTTTCGTAGATATTGGTCGTTTACTAGTATTTTGCACCGTATTTAGAAATATGTTTCATTTTAGGAATTTTAAGACCTTCTCTTTGTTATAGACAAAGATCAATCCATAAGATCCGCTGTAGTGTGACAATGCAGTTGGCTTATCTTAGAATGAGGTTCTTACCTCCTTAGTATTACGTAAACATAAATTAAGATGCAAAATACTTGGCAAATAGAACTATGTTTTAATTAAAACTAAGTATGCTTATGCAGCAGTCCCAAAGTTAGAAATAAAGTCACTTTCAACTTAAGATGATCGCTGACATAGCGATAGAAGTTGTAAACGTTCCTAAAAGTGAGCTTCGCATGTAGAAATGTTTTGTGCCTTGCGGTGTTCTTTATGATATTTGCGATAATTGCATGTTCTGGAGTATTAGGAAAAACTCGGGAATATTAAAAAGCACCCGCACCGTCATATTGCGTTTCTTGGCACTACCGAATTCTCCGGCACGGTCCGGATTTGTTTTTACTTAAGTAATCTGTACTATTCTGGTTTTCAAAGAACTGGGTAATTTGAAAACGAATTATAAGTTAGGATGTAATCAATAGCGAAACAAATCCAATACATAAAAAGGTCTCTGATTATATATTGGAGCAAGACATTCTATAAACGGCATCCTATAAACGCGAGTTATCTAAAGACATGCAGATCAACTAAGCGCCTGTATTTGTTCGCCTAAACGCCTTATTAGAGCTTTTATTTGACACGGAAATTCTTTGACTAAAGAACTATAATAAATAATACTTTGTAACTGCACGATAAGGTTTCGGCCTACAGAGTACTCTTGTTTATCTCTGATACAGCTTAATATATGAGACTTTTCTGAGGCGTCCGGTTAAGGCGGCATTGCACTTCACAATTGCACTGCATACTAGTAGGTAATATAAATGGCACATAAGCGCCTAAATATGGCGCATTCACGACGAGACAGAGTGGGGAAAGAGGTTTGCGGGAGGTAATAAGGTTTGCCGTAATTGACAAAGCGAGGGCGTCTCTTGCATCTAGCAGCTAGGTGACCAGTTGTGTCTCGCTGAGAGATCTTTTAAGTTATTAATATTTTTAACGTTAACTGGCAAGTTATTAGGCTGCGCTGAATACTTTGCACTTAAACATATTTGCGACACAACAATGTATGACCATGCTTTCCCACGTTAGCCGTTTCATATTCCAGTTTTGTTTTTCTTATTTTTAGTAATTCCATATCTGTGTACGTTCGAGATGGTTTCATTTTGAAACTTTCAGCAGCAAAAATGTTCTAGTATGTTATGCTACTTTGTGTTGTTGTTGTTATTGTCCTAGTAGACAAAGTAGCCGAGAACAACGTGTAAGCAACAAGCTCTTACATTCGAAGCTGGATCCGCTCAACTCGTTGTCAAACGACCGTTGAGTAAAATCTGCATAAAATCAAGTAGTATTTCAGTGGTTAATAGTTGACGATATTGCGAATAGCCCATCTAAAGTATACCGTACCTGCAGTAGTAACTTTTTCTGCCCGTTCAATTTGGCAGGGTGCAGTCGTGTTTTCGTTGGCTCCCATATAATTGACTGTTTTATAAGGTTTGACTTCGAACTTTGTAGTGATAATTGTATTGACGAAAGTTTGCGTGCTGAGTACTCTATTGGTGGATAGTGCACGCTGGCGTCATTATAGAATATAGTTACGGCGGAAGACGTTGTAGCTTACGGACCAGCGTACGCTAGCAGGTATTTCTCGGCCATATATCTCACCCGGCTATCCTGGAGCAAGAATCTGTTTTAAGTGCTTGAAACCCGGACATCTGGCCAACAAGTGTCTGGCAAAAAGTGGTGACCTGAAGCCCATACCGAATATTCAGAAGAAGAAACGCGGCTACCGATCGCCTACGGTCAGGACCGACCGCTCTCGCCGCATGAAAAAGACCCCGAGAACAAGTAAGTCTCGACAGAGCGCCGACACCGGTTCGTCGCTCTTGGGACTGGCTGAGCTTCTGCAGGGAATCAGGCCTGAGTTATCCGCGGTGTTGAGGTCTCTGGAGGAGGCGTTGCGACCTCTGATGGGGCTGCTCTTCGTAATGGGCAAGTTAAAAGGTCTTGCCTTATAATGACAGATCACGGGCTCGCCAGCCCGCGGTGCGGGCAGTCGGACATAAAGATCAAGCGCCGAGAGGGTGCCCATAATATAGTCGACGAGTCACTCCCTGAACCTGGCGCGGATCATGCCTAGGGTCGGTGGGGTGGCTGAGGTGAAAAGAAGGCTCCTGGCCTCGGTGGCCGAATCAACGGCGCTATACGCAGCCCCAGTCTGGGGGGACATGGCAATGCGGACGGCGAAAAATAGGGGGGCACTAAGGTCGACCCAACGAACGCTGGCAATCAGGGTAAGCCGGGCGTATCGAACAGTCTCGACCGAAGCTCTCCTGGTCTTAGCCAAAATGCTGCCATGGGACCTCCTAGTGGCTGAACGAAGTAAAATGTATCTAGACGAATATCTGGATCTCACCAGGGCCAGGAGTGCCACCATATCGGCCTGGCATGAGGAATGGGCGCAGGTAAGACCCGGTGTGACCACAGGGAGCTGGACCAAGAGTCTGATACCGGACCTCAGGGCATGGTATGACCGCCGACACGGGGAGCTTACCTACTGGACGACTCAGGTTCTAACCGGACACGGCCAGTTCCAGAGCTACCTGTCAAGGATCAAGAAGGCCATCAGCGATATCTGCGTGCTGTGCGACTCTGGAGAAACGGACAACGTAGAGCATACTGTTCTGCGGTGTGATGCTCTCAGGGAAGCACGGGACGCAGCACCAACCGCTGTGAGAGGCCGACCCATCAAGAAGGTGGTCTCCCATATGATGACTTCGGCGGAGGCATGGAGGGAAGCGACGAACTTGTTCGACGCTGTTTTGACACTCAAGACAGCCAAGGAAACGGCCAGGCGGGAGAGGTTTGAGCGGGTCTCTCAAGAGAGTGGTCGAGACGAGGAGCCGAGGGAGGGGGGAGGGGGTGGGGAGCAGCCAGGCCCTCATGGTCTCGACGCACCCTCACAGGACGGATTACAAAATGGCATCCCCCTATCCAACCGCAGGTAGACATGCGGGATGATAGTCAGGGATAGAGCTGATTGAAGGAGAACGGCAGAGACGCCTCTCCCACGGCTTCGATGTAATGCCAGAGTAATACCGAGCCTGGGGGGGTAGGGAGGAATCCGGGTTTAGTGGGTTTGCGAGTCTCACACTAGTCACGCAGGCTGCTAGTGGCGCATGTGCATCATGCATTACCGAAACCTCCCAGAACAAAAAAAAAAAGTCGACGAGTCAGAGACCTCGAATTCTTGGTTTACCGCGGATAAATTAGTCAGTGTTATTGAAGATGTCACTCGCCGCTGGCAGTTGGTTCGCATCTTGCCAAAATCAGTACGTAAGCAAATTGCCGAAGTGTTCACTAAGGTGCTGTGTTTAGCGCCCGTCGTCCTCCGCCTTCCCGATGGTGGGAAAGATGACCGCTCGTTGGCAGTTATCGTCCGGAAGAACCTTCGCGACTTTACTGGCAAAAGACGGTTCGACCTTAGTAGTAGCCCTGCCCCAAACAAACCTCCCCGGCAGCGGACGGTCGATACTCTTCGGCTAGCTATTACCAAGCTCTCGAAAGGCGACGTTTTTTAGGCGGCTTGGGGGGTTGATGAGCAGAAGCCCAGCGAGGCAGCCGTGCTGCTGTATAAGCAACCCTCCGTGCTCTCACTCCTAACATGGCCTAACCCTCCTCACGTGCCCTTGCCATTAACTGCATAAGGCGATAACGTTCGGTCTGCCATAAAAACGTTTTCCCGTAGGTCAGCAGCATGCGTGCATTTCATCAGACCACGGCTCTTACAAGACCTGTTGTCCCCCGCTTAAGAGGCTGCCGCCGACCGGCTTGCGGCTACCCTTCTTCGCTGAGGATCGCCTTTCCCCCATTGGCGACCCCTCATCTTAAGGACCCGATTTTTTGCCCTCAAAAAGAAGGATGGAAAAGATATCTTTGAAAACAAGGTGGACGTCTCATGTGCTCTTGGTTGGCATCAGCTCGAGTTTGCGACACCGGAAGGATGCGGGGCCGCGGTGCATGCAACTCGGTCTTTCTTTGAGTCTCGCTCCGGAGCCACTATTGTTGTTAAACCTGACCTCAAAAACGCCTCTAAGACTATTCGGAGAGGCTACCTGCTAAATGCGGTCAAAGCTTAAGGTAGAATTAGCTCACAAGGAGCCATCTTGCCTTCTTCTGCCACATGATACCATAATATCGCCAACTGGGAACAGGGCGCCCTCTAAACGCTTAGTACTTGAACGGCAGTGTACTTGGCGGGGCACCTGATGCAGTTCTAAGGGACATCCACAGAGTTTAATGAGTTCGCGAAGGGGAGTAACCTAAACCCTTCAAAGTGCGAGGTCCATGTCGTAGAAGGTGGTACTGACACTAAAGTGCTGGAGGCTTTCCCAGGATGCAGGACTATTGGCACAAACCTAGAGTTGCTACACGTTCAATTGGTAGGACCTCACCAGGGCCTTTTTCGTTTTCTGAGATTTTTATTTTCGAGACACTTTCGAGCCGGGCCTGTCCACTCGCGGTTTGCTACACAAGGTCGGGAAACGACTAGTTCTAGCCAGCGGTGATACGAGAGCGAGCGATTTTCTCAGACAGCGCCTGTCGCTGAATGTGCAACGGGGCAAGGCGGCCTCGGTCCGGCGAATCCTCCAGAGATGGTTGGTCCCTCTATTAGACCCTTCGTAAATGTGCCCACGTTTGCAGAGACCCTATTGTCATGTTCCCGCCCTTGGTGATTGATCACAATGATATAAATTATATGATCTGCAGTAGTTATTCCTCTGCAGCGCGTAATTGATATCCTTCAGAATAGCCAGTTTGTCGCCATTCTAAATAATCGCCATCCTTTCAAATAGCAAGTTCAAATGGGTGCCATTCACTTTGAACATTAGCGCGCCATGTAGATTTGGACCGGCGCAAATTCTTGCTTAGAGATCACAGATGTGCAATTATGGTCGTCGTTCATACGGGTTAATGTGGCGCACGAATTGCACAACAACAAACAATATTTACCAATTTTCGTCAAATCAAGTTAGTATAGCTTGCTCGGGGCTTAGTCTACAACTTTATATCAACGCTCTTATGCTAGAGCTGATTAATAGCTTTTTTTAACTATCAATGCTCTAGGACAACACGCAGATGAGCACATGTTAGGTCCGCCGTGATTAACAAAGCGAGAGCGCCTTCTGCATCTAGCGGCTAGGTAATTAGTTCTGCCCAACGAGACAACTTATATGCCTTTATTATCTTCGGCGTGCCGGACTGCCCTAATCCCTTAGTCTATAGGGTACTTTAAAACTGCATTTAAGTATGGTGAATTAAAATATTACAATGACAGAGAAGTTGTCGTTACTCTTCTAGGATTTCCCAAATTAACCTTTATGTGTTTCTTGATTACAACGATTTCCGTGCTGGCGAGTTGTTAGGCTGCACTAAGGACTCTTCAGTTAGTATAACATTATGACAATGCTTTGTCATTTTTTGTAATACCAACATATGATCATATTTTCCGTCGTTAACATTTACCAGTGCTAGTCTTTTGCTCGCATTTAGTAGTCTTATATATATATATATATATATATATATATATATATATATACATATATATAACGACCGTTAGCACACAATGTGTATACAAGCAAGTAGTATTTAAGTGATAAGTAACTCACGCATTGTCAATAGGCCACCTATAGTAAAATGTGTCTGTATTAGTTAACCATGTATAGCAAGCAATCTCCGTCTAGGGTTAGTGCGGCTCATGAATTGCACCATCTGCTCAATCGTGCCCGTTACAGTGTGCAGCGACACTTTGTTGTTCACAACGAAATCGCTCTTTGCACCGTTTGTATCCGTAGGCTACCGCCACAACAAGACACATCATGTTGGCGAACGGGTATATCACAAATGGGGGTAGGTTCCACCTTGAACGCATAGCGCAAAATAAAGCTGGTCCCGCAGAGGGCGAACACTCGAGTGGCGAAGGCTCGCGCACGGACCGCCTCAACGGGGTTAAGCTGTAGACTTCCACGACAGGGCGTGAAAGGAATCGATGCGCCAAACTGCGTGTTCGAACTTGCCTGTTTCGTCGTTTGACCAGAGGCCACGCGCCGACCCGCCGATGTAGCTGTATAGACACATATAAACAACAGTACCAAATGTGCAAATACGTAAGAGGCATACATTACAAAATCGATCTAATATCGGTCTGCTGTCGATTGAAACTCAAGACGATTATCGACGCGAGTTATCCTCGGGTAGAAGAGAAATGGCTGCTCTGTTGGTTTCGACTACTACTACTACTACTACCCAAGAACAGGCAGTTTAAGCGTCCAGAAATGACGGACAGCCGGTCTCAATCACAGAGAGATGTTTGTCTAGACTAGGGAATACTAGTAGGGTATGAACTGGCCTGATGACTGACGTTGCCTGATTCAACATATAGCCTTAACTAACACAGAACTCTTACCCGCATAAAGATGGATTAACGAGATGGAATGTCAGACAGAAGACCCAACCATCGCTATAAATGATAGCGGCGACTGGGTGCTACCACGATCATTGGCGCGACTTTGTGTGTGTTTTAGAGCGCGGTCGGTTAGTCTAGCCAAGCTATTTAATCAGGATTCTCCTTTCAAAGGCAAGACGGGTGTCCGCGAAACGCGGTGATCTATTCCGAAGCAGATTGATTTCTCTATAAGCAATGTTTGCTGCTCGGGCCTGCGCAATTTCGTGGTTGAAATTTTTGCGGAACGTCTAGATATGAAGACTAACTGTTTTAACCGGCAATCAAGCTAACGTACAGTGCCTGTTTTCAGTTAGCAAAATTTCATTGCAAAAGGCTTTTTGGCAGTTTGCAATATCGTGTAAATGTAGCGTACGTGTGGGGTCGTCTACAACTTGACATTATATCCGTCTGCAGACACTGTCGAAGGCGACCGTTACCTCACTCTAAATTGATAGCTTTTAAAAACTTGTTGTTCCGAAAGCACTTATACAGTGATGCAGATATCGTGCATAGCACGGGTTTGAAGCGAGATTCCGATTACGTACGGGACGGTGGGTTACGGACAGTATTTGCATTATATTCTAAAAGAGTGAGTCTATATTCAGACGTATTTAGACTTTTAGATGGGTTTAAGGCAGGTTCCTACCTATCCACGGTGTTTTAATGACCAGCAGTTAACTAAGTGATTATTCATGTTTGTAAAGGACTAACTGTAAAATGCGACACGCACACACGGACGCCACCGCAAGGAACCGTCTCCAAGTATAGGTCGGTAGTGTGGGGCCCACTAAAATCAGTCATGTCCCAATCCCCGCAACCATTTGGGAACTACATAACCATAACTTCAAACGATCGAAGGGGAAGAGTAGTTTAGGAATTTAGCTATCCCGGTATGCCCCGCAGGATGATGTCATGTAATAACGGTTTTTCTTCTCCTTGGCGCGCAGGGTGTTCTTCATAGTGCGAGCAATGCTGGTCTAGTCATCGCGTGACTTAATCGTAGGCTGTATGAACGTTTCAAGGGTGCCGTCGTCGGCCCTAGGTAGACCTGCACGCTGAGAGGCCCATTCCGGGCACTACAAAATTTAGGCGTGTCCTCGGTTTCGCTTTGGCAGTGCTTGCAGAATGAAGATGTGATTTTTCCAATACCTAGAGGACTGTACTAACCAAAACAAGGCCGCTGTGCTGACTGTTGTATAGTCACGGGCGTGCTCGCTGGCAGAAGTTAAAACGATTCAAATAGAGAACGAGTTTTGGCAGCTGTTTTCGGGGACGCTAGGTCTAGTTAACGCCGTGCAGCACAGAATGCGACTTAAGGAGATTCCTAGGCCGGTGCAGCACAAGTTGAGTAAATCAAGCGATAGTAGAGTCTCTGTCTGGCAGTCTCTACTGCCAGGCAGAGTGAGAGAACTGTGCGGACGTGTCTAGCCGAGCTCTGTGGTACATACCGGAGAAACTCGCGTTACTCCGGGGTGCCCGGTGCCGGACCTGTAGCGTTGGTGCGTGGAAGCCTGCGACAGAGTTTCATCGTGTTTTGGTGGTTTTTCGAGGTTTATTACTCACTTTTCGAGAATCATTTGTTCACACTCAGTATCGGCGATCCCAACGACGACGAAGAGAGAACCACCTGGTCGGCGAAACGGTACACTCTCGCCTACAAAGGTACTGTACTTAGTAGCCCTCTCTTCCAGATACTAGTTGGGGCCGCGTTTGTTGAGGACAGGCGGACCAAGTTGGAATTTTTTCTATTTCTACTTCTCGATCACTAGGCTGATACACAAGGGGCCGCCAGTCTTGGTTTCCGGCCACTGGAACCGCCATATTGGTTTCTCGGTGAGAGTTGGTCAGTAAGGAGTGGGAAGAGAAGAAGGCGAGGGGTGGAGAGGGAAGCGGCGAGGGGTGGAGAGAAACCGGCGTAGAGGGAAGAAAGCCGGCCCAAGAGGCGTGACAGGGAAAGAGGTGATTATTTACTGCTCAACAACAAGTGAAGAAGAATCACCAGCCAAGAAACAGCTGGGAGGGTGTCAGTCCGGGAGATACATTGATTGATTGATTGATTGATTTATTATTCGCTTGGCATGCATACCTAAATACACATGTCACCCTTTTTTTATCAGGGGCGCTTAGAGCGGCAGCATATATGTTACCTATGCATCTGAATAATCAATGTACACTTTCATACCTACTGCGTATTTGCTTTCCATTGGGACAGCCTCTTCTTTGTAATATCGACCAGGTCCTTTCTAACGTTTGGTCCTAGAGCTAGGGCATCCGACAGCTCTATATCTCTGCTTCCCCCTAGGGCTGTACATTCTTTAACAATATGCTCAATTGACTCATTCCCTAGCCCACATGCTCGACATTCTGTACTTTGTCCCTCCATATATTTAGCTCTTTGTATCCTTGTATCCAACATCCCTGCCCTGGCATCTGCCAATAGCCCGCTCGCTTTTGAATTATCGTATACCCATTCTACCCCGCCCCTTTCCGTCTTTTCCTTTCCATATATACTTGCCAAACTCGATCTGGAACCCATCGCCAATTTCCATTTGCCTGTATATGACTTGTTCACCCTCGATTTCACCATCTTCTCCGATATTCCCGCTCTGGCCCATTGCTGACTATTGTACCCAATCTCCCTAGCTGCAAATTCTACTCTGCGATCCCACTTCGTTTTCATCTTTAGTGCCGTCTTTACCAGCTGCATCTGTTTAACCCATCTTTTATTTGTGACACTTTTAATCCTAACACTAAATCTTAGCTTACTTTGTACTTCCCTTTGTATAAATTTTGACATTCCTCCTTCGCCCTCAAGAAATTCCCTAGCGCAATTAAAACGGCAACCCAATGCAAATCTTATCACTTCTCTTTGTATTGTTTCTAACTTCTTTCCTAACCCCGCGCTGTGGACCAGAGAGGCGTTAGCAAAGGTCAATCCTGGCACATACATGGCCTTCCATATATTCCTTGTTACTATATATTTGTTAAACCCCCAGAGGCCCTTACACCTTACTGCATTTCTTCCTCTTTCAGCTTTCTTCCTCCGTAATATCTCTTCTTTTTCTAGATAATTCCCCCCTGTAGTCATTGTCACCCCAAGATACTTGTACTCACTTTTATACTCCAATTCCTTCCCCTGTACTACAAGCTTTCTTTCCTCCCTAATTCCGTTAAATACTAAAATTGCGCTCTTTTTTTCATTAAACACCATGTCTAGTTCCTCCGCTGCTTCCCCACATGCATTCAACATTTGTTGAACCTCGCTAGTGCCCCGCCCTAACACTACCATATCATCAGCAAACAGCAGCACAGGTGTCTTGATATATACACCTTTTTCCCCTATCTGCCACCCTAAACCCGTTTTATTAATCCTTCGCGCTATTCTCTCTATATACATCAAAAAAATAACCGATGACAACGGACAGCCTTGCCTGACCCCCTTAGCGACTATGAACTCTCTAGATTGTTCGGCTGCTATTATTATTCTTACCGTGTTATTTCTGTAAATTTCTTCCAGCAACTCTACCCAACTTCTCTCCAAACCCTCCTCTAGCATAATTTTATACAACTTTGTTCTGTCCACCATATCATATGCTTTCTTAAGATCTAAAAATCCTGCCACACACCCTTGTCCCCGCAATCTCGATGTTTCGACAACCTGACTTAGTAGGAAAAGGTGATCGTCTAGCCTATATCCTTTCCTAAATCCGCATTGCCATTCTCCTATTTTCTCATTTGTCTCCAGAATACTCTGCATCCTATTCTTAAACACTTGCATAAATATTCGATACGCTATAGGTGTAATTGTGATCGGTCGCCTATTTTGTAGAGTGTCATTATCTACCCCCTCCTTGGGAATAAGAGAAACTCTTCCCTTGCGCCAACCCTCCGGGATTCTGCCCCCTCCAAATATATTATTAAATTGCTTCGTTAGATAATGCACGTACTCTCTTCCCAAAGCCTGTACAATTCCTACCGAAATCCCGTCAAGACCACACGCCGTTTTTGGATTCATTGTCTTTAACACGCTTTCGATAGGTGGTAGGTAGGTTTCGATAGAAACACGCTTTCGCTTACATATAGGTGTGTGTATATGTATATGTATATATATATATATGTATATATGTGTATACATTTATCTGTGTATGTATGTGTGTGAATTAAGATACATTAATATATATTGTATGGTATGCTATAGTATAGTATATTATATAGTGATATACTATACTATAGCATACCATACAATATATATTAATAAATCTTAATTCACACACATACATACACAGATAAATGTATACACATATATACATATATATATATATATATATATACATATACATATACACACACCTATATGTATATGTATATATATATATATATATATATATATATATATATATGTATATATGTGTATACATTTATCTGTGTATGTATGTGTGTGAATTAAGATACATTAATATATATATTGTATGGTATGCTATAGTATAGTATATTATATAGTAAGAATATTGTATATATGATATATTACGGTATGTTATATGTATGATATATTATATAGTGATATACTAATTATTTAGATTAAACAGTAAGGGGATGGACGAGGAGGACAGAACGGAGACGCGGGGCGCCGACGGGAATAGGAAGAGGGTGGCTATTGAATCTCCAAAAAGGGGAGAAGCCGCCAAGTGTGCCAGGGACGGGGAAGCTGTGAGAGAAAAGCAGCTCCAAGAGGTCCTTCAAGTGATGCGGCAACACATTGGGCAAACGCTTAATCTGTGTAAGGCCATTAACACGAAGATCAAGCTCAAGGAGCTGTCTTAACAGCTCTCCAGGACCCTGGAACGTCTAGAAAAGGTCTTGGAAGACAGAGGGAAGGCCTACCGAGAAGTTAGGTCAGCTGATGAGGAAGAGATAGGGCAGCTTAGAGAGGAAGTCGAAACTCTACGAATAAACGAGTGCAGACTGAGGGAGGAGCTCGAGGGTCTAAGAGAGGACGGGGTACTGGAGAATAGGAAATACATCCAACGAGAGGACATAAGCGAGCGGGTAAAAGGCCTCGAACTTCTATGCGCACGCTGTCACGGGGAGCTAGATAAAGAGAGGGCCAAAGAAGAGCTGGTAAGAGCCGTCAAGGGACACTGGCCTGAGAGGGTGATTAAACACTTAAAGGTCACCACTGACGCCCTCACCACTCAGAGGGAGGTTAGGGTAGCGGTTATCACTAAAGGGTCAGATTCGGATAAGGGTTTAATAGTGGGGCTGGCGGCACAGTTTACACAAAAAATAGCGACGCCGTCGAATTCTTAGAGGGTTCAGGAAACCAAGCGGCGTCTCAACGGTACTTGGTAGTGGGAGTGATAAACCCGGAAGAAGAACTAGGGACCACGACCCTGGGGGTGCTCCAAGCTGTCGTGGGAAAAGCGCTGGGGCTGGCTGGCGGGGAGAAACCCCCGCTGATGCACGTCACAAGGGAGCGCCCTACACAGACGCTTCTACAGGCTCTGGAAATCTGCTGCCGTAAGACCGGCGACGGCAGTGGCCTTCTAGAGGTTTGCTCGAGACAAACAAGGAAGACCGGAGCCAAACCGGAGGCTACCACCCGGGCGGAGCAGGGAGCAAGGAGCACCCTCAGGGTTAAGGTCGAAGAGAGAAAATCCTTCGCCGACACTCTCCGGGGTGTTAGAGAGCAAGTCAGACAGCAGGAAGGCGCCAGGATAACGGTTAGGGGGGTAGTTAAAAATAAGGAGGGTGACCTTATAATTAGAATAGAGGAGAGTGAAAAGGGCGCGGGAGAGAAAATGGCGGCGGCCATTCGGGAATCTGCAAAGATGCAGGCCGACTGCCGAGAGCTTAACCAGGGGCAGACCATCGCCCTGTGGGGGATTGACCCACTCTTGGACGGGGAGCAGGTCGAAAGGAACCGGCGCCAAGATCACAGCTACCGAGCCAAGGCTCGGAAGAGCTGAAGTTTGGTACGCACTGGTTACGGCTTCCCCGGCGGCGGCAAGAGCCATATGCTCCCGCAAGACCCTTAAGCTGGGCTCGAGGTAGTGCAGACCTGAGGAGTGGAATAGGCTCCCCAACTGCTACAAGTGCCATAGGCCGGGCCATAAGGCCCAAGACTGCAAAGCAGAGAGCCAGGTGCCTCGGGTATGCCATAAATGTGGTAAACCTGACCACCTGGTAGCCAATTGCAGAGCAACGACACCAAAGTGTCTGGTCTGCGGAATAGAGGGGCACCGAGCGGATAGGATGTCTTGCCCGGCCTATAGGGAGCAAGTCGAGCAGCGGCGGGAGGCCCGAAGGGGCGTCGCCAAAGGATAGGTAGATGGCAAGGAGACCCAAGTAGAAGCCCAAATAACCAAGAAGAGCAATAAAAAGGGGAATAAAGACAAGGGGGCTAGGAATAAGAAGACAACCGTTATCCCAGCAGAGGACGGAAAGGGTGATTGGAACTTAGTAGGTAGGGGCCCTTTATCCGACCAATGCTAAAGATACTTCAGGTAAACCTCAACCGCTGCAGGGCGGCGCATGATATGCTCGATGAGATAGTACGCAGAGAGTCCATAGGCCTCTGCCTGCTCTCCGAGCCAAACATAGCGATCACCAAGCGGAAGGCAGACTGGGTATCTGACGCAGAGGCGGATACCGCAATCTGGTGGACGGGTTCCGAGAGAAACCTCGCGATTAGGGGCGGGGGGTCGGGGAGGGGGTTCTCCTGGCTGAAGATTGACCGGGTAGGGGTCTTCTATAGCTGCTACTTCTCTCCCAACAGGGAGGAGGAGGAATTCGAGGAATTTCTCGAGGAACTTGCCCAGAGCGCGGGGGCACATGCAGGTAAGAGGGTAGTGATCAACGGGGATTTGAACGCAGCCAGCATAGCATGGGGTAGCCGAACCACAACTAGACGGGCTCAAACTCTACAGGAGTGGTTGGCTGAAAAGGTCTAATGGTTCTTAATGACGGAAGGGTCTCCACCTTTTCCAGAGGGAGCCAGACGGCCTTCATTGACCTAACAATGGTCAATGAGGCGGCCTCTCCACTGGTGGTAGAGTGGAGGGTGAGGGAGACGGAGGAGACCATGAGTGACCACAGATACATCTGTTTCACCATCAGTACCCTCGAGGTGGCCCTCGCCCCGCCCCCTAGTAAGAGATCGCAGATGCGGAAACTCTACGCCAAGATTCTAGTGGCTGAAATAGACGAGGGTTGCAAACGACTGAGAGACACGGTGGGGTATGAATATAAAATAATACTCTCTACAGCATGCGAGAAAGCTGCTCCCTCACAACACCACGGGAGCCGCCACCCTCCCAAGTACTGGTGGAACAAAGGGATTGCAGCTGCCCGCAGGACTTGCATTAGGCTAAATAGGGTTTTCACGAGAACACGCAGCTGGTTAACGCAAAGAAGACGACGGGTGGGATTTTACGGGGAGCGAGAGACCGCAAGAGCTGAATCCCAATTGACGGTGTACAAGGCTGCTCGATCGAGACTCCGAGGACTCATCGCCAAAAGTAAAGCCCAAGCGGAGAAAGAGCTGATAGACGCGGTGGAGAGCGACGTATGGGGTCTGCCGTACCAAATAGTTATGGCCAAACTCCGGAGACCTCCCCCGAAACTCCCCTCGGATGTGCTGCGGGAGACTGTAACCGGTCTTTTTCGGCACAGCCGCGGAGAGAAAACGAGGAGTTCTCGGTCACCCCGGAAGACATTCCGGAGGTGACGCTGGAGGAGGTCGAACAAGCCCGGAATCGGTTGGCAACCGGTAAAGCGCCCGGCCTAGACGGAATTCCCCCAGAGGTAGCGAGGCTACTGGTCAAAAGATGGCCTACGGTTTTCCAAGACCCTGCCAACAAGCTTCTGAGAGAGGGGAGATTCCCGAGGCTGTGGAAAAGGGGCAAGCCTGGTTCTGATCCCCAAACCCGGAAGGAAGACGGGGCCTTCGGCTTACCGGCCCATATGCCTCATTGACGCCATGGGTAAGATCCTGGAGAACGTTATAGTCAAGAGACTAAACGACGAGATTCAGGAAAAGAACGCCCTATCAGATGCCCAGAACGGTTTCCTGAAAGGCAGATCCGCATTAGGGGCTCTAAAGAAGGTTCTGAAACGGGCGGGTGAGGAGACTATGAAGACCCCTAAAACAAGGGGATTCGTGCTCCTGATGAAGAGGAAGGGCTTTTTCCTCTACCTCCGTCGAATGATTTCATCCTACCTGGATGACAGAGGCTTGGTTGCAGGGGGGCAGGAGTACGAGGTTACTGCCGGAGTCCCACAGGGCTCGATTCTAGGACCCGTGCTCTGGAACATAGCTTACGACGGGGTGCTCGAGATCCGAGGTCTCCCGTATGGGGTGGAGACGTTGGCGTACGCCGATGACCTTGCACTCATGATAACGGCCAGGACCGAAAGAGCCCTGGAGAGCGCCGCCAATGAGGCCTTGTCAATGGTGTCCGAGTGGATAGAGTCCCATCACTTAAAACTGGCGCCTGACAAGACGGAGGCGATGTACCTAACAGGCAGAAAGAGGACGACCGGCATTAACCTCGTGATGGCGGGCCACCCGATAGAAATCAGAAAGAAGGTAAAGTACCTGGGGGTCATGCTAGACACAGGACTGACCGGCTTGGCACACGTTAAGTACGTGGCCGAAAAGGCCCAAAGGGTCTCCCTGAACCTGGCGCGGATCATGCCTAGGGTCGGTGGGGTGGCTGAGGTGAAAAGAAGGCTCCTGGCCTCGGTGGCCGAATCAACGGCGCTATACGCAGCCCCAGTCTGGGGGGACATGGCACTGCGGACGGCGAAAAATAGGGGGGGCACTAAGGTCGACCCAACGAACGCTGGCAATCAGGGTAAGCCGGGCGTATCGAACAGTCTCGACCGAAGCTCTCCTGGTCCTAGCCAAAATGCTGCCATGGGACCTCCTAGTGGCTGAACGAAGTAAAATGTATATAGACGAAGGTCTGGATCTCACCAGGGCCAGGAGTGCCACCATATCGGCCTGGCATGAGGAATGGGCGCAGGTAAGACCCGGTGTGACCACAGGGAGCTGGACCAAGAGTCTGATACCGGACCTCAGGGTATGGTATGACCGCCGACACGGGGAGCTTTCCTACTGGACGACTCAGGTGTTGACCGGACACGGCCAGTTCCAGAGCTACCTGTCAAGGATCAAGAAGGCCATCAGCGATATTTGCGTACTGTGCGACTCTGGAGAAACGGACAACGTAGAGCATACTGTTCTGCGGTGTGATGCTCTCAGGGAAGCACAGGACGCAGCACTAACCGCTGTGAGAGGCCGACCCATCAAGGAGGTGGTCGCCCATATGATGACCTCGGCGGAGGCATGGAGGGAGGCGACGAACTTGTTCGACGCCGTTTTGACACTCAAGACAGCAAAGGAAACGGCCAGGCGGGAGAGGTTTGAGCGGGTCTCTCGGGAGAGTGGTCGAGACGAGGAGCCGAGGGAGGGGGGAGGGGGTGGGGAGCAGCCAGGCGCTCATGGTCTCGACGCACCCTCACAGGACGGATTACAAAATGGCATCTCCCTATCTAACCGCAGGTAGACATGCAAGATGATAGTCAGGGATAGAGCTGATTGAAGGAGAACGGCAGAGACGCCTCTCCCACGGCTTCGATGTAATGCCAAAGTAATACCGAGCCTGGGGGGGTGGGGAGGAATCCGGGTTTTGTGGGTTTGCGAGTCTCACACTAGTCACGCAAGCTGCTAGTGGCGCATGTGCATCATGCATTCCCGAAACCACCCAAAAAAAAAAAAAAAAATCAAGCGATAGTGGCTTTTCCCCCTACCGCACCTGGACGCTCTGCTGGTAGAGCTACACGGGGCCAGGCGGTTTTCCAAGCTAGACGCGCTCTTGGCATATCACCAGGTAGAATAAGATCAAAGGTCAGGAGATTTCACTACGTTCGTAATCCCGTGGGGGCTATTTCTATACAAAAGGCAATTGCTTTGGGTTGGCATCGGCACCTGCGGCCTTCCAACGATTAATGAAAAACTTGCTAGGAAGACTAAAGTGAATGGTCATATATTTAGATGATATTTTAGTATTTGGAACGTCCAAAGAGAACCATAAGGTAAGGTTACGCATAGTGCTGGGAGGGACAAGCGCCAATGAGGATATGTCGGTGGGTAGAAAGGCTGAGAAACTACTCATTCGAGGTAAAATTTAAAAGCTGTATAACAAATAATGTACCCAACATGCGCACTCAACTGCCGACAGAAGAAAATTTTAAAGCGTGTGATGGCCAGGAAATGATAGTAGCAACTCTAGAAGAAAATTTAAGGTCAACACAGTGGGAGGAGGTTGTAAGTTGTTTATTAGCTGACCCGGACATTCAGAGCGTAAGAAGATGGTTTAAGTTGAAACGGCCTCGACTGGCGCAAGCCGGTCGCTGGGCCTCTGTTGTCCATAAACAATTAGAAACGCAGGGCGTACTAATAAGAGGAGATAGAGTAGTTCTACCGCAGCAACTTCGAAGGAGAGCGTTCCAGATGGCCCACGAGGATGCGCATCAGGGGATGGTGAAGACGAAACATCGACTGCGAAACGCGTTCTAGTAGCCGTGAATTGACAAAATGATAGAGGAAGCGGTACGAGAGTGCCGGGTGGACGCATTACATGACAAGACAGCGGTAGGTACCACAGCACCCGTGAGGACAACGCTCTGGCCAGCCCAGCCGTAGACGAGGCTAGCAGTCGACATCCGAGGCCCGGACAGCTCATTGGGACCCGAAGCCCGATACGCGGTGGTTGTCATGGATTACTATTCGAAGTGGGCTGAGGTGGAGTTAATAGCAGAAGCAACAGCTCGTCGGATCATTGGCATGCTACGCCGGCTTATTTACCGTGAAGGTATTCCGGTTAGCATAATAACGGACAACGGACCTCTGTTCCTGAGCTATGGGTTCGAAGAATTCATAACCAAATTCGGAATTTGTCACATCTTAACACCCGTGCAGCACCCTCAGGCAAATGGTTTAGTGAAAATATTCAGTAGGACACTGGGCGACCAGCGGGAACGCCTGAAATGCAACCGCACAGGCAACAACAGGTAGCTCGCCCGCCGAGTTACTACAAGGACGGTCTATGAGGACGAAACTGGACGCGGGTCTCCGGCAAGGAAACACCAATCAAAACGATGAGCGAGCGCGAGTGGAGGAAAGATAGAACAAACAGAAGGGGTGCGCAGACAGGAGGAGAGCGGCGGTGGAAACCAAGTTCGTGCCCGGCGACTGGGCCAGAATACGGGGACCAGTCGCTGCAAAGGGGGAGGAAAAGTATGGACCACGGACGAGCGTAAAAACCCAAGTCGGTCAAGACATGCATGAGTTGGAAGACGGTAGGAGATGGCACAGGAACCGGTTGACGCGTGCCGGCCAACCACAGGTAGCACGGGCAATGCAGAGGCCAGCTATCTACAGCGCCCGGATCAAGGTGCACAGCAGAGACCTGAAGAAGAAAGACGAGGTGCGCCAGAAGATCAACACGAAAACAACAGCGCGCCGTGTGAAGGACGTATACGGCGGATGAGACGCGCACCGAGCCGTCTACGGGCGTTCGTGGGTGAAGATAGGACCGAATTCGAAACAAGCCGGTGAAGGGTGGAGAATGTAGGATAGCAGCGTCCGTTAAGCAGCGCGGGCATATATATATATCGTCTGTTGGCGGCAATGCTGAAGCAAACTAAATACAGGGCGCCAAATAGAGGATGCCGCTACCTCAATAGCGACGACGCGGTAAGTACCTATATGCGCGAGCAAATGTGTGATATAATAAAAGACATGCGAATAAATGAGGCAGTAGGCGTTGGTGCGAGCCAGACAGAGGACGTCAGTCCCTCATGGTCTCGACGCACCCTTACAGGACGGATTACAAAATGGCATCCCTCTATCCAACCGCAGGTAGACATGCGGAATGATAGTCAAAAACAGAGCTGATTAAAGGAGAACGGCAGAGACGCCTCTCCCACGGCTTCGAAGTAATGCCAAAGTAATACTGTGCCTGGGGGGGGGAGGAATCCGGGTTTAGTGAGTTTGCGAGTCTCACTCTAGTCACGCAGGCTGCTAGTGGCACATGTGCATCATGCATTCCCGAAACCTCCTAGAACAAAAAAAAGCAGAGGACGTGTTTGTTTGAGCAAAAGACAAGCGGCCTCGTAAGTGTCGTCGTTCTGTCGTTAGGGTAGTGGACACTTCAACCATTTTTTGCGCTCAATTTCAGGTTTTCAATAACCATGTGACCAGTGCTAATGCTGGTTCAGCTCGCAGGATTGCGCTAGCTACCGTGCGGTAAACTGTCAGATGTCTCAGCGACTCCTGCACTATTTCCTAACGCGGGACAAAAGCTAGCGTTGCATAATGCATCATTCGTTTTTCTTGGATATCTTGAAAAATGCAACGTTTTTGTGAAATAAATGGAATTCATGAAAATGCCACGCTTCTTATGCCTATTCGATATGACTCCGTTTTGCGTTCTATTCTCCTCCATCCACTCTCTAAGTCTAGTACATATCACTTTTCGTTGGGAGAAGCAATTTTACAGTTACTAGATAGAGCCAAATTTTTCTTTTCAAAACGGGGTTTGGTGTTAGCCAATTCTTGTAGGAATAGAATAGTTCATATCTTAGAGGGAGGGAGGACTTTAATGACACAGGAACTACAACTTCAATGGCGTTTACCTAGGACGAGAGCATTTGAGGGATATACTTTGAAGTGGACGGAAAGATTGAAGGAGATTGAAGTCAAAAGGCTGAACTAACAAGATGAGAGAAGACCCAATGACGTGAAGGAAGCACTAGTTGTGTCTGATGTATATATTTATAATTGTACCCAACCTGGGTGTTAATAAACTATAATATTACTTTTGCTGGCGGCCATGCCTATTGTCTTTGCTCGAGGCTTATTTTAGTTATATTTCCTGACACGCCTCCAATAGCAACTACTCGCCTATTACAAAGACGCAAATGCCTCTAGTAATGTCCACGTGTGGCATACTTTAGACATCCGCACTTTTGTGAGTATTGCCTAGTCATGTGTCGCTTTTCAAAGTTGTGTAGAAATTGATAGTTTACGGGTAAGAATATTTGCATTGTATTTAGAAGTTTATTTCGTTATAGTGTGTTTAAGACGTTCTTTTTGATATCAAAAGGGTCACATATCAAAAATACGGATTTAAAATACTTAGCAAATAGAAGCATTTTTTTATTTGAAGCTTAATACCGGCCCTAAAGTTTCCCCCCCCCCCCCCCGTTGGGAGGACATGAGCTGACATAGCGATAAAAGTTTTGAACCTCGCTGGAATTAAGTTCCGCATGTAGAAGTGTACTGTGTCTGTCGTCGCATATAGAAGGCAAATTAATTAAAGTGTTTCGTAACACACAAGTCGCTATCTACAATAATCTTAAGAAAATGCCTTTACAGTAACGATCGTGCACAACCTGGTAGCGGACCAAGACACTGTAGAGTACAAAGATCTGAAAAACACCCACGCGTCATGTTGCGTTTCTAGGTACCTTGCTTCGGCAATTTGCTTCAACATACGCGGGATTTGTCTTTACTCAAGTAATCTATACTCTTGTTCTTATAGCACTAGGATTTTTTAAAGCGGATTGTAAGGTCGCGAGCTATAGAGAATCAAATTAGCAATACAGATACCTTAGTACACCTGATAGCGAGACAGTAAAATATTTATTCGTAAAAGAGAAAAACAATCCCGGTAACTCGAATTATATTCAAGACATACAGATCAACTAAGCGTCTATGCATCTTTGACTACACACTTTTCTAGAGCTATCGTTCGACATGGACATTCTTCAATTGAAGAAGTCAACTACCTCATACTTTAAAACCGCACGATAAAGTTTTGGCGGAGAAAAACGTAAGAAGTACTCTTGATAACTTTTGATGTGGATCCGTATAGAAAAACTTTCTCAGGCGTCCGTCAGTATTCGTTACAGGTGTGCTGCATATAAACAGACAATATAAAAGACAAGTCGTTAAATTTCATGTATTGCCGATGAGACTAAGTGTAGAAGATGGTTGCTGGCCTGAGACTAGGAGATGCCCTCTTTTTAGGATCTAACTAAGGAAAATCTCCATTCAGGACCGGCTAGTTAAAATTTGTTTGAAGTTCTCAGGGTGCAAGATGATTAGTAGCCTTCAATTTAATTACAGTGTTTGAGGACAACGCGCAGACGAGCACACGTGAGGTCCGCCGTAACTGACGACGCAAGAGCGAGAACGTCTTCTGCATCCAGCGGCTAGGTGACTAGGTGTATTACCATGAGATATATTGTACGTCTTCAGCATCGTCGACTTTTACTGCCCGAGTTGTTTAATACACAGTGTAATTTTAAGAATCATTTAAGTGTAGTAAGTTGGAATATGTCAAACGCCGACGAAACGGTCGTTACTCTTCTAGAACATCCTAAATTATTGTTTATACGATTTCTGACCAACAATGTCCATGCTGACAAGTTGTTAGGCTGAACTGAATGCTTCTCCGTTACGTTTATTTACGATACACCGATATGAGACAGTGTTTCCCTACGTTGGCAGCTGCAAGGCCTAGTTATTTTTCTTATCTTTAGAAAACCTATACCAGAGTTAGCTCCAGAGGATCTGATGTTTTAGCTTACATTATTTTGAGAACAAAAATGTTCATATCTGTCTTGCTACTTTGTGAGTGTTGTTATCGTCCTACTACAAAAAGAAGTTAAGAACAAGATGTAGGTAACAAGCTTTTACGTTTGAGATGGATCCGCTTACTTATATATATATGGTTTATTTCGCAATCACATTGCATTTCAAGATGGTACATAATTTTTTTTTTTTTTTTGTTTTTTTTTTTAACGCCTTGACAACTACATTTTAGACGCTCGTAATGGGCTAAGTTGCCTGTGGCACGATAGCGTCTAAATGCATCTATCGTCATCGCGTTCTCGTACTGGAATTATATAGGCTTTCTCCAGCAGAGGTATGTAGCAGCAAGGCAATGACAACCACGTCCAACAAATTCTACCAGCACGGCCAGGGCTCGAACTAGCGATGTTTTGCTAACCGTGGTTGCCATGACAACGCCCCGTTTCAAACGGTGCGTTAGCCGCCTAAGCCACCGCCGCTACTATTTCAATACAATTCATTCCTTTTATACAATTTAAAACACTTCAGCGACCGCCCCACCCGGCGAAAAAGTGCAAAGATGGATCCGCTTAGCCCATCGTCGAGCGACCGTTGTAGACAATACACACACAAGCAAATAGCTGTCAAGTGGTTGGTAATTACGCTAATGCTAGTAGCTCACCTATAGTGTGATGTATCTGTATTAGTCACCCATGTTCTGCACGTAATCGCTATCGGAGAAGCGTTGCCACTCGTTTTAAACATGCGCCGCACCATGTGGATTCGAGCCGGCGTAAATCTGTTTCAAGAGAGCGCAGATGTTCGCTCTAAATAGAATTGGCTAGTTGAGCTCACGGCAAAGCTTTTATGGTGGAAATGATTAGTTGCTTCCTTTTGACTAACATCGCTCGAGGAGGACTTGCACATGACCATGAACTGTGAAGTCCGCCGTAATTCACAATGCCGGAGCGTCTTTTGCATCTAGTGACTGTGCGACCAGCTGTGTCTTAATGAGACATCTTGTATACATTTAGTATGTTCGACGTTAGCTGCCCTAATCGCTTGATATAAGGTGTAATTAAAAGCCTCAATTAAGTCTGCTAAGCCAAAAGATAACAAGGAACATGATACGGTCGTTACTCTTCTAGTATACATCAAATGATCCTTTATATGCTTTCCTACGACACCTATAAATTGGTAGTGTATTACAAAAGTTCACATATCATTTTGTGGGCTAATAGTATCGTTAACACGTGCTTGTAGTGACGGTGTTTCGATAAACGAGCAAGTGAGTATGTGATATCGTCCGATATTGCACTCGCCACAGTATTTACATACGCATTCGTCAATTTCATAACAATTTCCTCTTAAGCACAACAGGTGGTGGTAGCCATGCCATGTTGTTTGACATATTATAGATATATTTTTCTGTGATGACAGTTTCCACTTATTGCTGCAAAAAGCAGGACCCTCGTGATAGAGACCCATTACAAATGCCATGTTGCGGGTTTCTCTTAATTCTCTGTAGGCTTCTAAGATTTGTGTACTGAACGGTATCTTGTCCAGTACTAAATCCTCTACTAGTGTGCGTTCGTGGCATAGTTCCAGTGCGAGCGTGGCCGATGCGTTCTTTGGCAAGCCTAAAGTGCGCTTTATAAACTAAGATTTTATTTTATCTATGTTTGTAAGGTCCGATATTGTGAAATAAGGGGCTATTGCGGAAAGGCAGTATCTTACTATAGGAACAATTTTTATTCTAAATAAAGTTAGCGCAATTTTTAGGTCTATGTCAGTAACGTCTCCCACTAAAATATCGGCCGCCGTAGCCTTGCTACGCATTTCCTCTATATGTCTGCTGAATGACAGCCGGGGGGTCACTGTTATCCCTAGATAACAAAAGTGATTAACGAGTTTAACATTTACTCTCCCTATATTGATGCACCGGTCATCTGCAGCGTACGATCCGCCTTTACTAAATCGTAGTATTTTTGTTTTGGCTATGTTGATTGTCAATTGGTGTTCTTGGCACCAATCTGAGGCTTCCTGGAGATAAAACTGCAAATGATTTCGTGTTTTTGCAAGCACCACTAAGTACGATACCTATACTGGCAATTTGTTAGGCTGCACTGAAAACTTTTTAATTAGACGTATTTCCTATACACTAATTTATAGTACTACTAAATTGCTTCGGCACTGCCATATTTGTTCTTACTCAATAAATCCGTACTGTCCTGCTTTTCAAAGAACTAAGGTATTGTTATGCAAACTGTAAGTTAAGATTCAAGCTAAAGCAAAGCAAACTTAAAATTTAATTCATGGCTATCATCACCTGATTTGTTCGAATACGAGTTTCCATGAAGAGTACACCGAGTGCGTCTGTCGACTGTGCTCTCAGGCGTGTACGAAGTTTCATGCATCTGCCTGCCTGGCCCTTGCGAAGAGATCACTGCACTGCCTCTCTCGTATAACATGCCGCGAGGAGCTGAGTGTATAATTGTATAATATGTATAATTGTTTATTTTATATGCATACTCAATATGAGTGAAATAAATATGATGAAAATTTAATTTAAAAAGTTCTGATTACATTTTGTAGCAAAATTGTTGCATATCTTTTCGTGAGATTCTCCCTTTCGGTTATCTCTGATGCAGCGTATATATGGTAAATTTTGAGGCGTCCATGTGAAGCGAAATTATCCGTTACACGTGCAATGCAGACAAGCAAGTAGTTTAAAGAACAGATATGCGCATACATACGATTATTATCGACAGGACAGAATGGAAAAAGGGCTTACGTTAGGTAGTTAGATTTGCCTTAATTGAAGCAAATGCGTTTCGTGCATATCTCTCTCGTTTTCTCTTTAGCGGTTAGATGACCAGTTGTGTCACAACAAAACACCTTGCATGTCTTCAACATCTTCGGTTATTACTGCCCTAATCTCTTAACACATGGTGTAATTTGAGAAATTCCTCTTTTCTCGGATTCCCCAAATACTCTTATATCTGTTTTTCTGACCCTAACGATTCACATGCTGGCAAGCAGTTAGACTGTACTAATTACGTTTCAGTTAAGCTTATTTCCAATACGTTGGCCGTTACCTTTCTCAATTATTCCCTTTTTTTAATAGTCCTATATCTGTGTAGGTTCGAGAGGATTCTATTTGTAGGCTCACATTTATTGGGGGGCAAACATTATTACTAATCTGTCTTGCAGAAGTGGCGTACGTAACAACATGAATGTAACAAGTCCTACATTCAAAGCTGGATCCGTTCAGCCGCTTGTCAAACGACCGTTGACTACAATCCTACATATAAGCAGGTAGTATACCGTATTGCCAATAGCCCACCTAGAGAATGATGTATCTGTAGTAGTTAATCATGTGCAGCACGTAATCGCCATCCTTCGGAAGAGCGTTATCATTCCCTCGGAGCATGCAACGCAGTATGTGGGCTCGGGCCGGCGTAAATTCGTCCACGGAAATCACAAACGTGCGGTTATTGACTCCGTTGATACGAAGACACGGGTTAATGCGGTTCATGAACCGCGCAAGCAGGTCTACCGTGTCCGGCACGATGCTCAACAGCGCCTTGTCTTCCACAATGAGATCGCTTTTTTAGCTGTATCCGTAAGCTATCACGATCACAATACAGGCCATGTTGGCAAGCGGGTATATCACAAACGAGGGCAGGTTCCACCTTGACGCGTAGCGCAAAAGAAATTTGGTCCCGCAGAGGGCGAACACTCGAGTGGTGAAGGCTCGGGCACGGACCACCTCGACGGGTTTGAGCTGTCGACTTCCACGGCACGGGGCGAAAGGAATCGACGCGTCAAACTTCGTGCTCAAGCTTCCCTGTTCCATCGCTCGACCAGGAGGTACGCGCCGGCCCTCCAGCAAAGATGTGCTGACGCATATAAACAATAACAACTGCGCAAAAACAAATGGAGCACACATTGCTAAGTCGATTTAATGTCGGTCTGTCCTTGATCAAAGCTTAAGGCGATCATCGACCCGAGTTCTTCTTGGAAAGAAGGACAATTGCTGCTGTGCTAGCTGCTACTACCTGCCTAAGAACATGTAGTTAAAGCGTTCAGAAATTGTGGACATCAGATAGCAGTTACGAAGCCAACCTACAAAGTGTTTGTATATATTAAGGGATACTTGTAGGAGAATAAACTGGCCGATGTGCCTAATTCAACTTTTAGATCAGATTAAGACAGAACTAGTACCCTGATAGGGTTAGAATGAACGAGAAAGCATAAATACCAGGCAGAACGACCAACTGTCACTATACATATTAGCGGCACTGTGCACTACTACGATCATTGCGGCGGCTCAGTTTGTCATTAGATCGAGCAACTGGGCAATCTACCCAAGCTATTTGAACAGGTTTCTCTTGTTGCTTAGCAAGACGGATCCGCAAATAACGGTAATATATTCAGAAGCTGGCAAATGGCAGTTTTTTTAATTTTATTTATAAGCAATGTTTGCTGTTCGAGCCTTCGCGGTTATATGGTTGGAATCTCGAAAAAGGTCTCGATTTGAAGCACAACTGTTTTTACCGGCAATTATTACAGCAAAATTTTATTTTAAAAGCCTTGTTTGGAGATGATTCAAATAAGTGCAGCTTGTTTGCGGGCGTGTTTACAATTTTACATCGTTCTCATGTGCAGACATTTTGCCAAGGCGCCCTTGCAGCGTTTTAAATTGAGAACTCTCGAAGTAATTGCTGTGCCGAACATGCCTATACAGTGGCGCAAATACCGTACATAACGCAGACTAGCAGAAAGATCCGGATGACGTACCGGATCTAGAAGTATCCACATCATTTTTTTAAGGGACTAACTGGAAAATGCGGTTTCCAGTCACGGACATCACAGCAGGAAAGCCCAGCTGCAAATGTGGGTCGGTAGTGTGGGACTCCAACCCACTAAAAACCAGTCATGTCCCCACACTCAACTGGCAACTGCGAAAGCAATACTTCAAATCCACATCACTAGATCGTCTCAGCGTTACTTACTATATCAAGCAGCACTGATGATTTCCCGCGTCAAAGAATGATTTGTAGTCATTAATACACAGTGAGGTGACTTACGCACGTTGGCAGGTATTGAACAGTTATGTGACGTTTTCTAGCTACGTAACCAGTTGTGCCCAATGAAACAACTTATATATCAAATGACAGAGAAAGTATCGTAACTTTACAAAGATTTCCTAAATTTTCTCCTATATGTTTCCTAATTCCAACGATTTCTATGCTGGTGAGTTGTTAGGCTGCGCTAAAGACTGTTCAGTTAGTATAAATTTATAAAAATATTTGATCATTTTCACAGTTTTATGACACCAATTTATGATAATGTTTCTTTACGTTACCAGTTATCGATACTAGCCTTTTTCTCGTGTTAAGTAGTCTTATAAATATGTTTGTTGGGGGTCTTTGATGTTTAGCTTACGTTCTTTCGAGAGCGAACGGTTTAATCTGCCTTGCTACTTTAATATCCTACTATTGACCTGTTACAGTAATGACGTGTACATGTAGGCAATAAGTCTCACCTTTAAAACTGGATCCGTTCAGCCCGTTGTCAAACGACCGTTAGCATACAATGTGCATACAAGCAAGTAGTATTTAAGTAGTTAGTGACTTACGCGTTGCCAACAGGCCACTTTTTGTAAGCTGTATCTGTAGTAGTTAACCACGTGTAGCATGTAATCTCCATCCCTCGGAACAGTGTTGTTGCTCAGTTTGATAACGCACCTCACTAGGTGGTCTCGGGGGCAAGCTTGTCTATGGAAATCACAAACGTGCGAATATTGCCTCCGTTAAACTGAAGACGTAGCTGAGTGCGGTTCATGAATTGCACCATCTGCTCGATCATGTGCGTCACAGTTCCCAACTGCAGTATTTTGCAGTTGGGAATTGCAGTAGTCTTCAAACATCGTCGCAATTGGGACACCGTCGCAATGGTTCTCTCCGCATCAGCTCGGCTGCGGAATCAGAGGAGGCGCGGAAGCGGCCGTGTCTACAACAGGGGCATTCGTTGACCACAGCAGGAGTGAGTACCTCAGACAAGGTGCTCGTCAAGTTAGATCTCAAAAACGCCTTTTACACACTCAGATGAGACCATCTGCTTGAGGCTGTGCGCTTTTACCTTTCCCAACTTTACACGCTGGTATCCCAGATGTACAGGCTTCCAAGCAAGTTAATTTGGCAGGGAGAGTTTATCGAGTCATGCTCCGGTGTTCAACAGGGTGACTCCTGTGGCCCAGCTTTATTTCGCATTGCTATTCATGCACTTCAAACACGCCTTTCTTTCAGACTTCGACCTTGCTTTCTGGACGACGCCCCGGTGGTCCAGAGAAACATTGCCCAGTTAAAAGACTTCGAGTCGATCTCAAGGCTCAAGCTGAACGAAGCCAAGTGCAAAATTTTCTTCCCCTTTTGAAAGGACTCTCATCTCGACTTTATGCTTCAAATGGTGCGCAATCTTCTGCCTGCCTTCAGGTTAATTCCCGATCACATATTCGAGCTTCTAGGAACGTCAATCCTCGACTACTCTATTGGCTTATCTTTAACTAAAGAAACCTTGTTCGCTGGTACTCTCGACTGCGACTCTTGGATGCTTACCCAGCCCTCTACCTGCTTCTCGTAAGTTTGTAAACTCCAACGCTGATGCACCCCTTGCGATGCTTACGAGCCTATGCCGAACCGGACCTGCTTACAAGCTTCGCTCGCAACGTTTGCAGAGGGAGTGGGATTTCGCATGGCTTTGCAAGTTGCCTTGTTTGTCTACCTCGAGTCTCTAAAAAATACCAAGTGTCATCACACCACCGGATGCTTACGCCAGCTTCATCGCTCATATGGAACAAGCTTGCCGCTATTATGCAAAATAGTGGGGTCCATTGCCCTAGCGCATTTCACAATTGACTTTAAACTTGCAAGTAGCTAAGTCGGTCCAGAAGCGGCTAATGACCCAGGCGAATAACGTTATAAAGCAGACGCGAATGAGAGCCGTGATCGATCCGATGAGCGGAAAGTGGCCTCAGGCCATTCCCTTACCGCAGCTGGGGCCGATGCTGAACAATACCACACTCCGCATCGTCTCCGGCCTGCCTCTGGGGGAACCAGTCTGCTTCGCACATAACTGTGCAAGATGTGACTTACCGGTCTTTTCTACGGGTGAGCATGCTCTCGCTTGCAAGATGAGCGGCGGTAGGTTCTCAATGCATTCAGCTTTGAACGATGTTATACACCGAACAATGCAGTCAGCCCACATACCTGCAGTCAAAGAGCCGGTCGCTCTGTCAGCCAACAGCCAACTACGTCCGAACGGCCTGGCTCTAGTTCCATGGAGTAAAGGTCGCTTTTTTGTGTACGACTTCACCGTGTCTTGCACGTTGGCCCCTTCTTATGCTCGCTATACCAGCCGAAAGGTCAGAGCAGCCGCTCGCTTTACTTGGTTAGAAAAATATCGTGAACTGGAACAAAACTTTATCGTTCAACCAATCGTCTTGGAGACATTAGGCCTGGAATGGGAAAAAATCTTTTTCTTTCAAGGAGCTTTCTGGCAAAGCTGGGATCCAGAGTCGTTGCGTCAATCGGCGATAGAGGGGCATGACAGTTTTTGCTACAAAAGCAACATTAATTGAAATTTAACGTGGGAACGCCGCGTCGATAATTAGTTCATTGCCCACGGGCAAGGGACTCCCTTTTCTGCCATAGCCGGATCGAGCCGGCGTCAAAAATGATATATCCTCGGGTAGAAAAGAAATGGCTGCTGTCTTGGATTTGACTACGACTACTGCTACTACCCAAGAACTTGCAGTTTAAGCGTCCAGAAATGACGGACAGCAGCTTCCAATCACGAAGAGAACTTATAAAAACATTTTGTCTAGACTAAGGGATTTTAGTAAGAAGCAGTATGAACTGGCCGATGTTGCCTGATTTGACATATAGCTTAAACTAAAACAGAACTCCCACCCTCATAACGATGGATTAGCAAGAAGGAATAAATGTCAGGCAGAACCAACGGCGACTGTGTGCTACCACGATCATTGGTGTCACAGACAGACAGACAGACAGTCAGTCAGACCGAGCGCCACACGCAACCAACGCATACAGCAGATAGTTAGAGTGCGCCACGCAGGTATCAGACAATAACTGTATTGGAGACATAGAGGCGCATTGTAGCTGACGACATTGTAGTAGCGTGGACTGCTGCCAGGCGCTTGTCGATCGACTACGCTATATAAACGGCTGCGGCCATCTTGGCTCTCTCTCTCTCTTTGCTCTGCGGTGCACTGCACGCACGAGTCGATCCACCGTCATATCTAGAAGTATTCACACCTTTAGGTGGGTTTAAGTCGGGTACCTATCCACAGTAGGTGTTTTAATAACCAACAGTTATCTTATTGATTATTCATTTTTTTGAAAGCTGATTGCTAGCCAATATATACACGGCGTAGAGACTTACGTTTGTTTGTGGGTATTGCACAGTCACTTGGCGTTTTGTTAAGTTTCGTAGAAATAGATCATTTACGGGTAAAGTTACTTGCACTGTACCTCAAAGTCTCTTTCGTTTCAGGGAGTTCAAGACGTTATTCTTAATCCTGAGAAACGGTCATATGCAAATGCATAAAATCTATTTTAGTGCGACTGTGCGGTTGACCGGAATCGAGCCGCTTCCTATCCTAATATGAGACGCAAGCTCTACTGAACAAAACGTTGGATACAAAATGTTTGGCAAACAGAACAATGTTTTCAGTTAAGTTAAATGCGTCAGTGTACTGGGAGTTGTCTGTGTACTGCGTTACTCTCCTAAAGCTAGGAGTGGAGACGCTTTCGTCGAGATGACTGCTAATATAGCAATATAAATTTTAAACGTCCCTAAAGCGAGTTCCGCGTAAAATATTGTTTTTGTGTCTTGCGGTGGCTCCTATGATATTTGCGCTAAGTGCATATTCGAGTATAAAGAATTGCTGCATGTTTCGTTTAAACCAATCGATGTCTACATCCCATGCGATGAGACTGGCATGATTAAGAATAAGCAGACCGGAGTGTATAAAATTTTTAAATATTTCAAAGTAAGGCGTATAGTATGGGCAGCCCAGGCATTTTTTATATGGGAGGTTTAGAAACGCTAATGCACTATTGGTACTGGCAACCAATTGTGGGACTTGCACCCACTAAAAACCTCAATTCTCGCCACTCCCAGAGTTCAGAACTGTGTGGCACTATTTCAAAACCGTAGGAGGGGAGCCTCGTGCTTCACTGGCTCTCATGAATCACGTCGTGCTTTCACCTCAGGAACCCGAGGGGATACGCCAATGTCTCAAACGACAATGCCTCGTGCCGATCTCCCTGCATCGCAATACGTTGAGTTTATGCGGACCTGGACCAAGGCGGAGCAGGACGAGACCGTATCAACATCGTCCGGCAGCCCCGACGTGCAAAGTGTGTGCGTGTCGACCTGCGACATCTCAATCGCGCCTGGACTTTACTGGGTCCAGTTCGGGACGAATGGTGTGTAGCCATTCGTGAATCTACGCGTCAAGGGTTGTCGTTTAAGCTTGTGTAAAGTCTGTCGCACCATCCGCTTTACGCTCGCTTTTTTCTTGGGCCAGGAGATCCCAGGGGAGCTGGTGAGCCAGGACGAGGGCGACGATTTTACGGCTTCTGGGGGCGCAGCCGCAAGAGACCGTCGTAGGCCAGGCTTCATATAACTGAAAAAAGAACGGAGCTTTGCGGCACGCCGGCTTTCACATGGTACTGGTTTTGTCTTGTAATAAGCGTCCTGTCGTTTAAATAAAAAAGAAATTTTCCGCTGGCTGTAAGGTAGGTAGTCTTTAAGCTTCTGCATCGTCATAACCACATTTAAGCGTTCTTTATATCGAGAAGAATGAAAAGAACGAATAACCAGATCTTGAGAAATTTCTTGCTTTCCTGATTCACCTTTCGTAGGATCCAGTGGAGCCATCGTTGACTGGCCCCGTCGGAAGCTTTACTCGTCACACAACAGAGCCTAAAGGTCCTCAATCTCTGCATTTAGGCGCTCTATTATTACATTTTCAAGCAGTTTGCCTACTGTGTCCAGTAGACAGATTTGTCTACAGGACGTAGAGCCCGGCTCTGAAGTAAACGCGATGCGCGCCCTCTTTCATAGCGCGGGGTACATGCCGTTTTCCAGCAGTCAGGTGTCCATGACCTTCAGCTGCTCAGAATGCCGCCTTGCCAGAAGGCCAATGACTCCGGGCGGCACGCCATCAGGGCCCGGTGCCTTTACGGGCGCATGCCCGTACGTAAGACTCCATCTATCGTGATAGGTGGTATGTCATCTGGGCAAACGAAGAAGGTCTGCATCGAGCGCGATGACCGGCCAGAAATAGCAGTCGAACCTTCTCCAGGGTCTTCTCAAGCGACAGAGCGGGGGTGTCGATTTCTGACCAACGATGTCCATGCTGACAAGTTGTTGGGCTGCACGGAATGCTTTTCAGTTAGGGGTGTTTACACCATTTTACAGTTGCAAGCCCCTACGTTGGCAGTTACAACGCTTAGTTATTTTTTCTTATCTTTAGATGACCTATATCAGTGTTTGTTTAAGAGGATCTGGTGTTTTAGTTTACATTATTTTGAGAGCCAAAATGTTCTTATCTGTCTTGCTATTTCGTAGTGCTGTTATCGTTCTAATACCAAACGTGGTTAAAAACAAAATCAAGGTAAGGTGCTTTTACACTTGAGCCGGATCTCTTCAGCCCGTTGCCGAGCGACCGTTGTATACAGTACACATAGAAACAAAGAGGTAATAAGTGGCTGGCAATTACGTTATTGCTAGTAGCTCACCTATAGTATGAAGTATTTGCATTAGAAGCCTGTGTTTTGCACGTAATCGCCACCCTTTGGGGAAGCGTTGCCATTTGCTTTAAACATGCGGAGCGTGTTTATGTGGACTCAAGCCGGCGGAAATTCGTCCATGGAATCACAAACGTGCAGTTATGGTCTCTGTTGACACGGAGCCGTAGATTGACCCAGTGCACGAATTACATGACCAACTCTACCGTATCCGCCACTGTGAGCAGCGGTACCCCGTTATCCACGATAAGACTGCCGACGATTAAGCCGTATGAATAGGCCGTCACCGCCATAATACAGGCCATGCTAGCGAGCGGGTATATTACAGACAAATACTTAATATTCTAAATTATCCATTACATGTTTCCTGTCGCTTCGATTCCCAAACTGGCAAGTTGTTAGGCTGCACTGATTTTTTTTTGCAATTTGATGCATCTTTCGCACACTAATTTATGGAACTATTAAATTGCTTCGGCACTGTCATGACTTGTTCTTACTCAATAAATCCGCACTGTCTTGAATCTAAGATAACGCGAAGTGTAAGTTAGGATTCAAGCTAAAGCAAAGCGAATTAAAAATTTAATAAAAGTTCCTAATTACACCTTGTAGCAAAATTGTTAAATATCTATTCGTGAGAGAAAATCCATAGGGTCGAGTTATCTAAAAAAAATACAGATTAGCTACGCATTTGTGTTAGTTTACCTAAACATCTTATTTAAGCTATCATTCGACACAGATACTTTTTGATTGAAGGAACACATTTTATTGCACAATAGGACTTTGTAACTGCACAATGAGGTTTCTCCGCAAAAAGTACGCTTGTCTATCTCTGACGCAGCTTAATATAGAAAAGCCTTTTGTGGCGTTCGTGTAAGACGACATTAATCGTTACAAGTGCAAACAATACATACAAGCAAGAAATATAAAGGGCAAATATGCGCATAAATATGGTTATCGTCGACGGAACAGAATGGAGAAAGGAACTTGCGTGAGGTAGTGAGATTGGCCTTAATTGATGAAGCAATGGCCTTGCATGTCTTCAATATCTTCGGTAATAACTGCCTAATCTTTTAATATATGGTGTGATTAAAAAAGTCCTTACTTTTTTAGGATTCCCCAAATACTCTTATACCTGTTTTTCTGACCCTAACGGTTCACATGCTAGCAAGCTGTTGGGCTGTACTAACTGCGTTTCAGTTAAGCTTATTCCCGATACGTTGGCCGTCACCGGTCTCAACTATTTTGCCTGTTTTTTAGTAGTCCTATATCTGTGTACGTTAGAGAGGATTCGATTTGTAGGCTCACATACACATTTTGGGGGCAAACATTTTCTCATCTGTCTTGCAACGGTGCAGCGTTGTTATCGTCCTGCTATCAGAAGTGGCGTAGGCAACAACGCATAGGTAACAATTCTTACATTCAAAGCTTCTGGATCTGTTCAGCCCGTTGTCAAACGACCGTTGGCTACAACCCTACATACAAGCAGGTCGTTTTCAGGTCGTTATAACGGTGTGCCACCTATAGCCCACCTAGAGGACGATGTATCTGTAGTAGCTAATCATGTGTAGCACGACATCGCCATCCTTCGGAATAGCGTTGTTATTCGCTTGGAGCATGCAGCGCAGTGCCTGGAATCGGACTGGCTCAAATTCTTTCACGGCAATCACAAACGTGCGGTTATTGTCTCCGTTGATACGAAGACACGGGTTAATGCGGTTCACGAATTCCATAAGCAGCTCCACCGTATCCAGCACGACGCGCAGCAACGCCTTGTCGTCCACAATGAGATAGTGATTTGAGTTGTATCCGTAGGCTATCACCCCTACAATACAGACCATGTTGGCGAGCGGGTATATCGCAAACGAAGGAAGGTTCCACTTTGACGCGTAGCGCACAAGAAATTTGGTCCCGCAGAGGGCGAACATTCGAGTCGTGAAGGCTCGGGCACGAACCATTTCGACGGGGTTGAGCTCTCGACTTCCACGGCACGGGGCGAAAGGAATCGATGCATCGAACTTTGCGCTCAAGCGTCCCTGTTTCGTCGCTCGGCCAGGAGGTACGCGCCGGCTCTCCAGCAAAGATGTGCAGACACATATAAGCAATAACAAATGCACAAAGACAAATGAAGCACACATTGCTAGGTCTATTTAATGTCGGTCTGTCCCCGATCACGGCTTGAGGCGATCATCAACTCGAGTTCTTCTTGGGTAGAAGGAAAATGGCTGTTGTGCTGGCTCCTACGATTGCATAAGAACATGCAGTTGAGCGTGGACATCAGATACTAATTATGAAGACAACCTACAAAACCTGTTTGTACATATTAAGGGATACTGGTGGGAGCATGGACTGGCCGATGTGCCTGATTCAACTTCTAGACGAAACTAAGACAGAATTACCACCCGCATAGGGTTGTGATGAACGAGAACGAATACATATCAGGCAGAACTACCAACTATCACTATACATATCAGCGGCACTACTACGATCATTGCAGCAACCCTGTTTGCTATTAGACCAGGCGACCGAGCAATCTAGCCAAGCCAAGTCTATTTGAACAGGCTTCTCTTCTTACTTAGCAAGACGGGTCGGCGAAATACGGTAAACTATTCCGAAGCTGGCAAATGATAAAATGTTGCAGTTCTTTGTTAATTTAGCTACGAGCAATGCTCGCTGTTCGGGTCTATGCGGTTCCATTGTTGGAGTCTTGAAGGAGGTCTCGATTTGGAGGCAACAAACAATTGCTGTGCCGAAAATACCTATATAGTGGCACAAACATCGTACATTACAAAGGCCAGCAGCAAGGTCCTTATGACACACGGGATATAGAAGTAATGACATCATTATATCGTCTTAGCGTTACTTACTATATTAAGCAGCAGCTGATAAAAATTTATATTAATCATTTTTTGCCAATATACACAGTAAGGTAACCTACGCACGTTTGCGGGTATTGCCCAGTCATTTAATGTTTTTTTAATCATTTAATTAATCGTGTACGCGTATTTTGCACTGTATTTAGAGATATGTTTCATTTTAAGGAGATCCTGGCCTTCTTTTTGTTATCGACAAAAATCAATCCGTGAGATTCAGTTCAGTGTGACTATGCAGTTGGCCCATCATGATATGAGGTTTTTCATGCCTTAGTATTACATGAACAAAAATGTAGATGCAAAATTTTTAGATAGAACCATTTTCTTCATTTAAACTAAGTATGTTTTTGTGACGGTCCCAAAGTTATGATTGAAGTCACTTTCGCTAAGATGATCGCTGACATAGCAATAGAACCTAAATAGCTGTAAACGCTCTTAAAAGTGAGCTTCGTTCGAAAAAAAAAGTAGTACATAAGTGTTTTGAGTCCTACGGTGTTTCCCATGATATTTGCGATAATTGCGTATTCTCGGGAACAATGAAAAGCACCCGGACCGTCATTTTGCGTTTCTTGGCACCACAGAACTCTTCGGCACGGTCCGGATTTGGTGTTACTTAAGTAATCCGTACTATCCTAGTTTTTAATGAACTAAGGTATTTTAAAACGGATTGTAAGTTAGGATGTAATCTAAAGCAAAGCGAATTTAATACATAAAAATAGTCCCTGATAATTCTATTAGAGCAAAACAAAGCATCCTATAAACACGAGTTATCTAAAGAAATACAGATTAGCTAAACATCTGTATTTGTTGGCCTAAACGCCTTATTAGAGCTACGATTTGGCACGGAAATTCTTTGACTGAATAAATATAATAAATAAAGCTTTGCAACTGCACGATAAGGATTGACTTAAGGAATACTGTCGTTTATCTCTGATACAGTTTAATATATGACACTTTTCTGAGGCGTCCATTTAAGACATTGTGCTTCACAATTGCACTGCATCTGAGTAGGTGATATAAAGCGCACATGTGCGCCTAAATATGGCGTATTGTCGACGGGACAGGCTTGACAAAGAGGTTCGCGAGAGGTACTAAGGTTTGCCGTAATTGACGATGCGAAGGCGTCTCTTGCACCTAGTGGCCAGGCGACTAGTTTTGTCACGCTGAGAAATATTTTATGTTTTTAATATTTTTGACTTTAACTAGTAAGTTATTAGGCTGCGCTGAATACTTTTAATTTAAAAAATATTTTCGACATAACAATGTTTGACCATGCTTTCCCAGGTTAGCCGTTACCAATTCCAGTTTTTTTTTAATGTTTAATAGTGCTATACCTGTGTGCGTTCGAGAGGATTTTATTTTTAAGATTTCGGGGGCGAACATGTTCGAGTGTTTCGGGGGCAAAAATGTACTTTGTATTGTTGTTATCGTCCTACTAGATAAAGTAGCCAAGAACAACATGTAGGTAACAAGCTCTAACATTCGAAGCTGGATCCGCCCGACCCGTTGTCGAACGATCGTTGAGTACAATATTTTTTTTTGTTTAAAGTGCGTTTTATTTACAGTATCTTATGTGTATTACAACATTATAGTCGTGCAGTTCGTAAGACCGAAAGCCCGTGTACGCAGCACTGGAACATCCAATACATATGATTTATTTTTTTTATCTTCTGCACCGTGTTACTTACATATTATATTATGTCTTAAAAAATAACAGTAGTTAAAACAATATTAAAGATACAATTTGTAATAATAATAGCCAGTAAATAATATTTTGCCTGAGTGTTCAGGGATCTGGTCGAAAAATATAATATTCGTGGTCGCTTGAAGTTGTATTTCATGGTCTTCGTGGATAATCAGATATGGCCACCCGCCTCGGCCATAGACAATACGCTTAAAGACCGCCAAGTGACACAATGTGTAGGCTCGCGTCGCTGTCTCCCACATGTCACGTCTTCGGCACGCATGACTATGGCACCATGTACAAACACATACACGCATACATATTTTTTTTCGTGATTGCGGATACCGAAAGGTTTATTATAATTTATCATACATATACATTTATATATATATATATATATATATACATATACATCTCTGCAAACGTGTGTCTGCATGCGTGTGGTTGTGCTTGGTTTGTGTTATTGGAATGGTGGTTTATTCAGTTAACCTGGACTGAGTTGCTCCTGGCTGAGTGATGTATTGTGTTCTCGAATTTGTTTCTTGATTTGTCTAGCGGTCTCGTTTGTTGTCGTATGTTATCAGGACAACTATTTAATAGCTTAATAAAATGACTGGCAGCCCGTCTTTTCATGGTTTCGTTTTTTCTGTTTTCCAAATTAAGGGTACCATGTTGGCGTGCTCTGGTAAGATATTGGTGACTTGATCTTTGTCTCTCTTGTATCTTACGCCCAACATGTGCCTCTTTCAGAAGAACATGGAAGAGCACTGATTCTGCGTACTGATGTCGAAAAGGCAAAACCTTTAAACTGTTCATAAGTGTCGCTGCATTAACGCTGCGTTCAGTACCGCAGACCAATCTTATGGCTTTCTTCTGCAGGACGATTAATGGTTGTATTGCTGTCAGATAATAACCACCGTATAGCGTTAGTCCATATCGATAGTAACTCTCCACAAGTGCACAATATACTTCGAGTTTCAGTGCTACTGTCGCTGAGTTTCTTATCTGGCTTAATATTGCCACGCCCTTCTTCATTTTCTTGGCAATATAATTGACGCGTGGTTGCCAAGATAGGTTACTCGAAATCATCATTCCCAAATCGTTTTATCGTATCAGTTCGTTCGATTAAGGGGCAGTGACAATGCATAAAGCTGGTTATGTGGAGATAGTTGTGTAGTTGTATCGAATTCGTGTTGGCTATAGCCGGACGACTTCGGAGTTCGAACTGTATAAACTTAGTTTTGCTGTGATTTATCACAAGTCCGTTTTGTTTTATCCACGTCCCGATTTTACTTAAGCTTCGTTCTATGTGTTGCGTATTCTCAAGTGATTGTTGTATATAGATAAGTGCTGTGTCATCCGCGTACTACATACGTATCTACATAAAAGCAAGTAGTATTTCCGTGGTTCAGATGCTAAGAATATTGCTAATGGCCCATATAGAGTGCACCGCATCTGCAGTAGTTAATCTTGTACAGCACGTAATTGCCATCTTTCAGAATAGCCAGCTCGTTGCCATCCTAAGCAATCGTTATCTTTCAGAATAGCCAGTTCGAATAGTTGCCATTCGTTTTGAACACGGACCGCACAATGTAGGTTCGGGTCGGCGTAAATTCGTGCACAGGACCACAGGTGTGCCATTATGATGGTTGTTCACACGAAGATGCACGTTAATGCGGTGCACGATTTGCAGAACTATTTCTATCAATTTTTCTACGACCCGTCGTCGAGAACAAACGTTCGCTCTTGACGGCGCTGGCGGTCCACTAGACTTTTGGCATTTCGCTTAATTAGTATTTCCTTAGTTGATAACTGATGTGTGTTGTGCTGTGCCAGAAGTCTACGCGTACTCTGGAAGCGCGGTAACGGTGCGCTCTCTGTGCTGCCTAACGTTACGCTACTGATCTGCCAAAAGTGTATTTTTCGTATATTACAATATGCATGTGGGGCACATATTATGGAAGGTTAGCTATGCCAATGGGCCTAGCGGGTGTGCATTGTAACAATCACGTGTCCGCTTCGTCTAGGCTAGGCCGAGACCACTTTAGAAGAGTGCCACGAACGGATGCTGCGTTTCCACGTTGTACGTCAAGATCCAGACGTTGTTTAAAGAAGGACGACGATCTGCTATACACCGGTTGACATATTTAACATAGTGCCGACTTTGTGAATTAGCTATCTGGTCCGAACACCAGGAGCACCCAAGGTCTCAAACGCGAGAGGCCAGAATTCGTGGGGATACCCAATTGATGAGTATTTTCTTAGCTTGTTGGTCTCCGCAAGATGGGCTGCATGACCAGCTTCGGATGCGCCGCCACCGACCATAGAAGGTGCTAGGGAGTCGGTAACGGTTGCATCCCAAACCAGCATTTTGCCTCGCTCGAAGGGTGTAAGTGTCATCCCATCTGGACGCCTGCCGTCCTCCGCACAGAGGCCCGTGGGTTCAAGGATGCACGGACGACCGCATGACCTAAGGGCTCTGCTGAAGGTATCATTGATAGCGGCATGTCTAGAGCGTCGGCCTGGCTAATGATACACGACAGGCCGTGATGTCTCAGTTTGTCGACGGGGTGACCACATTGACACCGATGCGGGCTAACTAGGTCTGTCCCTAGTCGTAGGCCTACTGCTATGCGAATCGTCTCGTCATCGAGAAGAGTACCTATGGGTGCACTGGGAAGTGCGTGTAACCAGGCGCCTGAATCCTTGGCGGACACGGCGTTTAGGCGAGCTCTGGTCGTGTCGTCGGCAGCCTCATTAAAGAGACGTCGTGGTACCTTAGCGTGCAAAGGGGCGCTCCAGTCACGTTGGGATAGTACGTTGTCAGGCCTGCCTCCGCAGCAGGCCTCAAGATTCTCCTGAAGCTGAGCTAAGCGGCTTCTAAACTGGCCGACTCCTGGTGTATCTAAAAGGGGGATTTCCCTGTTTTCTGCGCTTAGCATTGATGAGACTACGGCAGGACCGGCCAGGGTCTCCAACTTCGGAACCCCGAGGCCCCCTTTAGAGACGGGCAGTAATGCCTGTTGCCGTGCGCTAGATGATAGAGATGTGTTTAGCAGGGCCTCGAGGGTAGACAGTGTCGATTCGTTGAGCGCTTGCAAGTCTTCGGCCCGATTAGATAGGTCAGCTCCTCGAAGAAGATGGATAAGTCTTAAGGAAGAGAAAAAAGACCTGAGTAAGAAGAGTCCCCGATGAGCTCCTAGAAGAGGAAGGCGAGCGGCGGCATTTTCCAGCTTTAATCTCCAACGCTTGATTGCTGCTGTAAGCCCTTCGGGACAAAGTGGCACACCCAGTAGCTCCAGATCGTCCTTGGCGGTCACCTTGCAGTCGGGAAGGAGGTCTTGGAGTAACTGTATATCAGTTGAAGCCTCATGGGTAGAGCCAAGGATGCACACTTCGCATTTGGCAGGATTTAACTCCAACCCAGATGTTACTGCCATAGTAGAGATTTGGCCGCCGTGAGTGTGTGCCTCCTGTGAGAACAGACCGGTCTCAATGTACTATCTCGGTCCCCTAGAGTAGGCTGTAGCGACTGCGATGGCGACTGTGCGGGCGTGCAGCGATGTGCAAGACATTTGCCGTAAAAGTACACTGACGCGCAGTCTGCGTTCAATCGAAACGTGTTAGCTGGTCTTGCTGCTCGATTAAAGGTGTGATAGACCCACAACTACCGTAGGCATCTAGTGGTCTTATTATATATACCAGGTAGTGAAAGCATCTGCCCATCTGCAGGGGACACTGCACATTTTCTGCGAAGTTGCGAGCGTCTAGCGTTCACCAGGGGACGGCTTGCTGGCAACTCCCATAATGGGGCTGGAAACTGAAACCCTGATAAGGTTTTATTCTAATCAAATATGACGACCTTAAGAGTCCCATCGAGTTGCCGATACAGCTTTCTAAAGCAAAGAACACAAAGGTGGGACCTAGGAACCTCGCTCTACTGGAGATCTTGTGGCCCCCGGAGGCCTACGGCCAGGTTCCCTAATCTTCCAAGAGCATTAGCTCGTTCAGAGCGATGCTAGATATGCTGGTGATCCTGGGGGCGAAAGCGAACCCAGAGCAAGCAGTTCCCTTAGAAGGTGTAGGAGTCCCCGGCGGGTTCTGCTGCTGTGGGGTCTGGTAATAGGTACTTGCTAGTCAGTATTCTTAGCACTATGTACAGAAGATGCTGAACAGGGGCTACTCTGCGCGGGCGGCGGCCCCTGCCTGCACCAATTAGACAGACTTCGATCAGAGCCCAAACTTTGCGGAGATCCTCAGTATTATGGATCTCCCTTGTGGCTTCCGCTCACGAACCCGACAAGATGTGTCGAGCCGTTCTACGGAGGACTGGTTTGCTATAAGGTCCACAACTGGGTCAAGAACGGAGCCCTGTCGGCTGTTACACCGGGTATTGTCTTGTTATTAGCGTCCTGTCGTTTAAGTAAGAAAAAAATATTCGCTGAAGGTAAGGTGAGATGCCGACGTCGTCACAATCACTGCCGGGTTTGCTGTATTAAAGCCGTTTTTCACATCGAGGATAAGGGGAAGAGCAAATGATTGGGTGTCGAGAAATTTCGTAGGCTCCAGGTCCGCCTTCTGCAGGATTCGTTGGAACGCGTCTATCTTTAACCAGCCCCGTCGGAAGCCCTACCGGTCACCCGACTGACCATAAAGGTCCTCGATATTTGCATTTAGGCGCTTTGTTCTTATATTTTCAAGCAGTTTTTCTTCAGAGCAGAAGACAGATCCCTGTTTTAGAATGAGCACAAGGTGCGCTTGCTTCTATTGCGCGATGTACCTCTGTTATACAACAGTCGAGTGGCCATGCCCGCCAACTCCTCCGGGTGCTATCTGGCCAGAAGTGAATGATCACGTACGGCACACCATCGGGGCCGGGTGCTTTAATGAGCGCCAGCTTTTTGTCAGCGTGTGAGATTTCATCTGCCGTGCCAGGTGGGATGTCATCTGGGCGAACGAAAAAGGTCTGTGGCGGGCACGAGGACTGACCAGTGAAAAGTATCCAGGCAACGACTAAGGCCAAAAGCCCCAGAAGTTTATTTGGTAAAAAATAACACCTAAACGACAGCTGACGCTGGCAGCTACACTCTGAGCTCGAACCGTGACCCTTAATTGCAACAGCAGTACCGAAACTAGTCCACCAGTCCGCGGCATCGGCTGTGTTGTCCATGTACATAGTCAGCGTCGGCCCGGCAAGGGCAACGTTTGGCTCTGTAAGGAGACACATCTCCGCACTTATCGCAGCGGAGGAACGAGTTCTCGAGCTTGGGCACAACTACAAAGAAACACGACGCGCTCTTAGATCCATCCTTGCCCGCGCTAAGACTGAGTCTTGGAGGGAGCTGGAGAAAGCTGTGGAGTTAGTAGTAGTAGCGGCGGTGGCTTAGGCGGCTAACGCACCGTTCGAAACGGCGCGTTGCCACGGCAACCATGGTTAGCAAAACAATCGCAAGTTTGAGCCCCGGCCTTGCTGGTTGTATTTGTTGGACGTGGTTGTCATTGTCCTGCTGCTACACACCTCTGCTGGAGAAAGCCTATATAAAATCCAGTACAAGAACGCGATGACGATAGAATCATTTAGACGATATTGTGTCACAGGCAACTTAGCCCATTACGAGCGTCTGAAATGTGGTTGTCAGAGCGTAAAAAAACGTTCGACCTGTGAGGCGAACATTATGGGGTTTTTACTGGCAAACTCCGCAGTCTGCTTCTCCCCCCGCCCTCATCCACTTGGTAGGACGCTTGATTCGGTGGCCACCTTACTCCCCTGGCAGCGGGGGTAAGGCGGCCCACCGCCACGGAGGGTAAACTCTTTGAGCAAATTCTACCAGAGAGACTCAATGTTGAAATCGAAGCCAGGCAAGCCCTTTCGAACAATCAGTTTGGCTCCCGAGTAGGCTGGCCTACCCTAGGGCCCGTCGACCGAGTACGTTGCCGCGCAAACGAGAGGCTAAATGCGCACTTAAGACCCGCCCCTTTGTATTAGTTATACTACTTGTCGTACGAAATGCTTTTAACGCTCTTAACTGGCATGCTAGACACACTGGAGAGACGAGGCATATATGTCAATCTCCGGCGCATCATATACCCATACTTATAGGACCGCGGTCCTCTTATTGGCAGCCTACGAGGTGACCGCGGGCATGCCGCAGGGCTCCGTTCTAAGCCCCGTTCTTTTGAACTTGCCGTTTAATGGAGACCTGCGGTTTTCCCTTTCCGACAGAGTCGATACTCTTGCCTGCGCTGATGACCTTATAGAGCTAGATAGCCTTACTCGTGAGGGCTCGCCGAGAAGCGTTACTGGAAGCATGAGCAAACACAGCATAAGCCTTCGTCCATAGGTGGACGGAGCAGAATCACTATCAATCCGCCGACTACAGGGGCGGGCTCGAAAGGCTCATTGACACGGCGTGCGAAGCTTTCCTAAGCCGTGGCCAACATCCGGGACGTCGCGGCACTCTAAAGCACTGGTAGACTGCCGCGGTCAGACAACTAAGGCAGAAGAGCCTATGAATGTGGCAATATCTCGCCCGCGTCCGGTACGCTGAATTTGGCAAATGATAAAATATTGCAGTCCTTTGTTTATTCATATGTGAGCCATGTTTGTTGCTCGGGCATTAGCGGTTCCGTGATTGGAATCCTGTGGAATTCTGAAATAGGTTTAGATATAGAGACCAACTATTTAGCCGGCAGTCCAACGGACGTGCACTGTTGGGCTAATTTGAGAAAAATTAAGTTGTAAAAGCCTTTTTTAGAGCCCGGAATTTTGATGACGTATGAGAATGTGGATTAAAAGCAGTATTAACATCTCTTATGTGAAACAATGATTTTATATCATCAGCTGTTAGCACTGCCGTGCGGTCGTGTTTTGCGTGTGCTCCGTTGATCTGTGGTCAATCCGGTGATTAGGCGGCGTTTCCAAAGCAAAGTTGTACCGCGAAAACTGAACACAATTCTTAGAGCTTTTTGAATAACATTCATAGCTCTTACTGACCTGGAAACATCACCAGATAATGCGGAACTTTCACGCCGTTTGACTACCTTTATGACTTACAGGCTTTTGGTTTGAATCCAGGTAAAACGAAAGAAGTTTTTTTTGTTTTTTCTGGGTCTCTCTTTTAGCGTTTTTACCGTTCCGAGCCACCAACTCGACAGAATGGTCCCCAATTAAAAAAGAATCGCGTCAAAAAGAGTCGCGTTTAGCCAGTGTAGATAGTTGCGCGAAGTGTGAGGAGTCCACTCAAGGTTTCGTATCAGTGTACTGTACCAAATGCAACAGAGTGATACATGTTACCTGCAGAACTGCTGATGAGGCCAACCCAACAGTCGACACGGCTTGTAATTGGCGGTGCCGGGTATGCGCTGTACCAACAGCTGACATGTCCACAGCCCAGTTCATGCAAGTTATGGATCGCTGTGCGCTGGAAATGACTCGCTGCGCTTCGTGACGTTTCTGCTGCATCGCGTAGCCGAACTGGAAAAGGAAGTGCTCAACTTGAAATCAACGGGTCATTCACGGGTACCAGTGTCGGTGGCCGACAGTGAGATATTAGACATCTCCGTGAGCCCCCCAGCTATCCCGACCCCGGACCCGCCACGCAAAACAGTGATGGTGGGAGATAGTATCGTCTACCTTTTCGGTCCGTCGCTGAGGGAACTTCTGACCAAGAAAACACCTCTGGCGGTTTGCGCCGCCCCGAAGATGGACATTGACAGTTTGTGAGACACAGAAATTTGTGGATGGTGTCGCCGGGTCTGTGGCGGTGTTTCTACAAGCAGGCTACCGTGAATGCATGGAGTTTGAAAAAAAACAGATACATTAGCAAAGTGAAAAGTTTTGCCGAGACGCTATCTGCTCTACGTCCTGGATCAGAAGTGCATGTGCTATCTGTCCTCCTTTTTGGCCCCGATTGCAAAGCGGCCAACGGCATGCTTGCAAAAATGGAAAATAAAGAAAATGCAAAATTTTCCGTGCTTCCGCTATTCATCTCACAACGCCTAGTTGTCGAGAGCGGACGATATAGCAATAAAGGAGGGGTAGCTAAAACAATTTATTTATAATATTGCAAGGAGGATAAAACCTTTTTTAGGCGCGAGAACTCAGAAGCCCAAATGAGGAGGCAGCCAGCAATTCCCACGCCCAGCTTAGGCACTGGCAGCGCTGACCGACATTGTGGCCCCCACCGTTAGTTATCACAACCGTCCTCCCAGGGACGGAAGATCCAGCAGCCGAGTAAGCTTCAGCAGATCGAGTCAACGAGTGCTTCCTACGATGATAAACCGTCAGAAAACGCAGAGACGAAGCGTGTCAGCGAGCAGCCGCAGACACACGCCACCTCCACCCGACCATCGAGGACTTCGTGAAACAGGTGCTACAGGCTTTAGAAACAGGGGGTCCGACCCCAGCACGCGGCACCCCCAGTCAGCGCAGCCGCTCGCATAGACGGTCTCAGAGCGCATCGAGGCGCTGACGTCAGGCCTGGAAGAGACGCTGAGAATCGTGCAATGGAATTGCGAGGGCACCACGTCGCTAGCCCTTCTCGCCCCGGAGGCTCTGAATGATATTGACGTCTTGGTGCTAACGGAGACCTGGGCAACAGCCCTATTAATTCTCTCGTACTTCTACGCGGTTCACTGCCCCGCACAAAAGAACACAGGCCCGGGACGCCCCAGTGGTGGTGGTTCCGTGTTTTACAGTCACAGAGTCGGCGACCTCACGCCTTTCATGACCGAGAACAACATCATCGCGCTACGCGGGCCGCAACTATGCATAGTAGCAGCCTACGTCAAACCAGACGCTAAGGAGTCAACCCAAGTTATGGTGGAAAATCTTGTCAGTGGAATCGAAGCAGTGCATCATCTTCGTTCCGCCCCACTAGTCGTCGCCGGTGATTTCAACGCCCGCATTGACCAGCCCGACTCCGCTCGTGCAATGGCTCTCCGTGATACGCTGGCGGACTACGGACGCTGGATTGCCAACCCGTGCTGGGTACCGACATTTCTGGGTCACGCCGGCAGTTCCGCTAGCGACGTTTTGGGAACAAACATAACTAGGGATGAAGTTAAGTTTTAGGGCGAGAACAACTCACTCGCGGAAGGGGCGAGCATTCGTGCCCACATTCCGATGGCAATTGACATTACGGTGCGAGTCGCTTCGGATCGAACAGTCAGACACGAAGCCTTTTCTCAGAAACTGAATATAGTCAAGCTTATGGAACGCGCTCACGAGGTGCTCTCAGTGCCTGCCGCGGTGAACACAGACGAGTATGCGCAGCAGCTCACCGAGATCCTAGAGTCGTGCGCACTACCGCCTCCCGACAGAAGGAACAAGAAGCACAGGCCATGGTTTAATTTCTATATTTATTATAATTAAGAAGAACATATATAATGTTTCACGACGTTGCTGCTCGTCAACCTAGTTGCTCCTTCTGTGCGCCGTAGCCGCTCTATCGCTCATGTCCGTGAGGAAGTCCTGCTCGCCCCCTGGCGCGGAGGTCCGGGTCCATCCAGTCTCTTATAGTTCCGAGCACTGAGGTCGCTTTACCTCTTTGGATATCCAGGAACAGTCGCTGGGAGAAGAAGGCGTGCGCCCTCTTGTCTATTGTCGCCTGCTATAACGCGCCGCCAACACGAGAGATCAATGTTACCGTGAGGGGCCCAGGGCCACCCATCATCTCAACCGCGAATGGCGAAAATCGGTGCGCCCGACTTAAGTCCGCATACTTTTTTATATTTGAGGTCTCAGCTCGCGAAACGGCAGTTCCCGGGCGAGACGCGCCAGGACCGACAAGAGAAGGGGTCAGAGAGTCGGTCACCGTCGCATCCCACACAACCCTTATAGAAGGGTATATATAGAAGGGACATGGTTTGACCACCACTGCTGTCTCGCCCGGAGGGCGCAAATTGGCTTCAGGCTTCTTGCAGAGGAGCAACCGGCATTTCGCGCGCTGGCCTCAGTCTTCAGGACGATCTGCCGGAAGACATACGAAATACAGCGAAAGGAGTACCATGTGCTCCTGGAGAACCGGCTGATCGCCGAGGCAGGGTGCCAGCCATACAAATGGCTATCGAACTGTTCCAGGACAGCGGGCTGCCCGATAAGCTCTGCTTTCCTCATCGATCACTTCTCGGACATGTTCGTTGTCTGACACAATATCTCGCGCGGTTCCACACTTTGCTGCCGTGTGGGATGAGGACACTGAAGGGGGTCGTGTTATTCTTGAGAGGGAGTTCACAGTCCGAGAGCTAATGCAGGGCCTGGATAGCTTACGAAACAAAAAAGCGGCCGGTGGTCTCCGCCCAATAGCAGTCGGAAATACCCTGCGGCGACTGGCGGGTAAAGTGCTACTCCGCAAATTCATGGCGCAGATTGTCGAAAAAATTGCTCCCGTGCAACTGGGTTGTGGAGTTAAAGGAGGTTGCGAGGCTGCGGTCCACGCTGCGAGAGCCTTTGTAAATATCAACTCGGGATCAAATAAGGTTTTGATAAAACTTGATTTTAAAAATGCCTTTAATTCCCTCAGAAGAGATGCGATTCTCGACACTGTCAGATCAGACTTTCCAGCAATTTATCCCGCGGTCTATCAGATGTACAGAAGTCCATCCAATCTCTTTTGGGGGAAAGAGATAATACTATCCAAATGTGGGGTACAGCAAGGAGACCCTTGTGGCCCGGCTTTCTTCTGCCTGACAATTTGCCAACTGCTTTCCGCTCTAGAGTCGGAATTTAAGCCATGGTTCTTAGACGATGGAACGATTGGCGGTACTCTTGATTCCGCGCTTAGTGATGTGAAAAAGGTAATCGATTTTGGTGTCACCTCTGGATTGCAACTTAACGCGTCAAAGTGTGAGCTGCTCATTTTATCATCCGACAACGCTTTTCGTGACGAGTGCTTGCGCCGGGTGCAGAACCTGCTTCCTGACATCAAGCTATGCACCGATGAAGACATCGAGCTTCTTGGAGCTCCCCTCACAATGGGCTCAGCAAAACTTGCCCTGAACAGGAAGTGCGAGCTTATGGATCTCTGGTGTTCTAGGTTAGAATCCCTGGATGCGCATCCAGCACTATACTTAATGCGAACTAGTCTTTCGACACCAAGACTTATTTATATTCTCCGTTGCACGGACACGTCTGCCCAGAGAGACATTTTACAACAATTTGACGAGAAGTTACGACAATGCGTGAAACAGGTGTTAAATTTGAATTTGGATGGAGTAAGTTGGGACCAGGCCTCCCTTCCTACCTCAGCCGGAGGTCTGGGAATCCGTCGTGCAACGGATTTAGCCCAAACCGCATTCTTGGGCTCAATCACTACGTTGCACGAGCTGATTGTATCTATATCTCCTCCGAACGCCAAGCCATATCTAGAACGGCTTATGGAGTCCAAAAAGGAGGAATTCGCCGCCCGCCACCGCGTGGTGCTTGATGACGCACGTCAGTCTACCTTGGACGCTTTCGTAGTCAAAGCTATTCAGAAGAAAATCCTGGACAATACTGTCGATACACTTGGCAAAGCACGCCTTCTAGCAGCCTTCAATGAATCAAGCGCCAAATGGCTACAAGCCATTCCCTCGCCGCAGCTGGGGACGATGCTGGACAATACAACACTCCGCATCGTTTCTGGCCTGCGGCTAGGGGTGGCCGTTTGCGCGCCTCATGCTTGCTCCCTTTGCGACACACCGGTGTCGCCGAGGGGAGAGCATGGCCTCAGCTGTTCTAGAAGCTGCGGAAGACACTCGCGCCACGCCGCTCTTAACGAAGTTATTTCAAAGGCGCTGCAGTCCGCTAACGTGCCCTGCAGAAAAGAGCCAGTCGGACTGGCAACGGACTCAGCCTTACGGCCAGACGGGATGACCCTGGTTCCCTGGTCCTCCGGAAAGGCCCTTGTGTGGGACGCAACCGTGTGGGACACACTGGCGCCATCTTACAGGGATCGAGCCTCAAGATCAGCAGGCGCTGTTGCCAATTTAGCGGAGCAGCGAAAAAGTTTGAAGTATCGCGAGTTGGAGGCAACCTTTATAGTACAGCCAGTTGCGATAGAAACAATGGGGGTCATGGGCAAATCTACAGTAAGTTTCCTGAGAGAAATTGGGAAAAGAGCGGCAAGTGAGAAGGATGAAAAAAGGGCGGGAGAATTTCTGCTGCAGAGAATATCCATTGAAGTGCAACGTGGAAACGCGGCCGCGGTGCTAGGCTCGCTGCCCTCAGGCAGTGGTTTACTGGGGTTGACCTAATTTTGTAATACAAGTGTACTGCGTATAATACAAATAAACTGACAAAAAGTTGTTTCTTACAAAAAAGCGGCCGGTCCCGATAATGGCTGCAACGAGCAGCTAAAGAACGGCTTTGTGTTGACACCGTGCTGGACAGCCCAACTTAATGGAGCGAAACTACTCTACTCGTAATTCCCAAAGGCAAGGGCGACCCGACAGCCCCCTCGTCATGGCGAGGCATTGCGAAGAAGAGCGTTTGTTATATGCTACTCTCTGCCCTTCTTCATGCCTTACCAATGGAACAACATGGGTTTCGGAGAGAAACAGTGGTATTCGTGGCTTTCAAGTCGGTCTGCGACTCGGACCCTCGAGAGAAGACTTTACGCACACTGGCTGAGGTAGGGGTCCCAATGAAGGTGCTAAAGCTTCTCCATAAATTCTCCAGGAGAATAGGATCACCATCGACGACGGGGTAGCGGAGCTCCAGCCTTTTATACAGAGCCTGGCGCAGGGCGATAACCTAAGCCCACTCCTATTCTCCGTACTCCTAAAAGACCTTCCGAGTCATATAAAGGGACCCAGAAACCTGGTCGAGGTCATCTTGTACGCGGCCGATCTAGTAATTTACGGGGTCGAGCCCGGTGGCGTGGTGGATTAAGTCTCCGCCTCGCAACCGGAGAAGACATATAGGTGCGCGGGTTCGAGCCCCACCGTTGCACATTTGTATTTATGGGGGCCCGTCTATGAAGCAATGTGAAAAACAGTACCGTGGACGTTAAATCTTGGCTGAGGGTCAGCCCGAAAACTTTACTTTAGTAATTTACGGGCCTAGTAGGTTTCAGGTGCAACAAGCACTAGCCCGTCTTTAAAATGCGGTCACCGGTTTAGGCCTGACAATTAACCTTTCCAAAACCGTGGCCATGAAGTTCAGAAGAGGGGGAAGGACAGCAGCCGAGGACACGCTACGCCTTAACAGAACGCCACTTAAGTATGTCAACAGCTTCCCATACTTAGGGGTAATTTTCTCTGTCACCGGTACTTGCTTCTCCGCGTACATATCTGAGAGGTGGAAGGCACTGGCGGCGGCATGGGCGATCAAATCTGCAAACAGACTATCGCCGTAGACGGCATTCAGATTGTTCGAACTTAAGATAGCTCCGACCGCGACCTATGGGGTGAGAGTCACCTGGGACCTCCTCACGGAAGAGAACCTCGAACAATTAAACCTAGGTAATGCCTCCTTTCCTAAACGAGCACAGGGTCTACATCTGACGGCTCGAAATCGCTACGTATATGTCCTCGCGGACACGCCGCTGCTCTCTGAAGACCTGCAACGTCGCTACAATCTACCCGTGACAAAGGCCTTTCTTGCAAACCGCAGGGATTGAAAGAACAAAGTGGCGGACATTGACGTAGAGTTCCTTAACACGGGGGCAATGAGGAACAGTGGGTGAAAAGGAACACATAGGCTAAACAGACATGTTGTGACGCAATTCGCCATTCATAGTTTTCACCACAAGCTCTACGGAGCGGGGTTTACATGAGCCGTGCGATAGTTGTAAATGCTCTAGATGTGGGGGGTTTCTGTGATAGATACCACGCGGCTAACTGTCCCCTAGTACAATCGCTTCTTGTGTTGTTATCCTTGTATATGTACATTGATTTTTTTTGACTAAGTATTTGACTGGTACCTACAAAGGCGAATAAATGAAATTGATTGATTGATGATTTTATATCGAGAAAGATTCACACTACTGGATCGCCTTAGGGTGAGAACCTATCTATGGTGTTGGATTCAGCGGAAGTTCACTGTCTGTCTAATCTCTTAAAAATGTCATTGTAGAAGCCCTTCTTAGAGTCCGTCAAACCAAGTTAGTATAGCTTGCTCGAAGTTTAATCAACAATTTCACATAGTCTCTGTCTGCAGACAATCTCTTAAAGCAGCCGTTGCATTGTTCTAAATTGGGAGGTTTTTATAATAATGGATGTTGCTAAAAGTACCTATACAGCTGTGCAAATTTCGTACATAACACGTTCTGGAACTGAAAGTTTGATTATGTATGGAAATATGGGTTAGGAGCAGTATATACAACTCTTTCGTGAAATAGTGATTTTATGTCGAGAAAGATTCACACTACTGGATCATCTTAGGGTGAGAACCTATCCCTGGTGTTTTAATAAGCAGCAGTTCATAAACAATCTTATCGAAGGCTGATTTCTGGCCGAAATATACACAGTGAAGGAATTTGCGCTCTTTTGTAAGTATTATCCTGTCGCATTTCAGAGTTTTCTACTCGGAATTGAGTCGAGCCACTATATTAACAGTCAGCTGAAACCACGCTGGCTGATTGTCGACGCGCTGATTTTGCATCTACTATAATCTCAAATTGAAGTTGATACGGATACGTTAAGCAAATATTTGTTATTTCTTTGGTTTCGTTACCTTACCAGATAAATTCAAGAAGACGGCGTCGCCTCTTTCCTAATTCGTGTCTCCGTGACTTTAGAATCGAGCCTACGAACAAATCTATACAAATACATAGCAGCTGTTATAAACAACGTTTTTATTCCACATTTTATCACTTATTTAAATATATATTATATATAGGTATTAGGCGTTTTTGTTTCAGATTAAAGCTTAATATATTTAAAAGCAGTGAAAAGCTAATTCTTTGCTCCACAATAGAGCAGATGCCTGCCTTATAGGATCGGCTAGTTAAGCTCAGTGCGAGGATCTTCGTTTTAACTACCAATGCTCGAGAACAACACGCAGATGAGCAAATATATAGGGTACTTTAGAACTGCATTGAAGTGCGGTGAATTAAAATTTTGCAAATGACAGACACATTATCGTTACTCCTCTAGGATTTCCCAACGTATCCTCTATCTGTTTCCTGGTCCCAACGATTTGCATTCTGGAGAGCTGCCGAGCTGGAAGCTGCACTAAAAACTTTTTGTTAGTAATAAATTATGACAATGTTTTGTCATTTTCACAATTGTATGACATTAATTTATGATAATGTTTCCCTACGTAAGCAGTTACCAGTATTAGTATTTTTCTCGTGTTGAGTAGTCTTATATACAGGGTGTATCGTAAAAAGTTGTACTTCTTTCGAGGTTTGATAAAGCTCGGCAAGAAAATAATTTTTCCCAATGGGCGGAAGCCAAGAAAACGTTTTGTTTAGGAGTGAGGATGAAATTTAGAAAAGTCGTTATTCTGCCTTATTTTCTCCTATATAGTTGTACAAAATCTACGTTTGCGGGAGAACCAGTCAACACATGAAGCAACCGATCATACCAGTGTGTTCGGCGCAATTTTGCATAACCTAAATGACACCTAACGCAAGCTAGCAAAAAGCAAATAGGTGGAATAAAAAAAATCATAAAAAGTCGATTTGTTGTTATAACTTACGTTGAAGCTTTCACGTGCAAAATCTAAAAATTTTGCCATTGCGCACAAATGACGAACACTCTCTGACGATAGCAAATTTAATGCCCGTCATTTTCGTACCAAAGTGATGGTGCTGCGTTACGTAGTTGCTGAGAAACTAGGCTTTTTCGACAGCCATATCAAAAGCAAAGGCATGCATACTTCCTAGCATCTTGACCTGCTTTACCACAGAAACCACTTGCGCACGTCCAGAAACACACCAGCATTTATTTATTATAAGAAGTGCTCGAAGTTCCGTCCGCCTACCACTAAACACGTTCTGTAGCGATTGCACAGGCTCTCTTGCACTCGTGTAAATATGTTAGGCATTGCCCTAACGGCGTCAGCAGCGTTGAATATACGGTCAACCAGATCTTCACGCGATTCAACGGGGGTTTCGTAGACAACACTCTTTAGGTAGCCCCACAAAAAAAAGTCGAGGCTTGTTAAATCGGGGGAGCGAGGTGGCCAAGCTATAGACCCGCCTCGGCCGATCCACTTCACCATAAATGCAGAGCATGTCAGCCTTTTCCACATTTGTAAACCGGCTCATCACGAAATTATGATAGAGTCTGCAATTCGCGATGAAATGACACATCTCGAGAACCTGACACTTCGTTTTATAGCTTTTGGCGTTGGCGGTTTTTCTTATGGTGTTTTGGCGTCTCGAATGACGAATTCCGAATCAAAGCCCGCGCAAATTTCCGATAGAAGCTTGTGCGAACGGCGAATAATTTCGAAACAAAGCCGGCTGCTCAGCGTAAACAAATGCTGGTGTGTTTGTTTCCGCCAGATTAGATGCAGCTGCGTATCGCGCGTTTTTGATTCATACGTTACCCAGTTGTTAGAAGGCATCCTGGAAAGCTTTCGTCTGAAAATGCCGCCACACAACTCTGCTACGGTTCGAGAATACCTAAACGAAGCATTCAAGAATCGGTGGATCGGCCGAGGCGGGTCTATAGCTTGGCCACCTCGCTCCCCCGATTTAACAAGCCTCGACTTTTTTTTGTGGGGCTACCTAAAGAGTGTTGTCTACGAAACCCCCGTTGAATCGCGTGAAGGTCTGGTTGACCGTATATTCAACGCTGCTGACGCCGTTAGGGCAATGCCTAACATATTTACACGAGTGCAAGAGAGCCTGTGCAATCGCTACAGAACGTGTTTAGTGGTAGGCGGACGGAACTTCGAGCACTTCTTATAATAAATAAATGCTGGTGTGTGTAGGATAGCAGCGTCAGTTAAGCTGCGCGGGTATATATATATATATGTATCGTCTGTTGGCGGCAATGCTGAAGCAAACTAAGTACATGGCGCCAAATAGAAGATGCCGCCACCCTACTAGCGAAGACGCGGGAAGTCACTAAATGCGCGGGCAATCAATGAGTATATAAGGAGGCGTGAGAATAAATGAGTTAGTAGCCGTTGGTGCGAGCCAGGCAGAGGACGTGTGTTGTTTGAGAGAGAGCCTAGCGAACTCGTATCGGTCGTCGTCCGGTCGTTAGGGTGGTGGATACTACAACTGGCGCAGCCGACAGGATCTGGAAGGAAAAAGCCACCGCAACAATGGCTACAGGTCTGCCACCGCCAGCTACGTTCCTGCCAACCATGGGCCGACCAGCAACACCGTGGACGGAGTGGCATCAAGCATTCGAGGTTTATCTAGAAGCCACCTCGGTCGGCGCAGCAAAGTTGACTGACGCGAAGAAATGTGCAATCTTACTACACTGCCTCGGGCTCGAGGGCCAAGCACAATATCGTGCTATGGCGGATCAGCCAACGGAGCCGGAGAAGGATGGCGAGGTCCCACTAACCGAGTACGCCAGGATGGTGGCGAAGCTAACTGAGATGTTCAAGGAACATAAGGGAGTGGCCGTCTCCCGCGACGAATTCTTCCGACGACGACAACGCGGCGGAGAGCGGTTGGTGGAGTACATCGCGGCACTGCGACGACTGCTGGTGGGGTGCGAGTTCGACGATCGGGGCCAGGCGTTGAGGAGCCAGCTCATTCTGGGAGCGACGATGCCACAGGTGAGAGAAAAGCTCCTCCTGGAAGAGGCTTTGCCGGTCGAACAGGCCCTGACGGTTGCGCTACACGTGGAGAGGTGCATCATAGAAGCCAAGAGGATCACCGGATCACACGAGCAAGTGAACGCGGTGCAGGAGGCAGGAAGGCCTGCGGAACGAGGCAGACCAAGGCCGGCGGCAGGGCAAGAGTACGGAGCAGGTGGATGCCATGCGTGCGGCTGGGACAGTCACGGATACGGGTCAGAGTTGTGCCCGGCAAGACGAGTCAGGTGCCGAAAGTGTGGCAAGTTCGGCCACTTTGGACGGAAGTGCAGGAACGCGGCAGGTCAGGCGACGCAGAATGTACAGGCGATCGGCGTGGAGGAGCAGCCACGCTGGGATTGTCGGACCAACGGCGAACGCTTAGAGGAGCCCGAAATTGAGGTATGGAATAAACCAACAGCTGTGTACTCACTGTCTCTTTATTGTCCGGAGTTTGCTAGTAGTGTTGCAGTAGACGGTAATTTAGTAACCTTTTTGATAGACACGGGGGCAGCCGTATCTATTATTAATAGGGAGCACTTGGCAGACCGGGGAGATCGAGTTAGGCCCACGAACGCAATACTACGCGCATACAATCAGGAAAGGATACCAACGCTGGGAATGGCTCGATGCCACCTCAAACTGGGCAGTCGGGAGGTTGAATGCGATTTATTCGTCGTAGCTAATGGTAGGTCGGTGCTAGGACGCGATACGCTAGCTAAACTAGGTATGATAATCGATTGTGCGGCGCGATCGTGCTCGGTGGCAGAAGTTAAAACGATTCAAATAGAGAACGAGTTTCGGGAACTGTTTTCGGGAACGCTAGGTCTGGTTAAAGCCGTGCAGCACAGAGTGCGACTTAAGGAGAATGTTAGGCCGGTGCAGCACAAGTTGAGGAGGTTACCGCTCACTCTAGTGACGGCAGTGAAAGCCGAATTAGATAAACAATTGGAGAACGATGTTATTGAGCCAGTTCAGGCTTCCGAGTGGGTATCGGGCATGGTAGTAGCAGCGAAAAGGGACGGTAGAGTTAGATTGTGTGTGGATCTAAGACAAGTAAATCAAGCGATAGTGCCTGATGTTTTCCCTCTACCGCATCTGGACGACCTGCTGGTAGAGCTACACGGGGCCAGGTGGTTTTCAAAGCTAGACGCGCTCTCGGCATATCACCAGGTTGAATTGGATGAAAGGTCACGAGACCTCACTACGTTTGTAACCCCGTGGGGATTGTTTCGATATAAGAGGGTTTGCTTCGGGTTGGCGTCGGCACCTGCGGCTTTCCAGCGATTAATGAAAAACCTGCTACAAGGACTAAAGGGAGTGGTCATATATTTAGATGATATTTTAGTATTTGGAACTTCCCAAGAGGAGCATAATGTAAGGTTACGCAGGGTGCTACAACGAATCCAAGAATCAGGAATGACGCTGAACGAAAAGTGTGTTTTGGGAACCAAGGAGATTAACTTCGTCGGGTTTACCATTAACGAACACGGGGTACGACCTAGTGTAGATAACCTGAAAGCCATTAAAGAGTTAGCGGTTCCAACTAACGTAACGCAGGTTAAGTCGGTCTTAGGGGTGACAAGTTTTTATATGCGGTGCGTGCCGACATTTTCGGATATATCCGAGCCAATACGCAGGTTGTTAAAAAAGAACGTGCTATTCAAATGGGGGCCAGAGCAACAACAGGCATTCGAGAAACTGAAAGCAAGTATAGTAGCGGCGGCACCTTTAGCCATTTTCGATCCAACAGCACCCACGATAGTGGCGACGGACGCGTCAGCGCACGGATTAGGAGCAGTGCTACTGCAAGAGCAGGACGGGGAAGAGCGGCCAATAGCGTATGCATCGTGCTCACTAACACCTACACAGCAAAGGTATTCCACGGGAGAGAGGGAGGCATTGGCGAGCGTGTTTGCGATCGAACGATGGCACACGTTCCTGTGGGGAAGAAGGTTTACGTTACGGACAGACCATCAGGCGTTGATAGCACTACTTGGCTACAAGGGGGAGGGTCGAGCGCCAATGAGGATAGGTCGGTGGGTAGAAAGGCTGAGAAACTACTCATTTGAGGTAAAATTTAGAAGCGGTATAACAAATAATGTACCCGACATGCTCTCTCGACTGCCGACAGAAGACATTTTTGTAGCGTGTGATGGGCAGGAAATGATAGTAGCAACACTAGAAGAAAAGTTAAGGCCAATACAGTGGGAGGAGGTTGTAAGTTGTTCTTTAGCTGACCCGGACATTCAGAGCGTGAGAAGATGGCTTAGGTTAAAACGGCCTCGGCTGGCGCAAGCCGGGCGCTGGGCCTCCGTTGTTCATGAACTATCCGAAACGCAGGGCGTACTAATGAGAGGAGATAAAGTAGTTCTGCCGCAGCAACTTCGAAAGAGAGCGTTCCAGATGGCCCACGAGGATGCGCATCAGGGGATGGTGAAGACGAAACATCGACTGCGAAACACGTTCTGGTGGCCGGGAATGGACAAAATGGTTGAGGAAGCGGTACGAGAGTGCCGGTTGTGCGCATTACATGACAAGACAGCGGTGGCTACCACAGCACCCGTGAGGACGATGCCCTGGCCAGCTCAGCCGTGGACAAGGCTAGCAGTCGACATCCGAGGCCCGGACAGCTCATTGGGACCGGAAGCGCGATACGCGGTGGTTGTCATGGACTACTACTCGAAGTGGGCGGAGGTAGAGTTCATGGCAGAGACAACAGCTCGTCGGATCATTGGCATGCTACACAGGCTCATATACCGTGAAGGCATTCCGGTCAGCATAGTAACGGACAACGGACCCCAGTTCCTGAGCTATGAGTTCGAAGAATTCATGACCGAATTCGGAATTCGACACATTCGTACACCCGTGTACCACCCTCAAGCAAATGGGTTGGTGGAAAGATTCAATAGGACACTGGGCGGCTTCATCTGGTCGGCCGCCCAAATGAACGGCGACCGGCGGAGACGCCTGACCGAGATGATCGGCGCATACAACGCAACCGCACAGGCAACGACAGGCAAATCGCCCGCTGAATTACTACATGGACGGTCTATGAGGACGAAACTGGACGCGGGTCTCCGGCGAGGAAACTCCAATCAGAATGATGAAGATGAGCGAGTGCGAGTGGAGACAAGGCAGAACAAACAAAAGGAGTACGCAGACAGGAGGAGAGCGGCAGTGGAAACCAAGTTCGCGCCCGGTGACTGGGTCAGAATACGGAGACCAGTCGCTGCAAAGGGGGAGGAGAAGTATGGACCACCGACGAGAGTTAAAAGACAAGTCGGTGAAGACATGTACGAGTTGGAAGACGGTAGGAGATGGCACAGAAACCGGTTGACGCGTGCCGGCCAACCACAGGTAGCACGGGCAGCGCAGATGCCAGGCTATCTACAGCACCCGGATCAAAGTGCACAACAGAGACCTGAAGAAGAAATACGAGGTGCGCCAGAAGATCAACACGAGAACAACAGCGCGCCGGGTGAAGGACGTCCACGGCGGATGAGACGCGCACCGAGCCGTCTACGGGAGTTCGTGGGTGAAGATGGGGCCGAATTCGAAACAAGCCGGTGAAGGGGGGGAGAATGTAGGATAGCAGCGTCAGTTAAGCTGCGCGGGTATATATATATATATATATGTATCGTCTGTTGGCGGCAATGCTGAAGCAAACTAAGTACATGGCGCCAAATAGAAGATGCCGCCACCCTACTAGCGAAGACGCGGGAAGTCACTAAATGCGCGGGCAATCAATGAGTATATAAGGAGGCGTGAGAATAAATGAGTTAGTAGCCGTTGGTGCGAGCCAGGCAGAGGACGTGTGTTGTTTGAGAGAGAGCCTAGCGAACTCGTATCGGTCGTCGTCCGGTCGTTAGGGTGGTGGATACTACAGTGTGTTTCTGGACGTGCGCAAGTGGTTTCTGTGGTAAAGCAGGTCAAGATGCTAGGAAGTATGCATGCCTTTGCTTTTGATATGGCTGTCGAAAAAGCCTAGTTTCTCAGCAACTACGTAACGCAGCACCATCACTTTGGTACGAAAATGACGGGCATTAAATTTGCTATCGTCAGAGAGTGTTCGTCATTTGTGCGCAATGGCAAAATTTTTAGATTTTGCACGTGAAAACTTCAACGTAAGTTATAACAACAAATCGACTTTTTATGATTTTTTTTATTCCACCTATTTGCTTTTTGCTAGCTTGCGTTAGGTGTCATTTAGGTTATGCAAAATTTTCCGCCGAACACACTGGTATGATCGGTTGCTTCATGCGTTGACTGGTTCTCCCGCAAACGTAGATTTTGTACAACTATGTAGGAGAAAATAAGGCAGAATAACGACTTTTCTAAATTTCATCCTCACTCCTAAACAAAACGTTTTCTTGGCTTCCGCCCATTGGGAAAAATTATTTTCTTGCCGAGCTCTATCAAACCTCGAAAGAAGTACAACTTTTTACGATACACCCTGTATATATATATATATATATATATATATATATAGATATATTATATATCTTATACATATTATATATATGTACGTTAAACGGGCTTTGATGTTTAGCTTACGTTCCTTCAAGAGCGAACATTTTCCAATCTGCATTGCTACTTTAAGGTCCTACTATCAACCTGCTACAGTAATGGCGTGTACTCTTAGGTAATAAGTCTTACATTTAAAGCTGGATCCGCTTAGCTCGTTGTCAAACGACCGTTAACGCACAATGTACACCCGAGCCAGTAGTATTTAGTGGTTAGTAACTTACGCGTTGTCAACAGGCCACCTATAGTAAGATGTATCTGTAGTAGTTAACCGTGTGTAGCACGTAATCTCCATCCCTCGGGACAACGTTGTTGTTCGCTTTGATCATGCACCTCACTAGGTGGTCTCGGGCTGAGGCAAGCTCGTCTATGGAAATCACAAACGTGCGATTATTGTCTCCGTTGAACTGAAGATGTGGGTTAGTACGGTTCATAAATTGCACCATCTGCTCGATCGTGTCCGTCACAGTGTGCAGAGACACTTTGTTGTCCACAATAAGACCGCCCTTCGAGCTGTATCCGTAGGCTACCGCCACAACAAGACACATCATGTTGGCGAACGGGTATATCACAAATGGGGGTAGGTTCCACCTGGCCGCATAGCGCAAAATAAAGCTGGTCCCGCAGAGGGTGAACTCTCGAGTGGCGAAGGCTCGCGCACGGACCGCCTCAACGGGGTTAAGCTGTCGACTTCCGCGACAGGGGGTGAAAGGAAGCGATGCGCCGAACTGCGTGTCCGAACTTGCCTGTTTCGTCGTTCGACCAGGGGCCACGCGCCGGCCTTTCGATGCAGCTGTATAGACACATAGAAACAACAATACCGAATGCGCAAAGACGTGTGAAGCAAACATAGCTGAATCGCTATCGAATGTCGGTCTGTCCTCGATTGAAACTCAAGACGATTATCGACGCGACTTATCTTCTGGTAGAAGAGAAATGGCTGCTGTGTTAGATTTGACTACTACTACTACTACTACTACTTAAGAATATGCAGTTTAAGCGTCCGGAAATGACGGACAGCAGAACTCAATCACGAAGAGATCCTATAAAAATGTTTGTCTAGACTAAGTAAGGCATACTAGAAGGAAGGAGTATGAACTGGCCGATGTTGCCTGATTCAACATATCGCTTATGGTAAAGCAGAACTCCCACCCACATACGGATGGATTAACGCGAGAAGGAATAGATGTCAGGCAGAAGGACTAACTATCGCTATAAATAATAACGGCGACTGTGTGCTACCAGGATGATTGGAGCGACCTTGCGTGCCTTTAGAGGGTGGCCGAGCAGTCTAGCCAAGCTATTTAAACAGCCTTCTCCTTTCGGGGGCAAGACGGGTGTCCGCGAGACGCGGTGATCTATACAGAAGCAGATTGATTTGTCTATGAGCAATGTTTGCTGCTCGGGCCTCCGCGGTTCCGTGGTTGACATTTTGCGGAAAGTCTAGATATGAAGCTCCACAATTTTAACGGGCAATCAAACTAAAGTGCATCGCCTGTTTTCAGCCAGCAAAATTTCATTGAAAAAAGCTTTTTCTTTTAAGGGGATCTACTAAATCAAGTAAGTGTAGCGTGTTTGCGGGTTTGTCTACAATTAGACATCATCTCAGTCTACAGACATTCTGCCGAAGGGGGCCGTTGCATCACTCTAAATTGAGAGCTTTCAAATTTAGCTCTCCAGCCGTAAAATCAGAAAGCATTTATACTTATGCAAATATCGTGCATAACATGGTCTGGGAGTGAGGTTCTGACGACGTACTTTACGACGGTAGGTTAAGAACAGTATTTTCATAATATTCTAATAGAGTGAGTTTATATCTAGAAGTATTCACATCTCTAGACGGGTTTAAGGCGGGTACCTATCCACAATGTTTTATCAACCAACAGTTTTTTTTATTGAGTACTCACTTTTTGAAAGCTGATTTCTAGCCAATGTACACACAGCGAAGAGACTTACGCTTTTATTACTGAGAAACGGTCATATGCAAATCCACGTTAGTGCGACTGTGCGGTTGACCGGAATCGAACCGCTTTCCATCCTAGTAAGAGGTGCAAGCTCTATTGAACAAAGCTTTTGATGCAAAATGTTTGACAAATAGAACTATGTTTTCACTTAAGTTAAATGCGTCTGTGTACTGGCCCTAAAGTAAGGAGTGGAGTCGCTTTCGTCGAGATGACAGCTGATATAGCAATATACATTTTAAACGCCCCTGAAAGTGAGCTTCGCGTATAGAAGTGTTTTTGTGTCATGCAGTGGCCCCTGTGATATTTGCGATAAGTGCATATTCGGGAATATAAAATTTGCTGCATGTTCCGTGCAAACCGATCGATGTATACATCCCACGCGGTGAGGACGACATGGTTAAGATTAAGTAGACATGGGATAGGGATGTCTAGAATTTTGAAATATTTCAATGTCATTCAAAGCAAAGTCAAAAGTATAATGCAGCAAATAAGATGAAAGTCAACATTGGCCCCAAGCGTTGCAGGCCAGACATTGACAACAATAATAACGATGACGAAATGGAAACACACAAGTGATTCGATATTGAGTCCGGAAATCGGCACGAGATGACAGTGTCATTAAAGTGTCTGCTGTGAAATGTAGAGTCCCTAAATAGTCTGTGCCAAACATCAGGAGAGGACATTTTTAATGAATATAGCATATTATTTTTAACCGAGACATTTGAAACAGATTTTACACCTACATCCTTTTTAAGACACAAAATGTTTTATGGACTAGCGGCTAAATCAGACGGCCGGGGACGACCACAATGGAGCGTATGCATAGGCGTGCGAACGGAGGAGCATGCCAAGCTCCTTCGTAGCACCGCCAGGCAGATAATATTTTAACTAATCGATTACTATCTCATATGTGTTTATGATTGATTGATTTATTATTCGCTTGGCATGCATACCTAAATACACATGTCACCCTTTTTTATCAGGGGCGCTTAGAGCGGCAGAGCCCACCAGAGCGGACCGTTCATCAAATAGTACAGGATATAGGCGAATGCATGGAAATCTGCACAAATGTTGATGAAAATGTAATTATAAGTAGTGATTTTACCTGTGATTTGATAAAAGAAGATGCCAGACAATTTCGTTTCAAAGCTGCTGTAAACAAACTTGAATTAAGCATTCATAATAATCGTAATGAACCAACATAGTTTAGCTGGAACGGATACAGGCGCACCGTAAGCACTGTTAAGTAAAGTTCAAGTTACACCGAAGACAAGGAATGGCCACACCTTTAATCATTCAACCTTCTCGCTCATTGGATGCCCACATGCTGGAACAAGCACTACAATTAGCCTACGGCACAGACGACATAAACTATATTGAAAAAACGATTAAGTGGTTTATTTACATGGCCGCAAAGCCAAATAACGTGAGACTGCAGAGACACAGGCCGTGATTCGATAAAGAATGTCGACAAATATAGCAAGTTATCTGTGTGAACAAACCCACAACGTCAACTGAACTTCTACAGCTGGCTGAATTAAAACGAATGTTTTGAAATATGGAGAGAAAAAAACGGCATTACGAGGCACAAACAACAGCGCATTAGGCTAACTTCGGCAAGCGTGCGGAAACCATGGCTGCTTCTTCCAAGGAGATCAGTGCCTTTAAACAACTGAATGACGAAGAGTTGGCAGCTTACGTTACAAATCTTTTAACGGGAGAAGTTATATTGCCAGATCAGGACCTTTTGAAATAAATTGTTGGTTTTACTGAAGACGAGGTCAAATACGCAGTTTCATCGAAGCAAAACGGAAAATCAGCAGGACCTGATCGTATTCTTAATGAACATGTGGAGTCTAACATCGACGCTTTGTGCCCTGTTGTAACAAAACTTTACAATGAATTTGTTCGACAAGAAAAAATCCCTGGTGAGTGGCGGAAAAGCCTACTATCTACTGCCTTTTACTTACAATTTAAACAAAAGATGATGCAACTAACCCAAAGATTTGTAAAGGCATCGCACTTACAGGCGTCCTTTACAAGATATTAACGTAGCTCATCGTTGGTTAGTTGTACTCTTACGTAGAAGACAAAAGCCCGGCAGAACAATACGGTTTTTTTAAAGAGGCGATTGACGTGAGATACAGTTGAATTTGTTTTAACCCATGTATCGAACCGCCTTTCTCACAAGGAAATTACATATGCTGCGTTTATTGATTTTCAAACTGCTTTTAATTGCCTGCTAAAGAACCGTTTATTAAACACGCTTCGCACAAGTTTTAACATAACATACCTCTTTTTTAACCTCGTTCATAATATATTAGCGCACAATATAATTTGGGTCAAAAACGGCAACCACTATGTACAAACGCCCTTAACACAAACTATCGGGGTAGCCCAAGGAGACTCAGGTTGTCCATTTCTTTGTATCTTGTATATAACTGGACGCGCAGATTTACTGCGTAATCCTAACGCCTATTTTGCATTTTATGCTGACGTACTAGTCATTTTAGCAAAATCTCGTAACCATCTGCAATGCTACCTCAACGAAACTGTGAAATGGTGCGAAGAGAACAAGCTCAAGGTTAGCGCCGAAAATCTCACGTTTCAGCAGAGAAGGGTCCTACGCGGCCAGGAGTCATGGTCTATCAGTTTATGGAAAACCACTCAAATAAGTTAGCCATTTCTCGTATTTAGGCGTCACACTAATCCCTAGACTTTCTTTTAGCAGACATATCGAGGAGACACAAGCAAAAGCTACGTTATGCAATTTTCTTGTTAGACAAAATCCATGAAATGAACCTAAAAATTATAAGTTGCTTTAAAATCAAAATACTCCCTGAAGCAACATACCGTTTTTCTACAATTGCACCATACCTGATCCTGAGCCATTTAAAAAGTCTGGACAAACTGAAGGCCTGCCAAATGTCACAAAAATTTCATTGTTTGAATTCATCTCAAAGTCCATTGAACTACGTAAGCATGGCTCACTCGCGGTTTTATCTACAATTTTACAGAAGCTCTGTCTGCAGACAATCTGCCAAAGGCGGTCTTTGCAGCGTTCTTAATTGGGAGGTTTTATGAAATTCACTGTTGTCTGTACACCTATATAGTAGTGCAAATCTTATACATAGCACGGGTTAGAAGCGGCATTTTTGGTTTGAATGGGAATGTGGGTTAAAGGCTGCATTCACATTTTTTCTAAAATAATCATTTCATATTGAGAAGGATTTAAGCCGCTAGATAATTTTAGGGTGAGTACATACATATTTAAGTGTTTCATTTTTCAGCAGTTCAAGAATAACCTTATTGAAGGCTGATTGCTGGCCAAAGTATACACAGTGAAGTGACTTGCACTCGTTTATAAGTATTGCCTAGTTATTTGGCGTGCTTCAAAGTTTCCTAACCAGAATTGAGCCGAGCCGTTTTCTGTTCTAGTAGTCATCGTCTTGAACAGATTTAAATTTAATAATTATATACTTTCCAAAAAGCCGGTAATTTTCCAAGAGAATAAAGTGCGCTTGCGCAAAACTAAAACCACGCATTTTGATTGTCAACGCGTCGATTTTAAGTCTTCTATATTCTCAAGTTTAAAGAGAACACGGAGTCGTTAAGCAAAGATTTGTTTTTCTTTGGATTCGTGACCTAACTATAGAAATTCAGGGTGAGGGCACCGCGTCTTTCCTAATCTGTGTCTCCTTCACTGTACGTGCAGTTAAACGAGCATTTGGTTGTCTTCTTATTCTTAGTGCAATGGAGTTTTTCTAGCTGATAAACGTACAAATTAAAGAACGTTTATTCGATTGATTTTATAAAAGACGTAAAAAGCTCATCCTCTGCTCCAAGATAGCGCAGATGCCTGCCTTTTAGGATCAGATAGTTCCGTTGTAGTCGAGCTCCGTGCGAGGTTCTTACGCTGAAGATAATGAATAGTTTTCTTTCAACTAACAATGCTTGAGGACAACTTGCAGATGAGCACATGTGAGATCCGCCGTAATTGCCAAAGCGAGAGCGCCTTCTACACCTAGCGGCTAGGTGACCACAGTTGTGTTCATTGATACATATTATATGCCTTCAATAACTTCAACTTGCCGAAGTGTCCTAATTCCTTTATACAGGGTATTACAGGAATATTTGATCAACGATATATGGAATTGTAGAGCTCGTTAAGGCAAATATTTTTTTCCAATAGAACATGGTCTCTAAGAGGCCCTGTTTCGGAATGAGAGTTAAATTACTACAATTTGTGACATTGGTGTTTTTGCCCGACATAGGAGCATAGAATGTGCTGTTGCGAGACAACCAGGTTTCCTAGACAGAAACACACCGCCGTGTCCGTGAGAAAATTCTGCTTCTTTCGAATAACTCATAAGGCCGGTCAGAAGATGCTACATGGTCGCTAAGAAGAGAATTCGCCAAAATGAAGTTATTTCATTAACCTTCACGCCCAATGCCTCAAAATCATTACCTTACGACCACTTACAGCGCTCTAAACTAACATATTCAGGCAAATGAGCATTTCATGCCGATCATTTTGGTACGAAACTTATGGCAATGCGAGCTGTGGTTGCGGAGTAATTAAGATTATTTGGTGGGATGTCCAGATTAAGTGCATGTAAAATGACGCGCTGCGGCTGTCGCGCGACACGTCGGCGGTAGTGAACGTCGCCACACAGTAATTTTACATGCACTTAATCTGGACGTCCCACCGAAAAATCGTAGGTACTCCGCAACCACAGCTTGCATTGCCATAAGTTTGATACCAAAATGATCGTCATGAAATGCGCATTTGCCTGAATATGTTAGAGCGCTGTAAGTGGTCGTAAGGTAATTATTTTGAGGTATTGGGCGTAAAGGTTAATAAAATAACTTTATTTTGGCGAATTCTCTTCTAAGCGAGTATGTAGCATCTTCTGACCGGCCTTATGAGTTCTTCGAAAGAAGCAGAATTTTCTCACGAACACGGCGGTGTGTTTAGCTTCTGTCTAGGAAACCTGGTTGTCTCGCAAGAGCCCATTCTATGCTTCTATGTCGGGCAAAAACAACAATGTCACAAATTGTAGTAATTTAACTCTCATTCCGAAACAGGGCCTCTTAGAGACCATGTTCCATTGGAAAAAATATTTGCCTTAACGAGCTCTACAATTCCATATATCGTTGATCAAATATTCCTGTAATACCCTGTATAAAGGAATTAGGACACTTCGGCAAGTTGAAGTTATTGAAGGCATATAATATGTATCAATGAACACAACTGTGGTCACCTAGCCGCTAGGTGTAGAAGGCGCTCTCGCTTTGGCAATTACGGCGGATCTCACATGTGCTCATCTGCAAGTTGTCCTCAAGCATTGTTAGTTGAAAGAAAACTATTCATTATCTTCAGCGTAAGAACCTCGCACGGAGCTCGACTACAACGGAACTATCTGATCCTAAAAGGCAGGCATCTGCGCTATCTTGGAGCAGAGGATGAGCTTTTTACGTCTTTTATAAAATCAATCGAATAAACGTTCTTTAATTTGTACGTTTATCAGCTAGAAAAACTCCATTGCACTAAGAATAAGAAGACAACCAAATGCTCGTTTAACTGCACGTACAGTGAAGGAGACACAGATTAGGAAAGACGCGGTGCCCTCACCCTGAATTTCTATAGTTAGGTCACGAATCCAAAGAAAAACAAATCTTTGCTTAACGACTCCGTGTTCTCTTTAAACTTGAGAATATAGAAGACTTAAAATCGACGCGTTGACAATCAAAATGCGTGGTTTTAGTTTTGCGCAAGCGCACTTTATTCTCTTGGAAAATTACCGGCTTTTTGGAAAGTATATAATTATTAAATTTAAATCTGTTCAAGACGATGACTACTAGAACAGAAAACGGCTCGGCTCAATTCTGGTTAGGAAACTTTGAAGCACGCCAAATAACTAGGCAATACTTATAAACGAGTGCAAGTCACTTCACTGTGTATACTTTGGCCAGCAATCAGCCTTCAATAAGGTTATTCTTGAACTGCTGAAAAATGAAACACTTAAATATGTATGTACTCACCCTAAAATTATCTAGCGGCTTAAATCCTTCTCAATATGAAATGATTATTTTAGAAAAAATGTGAATGCAGCCTTTAACCCACATTCCCATTCAAACCAAAAATGCCGCTTCTAACCCGTGCTATGTATAAGATTTGCACTACTATATAGGTGTACAGACAACAGTGAATTTCATAAAACCTCCCAATTAAGAACGCTGCAAAGACCGCCTTTGGCAGATTGTCTGCAGACAGAGCTTCTGTAAAATTGTAGATAAAACCGCGAGTGAGCCATGCTTACGTAGTTCAATGGACTTTGAGATGAATTCAAACAATGAAATTTTTGTGACATTTGGCAGGCCTTCAGTTTGTCCAGACTTTTTAAATGGCTCAGGATCAGGTATGGTGCAATTGTAGAAAAACGGTATGTTGCTTCAGGGAGTATTTTGATTTTAAAGCAACTTATAATTTTTAGGTTCATTTCATGGATTTTGTCTAACAAGAAAATTGCATAACGTAGCTTTTGCTTGTGTCTCCTCGATATGTCTGCTAAAAGAAAGTCTAGGGATTAGTGTGACGCCTAAATACGAGAAATGGCTAACTTATTTGAGTGGTTTTCCATAAACTGATAGACCATGACTCCTGGCCGCGTAGGACCCTTCTCTGCTGAAACGTGAGATTTTCGGCGCTAACCTTGAGCTTGTTCTCTTCGCACCATTTCACAGTTTCGTTGAGGTAGCATTGCAGATGGTTACGAGATTTTGCTAAAATGACTAGTACGTCAGCATAAAATGCAAAATAGGCGTTAGGATTACGCAGTAAATCTGCGCGTCCAGTTATATACAAGATACAAAGAAATGGACAACCTGAGTCTCCTTGGGCTACCCCGATAGTTTGTGTTAAGGGCGTTTGTACATAGTGGTTGCCGTTTTTGACCCAAATTATATTGTGCGCTAATATATTATGAACGAGGTTAAAAAAGAGGTATGTTATGTTAAAACTTGTGCGAAGCGTGTTTAATAAACGGTTCTTTGGCAGGCAATTAAAAGCAGTTTGAAAATCAATAAACGCAGCATATGTAATTTCCTTGTGAGAAAGGCGGTTCGATACATGGGTTAAAACAAATTCAACTGCATCTCACGTCAATCGCCTCTTTAAAAAAACCGTATTGTTCTGCCGGGCTTTTGTCTTCTACGTAAGAGTACAACTAACCAACGATGAGCTACGTTAATATCTTGTAAAGGACGCCTGTAAGTGCGATGCCTTTACAAATCTTTGGGTTAGTTGCATCATCTTTTGTTTAAATTGTAAGTAAAAGGCAGTAGATAGTAGGCTTTTCCGCCACTCACCAGGGATTTTTTCTTGTCGAACAAATTCATTGTAAAGTTTTGTTACAACAGGGCACAAAGCGTCGATGTTAGACTCCACATGTTCATTAAGAATACGATCAGGTCCTGCTGATTTTCCGTTTTGCTTCGATGAAACTGCGTATTTGACCTCGTCTTCAGTAAAACCAACAATTTATTTCAAAAGGTCCTGATCTGGCAATATAACTTCTCCCGTTAAAAGATTTGTAACGTAAGCTGCCAACTCTTCGTCATTCAGTTGTTTAAAGGCACTGATCTCCTTGGAAGAAGCAGCCATGGTTTCCGCACGCTTGCCGAAGTTAGCCTAATGCGCTGTTGTTTGTGCCTCGTAATGCCGTTTTTTTCTCTCCATATTTCAAAACATTCGTTTTAATTCAGCCAGCTGTAGAAGTTCAGCGCCGTGTTCGTGAGAAAATTCTGCTTCTTTCGAAGAACTCATAAGGCCGGTCAGAAGATGCTACATGGTCGCTAAGAAGAGAATTCGCCAAAATGAAGTTATTTCATTAACCTTCACGCCCAATACCTCAAAATCATTACCTTACGACCACTTACAGCGCTCTAAACTAACATATTCAGGCAAATGAGCATTGCATGCCGATCATTTTGGTACGAAACTTATGGCAATGCGAGCTGTGGTTGCGGAGTAATTAAGATTATTTGGTGGGATGTCCAGATTAAGTGCATGTAAAATGACGCGCTGCGGCTGTCGCGCGACACGTCGGCGGTAGTGAACGTCGCCACACAGTAATTTTACATGCACTTAATCTGGACATCCCACCGAAAAATCGTAGGTACTCCGCAACCACAGCTTGCATTGCCATAAGTTTGATACCAAAATGATCGTCATGAAATGCGCATTTGCCTGAATATGTTAGAGCGCTGTAAGTGGTCGTAAGGTAATTATTTTGAGGTATTGGGCGTAAAGGTTAATAAAATAACTTCATTTTGGCGAATTCTCTTCTAAGCGAGTATGTAGCATCTTCTGACCGGCCTTATGAGTTCTTCGAAAGAAGCAGAATTTTCTCACGAACACGGCGGTGTGTTTAGCTTCTGTCTAGGAAACCTGGTTGTCTCGCAACAGCACATTCTATGCTTCTATGTCGGGCAAAAACAACAATGTCACAAATTGTAGTAATTTAACTCTCATTCCGAAACAGGGCCTCTTAGAGACCATGTTCCATTGGAAAAAATATTTGCCTTAACGAGCTCTACAATTCCATATATCGTTGATCAAATATTCCTGTAATACCCTGTATATAGGGTACCTTAAAACTGCATTTAAGTTCGGTCAATTAAAATATTACAAATGCCAAAAAAATTTTCCTTACTCTTCTAAGATTTCCCAAATGTTTATTTATAAGTGCCCTGGTCTCAACAATTTCCATGCTGGCGAGTTGTTAGACTGCACTAAAGACTTTTCAGTTAGTTTATAAAATGATGACAATATTCTGCCATTTTCACAATTTTATGATTCCAGTTTATGATAATGGTTCACTACGTTAGCAGTTTCCAGTACTAGTCTTTTTCTTGTGTTTAGTAGTAGATATATATATATTCGCTTGGCATGTTTAACTAAATACACACGCCACCCATTTATACCAGAGGCGCTAAGAGCGGCAGCATATATTTTACCTACGCATCCATATAGGTAGTAGTTTTATTAACCAATGATTGGTTTACGAATATACATCATAGACATCGCATTTCCAGAGTTGAGACAGCGGAATTGCTCTTTCACAACGCTGAAGGTGATATAGATCACACAGGCAGCCACAAAGTTTACACATACACTTCGCCGAGATTTCATGAAACTTCTCGCGCGCACAGATCTTCAGATGGAAGCCGTGGACGGCAAATCTGGTGATTAGATGCCGGTTCTCATAACTGCAGGCTCTCCACAAATCCGACGTCATTGTTCTCGTTTCATAAAACAGCGGTTCGATGTCGGCCGTTTTATTTTTCCAGTCCAAGACGTGTTCTCTAAAAACCGTCGTCTTCGGCAGGTTGTACATCCTCTGTATGTCCTCAACGAATAACGGCGACGATGCCAGTAAGTACAATAACCTATTCAGGCTAGTGCGGTGGACGCTCAATGCCTGATGAATGAAAACTGGCTTTGAGTTGATCAAACGCCCTCAGGTTCAATCTTGTGAGATACGGCCAGATACGCATTCATATAATCAATGAATACTTCAAGTACTAAGTATTTGTCTTCCATTAGGACAAACTTCTCTGTATTATCGACCAGGTCTTTTCTAACATTTGGTTCAAAAGCTAGGGCATCCGACAGCTCTATATCTCTGCTCCCCCGAAGGCTGTACATTCTTTAACAATATGTTCGATTGACTCATTCTCTAGCCCACATGCTCGACATTCGGTACTTTATTCCTCCCAATATTAAGCTTATTGTATCCTTGTATCCCACGTTTCTGTCCTGTCATCTGCCAATAGCCCACTCGCTCTTGATATATTGTATGCCCATTATACGAGTACTCATCCCCTTTTCCGTTTTTCTTTCCATATATATACTTGCCAAACTCGATCTGGAACCTACCGTCAATTTTAGTTTGCCTGTGCATGACCTGTTTACTCTCAGTTTCACCATTTTCTCCATAACCCTCGTTTTTGCCTATTGCTGACTATTGTACCCAATCTCTCTAGCTGCAAACTTTACTCTGCAATCCCACTTCGTTTCAATCCTTAGTGCCGTCTTTACCAGCTGCATCTGTTTAACCCAATATTTTTCATTTGTGACATTTTTAATCCTAATACCAAATCTTAGGTTACCGTCTACATGGTTTTGTAAACGTGTTGACATTCCCCTCCCCCTCAGGAAATTCCCTGGCGCAATTAAAACGGCAACCCAGTGCCAATCTTATCACTTCGTTTTGTATTGTTTCTAACTCCTCTTCCAACCCCGCGACGTAGACCAGGGAGGCATTAGCAAAGGTCAATCCTAGCACATACATGGCCATTTTCCATATATTTTTGGTACAATATATTTATGAAACCTACAGAAGCCCTAACACCTCACTGTTTTTCTTCCTCGATTAGCCTTCTTTCTCCGTAATATCTCTTATTTATATAAATAATTATCCACTCACGTGACACGTGACTGCTGTTTGCAAACCCGGTGTGGCTTGAGGCTTCGCTCGAGACAGTATTAATGAATGCACTTGGTGCAAAGCGATGGTAGTACGACATGGGAAATTTCTTCCTGTGCCAAGTGCTGTAAACCGCGTTAGCGTAAAAAAATTATCATCCACTGTAGTCATTGTTATCCCAAGATGCTTGTACTGACTTGTATGACTTAGTTCCTTCCCCTGTACCACAAGCTTCATTTTCCCCTAACCCCATTAAACACTAAGGTTGTGCTCTTTTTTTCATTAAACGCGACGCCCAGTTCCTCCGCTACGAAGAAGAACTAACCAATTTTAACATTTGTTGAACTTCGTATGTTCTCAGCCCTAACACTACCATATCGTCAGCAAACAGCGGTACGGGTGTCTTGACATACATATATACCATTTTGCCCTATCTGCCATCCTAAACCCATCATAAAAATCAAACCTTTTCCCCTAACCCCATTAAACACTAAAATCGTGCTCTTTTTTTCCATTAAACGCGATGCCCAGTTCCTCCTACAAAGAACTAACGAAGTTTAACATTTGTTGAACTTCGTAAGTTCTCAGCCCTAACACTACCGTATCGTTATAAGCACGGGTGTCTTGATACATATACCATTTTGCCCTATCTGCCATCCTAAACCCGTCATAAAAATCAAACGCGCTATTCTCATTAAACACCATAAAAACACCAATACCAACAGACAGCCTTGCCTGATTGCCTTAGCGACTATACAATCTCTAGATTGTTTAGCTGCTATTATTGTTCTTACCGTACTATTTCTGTAAATTTATTCTAGTAACTCCACCTAGCTTCTCTGCAAGCCCTCCTGCAACTTAATTTGATACAATTTTGTTCTGCCCACAATATCATATGTTTTTAAGATCTAAAAATCCTGCCACACACCCGCAATCTCGATGTTTCTACAACCAGATTTAATAAAAAATATGATTATCTAGCCTATACCCTTTCCGAAATTCAAACTGATATTCTCTCACTTGTCTCCAGAATACTCTGCCGTTTACTCTTAAATACTTGCATACATATTCGATACGTTATAGATGTAATAGTGATTAATTGCCTATTATATAAAGTGTCCTAGCCCCTCCTTGGGAGCAAGAGAAACTTTTCCCTTGCGCCAACCCTCCGGGATTCTGCCCCTTCTAAATGTATTATTAAATTGCTTTGTTAAATAATACACTTACTCATTTCCCAACGCCTGGATAATTCCCACCGAAATCCCGTCAAGACTACATGCAAATTTGAAATGCCCCTAAAATATTGTTAAAATCCCTCTCTTCTGCATTCTTAATTGCATCATGTATCAACATTTGAGCTTTATTTTTGGCTTCCTTGTAATTTGCACAATACTCTTCTGTTTTGTCTGCTCCCCTTCCCATTACCTTTCTATGCTCTTTACTCCACCTTTTTTGCTCCACTATTGCTTTACTTATTTGATCGCTCCACCACTCTTGTTCTCTTCCCTTTTGAACTCCCTTCCCTATCTTACAGCAATTGTCATATGCGTCCTTAATATTTCTATGTACCTCGTTTACCAGCCTTTTTCAACTTGCCACCAACAGCTGTATATATATATATATATACGTTAGACAAGCTTTGATATTTAGCTTACGTTCCTTCGAGAGCGAACATTTTCCAATCTAACTTGCTACAGTAATGTTTATTTATTATTTCATCGCATTTCGGTATTGTTGATTACATTACATTACAAATAAAAGAAACTTTACGTTCTCTATTTGTCCAGTTGTCTCCGACCGTCTGCGCCAACACTTCATCGACGCATTCACAACAACAGATAGCACACCTAAAATTATCCCGTTATCGTGTGAATTATGGAATGAATACGAATGTCTACTGTCGCAGCAGATAAATGCTCCATTTTCTCTTATGGAAGTTTAAAATACAATCGAAAAGTCAAAGAATAAGAAGGCGTTTGGACCCGATCTCGTTCAGATTAAACATATAAAGGCGGCGGTTCTCCTAACGCCGCTTTGGACGGCACACTTTAACAAGTGATTGGAAACGGGTGAAATTCCAGCAACCTGGTCGGAATGCTTACTAAAGGTCATCTCCAAAGGCAAAGGTAACTCGCTTTGTCCATCGTCTTGGCGAAGCATTACAAAGAAAAGCTGCATCTACAAAATATTGTCATGCCTCCTGGCATGCTGGCTTAGCTTCTATCTCGAAGCAAGAGGAATCATCCCTCCGGAACAGCATGGATTTCGCGCGAGACATTCGACAATGAACGCATCCCACGAGCTTTTAGACGATCTGAGGCAATCGGTCACCATCAAGCACCAAACACTGTACGCTGTATTTGTAGACTACAAGGCGGCGTTTGAGACTGCCCCTAGGGATATTGTCATGGAGAAGCTAGCCGCCGCGGGCGTGGGCCCACGAGTTTTGAGGATGCTGGCAGCTATCCTAAAAGCAAACTCGGTTATTCTAGATGACGGCATTTAGGAATACCAGCCTTTTCTACAAACTACCGGCCATCCCCAGGGTGATAATCTTAGCTTGCTCTTACTCTCAGTCTTACTTAGTGGTCTTTCGGGCCTTATCAATGACCACTACCTCTGTGTCCGCTTAACTCTCTATGCCGATGACCTTGTGGTATATAGTAGAGTGTTTATGGATCTAAAAAGGTCTCAGATGATGCTGGAGACATATAGCAAGAAAAATGGTTCAATGATTAACGTATGGAGGACAAATGCTATAAAATTGAGATCCGTGGGACCTCTGAAGAGAAATTATAGGCTCAGCTTGGGCGGTGTTTCTGTAAAATTTGTCTCGGAGTTTACTTACCTGGGTGTTAAACTAACGCCAAGTGGCACATCTTTCGCGGCCCACATATCTCAACGAACTAATAGCAGCATCGTCGCCATGACTTCAATCTCGGCTTCACAGAAGGTCTCAGTAAAAACAGCTTTAATACTGTTTAACCTGAAGGTGGCCTCGGTGGAATTTTTGGTATCACATTATTATGGGAACACCTATCCGCTCAGCAGCTTAGCGCTCTCGACACGGTGAGGCAACGTTCCGTAAGAGAGTTTTGGTCCTCCCTAGAAATGCACAATGCAGGCTTACTTATAGTCTGTCGAGGACCACGCCGTTCATCGAGAATCTGGTAAACCGCCTTTAACTTCCGACCACCGCGCCACTGCGAGAGTTCCGAAGGCACTTCGGGCAGAAGACGAGGGAAGTGCCAGAAACGTTCTACAAAATACCAGTAATGTTGGGCACTACTTGGATAGAACCGCTCTTCGAGCAACGACACGTTCTCACCCGCTACCCCGTCCATGGGTTCCACCACAAACTGTGCCACCGCACTGGGTTCCATAACCCTTCCGATGAGTGTTGCTGCAAATTTCGTGGTCTTGTCTGCACCAAGTATTACCATGAAGCATGTCGGTCAGCGCCAGCTATCTGGGCATTAGGTCACTGACATCTTCCGGAGATGCATATACAACATAATCTATATATGTCCAAGATTAACGGAAACGAATGCCGTTTCCGAAATTTAATGAATACCTGCTACAGTAATGGCATGTACATGCAGGTAATAAGTCTTACATGTGACACAGGCTGATCCGTTTAGCCTGTTGTCAAACGGCCGTTAGCGCACAATGTGTTTACAAGCACGTAGTATTTCCGTGGTCAGTAACTACGCATTGCCAACAGACCACTTATAGTAAGATGTATCTGTAGTAGTTAACCATGTGTAGCACGTAATCTCCATCTTTCGGAACAGCGTTGTTGTTCGCTTTGATAGCGCACCTTATTAGGTGATCTCGGGCCGAGGCAAGTTCGTCTACCGGAAGCACAAACGTGCGATTATTGCTTCCTTTGAACTTAAGAAGTGGGCTCGCGCGGCTCGCGGATTGCACTACGTGCTCGATCGTGTCCCTCACCGTGTGCAGTGGTACTTTGTTGTCCAAAACAAGACCGCCCTTCGAACTGTATGCGTAGGCTACCACCAAAACAAGACATATCCTGTTGGCAAACGGGTATATCGCAAATGAAGGTAGGTTCCACCTGGACGCATAGCGCAAAATGAAGCTGGTCCCGCCGAGGGCGAACACTCGAGTGGCGAAGGCACGCGCACGCGCCATCTCAACGGGGTTAAGCTGTCGACTTCCATGACAGGGGGCGAAAGGCATCGATGCACCGAACTGCGTGTTCGAACGTGCCTGTTTCGTCGTTCGACCAGGGGCCACGCGCCGGCCCTCCGATGCAGCTGCATAGACACATATTAACAACAACAACAAATGTACAACGACGTATGAAGCAAACATTGCTGAATCTCTGTAACGTCGGTCTGCTCTCGGCTAAAGCTCAAGACTATTATCGACGCGAATCATCTCCTCGGATAAGAGAAAAATGGCTGCTGTGTTGGCTTCTACTACTAATGCTATTGCTGCTACTACTACCACCACCTAAGAACATGCAGTTTAAGCGTACAGACAGCAGGTCCCAATCACTAAGAGAGCCTATAAGAATGTCTGTCTAGACAACTAAGGGATACTAGTAGGAAGGAGTATAAACTAGCCGGTGCTGCCTGGATTCAACATATAGCTTAAACTAAAGCAGAACAACTCCCACCCGCATAAGAATGGATTAACGAGATGGAATAAACGTCAGGCGGAAGGACCAACTACCGCGAATTATAGCGGCCATTATGTGCTACTACGATCATTGGAGTAACCGTGTGTGCCTCTAGAGGGCGGTCGGGTACTCTAGCCGATCTATTTAAACAGACTCATGGTAGCGGTGGTGGCTTAGGCGGCTAACGCACCGTTCGAAACGGGGCGTTGCCACGGCAACCATGGTTAGCAAAACAATCGCAAGTTCGAGCCCTGGTCTTGCTGGTTGTATCTGTTGGACGTGGTTGTCATTGCTGACCTGCTGCTACATACCTCTGCTGGAGATACAGCCTATTGAAAATCCAGTACGAGAACGCAATGACGATAGACGCATTTAGACGATGTCGTGCCACAGGCAACTGAGTCCATTAGGAGCGTCTAAAATGTAGTGGTCAGAGCGTTAAAAAACTCATCCTTTTGTTAGCAAGACGGGTGTCCGCGAGACACGGTGATCTATTTGTCTATGAGCATTATTTGCTGCTTAGGCCTTCGCGGTTCCGTGGTAGAAATTTTGCTGGAAGTCTAGATATGAAGACTAACTGTTATAACCGGCAATCAAACTAAAGTACATTGCCTGTTGTCAGTCAGCTAAATTTCACTGCAAAGGCTTTTTAGCAGTCCGCCAAATCAAGTAAGTGTAGCGCGTTTGCGGGTTTGTATGCAAGTTTTACATCATCTTCGTCTGCAAACACGGGATGGTGGGCTAAGAGCAGTATTTACATTATAGTCTAAGAGAGTGATTCTATATCCAGAAGTATTCACATCTCTAGATGGGCTTAGAGCAGGTACCTTGCGACATTGTTTTTTTAACCAGCGGTTAACTTGTTGATTATCCACCGTCTAAAAGCTAACTTTTAGCAAATATATACACGGCCAAGAGCCTTACGCTCATTTGTGGGTATTCCAAAGTCATTTGCCGTTTTTCAGAGTTTCGTAGAAATAGATCATTTACGGGTAAAACTACTTGCACTGCACCATGCAAGTAGTTTTACCCGGCAAGTATGTCTGTCATTTGAGAGTTTAATAATTTATTCTTATTACTGAGATGCTATGCAGAGATGCTACATGCAAATCTAGAAAATTCACTTTAGTGCGATTGTACGGTTGACCGAATCAAGGTGCTTCCGATCCAAGTATGAAGTGCAAGTTCTATTAAATAAATCATTAGATGCAAATTGTTTTGAAAATAGAACCATGCTTTCGTTTAAGTTAAATGCACCTGCACACTGATCCTAAAGTTAGAAATGGAGTCTTTACCGTCAAGATGACTGTTGATATAGTATTTTCTGTCAAGATGACTGCTGATAAGTTTTAAACTTCCCTGGAAGTGAGCTCCGCGTGAAGAAGTGTTTTGTGTTCTGCGGTGGCCCCTATGAAAGTTGCTATAAAATCATATTCAGAAATATAAAGAACTGCTGAACTTTTTGTTTAAGCCAATCGATGTACATTCCCTACCATGAGGACGACATGGTTAAGAATAAGTAAACAAAAATAGATAGAATTAGAAAAACATTTAAAATTAATTCAAAGTAAAGTCAAATACAAGCCATGTCGTCGGTGTGGCTTAGGGGATGCCACATCTTTTGTGCTTTTTAAGTGGTTGGAAAATACGTTATTGGTAGTACCTCTCCTATAGTATGATATCAGTATTTGTACTAGTTACCCATGCTCTGCACGTAATCGCCATCCTCCGAAGAAGCGTTGCCATTCGCTTTACACACGGGGCGCACCATGTGGACTTAAGCCGGCGTAAATTCGTCCATGGACTCACAAACGTGCCAATATGGTCTCTGTTGACACGGATCCGTGAATTGACGCAGCGCACGAACTGCATGACCAACTCTACCGTATCCGCCACAGTAAGCAGCAATACCCCGTTATCCACGATATTTCTGCCGATTAAGCCGTATGAGTAGGCCATGCTAGCGAGCGGGCATATTACAAACAAATGTCGGATCCGCATTCGTAGCGCACAACAAACCCGTTGGTCCCGCAGAGGGGAACACCCGAGTGGTGAGGGCTCGGGCGCGGACCTTCTGGATCGTAGACTTCCGCGGCAGGGGGGGGGGTTAATGCGTTGAACTCCATGCCCCACATTCTCTGCTTCGTCGCTCGACGAGGGGCAGGCATATACAAAAGCTAGCTGAATAGTACTACGCTAGTGCCGAAAAAAATGGCGCCAAAAGAACCGGCCTGTTGGAACCTGCGGAGATCCAACATCGGGGGCGGGGAATGGGACATCAACTAATCATATATTATTATTTCGTGTTTTTGCAAGCACCACTAAGTACGATACCTATACTGGCAATTTATTAGGCTGCACTGAAAACTTTTAATTAGACGTATATCCTATACACTAATTTATAGTACTACTAAATTGCTTCGGCACTGCCATATTTGTTCTTACTCAATAAATCCGCACTGTCCTGCTTTTCAAAGAACTAAGGTATTGTTATGCAAAGTGTAAGTTAAGATTCAAGCTAAAGCAAAGCAAACTTAAAATTTAATTCATGGCTATCATCACCTGATTTGTTCGAATACGAGTTTCCATGAAGAGTACACCGAGTGCGTCTGTCGACTGTGCTCTCAGGCGTGTACGAAGTTTCATGCATCTGCCTGCCTGGCCCTTGCGAAGAGATCACTGCACTGCCTCTCTCGTATAACATGCCGCGAGGAGCTGAGTGTATAATTGTATAATATGTATAATTGTTTATTTTATATGCATACTCAATTGAGTGAAATAAATACGATGAAAATTTAATTTAAAAAGTTCTGATTACATTTTGTAGCAAAATTGTTGCATATCTTTTCGTGAGATTATCCCTTTCGGTTATCTCTGATGCAGCGTACATATGGTAAATTTTGAGGAGTCCATGTGAAGCGAAATTATCCGTTACACGTGCAATGCAGACAAGCAAGTAGTTTAAAGAACAGATATGCGCATACATACGATTATTATCGACAGGACAGAATGGAAAAAGGGCTTACGTTAGGTAGTTAGATTTGCCTTAATTGAAGCAAATGCGTTTCGTGCATATCTCTCTCGTTTTCTCTTTAGCGGTTAGATGACCAGTTGTGTCACAACAAAACACCTTGCATGTCTTCAACATCTTCGGTTATTACTGCCCTAATCTCTTAACACATGGTGTAATTTGAGAAATTCCTCTTTTCTCGGATTCCCCAAATACTCTTATATCTGTTTTTCTGACCCTAACGATTCACATGCTGGCAAGCAGTTAGACTGTACTAATTACGTTTCAGTTAAGCTTATTTCCAATACGTTGGCCGTTACCTTTCTCAATTATTCCCTTTTTTTAATAGTCCTATATCTGTGTAGGTTCGAGAGGATTCGATTTGTAGGCTCACATTTATTGGGGGGCAAACATTACTAATCTGTCTTGCAGAAGTGGCGTACGTAACAACATGAATGTAACAAGTCCTACATTCAAAGCTGGATCCGTTCAGCCGCTTGTCAAACGACCGTTGACTACAATCCTACATATAAGCAGGTAGTGTACCGTATTGCCAATAGCCCACCTAGAGAATGATGTATCTGTAGTAGTTAATCATGTGCAGCACGTAATCGCCATCCTTTGGAAGAGCGTTATCATTTCCTCGGAGCATGCAACGCAGTATGTGGGCTCGGGCTGGCGTAAATTCGTCCACGGAAATCACAAACGTGCGGTTATTGACTCCGTTGATACGAAGACACGGGTTAATGCGGTTCATGAACCGCGCAAGCAGGTCTACCGTGTCCGGCACGATGCTCAACAGCGCCTTGTCTTCCATAATGAGATCGCTTTTTGAGCTGTATTCGTAAGCTATCACGATCACAATACAGGCCATGTTGGCAAGCGGGTATATCACAAACGAGGGCAGGTTCCACCTTGACGCGTAGCGCAAAAGAAATTTGGTCTTCAGAGGGCGAACACTCGAGTGGTGAAGGCTCGGGCACGGACCACCTCGACGGGGTTGAGCTGTCGACTTCCACGGCACGGGGCGAAAGCGAAAGGAATCGACGCGTCAAACTTCGTGGTCAAGCTTCCCTGTTCCATCGCTCGACCAGGAGGTACGCGCCGGCTCTCCAGCAAAGATGTGCTGATGCATATAAACTATAACAACTGCGCAAAAACAAATGGAGCAAACATTGCTAAGTCGATTTAATGTCGGTCTGTCCTTGATCAAAGCTTAAGGCGATCATCGACCCGAGTTCTTCTTGGAAGGAAGGACAATTGCTGCTGTGCTAGCTGCTACTACCTGCCTAAAAACATGTAGTTAAAGCGTCCAGAAATTGTGGACATCAGATAGCAGTTACGAAGCCAACCTACAAAATGTTTGTATATATTAAGGGATACTTGTAGGAGAATAAACTGGCCGATGTGCCTAATTCAACTTTTAGATCAGATTAAGACAGAACTTGTACCCTGATAGGGTTAGAATGAACAAGAAAGCATAAATACCAGGCAGAACGACCAACTGTCACTATACATATTAGCGGCACTGTGCACTACTACGATCATTGCGGCGGCTCAGTTTGTCATTAGATCGAGCAACTGGGCAATCTACCCAAGCTATTTGAACAGGTTTCTCTTGTTGCTTAGCAAGACGGATCCGCAAATAACGGTAATATATTCAGAAGCTGGCAAATGACAGTTTTTTTTAATTTTATCTTATAAGACAATGTTCGCTGTTCGAGCCTTCGCGGTTATATGGTTGGAATCTCGAAAGAGGTCTCGATTTGAAGCGCAGCTGTTTTAACCGGCAATTAAACGGAAGTACACTGCATGTTTTATGACAGCAAAATTGTATTCTAAAAGCCTTTTTTGGAGATGATTCAAGTAAGTGCAGCTTGTTTGCGGGCGTGTTTACAATTTTACATCATTCTCATGTGCAGACATTTTGCCAAGGCGGCCTTGCAGCGTTTTAAATTGAGAACTCTCAAAGTAATTGCTGTGCCGAACATGCCTATACAGTGGCGGAAATACCGTACATAACGCAGACTAGCAGCAAGATCCCGATAACGCACCGGATCTAGAAGTATCCACATCACTTTTTTAAGGGACCGGAACTAACTTTTAACTGGAAAATGCGGTTTGCACACACGGGCACCACGGCAGAAAAGTTCAGCTGCAAATGTGGGCCGGTAGTGTGGGACTCCAATCCCACTAAAGACCAGTCATGTCCCCATCCCCACACTCAACTGGGAACTGCGCAAGCAATACTTTAAATCCACAACACTAGATCGTCTTAGCGTTACTTACTATATTAAGCAGCAGCTGATGATTTCCCGCATCGAAGATTGATTTTTAGTCAATAATACACAGTGAGGTGACTTACGCACGTTGGCAGGTATTGCACAGTTATGTGACGTTTTCTGGCTACGTAACCAGTTGTGCCCAATGAAACAACTTATATATTAAATGATAGAGAAAGTATCGTAACTTTACAAGGATTTCCTAAGCTATCCTATATATGTTTCCTAATTCTAACGATTTCTATGCTGGTGAGTTGTTAGGCTGCGCTAAAGACTTTTCAGTTAGTATAAATTTATAAAAATATTTTATCATTTTCACAGTTTTATGACACCAATTTATGATAATGTTTCTTTACGTTACCAGTTATCAATACTAGCCTTTTTCTCGTGTTAGGTAGTCTTATAAATATGTTTGTTGGGGGTCTTTGATGTTTAGCTTACGTTCTTTCGAGAGCGAACGCTTTAATCTGCCTTGCTACTTTAATATCCTACTATTGACCTGCTACGGTAATGGCGTGTACATGTAGGCAATAAGTCTCACCTTTAAAACTGGATCCGTTCAGCCCGTTTGTTGCTCAGTTTGATAACGCACCTCACTAGGTGGTCTCGGGGGCAAGCTTGTCTATGGAAATCACAAACGAGGGATTATTGCCTCCGTTGAACTGAAGACGTAGCTTAGTGCGGTTCATGAATTGCACCATCTGCTCGATCATGTGCGTCACAGTTCCCAACTGCAGTATTTTGCAGTTGGGAATTGCAGTAGTCTTCGGACATCGTCGCAATTGGGACACCGTCGCAATGGTTCTCTCCGCATCAGCTCGGCTGCGGAATCAGAGGAGGCGCGGAAGCGGCCGTGCCTACAACAGGGGCATTCGTTGACCACAACAGGAGTGAGCACTTCAGACAAGGTGCTCGTCAAGTTAGACCTCAAAAACGCCTTTTATACACTCAGACAAGACCACCTGCTTGAGGCTGTGCGCTCTTACCTTCCCCAACTTTACACGCTGGTATACCAGATGTACAGGTTTCCAAGCAAGTTAATTTGGCAGAAAGTGTTTAGTGAGTTATGCTCCGGTGTTCAACAGGGTGACCTCTGTGGCCCAGCTTTATTTCGCATTGCTATTCATGCACTTCAAACATGCCTTTCTTCCAAACTTCAACATTGGTTTCTGGAAGACGGCACTCTCACCGGAGACGCCCCGGCGGTCCAGAGAAACATTGCCCAGGTAAAAGACTTCGAGTCGATCTCAAGGCTCAAGCTGAACAAAGCCAAGTGCGAAATTTTCTTCTCTTTTCAAAAAGACCCTTATCTCGACGCCATGCTGCAAATGGGGCGCAATCATCTGCCAGCCGTCAGGTTGATTCCCGATCGCGAATTCAAGCTTCTAGGGGCGCCAATCCTCGACGACTCTATTGGCTTATCTTTAACTAAAAAAAAACTTGTTTGCTGGTGCTCTTGACTGCGACTTTGGATGCTTACCTAGCCCTCTACCTGCTTTTCGCAAGTTTGTAAACTCCAAAGCTGATGCACCTCTTGCGATGCTCACAAGCCTATGCCGAACCGGACCTGCTTACAAGCTTTGCTTCCAACGTCCGCAGGGGAGTGGGGATTCGCATGGCTTTGCAAGTTGTCTTGTTTGTCTACCTCGAGTCTCTAAAAAACACCGAGACTTTGGTGTCATCACACCACCGGATGCCTACGCCAGCTTCATCGCTCAAATGGAGGAAGGTTGCCGCTATTATGCAAAACAGTGGAATCCATTGCCCTAACGCATTTCACAATTGACTTTGGACTTGCAAGTAGTTAAATCGATCCAGAAGCGGCTAATGACCCAGGCGAACAACGGTTAAAAACAGGCGCGAATGAGAGCCAGGATCGATCCGATGAGCGGAAAGTGGCTTCAGGCCATTCCCTCACCGCAGCTGGGGACGATGCTGGACAATACCACACTCCGCATCGTCTCCGGCCTGCCTCTCGAGGAACCAGTCTGCTTCGCACATAACTGTGCAAGATGTGACCTATCGGTCCTCTCTGCGGGTGAGCATGCTCTCGCTTGCAAGAGGAGCGTTGGTAGGTTCTCAAGGCATTCAGCTTTGAACGATGTAATTTACACCGGGCAATGCAGTCAGCCCACATCCCTACAGTCAAAGAGCCGGCCGGTCTGTCAGCTAACAGCCAACTACGTCCGAACGGCCTGGCTCTAGTTCCATGGAGTGAAGGTCGCTGCCTTGTGTACGACATCACCGTGTCTTGCACGTTGGCCTCTTCTTATGCTCGCCATACCAGTCGAAAGGTCGGAGCAGCCGCTCGCTTTACTTGGTTGGCAAAATATCGTGAACTGGAACGAAACTTTATCGTTCAACCAATCGCCTTCGAGACAGTAGGCCCCATGGGAAAAATCACAAGGAGCTTTCTGGCAAAGCTGGGATCCAAAGTCGTTGCGTTAACCGGCGATAGAAGGGCATAACAGTTTTTGCTACAAAGGCAACAATAATTGAGATTTATTGTGGAAACGCCGCATCGATAATTGATTCATTGACCACGGGCAAGGGATTCCCTTTTTTGCCATAGCCGAATCAAACCGGCGCCAAAATATATCTGCAAATCAAGGACCTAAATAAATAATTAATGTTAAGACACATCATGCTGGCGAACGGGTATATCACAAATGGAGGCAGGTTCTACCTGGACGCATAGCGCAAAATAAAGATGGTCCCGCAGAGAGCAAACACTCGAGTGGCGAAGGCTCACGCACGGACCGTTTCAACGGGGTTTAGCTGTCGACTTCCGCGACAGGGAGTGAAAGGGATCGATGCGCCGAACTGCGTATTCGATTTTGCCTGTTTCGTCGTTCGACCAAGGGCCACGCGCCAGCCTTTCGATGCAGCTGTATAGACACATTGATACAACAATACCAATCGCGCAAAGACTTATAAAGCATACATTGCTGAATCCATCTAATATCGATTGAAACTCACGACGATTATCGACTCGAGTTTTTTTTTTGTTTTCCGTAGAGCTAATGCCCGTGTACGTTTTTTTTCATGTCATGGCTAATTTTTATTAGGCGTCCAGAAATGACGGACAGCAGACCCAATCACGAAGAGAACCTAAAAAAACATTTTGTCTTGACTAAAGGATTTTTGTAGGACGCAGTGTGAACTGGCGATGTTGCCTGATTTGACATATATGTAGCTTAAACTAAAACAGAACTCCCACCCTCATAAGGATGGATTAGCGAGAAGGAATACATGTCAGGCAGAACCAACTATCGCTATAAATGATAGCGGCGACTGTGTGCTACGACGATCATTGATGTCACAGACAGACAGCTAGAGCGCCACACGCAACCAACGCATACAACAGATAGTTAGAGGGCGCCGCGCAGGTATCAGACAATAATTGTACTGGAGACATAGAGGCGCATTGTAGCTGACGACATTGTAGTAGCGTGGACTGCTGCCAGGCGCTTGTCGATCGACTACGCTATATAAACGGCTGCGGCCATCTTGGCTCTCTCTCTCTCTCTTTGCTCTGCGGTGCACTGCACGCACGAGTCAATCCACCGCCATATCTCGAAGTATTCACACCTTTAGATGGGTTTAAGTCGGGTACCTATCCACAGTAGGTGTTTTAATAACCAACAGTTGTCTTATTGATGGCTCCTATGATATTTGCGATAAGTGCATATTCGAGTATAAAGAATTGCTGCATGATTCGTTTAAACCGATCGATGTCTACATCCCACGCGATGAGAGTGGCATGATTAAGAATAAGCAGACAGGAGCGTATAAAATGTTTAAATATTTCGAAGTAAGGCGTATAGTATGGGCAGCCCAGGCATTTTTTATATGGGAGGTTTAGAGACGCTAATGCAATATTGGTACTGGCAACCCATAGCACCTATTGTGGGACTTTCACTAAAAACCTCAATTCTGCTGCCTCAAGACTGCTGTCGACGGCATTGCACGATGGTGTTCTGAAAACAACATGATTCTCTCACCCTCTAAATGCATTGTACTGAAAAATGGTGCACTTGACTTTGACTATAAAATTGACAACTGCATTTTACCGACCCTCTCTTATACACGGGACTTAAGCATATATATTACGCCTCATCTTAACTTTAACCTTCACATTACCAAGGTTGTGGAGACATCTCTGCGCACAATAAATACTATCTTCCGCTGTTTTATTTTAACGACTCCTCATGTGTACATTCGTCTTTACAAATCTCTTGTTCTTCCTAAACTCACATATTGCTCCTCTGTCTGGGAGCCTTATCTGTCCAAATATAGGAAGTTGGTGGATGGCGTCCAAAACACGTTTCTAAGACGCCTGCGAAATCAGGTGCCCCCATAGCGTGTTAGATGACGTTGTTCCAAGTATTGACTCACTTTTCATGCAGTGCAACTTATCTGTTCTACATCAATTACGAAAATGTGACTTGTTAGGACACTTTTTTGATGTACGCTCCAATAACCTAAGGAGTCAACGATCAATCACCTCAAAAGCCGTGGCCCGCGGTGAATTCGAGAACGGACTGTTTGCTTGGCGTATGGCCAAATGGGCCCATGCTAATCCAAATAGCGTTCACCTATTTGGTGATTAGTAACGATTGTCTTACAAGAAGTATGTACAGGTAGTTCTACAAGTTCTTAAAATGAGCTTTTCAGAATTCGAATTTTTTCGCGCTTTCACCGCTATTGGAAACGGCAACTTTTCGATTGCTAGCAGTCAAAATATTATGGTGATTGGCCGTTGCGATTTCGTTTGATCGCTTTTCCCGTCCAACGTATCGGCGTGATTTTGAAAAATGGAGAAAAAAGAGTTTCGAGTGGTTATCAAGCGTTTTTATTTCAAAAGTTGGAATGCGACCCAAGTGAAAACTGAGTTAGGCGAGGTGTACGGTGACTCTGCGCCATATTTTGCCACTGTTTCCAACTGGATTAATGAGTTAAAAAAGAGGTCGCAGGAGCACCGAGGATGAACTACGTTCAGGACGCCCAAAAATGGCAACTGATGAGGAAAATGTGGAAAAAGTGCGGAAAATCGTTGCCGCAGATAAGCGAGTGAACATTAGGGAGATAGCGGAGGCCTTGGGGATCAGTTTGGGTAGAGTGCAATTCATCCTGCACGAAAACTTGAAGATGAAAATGCTCAGAGCAAAATGGCTGCCGCATTTGCTCAACCAAGGCCAGAACGACGCGCGTGTTTCCGCTTCACAGCGAAATTTGGCCAAGATGTCGAAAAATCCGTCGGATTTTTGGCGCAGATTCGTGACCGTCGATGAAAGCTGGGTCCATCACTACACTCCCGAGACCCAAGAAGCATCTCGTCAATGGTGTGCACCTGGTGAAGGACCTCCGAAGAGGGTGCGGACAACGGCATCGGCCGGAAAGATGATGGCTACGGTTTTTTGGGACCAACGTGAAATAATTCTGGTCGACTACCTTGAGAGCGGTAAAACGATCACGGGAGAATATTATGCAAGACTGTTGGACTGCCTGAAGCAAGAACTCATCGTGAAACGGCCCGCTTTGCAGAAGAAGGTTGTCCTGTTTCACCAGGACAATGCTCCCGCACACAAGTCGCGGCAAGCAACGGCAAAACTGGCCCAACTGAGGTTCGAACTTATTGAACAACCTTCCTATTCTCCAGACCTGGCCCCCTTTGATTATTTCCTCCTCGGACATTTGAAGAATAGTCTCGGTGGAAAGCGTTTTTCCAGCAATGAAGAGGTTAAGGCTGCTGTCAATGCCTATTTTCAGTCTAAAGACGCGGAATTCTACTCAAGAGGTATGAATGCTCTGAAATCTCGGTGAGAAAAGTGTATTGAGCTTCTCAGGGAGTATATCGAATAAGAAAAAATTAAAAACAAGATTTGGAAAATTCTTGGTTTTCATTTTAAGAACTTGTTGAACTGCCTGTATATTGATACCAACCCTTTTATGTGAAATAAAAGTGATGTTATGTTATGTTATTCTCGCCACTCCCAGAATTCAGAACTGTGTGGCACTATTTCAAAACCGTAGGAGGGGAGCCTCGTGTTTTGCCGGCTCTCATGAATCTCGTCGTGCTTTCACCTCAGGAACCCGAGGGGATACGCCAATGTCTCGACCGACAATGTCTCGTGTCGATCTCCCTGCATAGCAATACGTTGAGCTTATGCGGACCTGGGCCAGGGCGGAGCAGGACGAGATCTTATGGTCAACATCGTCCAGCAGCCCCGACGTGCAAAGTGTGCGCGTGTCTACCTGCGACTTCTCAATCGCACCATATGGGTTTGGACTTTACCGGGTCCAGTTCGCCCGGGGCACTCGTAAACCGGGCGTCTAGCCATTCGTGAACCTACGCGTCGAGGGTTGTCGTTTGGGCTTGCATAAAGTCTGTCGCACTATCTCGCTTCTTCTTGGGCCAGGAGATCCCAGGGGAGCTGGCGAGCCAGGACAAGGGCCGCCTATGTGCTCACCGTGCGGTACGCCTGGCAGACCCGAAGGGGGCAGAAAGGCCATGCTGCGCTGCGCCGCACGGAGAGCTCGACCGTTGCGAGAGCCCACGCCGGCGCCGCGTATATTGCCGACGACTCTGCGACAGAGGCTAGCAGCCGGCGGCGCCCGTCCGTAGCCAACCCGATGGGCGATAAGCCATGTCTGTATTTCGGCCAGCGCCGCGGTGGCAATTTATTCCACCGCTGTCTCTCGGCGAGCCGTGTCGTCGGCGTACGCGACGGTTTTACGGCTTCTGGGGGCGCAGCCGCAAGAAACCGTCGTAGGTCAGGTTCCATATAACTGATCCACGAACGGAACCCTGCGGCACGCCGGCTTTTACACGGTACTGGCTTTGTCTTTTTAGAAGCGTCCTGTCGTTTAAATAAAAATAAATTCTCCGCTGGCTGTTGGGTGAGATGTCATTATGCTTCTGCATCGTCATAATCACATTTCAGCGTTCTTCATATCGACAAGAATGAAAAGAACGAATAACCAGGTCCTAAGAAACTTCTTACTCTCTTGATTCACGTTCTGTAGGATCCAGTGGAGCCATCGTTGACTCGCCCCGTCGGAAGCTTTACTGATCACACAACAGAGCCTGAAGGTCCTCAATCTCTGCGTTTAGGCGCTCTATTATTAAATTTTCAAGCAGCTTGCCTACTGTGTCCAGTAGACAGATTGGTCTACAGGACGTAGAGCCCGGCTCTGAAATAAACGCGATGTGCGCCCTCTTTCATAGCCCGGGGCACATGCTGTTTCCAGCTGGAGGTCATGGACATCTGACTGTTCCAACAGTCAGATGTCCATGACCTCCAGCTGCTCAGAATGCCGCCTTGCCAAAAGGCGAATGACTCCGAGCGGCACGCCATCAGGGCCCGGTGCCTTTACGGGCGCATACCTCGCGCCCGCACATAAGACTCCATCTATCGTGATAGGTGGTATGTCATCTGGGCAAACGAAGAAGGTCTGCATCGAGCGCGAGGTCCGACCAGAAATAGCAGTCGAAACTTCTCTAGGGTATTCTCAAGCGACAGAGCGGGGGTATCGGCGGAGCTTACCCTTCACCACCTGGTAAGGAAGGATGCTCTAGGATCCCCCAAATCATCTTTTATGCGAATTCTGACCAACGATGTTCATGCTGACAAGTTGTTTGGCTGCACGGAATGCTTTTCAGTTAGGTTTATTTACACTAATTTGAGGCAGTGTTTCCCTACATTGGCAGTTACAACGCTTAGTTATTTTTTCTTATCTTTAGATTACCTATATCAATGTTTGTTCCAGAGGATCTGGTGTTTTAGTCTACATTATTTTGGGAGCAAAAATGTTATTATCTGTCTTGCTATTTCGTAGTGTTGTTATCGTTCTAATACCAAACGTGGTTAAAAACAAACTCAAGGTAAGGAGCTTTTACAATTGAGCCAGATCTGCTCAGCCCGTTGCCGAGCGACCGTTGTATACAGTACACATAAAAGCAAAGAGGTAATAAGTGGCTGGCAATTACGTTATTGCTAGTAGCTCACCTATAGTATGAAGTATTTGCATTAGTAACCTATGTTTTGCACGTACTCGCCACCCTTCGGAGAAGCGTTGCCATTTGCTTTAAACATGCGGAGCACTATGTGGACTCAAGCCGGTGTAAATTCGTCCATAGAATCACAAACGTGCAGTTATGGTCTCTGTTGACACGGAGCCGTAGATTGATCCAGTGCACGAATTACATGACCAACTCTACCGTATCCGCCACTGTGAGCAGCGGTACCCCCCGTTATCCACGATAAGACTGCCGACGATTAAGCCGTATGAATAGGCCGTCACCGCCATAATACAGGCAATGCTAGCGAGCGGGTATATTACAGACAAATACCGGATCCACCTTAGCGCGCAGCGCACAACAAACCCGTTAATTCCCCCGCAGAGGGCAAACACCTGAGTGGTGAGGGCTCGGGCGCGGACTCTCTGGATCGCAGACTTTTGCGGCAGGAGGGGGGGGGGGATCAATGCGTCGAATTTCGTGCTGGTGATGAGAATTGGTGCTTCAAGTCAATTCAGGACAGAGTGGGATAGCATGCGATGGAAGCATGCCGTCATCTCTCTCTAAAAAAACAAAGTTATGCAGGGCGATGCTCATCGTATTTTTGAGGTCCGAAATCCGAGTCTGGGGCTATGCAGCTAGTACCACCAGATCGTTTATTCGATGATGGTTGGCAATGTAGTAGCGTTTGACTTCATTTGATTCTATCAAAATAGCAAAAAGCTTATTCACTGTTCCAAGAAAGCGCAGATGCCCGCTCTAAACAGGATTGGCTATTTAAACTCGATGCGAACTTTTTACGGTAAAGATGATTAGTAGCTTCCTCTTAGCTAACAACGCTCGAGGAGGACTTGCAGATGAGCATGAGATGTGAAGTCCGCCATAATTCACAATGCCAGAAAAGCGTCTTCTGTATCTAGCAACTGGGGTCACCAGCTGTGTCTTAATGAGACATCGTGTGTGGGTTTAATAGATTCGACGTTAACTGACCAAATCACTTGATATACTGTGTAATTCAAAGCCTTCTTTAAGTCTTTTAAACTAAAATATTACAAAGAACATAATACGGTCGTTTTTTTTCTAGGATATTCTAAGTTATCCATTACATGTTTCCTGTCGCTTCGATTCCCAAACTGGCAAGTTGTAATAATGCAAGTTGCGATAAATCCGCACTGTCTTGGATCTAAGATAACGCGGAGTGTAAGTTAGAATTCAAGCTTAAGCAAAGCGAAGTTAAAATTTAATAAAAGTTCCTAATTACACCTTGTAGCAAAATTGTTGAATATCTATTCGTGAGGAAAAATCCATAAGGTCGAGTTATCTAAAAAAAATACAGATTAGCTACGCATTTGTGTTAGTTTACCTAAACATATTATTTAAGCTATCATTCGACACAGACACTTTTTGATTGAAGGAACACATTTTATTGCACAATAGGACTTTGTAACTGCACAATGAGGTTTCTCCGCAAAAAGTACTCTTGTTTATCTCTGACGCAGCTTAATATAGAAAAGCCCTTTGTGGCGTCCGTGTAAGACGACATTAATCGTTACAAGTGCAAACAATACATACAAGCAAGAAATATGAAGGGCAAATATGCGCATAAATAAGGTTGTCGTCGACGGAACAGAATGGAGAAAGGAACTTGCGTGAGGTAGTGAGATTCGCCTTAATTGATGAAGCAATGGCCTTGCATGTCTTCAACATATTCGGTAATAACTGCCTAATCTTTTAATATATGGTGTGATTAAAAAAAGTCCTTACTTTTTTAGGATTCCCCAAATACTCTTGTATCTGTTTTTCTGACCCTAAGGATTCACATGCTGGCAAGCTGTTAGGCTGTACTAACTGCGTTTCAGTTAAGCTTATTTCCGATACGTTGGCCGTCACCGGTCTCAACTATTTTCCCTTTTTTAGTAGTCCTCTATCTGTGTACGTTAGAGAGGATTCGATTTGTAGGCTCACATACTTTTGGGGGCAAACATTTTCTTATTTTTTCTTGCAACGGTGTAGCGTTGTTATCGTCCTGCTATCAGAAGTGGCGTAGGCAACAACGCATAGGTAACAATTCTTACATTCAAAGCTTCTGGGTCTGTTCAGCCCGTTGTCAAACGACTGTTGACTACAATCCTACATACAAGCAAGTCGTTTTCAAGTATAACGGTGTGCCAATAGGAGCCCACCTAGAGGACGATGTATCTGTAGTAGCTAATCGTGTGTAGCACGACATCGCCATCCTTGGAATAGCGTTGTTATTCGCTTGGAGAATGCAGCGCATCGCCTGGACTCGGACTGGCTCAAATTCTTCCACGGCAATCACAAACGTGCGGTTATTGCCTCCGTTGATACGAATACACGGGTTAATGCGGTTCACGAATTCCATAAGCAACTCCACCGTATCGGGCACGATGCGCAGCAGCGCCTTGTCGTCTACAATGAGATCGTGATTTGAGCTGTATCCGTAGGCTATTACCCCTACAATACAGGCCATGTTGGCGAGCGGGTATATCGCCCACGAAGGAAGGTTCCACTTTGACGCGTAGCGCACAAGAAATTTGGTCCCACAGAGGGCGAACACTCGAGTGGTGAAGGCTCGGGCACGAACCACCTCGACGGGGTTGAGCTGTCGACTTCCACGGCACGGGGCGAAAGGAATCGATGCATCGAACTTCGTGCTCAAGCGTCCCTGTTTCGTCGCTCGGCCAGGAGGTACGCGCCGGCCCTCCAACAACGATGTGCAGACACATATAAGCAATAACAAATGCGCAAAGACAAATGAAGCACACATTGCTAAGTCTATTTAATGTCGGTCTGTCCCCGATCAGGGCTTGAGGCGATCATCAACTCGAGTTCTTCTCGGGTAGAAGGAAAATGGCTGTTGTGCTGGCTCCTACGATTGCATAAGAACATGAAGTTGAGCGTGGACATCAGATACCAATTATGAAGACAACCGTCAAAACCTGTTTGTGTATATTAACGGATACTGGTGGGAGCATGGACTGGCCGATGTGCCTGATTCAACTTCTAGATGAAACTAAGACAGAACTACTACCCGCATAGGGTTGTAATGAACGAGAACGAATGCATATCAGGCAGAACGACCAACTATCACAATACATATAATCAGTACTACTACGATCATTGCAGCGACCCTGTTTGCTCTTAGACCAGGCGACCGAGCAATCTAGCCAGCCAAGTCTATTTGAACAGGCTTCTCTTCTTACTTAGCAAGACGGGTCCGCGAAATACGGTAAACTATTCAGAAGCTGGCAAATGATAAAATGTTGCAGTTCTTTGTTAATTTAGCTACGAGCAATGCTCGCCGTTTGGGTCTACGTGGTTTCATAGTTGGAATCTTGAAGGAGGTCTCGATTCGAGGCAACAAACAATTGCTGTGCCGAAAATACCTATATAGTGGCGCAAATATCGTACATTTCAAAGGCCAGCAGCAAGGTCCTTGTGACACACGGGATATAGAAGTAATGACATCATTAGATCGTCTTAGCGTTACTTACTATATTAAGCAGCAGCTGATAATTATTTGTATTAATCATTTTTGCCAATATACACAGTGAGGTGACTTACGCACGTTTGCGGGTATTGCCCGGTCATTTGACGTTTTTGTGATCGTTTGATTGATCGTTTACGCGTATTTTGCACTGCATTTAAAAATATGTTTCATTTTAGGGAGTTCCTGACCTTCTTGTTGTTATCGACAATGATCAATCCATGAGATCCAGTGTGACTATGCAGTTGGCCCATCTTAATATGAGGTTCTTTCCACCTTAGTATTACGTGAACAAAAATTTAGATGCAAAATATTTAGATAGAACCATTTTCTTAATTTAAACTAGGTATGTTTTGTAACGGTTCCAAAGTTATGATTAGAGTCACTTTCGTTAAGATGATCGCTGACATAGCAATAGAAACTAAATCGTTGTAAACGCTCTTAAAAGTAAGCTTCGTACGAAAAAAAGTAGTACAGAAGTCCTACGGTGTTTCTCATGATATTTGCGATAATTGCCTATTCTGGAATATTAAAAAGAAACTCGGGAACATTGAGAAGCACCCGCACCGTCATTTTGCGTTTCTTGCACCACTGAATTCTTCGGCACGGTCCGGACTTGTTATTACTTAAGTAATCTGTACTATCCTAGTTTTAAAACGATATTTTTTTAGGGTATTTTAAAGCAGATTATAAGTTAGAATGTAATCTATAGCGAAGCAAATTTAATACATAAAAATAGTCACTGATTATCTGTTGTAGCAAAACAAAGCATCCTATGAACACGAGTTATCTAAAGAAATACAGATTAGCTAAACATTTGTATTTGTTTGCTTAAAAGCCTTATTAGAGCTACGATTTGACACGGACATTTGACTGAATAAATTTTATGTTTTTAATAATGTTGACTTTAACTAGCAAGTTATTAGGCTGCGTTGAATACTTTTTATATAAACAATATTTCCGACACAACAATTTATGACTATGCTTCCCCAAGTTAGGCCGTTACCAATTCTAGTTTTAATAGTTGTTATGTTTAATAGTGCTATACCTGTGTGCGTTCGAGAGGATTTCATTTGAAGCTTTCGGGGGCAAAAATGTTCTAGTGTTTCGGGGGCAAAAATGTACTTTGTATTGTTGTTATAGTCCTACTAGACAAAGTGGCCGAGAACAACATGTAGGTAACAAGCTCTAACATTCGAAGCTGGATCCGCTCAACCCGTTGTCGAACGACCGTTGAGTACAATCTATATATAGAGTACACACCGCATCTGCAGTAGCTAATCTTGTGGCAGCACGTAATTGCCATCTTTCAGATAGACAGCTCGTTGCCATCCTAAGCAATCGCTACCTTTCAGATAGCCAGTTCGAATAGTTGCCATTCGTTTTGAACAACGGACCGCATTATGTAAGTTCAGGTCGGCGTGAATTCGTGCATAGGACCACAGTGTGCCATTATGGTGGTTGTTCACAAACGAAGACGCACGTTAATGCGGTGTACGAATTGATTTTTTTTAACGTTACGGCTACTGATCTGCCATAGTTTACTGGCATTTAGCCGCCATGAGTAATGTGCCTCCCGTGAGAAAAGACCGGTTTCAATGTACTATCTGCTGGTAATCCTGGGGGCGGAGGCGAACCCAAAGCCCATATCCAAGCTGCGCAAGCAGTTCTCTTAGAAGGTGTAGGAGTCCCCGCGGGTTCTGCTGCTGTGGGGTCTGGTAATAGGTACTTGCTAGTCAGTATTCTTGGCACTATGTACAGAAGATGCTGAACAGGGGCTACTCTGCGCGGGCGGCGGCCCCTGCCTGCACTAATTAGACAGACTTCATTCAGAGCCCAAACTTTGCGGAGACCCTCAGTATTATGGATCTCCCTTGTGGCTTCCGCTCACGAACCCGACAAGATGTGTCGAGCCGTTCTACGGAGGACTGGTTTGCCATAAGGCCCACAACTGGGTCAAGAACGGAGCCCTGTCGGCTGTTACGCCGGGTATTGCCTTGTTTAGCCGGCATTTAACGTTACGCTACTGATCTGCCATAGTTTACTGGCATTTAGCCGCCATGAGTATGTGCCTCCCGTGAGAAAAGACCGGTTTCAATGTACTATCTGCTGGTAATCCTGGGGGCGGAGGCGAACCCAAAGCCCATATCCAAGCTGCGCAAGCAGTTCTCTTAGAAGTGTAGGAGTCCCCGGCGGTTCTGCTGCTGTGGGGTCTGGTAATAGGTACTTGCTAGTCAGTATTCTTGGCACTATGTACAGAAGATGCTGAACAGGGCTACTCTGCGCGGGCGGCGGCCCCTGCCTGCACTAATTAGACAGACTTCATTCAGAGCCCAAACTTTGCGGAGACCCTCAGTATTATGGATCTCCCTTGTGGCTTCCGCTCACGAACCCGACAAGATGTGTCGAGCCGTTCTACGGAGGACTGGTTTGCCATAAGGCCCACAACTGGGTCAAGAACGGAGCCCTGTCGGCTGTTACACCGGGTATTGCCTTGTTATTAGCGTCCTGTCGTTTAAGTAAGAAAAAATATTTGCTGAAGGTAAGGTGAGATGCCGGCGTCGTCACAATCACTGCCGGGTTTGCTGTATTAAACCCGTTTTTCACATCGAGGATAAGGGGAAGAGCAAATGATTGGGTGTCGAGAAATTTCGTAGGCTCCAGGTCCGCCTTCTGCAGGGGAGGAACGCGTCTATCTTAACAGGCCCCGTCGGAATCCTACCGGTCACCCGACCGACCATAAAGGT